>OY856411.1:76277500-77477500 GCA_963693085.1 Alisma plantago-aquatica | reverse complement strand
TTTCCTTTCAAATGGTCTTGAAGACCTTTTCCTTCTCAAACGGTTTGAAACCGTTTTATCTCAAACAGTCAACCTTTACCAAACGGTCAACCCTATCAAACAGTTTTGAAACCGTTTCCTTTAAAATAGTCAACCTTTCTCAAACGGTCTACCGTTGATCCTCAAATGGTTTGAAAACCATTTGAGCACCAAACGGTTTGATGAAACTGTTTACTCAACCAACATGAAATTGAATCAAATCAATTAAGGTTTAAGTGCTTCAATCCGATTAGGGTTTGCAATTGGTAGTTTATCCAATCATGGAACCTTTAGAAGCCAGTCAATTAAATCTATTAGATCATTATTCAACACATCAGCAACCCTCCTTCAACGGTCAACCCCCTCCATTCGGTCAACCACTCCAAACGGTTTGCAAATTGTTTGGTCACCAAACGGTTTGCAACTAAATCTTATTGAGATGTATGCTTAAGATGATTTCATCATCATCAAGCTTCAACCCCTCGAATTCTACTACCATTTCCATGGTAGTTTCATCAATTAATCAAAGGAATTTCAAGAAGACAATTGAACATATTGAATTGAGGAATTGAATTCAATAACAATGAATAAGGGTTCAACTTATATAACCCGCCTTCAATTGAGCTTCAAATCTTGGGGCTTCACTTCAACAATGGTCGAAGAAGCTTTCTCAAACCACAAGGTTCGTTCCTCAAGATTTTGAGTGAAAAGGTTTGGCTAGAATTGAAGATTGATTGAAGAAAGTAAGAAATCAAGCATTGATTTGTGATTTCCAGCATGAAATCAAGGTGAAGAAGGTCAAGCAGCTTACCAACATGTTGGGGGTCGTCCTCCTGTTTATCCCTAGCTCCCTTTGTCATTTTGCAAGCAAGAAGTGAAAGTGGATTAGAAATTACCCTTTCAACTCATGGATAAAGGAGCATATATATGATTTTTATTGCAAATTCATTTAAGAGAGAGAGAAAGTAGGGATTATCTCCTCCATTTCCTTGCCACTTGCCCCCTTCCCTTCCTTGGTTATGAGGCTATATCCTTTGCCTCTTATTCCTCTCAATTATCCATGATATAAAGAAAAGAAAATCAAGTACCTTAACCCTTATAATAATAATATCCATAAGTTAGTGGATATTTCTTTTTATTTTCTTAATGTGAGTAGGTTCTCCACTCACGTAGATATTTCCATTGCCTTTGCAAGGAACAAAGGTGTCCATATATGTTGATTTCAACCTCTAAAATTTTGTTTTAAGGGCAATCCATTTAATATAATTATTTTTGCATTAAATTGAATTAGGGTTTCAATTATGCTTAAATCTTGATTATTTTAATATCAAGATTCTCTCTCCTTCAAAGAGGTACAAATGAGATGCCCCTCTCATTTTCTTTGCTCTACATGATGCCAAGAAACATTAAGGACAATTTTGAAGTGGTAATTTGCATATTGAACCCTGGGTATTGGGTAAATTGCACATTACACCAAAACTAGGTTTTAATGCACAAACATTGCTTTATCAGCTCTTTCTTGGTACTCAGGCTACCACAATTCATACCCCTACATCATCTTCATTCTCATGATGCTTCAACACATGAGGAACATCTTATCATGTAACATTTGCAATTTAACCCCTCAACTTGGGTAATTTGCACTTTAGTCCAAAACAAGTAAAGTATCATTTCAACCTTATTCAAAAAGGACTAAAATTGAAATATGAGTTCCTCTTAAGCCTTAATTACTTTTCAAAAGATAAGAGCAAGCATATAATCCAATTTATTAAGCAAAACATCTAGGGTTAAAACATAACCCAGGTCAGGGATGTTACAAGTTATCCACCCCTTACAAGGATTTCGTCCCCGAAATCGTTAAGAGAAAAGAGTAGGGTACTTCCTTCTCATTTCTTCCTCTAGCTCCCACATAGCTTCTTCAATGCCACGGTGATGCCAGAGAACTTTTATAAGACATATGTCTTTCTTTTTTAGCTTTTTGATTCTTCTATCAAGAATCAATATTGGTCCTTCAATATATGATATGTCATCATTTAGTTCTACTTCCATAGATTGCAGAACTAACTCTGTGTCAGGATGACATTTCCTCAACATGGAGATATGGAACACTGGGTGCAATCTATGCAACTCAGGTGGAAACTCCAGCTTATAGGCTACCTTTCCCATCCTTTCAATGATTGGATAAGGCCCCATAAATCTAGGAGCTAACTTCCCCTTCTTTCCAAATCTAAGGATACCTTTCCAAGGTGAGACCTTGAGGTACACTCTGTCTCCAACTTGGAATTCTAAGGGTCTGTGATGCTTATCAGCATAAGATTTCTGTCTATCTTGTACAGCTTTCAACTGTTGTTGTATTACTTTAATCTTCTCAAATGTTTGTTGTACTAGCTCAGGACCCAAAAGTTGGTACTCCCCTCTTTTCATACCAACATAAAGGAGATCTACAACGTCTACCAGATAATGCCTCATATGGTGCCATCTCAATATTGTGATGATAGCTATTATTATAAGCAAATTCTATCAAGCTCAGGTGTAGATCCCAACTTCCTACGAATTAAAGGACACATGCCCTAAGCAAGTCCTCCAAGGTTTGTATGGTCCTCTCAGATTGTCCGTCTGTCTTTGGGTGAAAGGATGTACTAAACCCTAAATGCATACCCAAAGCTTTATGAAGTCATTCCCAAAAATGACTCGTAAACTAGGGACCTCTATCAGAAACAATTGTAGCTGGAACCCCATTAAACCGCACTATCTCATCTATATAGATATGTGCAAGCTTCTCAGCAGTGTAGGTTGTTTTGACAGGTAAGAAATGTGTTGTCTTTGTCAACCTACCAACTATCACCCATATGGAGTCATGACTTTTGGCTATTTTGGCAAACTAACCACAAAGTCCATGGTTACATGATCCCATTTCCACTGTGGTATAGGCAGAGGTTGCATTATTCCTGTGAGCTTTTGATATTCAGCTTTAACCTGCTGACACACCGGACACTGCATAACAAACTCAGCTACCTCTTTCTTCAATCCAGGACACCAATACATATATTTTAAGTTATGATACATATTGGTGCTCCTTGGATGCATAGCATACATTGAATAATGAGCTTCTTCTAGAACTAACTTTCTTAAGTTATCAAAATCAGGTACTACCATCCTATCATGGTAACAGATTACTTGATCCTATGACTCATGAAAGCCATCCCGCTTCTCACTACCATACTCTGACCTAATCTGCTGAACCACAATATCAGTTTGTTGTGCTTCTTTAATCTGTTGTCTCAGAGTAGGTTTTATGTGCATCTCAGCTAACACCCCGGCTAACAACGATACCTTAAACTGTACATAGTTTTGCCTCAAGGAGATAAGCATATCTCTCTTAGAGCACACTAAGGAGTTTAACTGTGTTTTATCGAGGGCTAGTGGTGGTGATTTCCTACTTAGTGCATCAGCCACTACATTAGCCTTCCCTGGATGATAATCAATTGTACAGTCGTAGTCCTTGATTAATTCCATCCAGCGGCGTTGCCTCATGTTTAGCTCATGTTGTGAGAAGATATACTTTAAATTCTTATGGTCTGTGAAAATTTGGAATGTTTCTCCATAGAGATAATGTCTCTAGATCTTCAAAGCATGGACCACAACAACTAGTTCTAGATCATGTGTCAGATAATTCTCCTCGTGTTTCTTAAGTTGTCGAGAAGCAAAAGAAATCACTTGTTTATCCTACATCAACACACATCCTAGACCGTTCTTGGATGCATCACAGGAGACTTTGTACCCCTTCCCTTGCTCAGGTAACACTAACATAGGTGCACTAGTAAACCTTTCCTTCAGCAACTGAAAAAAATGTTGACACTTGTCATTCCAGATAAAAGGAACTTCCTTCCTGGTCAACTTGGTTAGGGGTAAAGCTATAGAACTGAAGTTCCTAATGAACCTCCTGTAATAGCCTGTTAGTCTAAGAAAACTACGAATCTTCGTCGGTGTCTTCGGCTGTTCCAATTGCAGGACATATTCTACCTTCTTAGGATCAACACGGATACCTGAGGCGGATATAGTGTCCTAGAAAAGAAACTTCTGGTAACCAGAACTCCCACTTGCTAAACTTAGCATACAACTTATGCTCTCTTAGCAAAGTCAAATCCTAACGGAGGTGCTGCTCGTGTTATTGAATATCTCTACTATATATCAAGATATCATCTATGAAGACTACTACACACTGATTAAGAAAAGGCTGGAAGATTCTATTCATGAGTTCCATGAATGCAGTTGGTGCATTAGTTATTCCAAACGACATAACTATGAACTCATAGTGACCATATCTTGTTCTAAAAGAAGATTTAGATATGTCACTCTCCTTAATACGAAACTGATGGTATCCCGACCTCAGATCTATCTTAGAAAAGATAGTTGCACCATGCAACTGATCAAACATGTCATCAATCATTGGCAGAGGATACTTATTCTTTATAGTTACTTTATTCACCTGTCTATAGTCAATGCATAATCACATAGATCCATCCTTCTTCTTAACAAAGAGGACCGAAGCACCCCATGGTGAAGTACTTGGTCGGATAAAAACCTTCTCAAGCAACTCCTGAAGCTGCTTCTTAAGCTCTATCATCTCAGCAGGTGCCATTCTATACAGTGTTTGTGCTATGGGTTGCGTGCCCAAGATTAGATTAATCTCAAAATCAATCTCTCTAGGCGGAGGTACACCTGGAAGTTCCTCAGGGAATACATATTCAAACTCCCTAACTATTAGAACTTCAAAAAGATTAGAACTATCCATTGTGGTATCTACCACATGTGCCAAGAATACAAAGCATCCATGTCTCATCAACTTCTCAGCTACCATAGCTGACACAAGAAAAGTTGGAAGAATCTTTCTATCTCCCTGAAAGATCCATGTGTCACCATCATTTGTGAACACAGCCTGCTTGGAGTCACAATCCAAGACAACTTTGTACTTTTCTAAGGTATCCATTCCAAGAATTATATCAAACCCATGCATCTCAAGTGGTATAAGATCCACCTGAATGTGATGTTTAGAAAAGGAAAGATTGCAGAGAGAACACACCTCCCGCAACACTACAGATCCCAGTAAAGGGGTTTCTAGCATCAAACTATCTGCTCTATGACTGACAATCATGTTACAGTCATGAATCACTTCCCGAGTGATAAAGGAATGCGTAGCACCCAGATCAATTAACATAGATACAAAGCAGGATGAAGACATATCAGAATAAAATTGGTCCATCTAACCTGTCACAACCCGAGGGTTGACTACTGCTTCGGGCTGATTCATATCATAGAACCTAGCCGTTGGTTGTTGTTGACCCTGTGCTCGATTGTTGGGTGTCGAGGATCCCTCTTGTGACGCTTGTCCACATCCTCTATCACCACTAGAAAATTGTCTCTTTTGTGAGCCTTGCCGACTCTGCCTCTGGGGTTGAGTTACTGTTCTGATTTTCTCAGGACAATCTCTCATCAAGTGTCCTGACCTCCCACACTGGAAGCAGTTATAGCTTCCCAAACTCTGCCTAGGTGGTCATGTCACTGATTGATGTTGTACTGGGGGCTCTACTTGGAGGAAAACTATGGCCCCTACCCCTACTTGACGTCCACTACGTTAGGGTATTAAACCTTGGTGGTGGTGGTGCAGAGAACCTCGGCTTCTTGAAGCTTTTGGACCTTTGTCCTTAAAACTGGGTATACTCTTTCTTACCACTGGTCTGCCGCTTCTCGATCACAAACCTCTCTATCCACCTCACGGATTCCACAAAAGTAGCAAACCGCTCCCTGTTCTCTAAAGCAGAGACCAGAGTGGTCAATTTAGCGTTCAACCCTTTCTCGAAATGCCAAATTCTTTCTTCATCATTAGCTTCCATTTGCAGACAGAACCACAAAAGCTCCATGAACCAAGCTTCATACTCGCTAATGTTCATCTGTCCTTGCCTCAACCTCTCAAATTGAGAGATCTTCTCATCTAGATATGTCTTGGGAAAGTATCTAGCAACAAATTCACATCAGAATTCATCCCATCTGACTTCAACACCTGGTCTTTTGCCTTCCTCTATGTTCCACCAATGGCCAGCACTCCCCTTTAGGAGGTATACAACATGTCTGACCTTCTCATCTTCAGGGATGTTGAGGATTCTAAAAGTTTTCTCCAGCTCCGTCAACCACAAATCTGCATCAGCTAGGTCAGCTGTACCAGCATAGTCTGTGGCTCCCACCCGGTGAAGTCATTCAAAGGTCTTGCCAGCTCCTTATCCTTCATTGTGGGATGGTGCCCTCGGTGCAGGTGGTGGCATACTATCCTCCATATGCATCATAGTCGCCATAAACTACCCGAATAGAGCATGGAAAGCTAGATTTTCTAATGCAGCTTGATCAAGTTGAGGAATCTCAGGTACATGTTCCTCCCTAGCTTGATCCCTTGCACCTCCTCCTGGTGCAGCAATGCTGCTCTTCAGCAATGTGTTCATCATGTGATCCAGACATCTTCAAGTTCTTCTCCTCCTATATGAGTAGAAGACACTATCAGATAAATTGGAAGACACTAGAATAGACTCAACAACCTTAATCATGTATATCTGTAGACTCAGTGAACCTAGAGCTCTAATACCACTAATTGTGATACAACGTTTGAATAAAATGTCATTAACTAAGATGAAGCGTTTGCTAGCAGTGGATTACTGAAAATCACAAAAATTTAAAACCATTTATAAAGATCCATTACCAGAAAACTCTTTAAACAAGAACTAAAGTATTATAATTACATACTTGTCCACATTATACATTCCATGTATCATCTCTTCTCGAGGAATATATATATACATCACTTTTCCTTGATAAAAGCACAAGTAACAAAATACTCAAGGCATTCAAACCAAAATCTCAGATTGATACAAAAACACTATCTACTGACTCTTAGGACCTGAGAATACAGAGACGACACATAGGACTTTATATACAAAGCATGACAGCCAGTATCCCCACCTGGGATATCACTGTTGTCCCTGTTGTTGTTGTTGTTGCTGTTCTTCTCCTACTACAGAGTTTCTGCCTCTTTGTCTGTGTCTACCTAAAAATGTCAGATCCCACGGGGGTGAGACAACTTATAAAATTGTACCAGCGAGAGATATAACTCTCCGCCGAAAACTTTGTTATTGCAGTTTAATATAAATAAACTGAGCAGTGGAATTATATATTCAATAGCAGATTAGAGCAACATTCTTACTTAAGCATTTCAACTATAACTTGATAAAGTAGCTTGAGTATTGGATAAGTGACATATATAATATTTATCCATCTAGAGCATGCTAAGCAAGATAACATCAACCAGTGATTCTCGTATTACAATCTTAAGCAAATATGATATACGACTGATTACATTTTACAACCATACTTAAGCTCTGAGGAGATGAGATATACCGCTCATACTCCAACTGACCATTGCAAAGTAAAAATCGGTACCATAAAAAGTCAATGGAAGAGTCGGCTTCCATGACCTCCCACATCTCGGTCAGTACGAGATCACATGCAGGACATCTGGTGTCTCTGCTACATAGCTTGCCAGGGTATAGTGGCATCTTCGCTATAGAGTTACAGTGGCGGTTGTACTCTCTTCATAATCGAGAGATTTCATGTTTACCTCCATCGATCCAGCATTAACATCATCGGGTGATTTATGATACATCCATACCAACACATATAATGATGGATTGAGAGGTTTAATGTTTACCTTCCATCGATTCCCCCATTAGGAAGTACATATACTTTTGCCCATCGACCCCCACATATTAAAAAATATGTGAACTCCAGGAGATCTCGTAGGAAAACTTGTTTCACCATCACCAACTACTGACGATGATGGATCTATGGTCAGAGCACTACATGAAAAGATTTCACTTGATTAATTAAGTACATTATCATATTCTTTTAACATCAGTCAAGTTTTCAAACATAACTTATTAGGACAAATGCTACAAAGAAACATGTACTATTTTCATCAATTACTTCTCATTCTTTATAAGACATTGGGATCTCAGTCCCTCATTTCAATACTGGGAATACTCATTCTTTCACAAACTCAATGCCATAATCATATGGTTCTGGGTATTCAAACCCTTAACTCATCACTGAGCATTGTTACCACTTTTTGAGGTAACTATCACCTTCAGGTCATCTGACTAAGGTAAACATGATACTTATTACACAAGCATCTCTCCTGGCACTTAAGGCCCATTAATTATCTTATTCCTCTTACTAGGCAACAAGGAGAATTATGGCACATAAGGCCCAATAACAATTTTAATAAATAAAACATCATAGCTCATACCTGGCTATATTCATCATCTCAAGATACCTGCATGGTTAGTACAGATGATAACAGTTACATCAATTTCATATCAGCACCATGCAAAATGAATATAGCATCTCTATTCAAGGGTAACACCACTATTCCCTCACTAGAGTTAGGGTTTCCCATTTCAGGTCAATTGGGGATACTCATCCCATTACCCAGATCAGGGTTATGGTTTATCACCATATTGCCCATTATTAGGGTTTTCATATAGCCTTACTTACATCACCCTGGTTTAGAGTTTCACATCACATCATTACATTAGGGTTTCACATCACATCACCCTAGATTAGGGTTTATATTCAATAATCCACAATTAGGGTTTACTACTCATCCCAATTAGGATTTCATATTCCATCACCCATAATTAGGGTTACACTATTACCCTAGATCAGGGTTTCACTCAGAATTGCCTTGAATTAGGGTTAGGATTCATTAACCTTCTCAATTAGGGTTTTCATGATCTCTTCACTAAGGATGATACCCTAGTCACCAAATAATTAATACTCATGTATGAATTCCTTTCTATCATCCTCTCAACTTGATTAGGTTACATCAACCCTTCAATCAAGTACCCACAATTATGATTGACATAGTGTACTAAGACATTGCTTTCATAACCTTTTAGGGTTAATTAATCTAAAGGTACTGATCATCTAGGTAATTTAGGGTTTCAACCTTTGTACCTAACATTGATAATCATCATTAAATCAATGGATCAATTATCATCTTAAATCTCCAAATGATTTGTTCACATTGGACCTCCATTCGGTTTTGGGGTTTCAACACCAAATAGTTTTGAAACCGTTTGATTCCAAACGGTCATGAGACCATTTGGCCCCAAATGGTTTCAAGACCGTTTGGACTCAAATTGTCTCAAGACCGTTTGGGACAAATCAGCATCAAAACCTAAAGGGTTCATATGATATATCCATCAGTCAATTGATCATGGTTTGCTATAAAGAATTGGCCTTCAATCATGCCATTGAATGTTCATCAGTCAACACCCTTGGATCTTCAAACCTTCAAATGATCTTGGGGTTAGACCTTCAAATGGTCTTGGGTTCTTAGCCCCTTAAACGGTTTTGAAATTGTTTCCTTTCAAATGGTCTTGAAGACCTTTTCCTTCTCAAATGGTTTGAAACCATTTTATCTCAAACGGTCAACCTTTACTAAATGGTCAACCCTATCAAACAGTTTTGAAATTGTTTCCTTTCAAACGGTCAACCTTTCTCAAATGCTCAACCCTTGATCCTCAAACGGTTTGAAAACCATTTGATCACCAAACGGTTTGATGAAACCGTTTACTCAACCAACATGAAATTGAATCAAATCAATTAAGGTTTAAGTGCTTCAATCCGATTAGGGTTTGCAATTGGTAGTTTATCCAATCATGGAACCTTTAGAAGCCAGTCAATTAAATCTATTAGATCATTATTCAACACATCAGAAACCCTCCTTCAATGGTCAACCCCCTCCATTCGGTCAACCACTCCAAACGGTTTGGAACCCAAACCTCCAAACGGTTTGCAAACTGTTTGGTCACCAAACGGTTTGGTGAAACCGATTGGACCAAGATTCATGAAACCGTTTGCAACTAAATATTATTGATATGTGTGCTTAAGATGATGTCATCGTCATCAAGCTTCAACCCCTCAAATTCTACTGCCATTTCCATGGTAGTTTCATCAATTAATCAAAGGAATTTCAAGAAGACAATTGAACATATTGAATTGAGGAATTGAATTCAATAACAATGAATAAGGGTTCAAGTTATATAACCCGCCTTCAATTGAGCTTCAAAGCTTGGAGATTCACGTCAACAATGGTGGAAGAAGCTTTCTCAAACCACAAGGTTCGTTCCTCAAGCTTTTGAGTGAAAAGGTTTGGCTAGAATTGAAGATTGATTGAAGAAAGTAAGAAATCAAGCATTGATTAGTGATTTCCACCATGAAATCAAGGTGAAGAAGGTCAAGAAGCTTAAAACAAGTTGTGGGTCGTCCTCCTATTTCTCCCTAGCTCCCTTGGTCATTTTGCAAGCAAGAAGTGAAAGTGGATTCGAAAATACCCTTTCAACTCATGGATAAAGGAGCATATATATGATTTTTATTGAAAATTCATTTAAGAGAGAGAAAGTAGGGATTATCTACTCCATTTCCTTGCCACTTGTCCCCTTTCTTTCCTTGGTTACGAGTCTATCTCCTTTGACTCTTATTCCTCTCAATTATCCATGACTTAAAGAAAAGCAAATTAAGCACCTTAACCCTTATAATAATAATATCCATAAGTTAGTGGATATTTCTTTTTATTTTCTTAATGTGAGTGGGTTCTCCACTCACATAGATATTTCCATTGCCTTTGCAAGGAACAAGGGCGTACATATATGTGTATTTCAACCTCTACAACTTTGGTTGAAGGGTAATCCATTTAATATAATTATTTTTGCATTAAATTGAATTAGGGTTTCAATTATGCTTAAATCTTGATTATTTTAATATCAAGATTCTCTCTCCTTCAAAGAGGTAAAAATGAGATGCCCCTCTCATTTTATTTTCTCTAAATGATTCCAAGAAACATTAGGGACAATTTTGAAGTGATAATTTTCATATTGAACCCTGGGTTTTGGGTAAATTGCACATTACACCAAAACTAGATTTTAATGCACAAACATTGCTTTATCAGCTCTTTCTTGGTACTCAGGCTACCACAATTAATACCCATGCATCATCTTCATTCTCCTAATGCTTCAACACATGAGGAACATCTTATCATGTAACATTTACAATTTAACCCCTCAACTTGGGTAATTTGCACTTTAGTCCAAAACAAGTAAAGTATCATTTCAACCTTATTCAAAAAGGACTAAAATTGAAATATGAGTTCCTCTTGAGCCTTAATTACTTTTCAAAAGATAAGAGCAAGCATATAATCCACTTTATTAAGTAAAACATCTAGGGTTAAAACATAACCCAGGTCATGGATGTTGTGAGGAGAAAAAGTAAAAAGGGAGGGTTTGTGTACATGACGTGATATTTTGAACGCACTAACAAACTCACTCGAGGTTGAAATCCTCGAGCTTTTACCAAAACCAAAGTGCAATAATACCACCCACAAGCAGATGAGTCTTATCGCAGTATAGCTAAGGATCGAACCCAAAGGACAACATTTTTAAGAATCTTTGTCAGTCTAGTCTAGTTCGAGTTAAGACTAATATTTAAAATGATAGGTTGATTTGAGGTTAATTAAACTAATTGCAAGAAAGTAAAATATGAATTAAAGTTGGGTTTAGATCAATGATATGGAATCTCTAGGATGGTATTGGGTTTCACCACCACTTCTCATGCAAGCACATCCAAACATCAAACATCCAGGCAAGATATAACTATCCAAGTAGAGCTGCTGCGAAACCCCCCATACGGGTGTTAGGTCCGCGTAAGCATCACCTTTGGCATCATATTTCTCATCACCATCCAGATCGCATACATACGGCTCCGAAGATACAACATCCAACTAAGGTTGTGGGCCCCCTATACAAGCGTTAGGTGCACAGAAGCGTCACCGAAGGCTAGATGGCTCATCCCCTCGCGGATCATACACTTACGACCTCAAGGAATCCCATTCTATATCTAGTTTGGGAGTCAACCGCGCTAATCGATAAGCAATCAGCCAATTTATATACGAGCAAACATCGACGATTAATAAGAAGATACAAAATCCAACTAAGGCTGTGAACCCCCTATACAGGCGTTAGGTACACAGAAGCGTCACTGAAGGCTAGATGGCTCATCCCCTCACGGATCATACACTTACGACCTCAAGGAATCCCATTCTATTTCTAGTTTGGGAGTCAACATGTTAAATGACATTCAGTCCCACATAAAGATATTCTCACAACATAGGAAGAACAAAGATGAAAGCAAATAATTAATCAAACTACGAACATAGCGATTAACAATTAAATGAAGAGTTATATACATTGCCATGGAAAGTTTAACAATATAGCATGGGCAGCCGAGCTAGTCCCCACACCCCAACGAAAAGGTACTACTCGCTCATGATGTGAGAAACAAGAAGAGTGAGAAAGAGAGAGAAATCCTCCATGGACTCGGTGCAGAAGGTAGTCGCAGCTCGGTGAAGTAGATACGTCCTCCTAGGTTGTGTCAGAGCAGATATGGACGTGACGGGAGTTGCCAAAACAAACCGGACAGTCTCCCTTGCTCCGTCTTTCTCCTCTCCTCAGCCTCCTTGGTTGCAACATGGGTAGTAGGTGAAATGAAACTGGCACGGACTGGACTGGTTTCGGATCGGATCTGTATATAGGCAGCCTGTCAGCATCCCGGAACCGATGTCCAAGTAAGGACCCTTGGGGTTCTATTTATAGGCACATGACTAACCCCAAACGGTCTTGGATTTTAAAGAGACCAAACAGTTTCAATTAGTTTAGACCAAACGGTCTTGAAATATCTCCTCCAAACGGTCTGGAGACCGTTTGCTACCAAACGATCGCTCCAAACGGTTTTGGGCAAACACTCTCTCCTTGCGGTTTGGGCAAACAATCTGTAGACAGGGGAAAATGGTCTTCAGCAGCAACAAACAGTCAACGCTCCAGCATATGCCCAAACGATCTTCAGGCAGAACCCATTCAATCTCGATTGCTTGCTTAATCTAAACAGTTTCCAAGTCGCGGCCAAACGGTTTGAGATCAGAATCAAGCAAACGGTCATGCTTCGGTCAACGCTCCACAAACGAGCAGCAGAAACTCCGTTGGTAAATCGATCCAATACCCATCCAATCTATCAAATGATCTTTAGGCTTCTTCTGTAGGGGCGACGGCCTCGGGGAGACCCCAGTAGGTCTACGAATCACCCCCAAATGACCTTGCTCAGGAGCTGCAAATGTGTGCTGGTCAGAGGTTGAAAACGACGCACCATGGACGTGGTTGGGCACCACGATCGTGGTAAAGCTACTGTACCATGGTCGTGCCGCCTTGCACGGGCGTGGTGGGGTAGAAATCGGGCTCTGATGACATCGTGCCATGGTCGTGGCATAATCCCACAGTCGTGGTGAGGTAGCTGCCACACAGCCGTGCTACCTCGCATGGGCGTGGCGAGTGAGAGAGGGTTGATGCAGGTAGGGTGCCATGGTAATGGCTCGTCGACCACAGTCGTGGTGAGTGAAAGCTCAGGTCTACCACGATCGTGGCCGCCTCACACGGTCGTGGTGATGGCAGAAGACCACTGCCGTTTTGGACCACCACGGTCGTGGTTAGAACTCTGCTTTGCGACCTTGAGTTCATGCACTGCTCGATTCCTTGCGGCTGAGTGATGCCTCCAATCAGTCTCTGCTACTTCAAACGGTCTTGAGACCGCATGGGCTCAAACGGTCTTGGGACCACATGGGCTCAAACGGTCTTGGGACCGCATGGGCTCAAATGGTCTTGAGACCGCATGGGTGGAATTGCTTGGTTAGATATCTTGATCGGAGCCTGGGATGAAGGTGGACCTTGACTACTTGTTCAGTTTTGTCAAAACTTGCATTAAATGAATGATGTTTAGTTAAAACCTCGATAATCGAATCAACTAAGTAGTTTTTCACATTATGATTCATATTGAGTGAAATAGTATGTATATAGTTGAATTGGTTCTGAAGTGATAATTGAATTTCATGATGAATATACATTCATCAAAATACCCCGAACGTAAACGTTGCTCGCCCTCGAGTAACACAAAATCTGAAACAGTCGCCAAATGAATTCTTTCAATTCGTGTGATTGCTTCATCTTCACATCACAAATGTTTTCTTTTTGCTCAACATGACTCAGTATCTCAACCTCCTGAGACCACAAAACACATCTTACCATATCTTCGTTCCTGAGTTTGTTTTCCAAAATCACTTCCTCCTCACCTTTTCCAACAACAAGCATGTCAAAGAGTTTCGTAAGAGTTCAGAGACACCCACAGAACAACAAGTGTGCATTTGATCTGACACTGGTGTTTTCCAGGATAGGGTAGGCAATCTTTGTGCCATTAGGTAGAAAAGGGAGTGAAAGGTGGTATGGGAGGAAGAAGTAAATCTCTCCTCTATTCGACTTGAGATTTTTATTTTCTTTGCAATTTCATTTATTGCATTTTTTGTGTGAATCTCTCCTCTATTCGACTCGAGATTGCATTTCTTTTTGTGTGCACTTTGGCATCTTTTTGTTTGCAAATCTCTCCTCTATTCGACTTGAGATTGCATTTTTTGTGGTACGCCCCTATTTATTTGCTAGGGGTATGGAAGAAGCAGATAAAGAGGGAAGTGGTGTGCCACCTCGAACTTAGGGTTTGGCACTTTTTTTTGCTATTTTGTTTATTTTTTATGAATGGAGGGGTACGAAGATGATAGAAGAGGTGTAGAAGAGAGTTCAGATCAGAATGCAACTTGATTTACAATTCAATGCATCGGGTTGTTCTCTTTATCAAACTCTGCTCAAATAATGACTTGATGAGGATCCAGTTTGGATTCCATGTTGTTGTTCCACAACTCAGTTAGGAAGCATGACGTGTTTGATCCCTATCAGTTTGACAGACACCTATCATCTTTGCAAAAGTATCACGATGTTAGGAATCATAGGCTTCACAAGATGATTTCAATCAAAGGGCTTGTTTCAAAAAGTGGTCCTTTTGAGGGTTTACTTCGAATAAGGGGGATATAATGATTGAAAATGCATAGCATGTTAGTTAGTGACTTTTAATGAAACCAGGAAGTGTCAAAAAGTGTCAAAAAATTCATCAAGTATATGTTCAATTTCTTTGAAAAGCATTGTGAAAATTTTGAATTTTTTTATCAAGAATGTGATAGTGAAAACGTAAGTATGAAAAGGATGGGTGTAGGTGGAAAGTGAGATACGTACCACCCACCCTCCATCCCGAACTTAGAGATTTGCTCGTCCTGAGCAAACCCTAAATCCAAGATGGAGGGGAAAAATTATGCCAGATTGACCACCAGGTGTGGTTGCGTTATTATCAGTGCGCATCCTCCTATCTGAAAATCTCAAAGGTAAAGAGCAATTAGATCTTAAAATGGAATCTTGCGATGCAAATTTTATTTAATGAAAAATTAACTAGAATGTAAAAACAAAATTGAAGAAATATTCTAATTTGAAAAGAAAGATAAAACAAATTTATTGATCGGGTTGCCTCCCGACAAGCGTCGTTGTTTTATGTCGATGGCTCGATTGAATTTTTCAGCTTCATGGTGGATCCTTAGGATTGGTGAGTTCCAACATTGTTTCAGTGCCTATGTCAATCGAGGTGAAATATCTCTTTAAGCGGTGACCATTTTCCATAAATTCGCCTGACTTTTCACTCCATAAAGAGAAAGCACCATGTGGGGAGATGCTTTTGACAATGTAAGGTCCAGACCAGTGAGAACAGAGTTTTCGTGGAAATAACTTCAACCTTGAGTTGAATAGCAGAACTTGGTCTCCTACTTGTATGTCTTTTCTTTTAGATGTCCATCGTGCCAAAGTTTCGTGCATTCTTTATAGATTCATGCGTTCTCATAAGCTGTCATCCGGAGTTCATCCAGCTCTTGGAGTTGCAAAATCCTAGCTTGGCCAGCTTCTTTAATATCAAAGTTCAGTTGTTTAATTGCCCACCATACCTTGTGTTCCAGTTCGACTGGCAAGTGACAATCCTTTCCATATATTAATCGAAAAGGTATAGTCCCGAGGGGAGTTTTATAAGTAGTTCGATAGGCCCATAAGGCATCGTTGATTTTCGTTGCCCAATCCTTTCGATTACATCCTACAGTCTTTTCCAGAATAGCCTTTAGCTGAAGGTTAGAGACCTCTACCTGTCCACTTGTTTGCGGATGGTAAGGCGAGGCTACCTTATGTGTTGCGCCATATTTTCTCAGTAAAGCTTCAAATCTTCTTTCAAGGAAGTGGGAACCCCCGTCAGATATCACAGTTCATGGCACTCCGAAATGGGGGAAAATAATATCTTTGAATAATTTGATGACGGGTTTGGAATCACTAGTGACGGTTGGTATAGCTTCAACCCATTTTGAGACATAGTCTACTGCCACTAGTATGTATGAAAATCCATGAGAAGATGGGAATGGACCCATGTAGTCCACCCCCCAAACATCGAATATCTCTACTTCTAGCCATAGATTCAGTGGCATCTCGTCTCTCTTTGTTATATTACCTGTTCTTTGACATTTGTCACATGATAGGACAAAATTGTAGGAATCTTTGGATATGGTTGGCTAGAAGAATCCACATTGCAAAACCTTTAAAGCAGTCTTTTTGGAGCTCATATGTCCTCCTACTTGTCCTGAGTGACATTGTTCCAAAATAAGTTGAGCCTCTTCTTCGGCGATACATCATCTATACAGACCATTGGCACCTAGTTTAAAAAGATATGGCTCATCCCAGTGATATTTCTTCACATCATGCATGAACTTCTTCATGGCATTCCCGGTGCATTGAGGATGGATAACCCCAGCAGCAAGGTAGTTTACAAAATCCGAGTACCATGGTATAGCTTCTGAGGCCTTCATTAGTTGATCATCTGGTAGGGAATCATTTATCGGAATCTTCTCGGTATCCAGAGTGTGGATGTGAATGAGGTGGTCTTCTGTAACATTCTCTGTACCCTTTTTATCTCTTATCTCTAAATCAAATTCTTGTAACAGGAGGATCCATCTAATCAACCTGGGTTTTGCATCTTTTTTTCCAGAAGGTAACGAATGGCAGCGTGGTCAGTGTAGACAATAACTTTCGAACCAATTAGGTAGGATCTAAATTTGTCAAAGGCATACAAGACTTCTAGAAGTTCTTTCTCGATAGTTGCATAATTTCTCTGGGCTTCATCGAGAGTTTTTGATGCATAATAGATCATATAGTGTATCTTCTCTATATATTGCCCTAAAACAGCGGCCACAGCATAATCACTGACATCGCACATAATTTCAAAAGGATGGTTCCAGTCTGGAGCTCTAATGATGGGGGTGGTTGTAAGGGCCTATTTCAGTGTGTCGAAGCTTTTGACACATTCTTCATTGAAATTGAAATCAGTATCCTTTAGTAATAGGTTCGTCATTGGCTTCGTTATCTTGGAAAAATCCTTTATGAATCTTCTATAAAATCAGGCATGACCAAGGAAAGCACGAACTTCTTTTACATTTGTGGGAATAGCCAGTCTAGAAATCACTTCAATCTTGGCTTTATCTACTTCAATTCCTCTATTGCTGACCCTATGGCCCAGGACAATGCCTTCTTTTACCATAAAATGGCATTTTTCCTAGTTTAGTACAAGATGTGCTTCTTCACAACGTTTGAGGACCAGGGAGAGGTGATTTAGACATGAATCGAATGAATCTCCGTAAATAGAAAAATCATCCACGAAAACCTCCATAATTGTTTCAGTAAGACCAGCGAATATGGCAGCCATGCAACGTTGGAAAGTTGCGGGCGCATTATAGAGACCAAACGACATTCTTTTAAACGCATATGTTCTGAATGGGCAGGTAAAGGTATTTTTTTCTCTTAGTCATCTGGATGTATGAGTATTTGATAAAATCCAGAGTAACCATCAAGATAACAAAAATATTCTTGATGAGCCAACCTTTCTAGGACTTGATCAAGGAAGGGCATAGGAAAATGATCTTTTCGAGTTACCTTGTTTAATTTTCTATAATCTATGGACATCCTCCACCCTGTGACTATTCAGGTGGGGATGAGTTCATTGTTTTCATTTTGTATAACAGTTGTTCCACCTTTCTTCGGGACAACATGCACATGACTCACCCATGGTGAATCTAAGATTGGATAAATTATTCCAGCTGTGAGAAGCTTAATGACCTCGCGACGGACCACTTCCTTCATATTTGGATTTAACTTTTGTTGATGCTCAATAGTACGCTTGTGATCTTCCATCATAGGGATCTTATGCACGCACAACGCTTGACTGGCCCCAGTGAGGTCACTCATTTTATAACCGATGACTTTCTTTCTTTCCCTCAATTCCTTCAGAAGTTTCTCTTCTTATTCAGCTGTTAGATCAGAATTTATAATAACTGGGAAAACCTTGAGATCGTCTAAAAACATGTACTTTAGTCCTTCGGGCAAGGGCTTCATTTCGGGAGCCTCTGGTTTTTTGCATGGTTCTTCTGTAGTTTCCATAGCTTTGAGTTCTTCACTAGTGGCTTCAACGTCTTCTTTAGTAGAGTTGAGGGATTCGATGCAATCCTTTACTTGTTCGTCGATTGGTTCATCCACTGATGGGTTTGTTAGAGCAATTTCCAAGGGATCATTTGATTCATAATGCTCTTGAGTCAGAAGTGACATTTGTTCAATGCAGTCAATCAGATAGACTTCTTCCTGCATACTTGGTCTTCTCATACTTTCAAAAACTTTAAATTCGAGAGTTTCTTTTCATAATCTGAGCAATAAGGTACCAGCTTCAACATCAATCAGGGCTCTTGTAGTGGCAAGGAACGGACGACCAAAAATGAGAGGATATCTGGCATCTTCTTTTATATCCATAATGACGAAGTCGCATGGAACATATGTGTCCTTGCCTACCTTGACCGGGACATCCTCAAGGATTCATAACAGACGTTTTATCGAATTGTCTGCAAGCTGTATAGTCATGCCGATAGGAAGCAATTATGCAAATCCTAATCTTTTGCACAGGCTAAGTGGCATAATAGAGATGCTTACACCGAGATCTGCCAATCCTTTCTTGCATGATGAGTCACCAATGTGACATGAGATTCCAAAGGATCCCGAGTCTTTTTGTTTATTGGGCATCTTGCTCAATATGATATCTGATGTAGTTATTGCCAGTTTTACTGTCTCATATTCCTCGGTTATATATTTCCTGGTTAGGAGTGACTTTAGGTACTTAGTCCAGGCTGGTATCTCAGCCAGAGCATCTAAGAAGGGTATATCAACATGAAGTTTCTTCATAGCCTCTTTAAACTTATTGAATCTAGTATCAAGCTTGGTTTGCCTTAGACGGACTGGGAAGGGTACACGAGGCTTATATACAGGAATATCAGGTTCTGGTGTTTTAGTTTCTTCATCAGTAGATTTCTCAGGACTTCCCTTATCTGTCTTTTCATCTTTTGATTGAGACTCTAGTATTGTTGAGTTTTGGGCCATCACATGTTCATCTTCGTTTGTAATAACCACAGGTGTCTTTACGGGGGGGATCCGAATAGTCTTTTCCTGACCTGGTGGTGACTGCCTTCAACTATTCAGGATGCTTGGGATTGTTCTCGGGTTGGCCAGCAAAGACTCCAGTGGGTGGCTTTATGCTAGCTGCAAGTTGAGCTAATTGAGATTCAATAGCCTTCTGCTGAGCTTGTTGGTTAGCTATTATAGTTTGCTGAGTTTGCAACATTTTTTCAATGGCTGATAGCTTGTCATTAGAAGAGATGGGTCCTGCTTGATGTCCTTGCTGTTGATTAAGATTCTGATACTGAGGGTTGTTTTGATAATTATTGTAGTTCCTATTCTGAAAGTTCCCCTTGAAATTTCCTTGATTCCTAAAATTCTGTTGTTGATTATACTGGAATCCTGGTGGGCCTCTTGGTTGATTGTTTGAACCAAATTGATGCGAGTTTACTGCTCCAGCGGGGTTTCCATATTGAAAACCTCGGTGATTCCTATTCTGATTCAGATTGTAATAACTTTGCCCAGGAATAGTGTTGATAGCATTAAGATTTTCCATCTGACCATTATCTCCTTGTCCACATACATTGCTCAGTACAACGTCATAGAGAACATTGCATGATAAAGTGGAATGATCGGTGCTCTTACATGCTTCACAGAATAGGGAAGTGGACTTGACCTGTTCCGGTTGCCGAGTGGGTGAACGTCCTCTTCCAATAGCAGCTAGAGATGATTCAATATGGTCTTGCTTGGCAACTAAGACCTTCAAGGTTTTAGCGATAGACTTGTACTCGGGGGTAGCTTCGGCCATAGCTACTTTCAAGACTCCTTTACCTACAGATCTACCCCAATTGGCTTGGTTTTCTTCTCCCAGGGTGACAACTCTCCATGCGCTGTTATAACTTTGACGCATGAAGTTTCCTCCGGACGAGGAATCCAGAAACCTCTTAATATCATCATCCACACCTCTATAGAAAATTTCAATGAGTTGATTCTTAGGTATTACATGGTGTGGACACTTGCGTAGAAGCTCTTTGTACCTATCCCATGCTTCAGCGAGAGTTTCTCCAGGGACTTGAGTGAAATTTGTTATCTAGCCCCAAATTTCATATGTGAGAGATGGAAGATAGAATTTTTCCAGAAACACATTTTGGAGTTGTTCCTAGGTGGTGATGGGTATTTCACTTTGCAATGAATTGTACCCGCTTATGGCTCTATTAGCAAGGAAATACTTGAAGAGACAGAGTCGAATGGCATCATCAGTGACTCCATTTTGCTTCGTCATAGCACATAGATCGATGAATCTTAGAAGATGTTCTTGGTTGTCCTCTGCTTGTTTGCCATAGAGAGGGTTATTCTGAAGCAGGGTGATCCAATGCGCTCTTATCTCGAAATTAAGAGCATTGATAGGAGGGGGTTGTACTGGATGATGAACATTCGCAGCTTTCGGGATTGAGAACTCTCTAAGATCCTTTTGTAGTTCAGTTGCTTGTGCTGCTAGGATTTCCTATTGAACTGCAGCCCTAGCTTCTTGCATTAGCCTCTCTCTTTGTGCATTGATGGCTTGAGCCACTCTTCGGGATACTTCCTCTTCATGAGCCATCCTTTCTTGATTTTCTCAGATTTGACGATGAAAAGTTTTGTCTATCTCGGGATCAAAGCTCGCTGTGAGTCTGGGGCTGTTCGAACGATGCATACACTATGCCTTGGGTTGTACCTGAAAATAGAAAGATTTTGAGAATGAGATCCACAAAGTATAGTCAAATTCAAGTATATGATCGATTGTTTTTCAAAAATAAAAAGAAAAATCCTAGATTAGTATTAAAAGAACTAGATTTGACTGACTGATCCCGTTGTCCCTGGCAACGGTGCCAGAATTTGACGTGGTATTTTGAACGCACTAACAAACTCACTCGAGGTTGAAATCCTCGAGCTTTTACAAAAACCAAAGTGCAATAATACCACCCACAAGTGGACGAGTCTTATCATAGTATAGTTAAGGATCGAACCCAAAGGACAAAATTTTTAAGAATCTTTGTCAGTCTAGTCTAGTTCGAGTTAAGACTAATATTTAAAACTATATGTTGATTTGAGGTTAATTAAACTAATTGCAAGAAAGTAAAAACTGAATTAAAGTTGGGTTTAGATCAATGATATGGAATCACTGGGATGGTATCGGGTTTCACCACCACTGCTCATGCAAGCACATCCAAACATCAAACATCCAGGCAAGATATAACTATCCATGTAGAGTTGTTGTGAAACCCCCCATACGGGCGTTAAGTCCGCGTAAGCATCACCTTTGGCATCAGATTTCTCGTCACCATCCGGATCACATACTTACGACTCCGAAGATACAACATACAAATAAGGTTGTGGGCCCCCTATACAGGCGTTAGGCGCATAGAAGCATCACCGAAGGCTAGATGGCTCGTCCCCTCACAGATCATACACTTATGACCTCAAGGAATCCCATTCTATATCTAGTTTGGGAGTCAGCCGTGCTAATCGATAAGCAAGCAACCAATTTATATACGAGCAAACATCGACGATTAACAAGAAGATACAAAATCCAACTAAGGTTGTGAACCCCCTACACAGGCGTTAGGTACACAGAAGCGTCACCGAAGGCTAGATGGCTCGTCCCCTCGTGGATCATACACTTACGACCTCAAGGAATCCCATTCTATTTCTAGTTTGGGAGTCAACCTGTTAAACGACATTCAGTCCCACATAAAGATATTCTCACAACATAGGAAGAACAAAGATGAAAGCAAGCACTTAATCAAACTACGAACATAGCGATTAACAACGAAATGAAGAGTTATATACATTGTCATGGAAAGTTTAACAATATAACATGCTTGCATGGGCAGAGGGGCTAGTCCTCGCACCCCAACGAAAAGGTACTACTTGCTCATGATGTGAGAAACAAGAAGAGTGAGAAAGAGAGAGAAATCTGCCATGGACTCGATGCAGAAGGTAGTCGCAACTCGGTGAAGTAGATACGGTCTCCTACGTCGTGTCGGAGCAGATCTGGATGCGAACGGAAGTTGCCAAGATAGACCGGACAATCTCCCTTGCTCCGTCTTTCTTCTCTCCTCAGCCTCCTTGGTTGCAACTCGGGCAGTAGGTAAAATGAAACTGGAACAGACTGGACTGGTTTCGGATCGGATCTGTATACAGGCAGCTTGTCGGCGTCCCGGAACCGATGTCCAAGTAAGGACCCTTGGGGTCCTATTTATAGGCACAGGACTAACCCCAAACGGTCTTGGATTTAAAAGAGACCAAACAGTTTCAATTAGTTTAGACCAAACAGTCTTGAAATATCTCCTCTAAACGGTCTGGAGACCGTTTGCTACCAAACAATCGCTCCAAACGGTTTTGGGCAAACGGTCTCTCCTTGCGGTTTGGGCAAACGATCTGTAGACAGGGGCAAACGGTCTTCAGCAGCAGCAAATGGTCAATGCTCCAGCAGATGCCCGAACGGTCTTCAGGAAGCACCCATTCGGTCTTGATTGCTTGCTTAATCTAAATGGTTTCCAAGTCGCGGCCAAACGGTCTGAGATCATAATCAAGCAAATGGTCATGCTTCGGTAAACGGTCTGCAAACGAGCAACAGATAGTCTGTTGGTAAATCGATCCAGTAGCCGTCCAATCTATCAAATGATCTTCATGCTTCTTCTGTAGGTGCGACAGCTTCGGGGCGACCCCAGTAGGTATGCGAATCACCCCCAAACGAACTTGCTCAGGAGCTACAAATGTGTGCTGGTCGGAGGTTGAAGATGACGCACCACAGTCGTGGTTGGGCACCACGGTCGTGGTAAAGCTATTGTACCATGGCCGTTCCACCTTGTACGGGCGTGGTGGGGTAGAAATCGGGCTCTGATGACATCGTGCCACAATCGTGGTGAGGTAGCTGCCACACGACCGTGCTGCCTCATACGGGCGTGGCGAGTGAGAGATGGTTGATGCAGGTAGGGTGACATGGTCGTGGCAAGTGAAAGCTCAGGTCTACCACGGTCGTGGCCACCTCACACGGTCGTGATGATGGTAGAAGACCACGGTCATTTTGGACCACCACGACTGTGGTTAGGACTCTGCTTTGCGACCTTGCGTTCATGCACTGCTCGATTCCTTGCGGCTGAGTGATGCCTCCAATCAGTCTCTGCTGCTTCAAACGGTCTTGAGACCGCATGGGCTCAAACGGTCTTGGGACCGCATGGGCTCAAACGGTCTTGGGACCGCATGGGCTCAAACGGTCTTGAGACCGCATGGGCTCAAACGGTCTTGAGACCGCATGGGTGGAATTGCTTGGTTAGATATCTTGATCGGAGCCAGGGATGAAGGTGGACCTTGACTACTTGTTCAATTTTGTCAAAACCTGCTTTAAATGAACGATGTTTAGCTAAAACCTCGATAATTGAATCAACTAAGTAGTTTTGCACATTATGATTCATATTGAGTGAAATAGTATGTATAGAGTTGAATTGGTTACGAAGTGATAATTGAATTTTATGATGAATATACATTCATCAGTACATTTTGTGAGATTTTGTTCTTCCTTATCTTTGTTCTCATGCAGGGGGAGCATCTGAGATTTAGGGATGATTAAATCTGGGTAGTACAAGTTTTAATTCAGGATACATAGTGCTTGTTGGCCGATATTGTCCTGTGGTTTTTCTCTCCTTGTCTTGGGGAGAGTTTTCCATGTTAAATCTTGCACCTTCAGTACTTTTCCACCACAGTTCCTAACAAGTGGTATCAGAGCAAGGATCAAAGGTTGAAGTGGGAGCAACAATGACGTCTGAAGATGGGAAATTGCACATTGACAAATTTGATGGCAAGGATTTCAGCTTCTGGAAGATGCAGATTGAAGATTATCTGTACTAGAAGAAATTTCATCAAGCTCTGGCGGGGACTAAGCATGAACATGTGAAGTAGGAGGATTAGAATATCCTCAATCATTAGGCACTTGAGGTGGTCAGGTTGACATTGGAACATAATATTGCATTCAACATTGCCAATGATAAGGCGACAACATGGCTTCTGAAGATATTATCAAATATGTACGAGAAGCCAACTACTGCAAACAAGGTATATTTGATGTGTCATTTATTCAACCTGGAGATGAGTGAAGGAGCCGCAGTAGCACTTCAATGAGTTCAATGTCATAATTACTCAACTGAACTCAGTGGAGATAGAGTTTGATGATGAAGTCAAAGCCCTTATCATACTTTTCTCTTTGCATGAGAGTTGGTCTGCTACAATGACAACATTCAGTAGTTTGTCAAGAAGCATGAAGTTGAACCTTGCCGATATTTGAGATTTGGTTCTGAGTGAAGACATCAACATAAGAGAATGTGGAAAATCTAACTCTTCAGGTTCAACTCTATATGTTGAAGGTAGATGAATAAATCAAATTCCCAATCATGGTTCCAATCGCGGGAAGTCAAAGATAAAGAGTAAAGAATGTTATTGTTGCAGAAAAGTTGGACACTTCAAGAAGGATTGCAAGATTGATGCGATGATTTTGAGTCGCATTTATAGACCTATTTCATATGTGTTTTGTGCTCTAATTACTCATTTTCATGGATAATATTGCATAATTCACTTAATTTGGTCTTTGCCATCATATTATGTCAAATCCCCTTTGTTTTACTATTTTGAGCATTATTTATCATAATATTATTATATGTGTGGATTTACTTGGTCTTGTTGTGAAATTTCAGGAAAAACAAGTATTTGCTTCCGTCGATGGTATCGACCGAAGTCGATACCATCGACCAAGCCACAGGTTGCTAGCCGAGAAGAGCAGCACAGAGTCGATACCATCGACCCAAGTCGATGCCATCGACACATGGAGAGCTACAGCGTCGCTAAACGACAACAACTGACGCTAAAGAGAGTCGATACCATCAACACCCAAGTCGATGGTATCGAGATGACCACAGGCGCTCAGAATAAAAGCAAGGAAAGCTACCGCTAATCCGCTGGGTCGATACCATCGACCCGCGTCGATGGTATCGACACCGGCAGATATGCGTTGGATCTGTTTTGATCTCGATCGGACGGCTGTTGTTATTTGACGACCTAATTAGGGACTTATACCTAATGACGGCCGCCCATACGAGGGGATCATCTCATTTTGGATTGCACGAGTGCCGAGGAGGATAAAAAGGAGAACGGAGGCCGAGAAGCTCATCCTGGGTGATTCGGACGCTGCTGAAGACGATTTCCACCACCGACAGGCGGGGAAGCTCGTGTTCTACGCCAAGGATCCACCGGTTCTTCTCCGTTCAGGGGTTTTTCCATTTATTTCCCGTTTTTCTTATGAATTCCCCAATTTCTACCATGTATTCATGTGAGATGAACATGAGAGGCTAAAACCCTCAATCTTTAGGACCGGGAGTAGCCCGAGAATGCATTGTATGACATTTTTATATCAATAATTCATATTTCTCTCTCAAATCCGTGGTATAGATTCGTTTTCTCCATTTCTATTGTTATGCTTGATCACCATAATAATAATTTAACACCCTTAATCACTTCGACAGAAGGATTAACGGTTGAAAAGAGACGAATTCTACATTAATCAATAAAACCCTTGACAAAGGAGTTGTAAAATTAATGGTGGGAACTGAGAGACCGTTTTTAATGCGCTTAGTTTAGGGGAATGATTACTACGACGGTGGAATCAACCTAAACCTAAGTAGTGAATTACACCACGACAGTGGGTAATTCTCATTTCAGGCCACTACCCGGATAGAGAGAGAAGTGTGAGGAATTATATGAAACCTAATACAATGTTGACCCGCGGTGAAACCGCCATCCTAAAGATATCCTTTTAAATTGATTAAATTAACCTTTAATCGATTGTTTTCTTTGTTTGATTTTTATTTTCTTTTAATTTCAACAACAAAACCCTACTTTGTTAATCGGTCTAGCTGATTGCGATTAGTTAGTAGAAGTCTCCAATAATTCACGTATCCCTGAGTTCGACTCGGGCCTCACAAGGCCTATATTACTCGACGCGTATACTTGCGTTTAAGCGCGTAGTAAAATACACGTCAAGTTTTTGGCGTCGTTGCCGGGGATACGACGAATTATTGGCACTTTGAGTGCTAAGAGCGGCCACTCTAGGCCACATTTTTTTTTATTTTAAAACAATTTCAAAAATTCCTTTATTTCTCTATAATTGTGTTGACTCGTTCAAAGCATTGTACTGAACCCCTATTTCCATATTTCAGGTACTTTGCATGGTGCACACACGTAGTCGAGACTACGTGAATCGCACACCTGAGGTTCCATCTGCGGGACCAGAGGACGAGGACTACTACGAGGAGGAACACCAAAGTGATATAAATTCTGAATCTGAGCAAGAACAAGAAGAAGAAATGGCTGAAGCACAGACAATATGGGAGAAGATCAAGGCATCTTCTTCCTCAGCATCAAAGGGGCCCATAAAGAAACAGGGGATCGACATACCTACATATAAGATCGATCCAACATTAATCAACTTGGTGAAATCAAATGCATTTCATGGATTGAAAAATGAAGATCTGGTTGCACACATCAGCCAGTTCGTGGAGAACTGTGATATGGTGAAGATAGACCGATTCCCACAAGATGCATTGTACCTCAAGCTATTCCCAAGTTCCTTGGCAGGATCAACAAGAGAGTGGCTCCATAACCTCGATGACGAATTTGTTCAGTCTTGGGATCATATGGTGGTGGTTTTCTTCGAGAGGTTTTTCCCTCCTGAGAAGACCAACGACATGATCAGGAAAATTCACAATTTCACCCAACAGGCGGGTGAAACGTATTCAGAGACCTGGGAGCGATTCCAGGTTATGTTGAGGAGGTGCCCACATCATGGGCTGGACAGGGAAACACAAGTGAAAATCTTTTATTTTGCTCTCTCCGAGCACGATAGAAGTAATCTTGATTCAGTCGGATCCGGATTCTTTCTGAATAATACGGACACCAGATGTTGGGAGATACTAAAGAACATGGCTAGGAAACAGTCATGGGGCGACAGAGGTGCAGTGGAACGGGTCAAGGCTGCCGGTGAATCCAGAATAGTTAGGGAGCTGAACGACAAGCTAGATCTCCTAGCCAAGAAGCTGCTAACTAAAGAAGATGCATCTGAGGATGAGGTAGCCCAAGTAAAATTCATGCAACAACAAGGCTATAGGAACAATGATTATGCATGGAGGAAGGATAAGAAGTTTTCATGGAAGGATCCAAATAATTTTCTGCAGGATCCGGATGCCAAATCACAGCAAAAATCCGAGAACAAAAACACTGAATTACTAACTCAAATGGTCCAACAAAATCAAGAGATGATGGCCATGTTTGGAAAACAATTGCAATCTCAAGGTGACATTCTAACCAAATTTGGGCAGACGCTGCAAAGCCACGGAGCACAGATGCGGGCATTAGAGACCACTGTGGCTCAGATTTCGAGTGAAGTGGCGGCCATCAAGCACGCCAATCAATAGAAACCGGCTGAGATTGCGAATGTGCCACAAGCACATCATCATGTCAAATACATGTCTGTGGTAAGCACTGAGGAGGAATCTCAGGTGCAAGAAGTTGTAGAAGAAAGAAAGATGACTTTCAATGTGAACGCAACACCGGCGATACCATATCCACGCACGTACTATGGATTGCCGGGCGGAAACCCTTTCTTCAGAAAATCACAAAGAGTTGTGAATACTGTATCTCCACCTAGGCAGGAAGAACAAGTGCAAGTTGTTTGTGCACATGTGGAGACATCTAAGGCGAGAGAGGAACCACAACAAGCTGATACTATTGAGGATATCTCACCAAAGCCCACGTCGGAGAGAGTGATTGAAGTAAGCTTAGGGGAGGTACCCCTGAAAAGCGCGTATGTGCCACCTCACAGGCGTGTTGATGCAGCTGATGTTTCAAATCCGGCCAAATCTAAGTCGAAGAAAGAGCATCGTCATTTTAAGAAATTCTTGGAGATATTCTGAAAACTCCACATCAATATTCCCTTAGTGGAGATGATCGAGAAAGTACCCGCCTATGGGAGGTTCATCAAGGAAATCATCACTAAGAAGAGGCGGATAAAAGACGATGAAATTTATTGGATGAATGAGATAGTGAGCTCTATGATTCACGGGAGTTCACCAAAGAAGAGAAAGGACCCAGGAGGTTTTTATATTCCGTGTTCAATAGGTGGTCAACATTTCCCTAAAGCGCAATGTGATTCTGGCGCTAGCATAAATCTCATGCCTTTGGCGACATTTCAAAAGCTAGGGTTAAAAGAGATAAAGAAGTTGGCTGCAACAATTGAATTGGCAGATGGGTCTACCGTGAGACCATATGGAGTGTGTGAGGATGTGCTCGTCAAAGTGGATAGATTCATATTCCCGGTGGATTTTGTTGTTATTGATATGCCACCGCTCCAAGGCTGTGAAATTCTTCTAGGAAGACCGTTTCAAGCAACAGCAGATGTCGTTACTGCCTTAGGCAGAGGGACTTTGTCCTTGGGTATTGGAGGAGATCGAGTCGAATTCAAATTACCGAATGATCCTCTAAGCCCAGTTCCCAAGGTGAAAAGATGATGACTGTCATACGTCTAGCCTAAGACGTTAAAGAAGGGCGCTTGTTGGGAGGCAACCCAGCCATTGGTACATTAGGATAGTTTAGTTATAGTTGTAGATTGCTTTTATTTCGTTTAGATTTTAGTTTAAAAAAGATACCTTGATCCATTTGTTAAATGTGCAGGAACAGGCAGGGTCGATACCATCGACACACTGGTCGATGGTATCGACATGGGTTCAGGTTGACAGCTGCAAAAATCACACTGAGTCGATACTATCGACGGTCCCGTCGATGGTATCGACATACCTACAGGCAGGCTGCGCAATAAAGGTCGATGGTATCGACATGCCAGTCGATACCATCGAGATCTCTGGAGATTTTCAGAAGAAATTGACTCAGTGGAGTCGATACCATCGACGGTTGTGTTGATGGTATCGACATTTTCAGGTGATAAAGGCGGCGGCCGGACTCGCGAGGCAGTTGCCCTAATCAGCGAGTCGATACCATCGACTTCCGTCGATGGTATCGACGGGCACACAACATTGTCAGTGTCAGTTATTCAAGACGGAGTTATTGGTCAAATGAAGTCATCAACGAGTTCTTCCTCCACTTGCGCCAAGTGTCATCCAGAGCAAATCCGGACCCCACGACTCTAGCAATACCCACCTCTGCCTCTGCAAGATTGATCAGGGTATCACTGTTCCACCCTTAAGTTGGTTTTTGACTATGAGGCCATAGTCGAATTCAAGCTTAGGGGGGTGGCTGGAACAGCTCTATCTTTTATCTTTTCTTTAGTTGTTTTTAGTTTTTGCTTTGTTATTTGTTCTTGCAATTTTAGTTTTTGTTTAGGATCCACATCTATCTAGTGTAACCGTGGATGTCTTAAAAATTGTCATCTCGCTGTTTTCATGGGGAATTTAAGGGAATTTTAAAATTTTTGTGTCTTTTGGATAGCTTAACTTGGTTGTCCTTGGGGAACTTGTCCTATGAAAATGATTGATTATGTCAACTTTGAAGCAATATGTCACACCCACACCCCCTTTGACTCATGAAAAGTGGATAGTAACGGTTGTTTGAGCCTAACCTAATCAAATGGTAATGAGACCTTAATTGGATATAAGAGAAAGAACCCTTTGAACTACTACACATGTCAGTAAGGAGGGACACATGATATTTTTCTAAGGTTCAGTAACTTAATCTTGTGATCATTCCACTTCATATTTTTCCATAATCTACCAAAGAATTGGAAGTAAAGTACAGTTTTAATTCCTTCTTGCGTGCATAGCATGTAGATAGGATTTGCATTGTTATTTTCATACTTTTGCATAAAACGAAAAAAAAATGTATAGTGATTCATGCACATTACCTTTAGGTGCATGCCATGTAGTTGCACTCATGACTTTCATGATTATCGTGCATAAAGTACACCATGTATCTCAATTTTTCTTCAAAAGTGATCTAAACTGTTCCATACCTTCGAAATATCACAAAGATTCCAATCATGAAGAAAACAGCCCAATACATGTATTTCTAGGCAATTATGGATATGTGGGCTACAAGAAAAAAAGAGAAGAAAAAAAAATTTCTGAAAATCTGAAAAAAATTGAGAAAAGAAAAAAAAGAAAGAGAATTTAGAAGAAGATGGAATAAGAGGGAGAAAGGAACATGATATCACTTGCATAACAAGGAAATTGAGTACATGATGTGGCTTAATTAGATTTCTATCTCTTTTTGAGGTGGAAGGTTAGTGCATGCATCATTCCACCCAATTATAGGCATTAGGGCATTTTTAATGTGCATTCACATCATTTAGGGCATTTTGTTTTATGTATTTTGAAACTGTGTAATACTTCCAAATTCTTCCATGAACCACCCATTCCATCCACCCGTTGCTCGGATCGGTAGGCCACCGTGATTTTCTCCTCACTCAGGTTTATCAGGAGAACTGCTTCCATGTAGATGGTAGTTAGGGTGAGCAACGTAGTGTAGGCGATCACAAGATGCACTAATGCTGAATCGGAAAATTTTATTATGTTAACTGCCTTATGTGATAGTGTTCATCGGTTTGAAGGATAATTTCTTTTATTGATGATTATAGTCGCCTGTAGGGTAATTACTGTTCTGTGATTAGGAAAGGCCGGTTTGAGAACGTCCAGTGGGAGTCATGTGTGATGTAGGTTGGTATGTTGATTGTTAGTTGACATCTGCAATTCTATTCTAAGGATTAGTTGCTCGAGGGCGAGCAATGTTTAAGCTTAGGGGAGTTTGATGCGATGATTTTGAGTCGCATTTATAGACCTATTTCATATGTGTTTTGTGCTCTAATTACTCATTTTCATGGATAATATTGCATAATTCACTTAATTTGGTCTTTGCCATCATATTATGTCAAATCCCCTTTGTTTTACTATTTTGAGCATTATTTATCATAATATTATTATATGTGTGGATTTACTTGGTCTTGTTGTGAAATTTCAGGAAAAACAAGTATTTTCTTCCGTCGATGGTATCGACAGAAGTCGATACCATCGACCAAGCCACAGGTTGCTAGCCGAGAAGAGCAGCACAGAGTCGATACCATCGACCCAAGTCGATGCCATCGACACATGGAGAGCTACAACGTCGATAAACGACAACAACCGACGCTAAAGAGAGTCGATACCATCGACACCCAAGTCGATGGTATCGAGATGACCACAGGCGCTCAGAATAAAAGCAAGGAAAGCTGCCGCTAATCCGCTGGGTCGATACCATCGACCCGCGTCGATGGTATCGACGCCGGCAGATATGCGTTGGATCTGTTTTGATCTCGATCGGACGGCTGTTGTTATTTGACGACCTAATTAGGGACTTATACCTAATGACGGCCGCCCATACGAGGGGATCATCTCATTTTGGATTGCACGAGTGCTGAGGAGGAGAAAAAGGAGAACGGAGGCCGAGAAGCTCATCCCGGGTGATTCGGACGCTGCCGAAGACGATTTCCACCACCGACAGGCGGGGAAGCTCGTGTTCTACGCCAAGGATCCACCGGTTCTTCTCCGTTCAGGGGTTTTTCCATTTATTTCCCGTTTTTCTTATGAATTCCCCAATTTCTACCATGTATTCGTGTGAGATGAACATGAGAGGCTAAAACCCTCAATCTTTAGGACCGGGAGTAGCCCGGGAATGCATTGTATGACATTTTTATATCAATAATTCATATTTCTCTCTCAAATCCGTGGTATAGATTCGTTTTCTCCATTTCTATTGTTATGCTTGATCACCATAATAATAATTTAACACCCTTAATCACTTCGACAGAAGGATTAACGGTTGAAAAGAGACGAATTCTACATTAATCAATAAAACCCTTGACAAAGGAGTTGTAAAATTAATGGTGGGAACTGAGAGACCGTTTTTAATGCGCTTAGTTTAGGGGAATGATTACTACGACGGTGGAATCAACCTAAACCTAAGTAGTGAATTACACCACGACAGTGGGTAATTCTCATTTCAGGCCACTACCCGGATAGAGAGAGAAGTGTGAGGAATTATATGAAACCTAATACAATGTTGACCCGCAGTGAAACCGCCATCCTAAAGATATCCTTTTGAATTGATTAAATTAACCTTTAATCGATTGTTTTCTTTGTTTGATTTTTATTTTCTTTTAATTTCAACAACAAAACCCTACTTTGTTAATCGGTCTAGCTGATTGCGATTAGTTAGTAGAAGTCTCCAATAATTCACGTATCCCTGAGTTCGACTCGGGCCTCACAAGGCCTATATTACTCGACGCGTATACTTGCGTTTAAGCGCGTAGTAAAATACACGTCAAAGATCTGGAAGAAGGTGTCATAAGAACTTGCCAAAGAACATGAGGATGATGACCAGAACAATACAATTTCCATTGCAGAAGATCTAATATTGACAGTCCAATAGCAGGGATTGAACATAGAGGATGGTATTGAGCAGGTTGTAGAGACATGAGCGAGGTCTCTTGCTGTAACTCACAAGAAGTTCTTATCAATTTGAAAAAGAGGAAACTTTGGCAATGTGAGGATGGAGAATGCTAGTTACTCAAAGATTATTGAGATTGATGATGTCTGCGTCAAAACATATGTTGGGTGTACTATAATGTTCAAGGATATTCATCATGTTCCAAACTTGAGACTTAGTGTAATTTTTAGTTCCTTGTTGTATAGGAATGAATATGATCTCAAGTTTGTTGGTGGCATGTGCAAGGTAATAAAAGGGTGTCTGGTGATAACTCGAGGCAGACTGTGCTACGATCTATATAAAACCACATTGAGAGTGCACAAAGAGAAAGTTCGGCAAGTCAAGAAGCCAACACCAGTTCAAATGAGACGAGGAGGACTTCGAAGTACTCCTACAGATAGCCACAGGTCTGACCTACGATGTCAATAAGGGTAGAAAGGTAAGTTTCTACAAGCATCAAGAGGTGCGTCAAGATGGTTCCTAGTTAGAGAAGGTCACTCCAAAGACTTCTTTTAGATAGTGCACGCATGAGGAAGAAGAACAATACAATGAACATGTAGCTGATGCATGTAGAATGGAGGATCAAGCTCTTGATGTGGGGTTACATCATCAGGAGGAGTGTCATAAAATGGTTTCTGAGGCTTACTGGAGAAGGTCAGAAACATAGTTTTCATCCAAGATAGCTCGACTGACCGGTTAGGGGGAGCCGACAAAGTTCCATGTGTGGACATGGAGAGTGAAGTGGCACTACCAAGATACTTAGTCTTGGTTGCTTGGGAACAAATCAAAGTCAGTGTCATGCTTCAAGAAGAGGGATGGAAACGACAAGATGTTGCAAAGTTTTAGGAGATTGGATCTATCACATGTGGTGGTAGGGTCTAAAAGCTATTCAGGATGATCACTAAAGACAAAGTCTCCTTCATGGGTCGGAGGGGGAGATTGTTGGGATACAAATATTTCGGCCCATGCCTAATTGGAGTAAGACTTGGTAGGAGTTGGTATTTTGTGTTGCCAATCCTAATAGGAGTTGAATCTAAGAAGGAAAGAAGATGGTTTCTAATGTGCAACATTGTAATTGGGCTAGAAATTGAAGTGGGATTCTTGGTTGCAACCACATGCATGGAGGCCTACAAATAGAGGCCCTATGAGAGGCCATTGAACATTCCACCTGTTGGTGTGTGATCCCACCACTTGTTGATTGTTGGTGTCTTATGTGGTAGAAGAGCCAGAGAACACTAATAATTGTTGGTGCTCTTTTGTGGATGAGAGAGGGACATTGACATTGCCTTGAAGCGAAGTTGTGGCTGACGGATGGTGGCACATTGGGTGTAGTGACAGTACAAGTCTCTTGTGAATAGGAGAGGGACAACGATTTTGCTTTAAGGTAAAGTAGTAGTTGGTAGTTGGCAACACAATGGTAGTTCATCTACAATAGAGGTGGGTCTGAGCAGCAGGGGACACACATTAGTTGGTGACACTATGTTGGTGTCGTGACATCGACATCAACTATGACAGCAGATCCGAGCAGAGGAAGACGCTCATCAGTTGGTGGCTACAACAACGGCAACAGACTGTCCAGTTAGCGGAAGACGCACATTCGTCGGCAACACATAAGTGATGCATCAACCACGACGACGGATCCGAGCAATAGAAGACGCACATTCATCGGTGACACATAGGTGATGCATCAACCACAACGGTAGATCCGGGCAGTAGAAGACGCACATCAGTTGATGTCACACTATTGGTGACATGACAATGACAACGTTCCTTTTGATTAGCGGAGGACACATATCGACTCTCTCAAGCATAGAGAGCTCTGGAGGCACATCAGAGTTCTAGTTGGAGGCGCCAACTAGAACGAGTACCACACACGAAACGAGGTAGGTGACCTCATCAGGAGGAGGTGACCCGATCGGCGGTCTCAACGGCAACAAGCAATCCCCAAGGCGTGGTTTGTCACAAGGCGTGCTTAGACCCTTTTAAAGAGCATGCCGTTCATAATAGAGAGCTCCCAGCTTTCAAGTATATGTATGATCTTGTTAAGAATGTTCTTTATGACATACTTAGACATGTGGGAGTTGCTGCTAAGAAAGAGGTACATGTGAATTTTTTTTACTGATCTATATGAGGGGAGAACGACACTTAGACTAGGAGACATTTTTGTTTTTTGTTGGATTGGAGGTAATCATGCATGTGTGGATCTGACAAAGATTTCCCCATTAGTGGGAGTGAAAGGTGGAGATCTTACTACGAGACATGGTGCCTCAGTCAATGCGGTCAAACATGAAAAAACATGTATCGACAATCAACATATATTTTTTTAATACTTTTTCGGATTGGACGCTTTTGGATTCTTGGCATCTTAGACTGTAGACCTTCTCAAAAGAGTCCAAAAAAATCATGACCCAAAGGTGTATGAATGTAGTATTTCATAGGATTGATTTTGCTGTCTAAAATGAGCCGATGGGGAATATAGTTGCCCGTCATTCATCTATCTCTATGTAATTTATTTATTTCAAACTATTGTTACATGAATAATGGAAAATAAAAATCTTTAATGAGGTATTTACAAGAAAAAAAATAGCCCTCCAAAAATTGTTCGCTCCTACCACCTACCTTGACGGCACGCACACTCTCATAGGAAACTCCGGAAAGGTAAAAATCACTCATGTGTTGCATACACGTTACTAGATTTACCTTTGCCCAAAGTTAAAGTTGGGGCCAGTTGCTTTCTCGGTTGGAAGAGAGAGTGATAGTACGCATGGTTAATGGTGTTGATTAGTTTTCTGATCCCAAGCTCCGCGTCTCTCAGATGTATTGGATCAAGCCAAACAACACCGTTAGATTAGATAAATAATGGGCAACTGGATCTAAACATACGCTCCCCTATTCACCACCACCTCGACTCGCTCCTTCCCACCCACGATGCATGTATCTATCTAAGAAATACTAATACACAAGAAAACAAACCCCCTTTTATGTTCATCGCAAACGGCTAAACACCCGTTACACACAAGATCCAGGGCACACGGAAGAAGGGAAGGAATGGAATCCGGTGGGTTGGTGTCATCAATCATCATTAACTATCACATTCCCCCATCACCTTATCTATCTATCTATCTATACTAAGGCCACCACCAGAAACATCAGGAGATTAAATGCCACCCGTAATTTAATGCATTAATTAATCTTTCCTTTTCTCGTGTCGCAGAAGCCTGCCTCTCACAACGGATCTCTAGGCCCATCCTCACTCACCCTTCCTCATTCCGTCCGCCACCGTACTTGACTACCATACAGCCACCGTCACGGCTTTTATTGCTACTCCAACCAACCAAACACCTCACCGCAAACCGACAGTCGCTGCTGCCTGGCAGCTAGCTAGCTTTCCATCTCCGGTGCTCTCCCGTCACCTCACTTGGCTGCTCTCCGCCCATTCCTCGATCAGTCAGTCAGTCAGTACACCACACCGTCCTCACTGCATATTCACTCTCCCGTGTGTCCATTGGTATATTAGATCCATCCCTTATTTCTAGCTTCTCCATCTTGCTCTGAGCTTCCTCCTCAGCCCGCACTCCTTTCTCCTCCCTCCCATGGCGCCGCCGCCGACACTGCTGCCATGGAGGAGAAGACGGCCATCTGCTCTACTGCTCTCCACCTTAGCTCTTCTCTGCTTCTTCCGGCCAGCTCTTCCGCTGCCGAGCACAACCGAGTCATCAACCGCACCAGCCACCAACACTGCTGCTGCTTCTACTAAGCCACGCACCTACATCGTCCACATGGCCAAGTCCGAGATGCCCGCCACCTTCTCCACACACCACGACTGGTACGCATCCGCCCTCTCCTCCGTCTCAACCGCCGCCACCACTCAATCTGGCGAACACCTTGCCGGGGGAATGGACCGCCTCCTCTACACCTACGACACGGCCTTCCATGGCTTCGCGGCCCGAATGACCGCATCCGAAGCCGACATCCTCACCTCCACCGACGGCGTGCTAGCCATATACCCAGACGAGCCCTACCACCTCCACACGACCCGCAGCCCGGGTTTCCTCGGCCTGGAAGCCGAGACAACCGCCCGAGCCTTCGCCACCGCAGCCGTCGACCACGACGTCTTCGTCGGCGTGCTCGACACCGGGATCTGGCCGGAGAGCCCATCCTTCGACGACAGGGGCCTCCCGCCGGTGCCATCTCGCTGGAAGGGCGCATGCGAGGTAGGGCGCGGGTTCACACGCGCACACTGCAACCGCAAGATCGTCGGCGCAAGGACGTTCTACCGGGGCTACGAGGCCGCGACGGGTGGTTTCGACGACAAAGCCGAGTACAGGTCCCCACGGGACGAGGACGGGCATGGAACACATACAGCCGCCACTGCCGCCGGCGTCGCCGTGCCGCGGGCGAGCCTGCTGGGGTACGCTACAGGTACGGCCAAAGGGATGGCGCCTAGAGCCAGAGTGGCTGCCTACAAGGTGTGCTGGAAAGGCGGGTGTTTCAGCTCCGACATACTCTCCGCGGTTGACAGAGCCGTTGCCGACGGTGTCGACGTGCTGTCCATCTCCCTCGGCGGCGGCGTGTCATCCTACTCCCGCGACAGTCTCTCCGTGGCAGCATACGGCGCAATGGAGGCCAGCGTTTTCGTCGCCTGCTCTGCCGGTAACGGCGGCCCGGATCCCATCAGCCTCACAAACGTGTCGCCCTGGATCGCCACAATCGGTGCCAGCACAATGGACCGCGACTTCCCCGCCACAGCACATCTCGGAAACGGGCTCAACATCTCCGGAGTATCACTCTACAAAGGCCGACGCAACCTGTTGCCAAACAAGCAGTACCCTGTCGTCTACTTCGGCGCCGCCAACTCCACATCCGCAGACCCCAAGTCACTCTGCATGGAAGGCACACTGGACGCCAAATCCGTTGCCGGTAAAATCGTCCTCTGTGACCGAGGCGTTAGTCCTCGAGTCCAAAAGGGACAAGTCGTGAAAGACGCCGGTGGGATCGGGATGATCCTCGCCAACACCGAGACCAACGGCGACGAGCTCGTTGCAGACGCGCACCTCTTGCCCGCCGTCGCCGTCGGATCCACAGTCGGGAAAACCGTCCGTCGGTACGCCCTCTCAACTCCTCGCCCCACCGCGACGCTCACATTCTCCGGTACGAAGCTCGGGATCCGTCCCTCCCCCATCGTGGCGGCGTTCTCTTCCCGTGGCCCCAACTTCCTCACGCTCGAGATCCTCAAACCCGACATGGTCGCACCTGGTGTCAACATCCTCGCCGCATGGAGTGGCGCAGCAAGCCCTTCCAGCCTCACCACCGACAAGCGACGTGTGGGTTTCAACATCCTCTCCGGTACATCCATGTCCTGCCCGCACGTCGCCGGCGTCGCGGCGCTGATTAAAGCCGCGCATCCCGACTGGAGCCCCTCCGCGATCAAGTCGGCGCTCATGACGACCGCATACGTCCACGACAACATGTTTGCGCCGCTCAAAGATGCGTCGAAGATTGACCCTGCAACGCCGTACGACTACGGCGCCGGACATATCAGGCCGGCTAAAGCGCTTGATCCGGGGTTGGTGTATGATATTACCCCATCGGAGTACTTTGAGTTCCTGTGTACGCAGAAGCTGACGCCGATGCAGATCCGTGTGTTCACCAAGTCGGCGAACCGGACTTGCCGTGGTGTGCCGATGAGGTCGGCCGGAGACCTCAACTACCCGGCGATCTCCGCGGTCGTACCAGAGAAGCTTCCCAAAGGTGGTGTGACTGTTACCCGCACCGTCACTAACGTCGGGCAGCCCAACTCCAATTACCACGTCGTCGTGTCGCCGTTTAAAGGCGCCGCCGTGACGGTGGAACCGAAGGTGCTGAGGTTTACCAGGAAGAACCAGAAGCTCAGCTACAAGGTCACGTTCGGAACCAAGGTCATGCAGACCAAGCCGGAGTTTGGTGGGCTGGTTTGGAAAGACGGTGTTCATACCGTCAGGATCCCCATCGTCGTCACGTGGCTCGCCGGGCAGTAATAAATGATAGGATCAGAGAGTAACTGTACTGTGAGTGAGAGAGAGAGAGAGATGGGCCCATTTTAATTACCGGCGGATGAGTTTTGCGGTTGCGGCCGCCGAGTCCATCCAAAGACTACACAGGGAAGAAAGAAAGAAGCAGCCCAGCGTCAGAGCGTTGAGCAGAAACTGCCGGAATAAGGAAGGAGGATGTTATGTTAAAACTGACGTCATAGATCAGATGATACCAAGAGAACTGTAAGTCTTTAGATCTTTTGATAGGGAAGCCGAGTGCAAGATGTATTTTTGTTTTGTTTTTATTTTTGTCTCTGTCTTTCTCGATGCTATCTGTACCCAACATGCTTTACCTTTCACCAACAAATGCTTAAGAAAGCCGTTTCAAACGACCAAAACACCAGTGTATCTCAACTAATCACGGCATTATTTTTTTCTTCTTCTTCTTCTTCTCTTTGCTGATGTTTTGCGGCTCACAGCATGGTCGGCGGGATTGTGAAAATGAGTTGGTCTCGGAATTAGACATAACAAAACTAGAGCACTCACATCTCTATTAAAACAATGCCAGATGTTCAAATCTGATTCTGGTTTGTTGATGGATCAACAAAATAAATAAATTTCACACTTACTAAATCCAGCAAATCAAATATAAAATGTAAACTAAATACATTTTAAGAACGCAGTAGCATGTGACTGTTTGCATGATTACAGATGTACTTGTTTAATCAAACTAATTGTTCGTATTTTGATTTCATTAAACAAGTGACAAACATTAAATTATCAAAGTAACAACTCCAGAATAGATAGATATGTACCAAACAACCAAAGACAAAGTACGAGCAATTGCCTTCGGCCATATCAGGACCCAATTCATCAAATTAGGTCACAACAAGGCGCAACTTACCAATCTTGGCCACAATAAGCATTAACATGGAATATTTCTCTTTCTATTATTTAATATTGATTATGCATACAAAACTACTAAAAGGTGTAACTCGTTATCGCATAGGCAGAAACTCATATAATAATCATTTTGCAACAAAGTAACATTCACTATAGAGGGATAAAAAAAAAACATTCACTATAGTAGTGTTATCATGAGGAACTTCTATACTGTATGATTTTTAATAGTATTTTATTTAAGTCAACAAATCATCGTTTTATCTCTCTTTCACGGCCTACTTGGTTTCATTAAAGTGCAAACAACATTTTAGAGTAAGGTTATCAAAACCAATAAGATCACATCGTTCTCCCACCTTAACAGTTTCACCTCCTTATCCATCATCTTATATTTAATCAATATTTGTATAATGCATTAACTGGGTGTAAGTGATCTAAGTGAGAACAACTGAGTTGGTTAAGACTCTTGGTGTGTTACTAAGAGGTCTTAGGTTCAACCCCATGCCATGGGATGAATTGAATGACCACTTTTTTAATAAAAAAATAATGCATTAACCGGAACCATTGGACATGATCATCTCAATAATGACACCCATGTCGTATCACTCAAGGTATCAACCTCAAAGCATCAATCCTACATATATATCCCATATCTCAGGTATATCTAAGAATGTCACAATTTATTGCACTCTTATTCAATCTTTTACGATTACGAAAAAATGAGTGATGGAAGACATTCAACTTATGAGGAAGAGAATTACCCACTAAAAGTATTTATCATAAAAAGACTGTCATCCTTTTTCAAACTCAAGTTACTACTTTTTCACTTTGTTAATTACCCTTATGATGTGCACGTTCATATAATTCTACTTCTTGATTCAAAAATTATTATTAGATTTACCAATGACTCAATTTCATCTGTAAAACTTTAGGAGACATATGATGGTTCATATTATAATTATACCACCAAACCACCTATACAAGACATGGAAGCCTAATATCACCAAATAAGCCTAATATCAAGACCAACCTTATCGGAGTAGAATTAAAATCTATAATTCTAACGCGACTTAAACCCACTAATCAGGGTTTAAGCCCGTCAAGGAGGGATTAGACATCTGTAAAACTTTAGGAGACATATGATGGTTCATATTATAATTATACCACCAAACCACCTATACAAGACATGGAAGCCTAATATCACCAAATAAGCCAACATCAAGACCAACCTTATCGGAGTAGAATTAAAATCTATAATTCTAACGCGACTTAAACCCACTAATCAGGGTTTAAGCCCGTCAAGGAGGGATTAGACATCTGTAAAACTTTAGGAGACATATGATGGTTCATATTATAATTATACCACCAAACCACCTATACAAGACATGGAAGCCTAATATCACCAAATAAGCCAACATCAAGACCAACCTTATCGGAGTAGAATTAAAATCTATAATTCTAACGCGACTTAAACCCATTAATTAGGGTTTAAGCCCCTCAAGGAGGGATTAGATATCTGTAAAACTTTAGGAGACATATGATGGTTCATATTATAATTATACCACCAAACCACCTATACAAGACATGGAAGCCTAATATCACCAAATAAGCCAACATCAAGACCAACCTTATCGGAGTAGAATTAAAATCTATAATTCTAACGCGACTTAAACCCACTAATCAGGGTTTAAGCCCGTCAAGGAGGGATTAGACATCTGTAAAACTTTAGGAGACATATGATGGTTCATATTATAATTATACCACCAAACCACCTATACAAGACATGGAAGCCTAATATCACCAAATAAGCCAACATCAAGACCAACCTTATCGGAGTAGAATTAAAATCTATAATTCTAACGCGACTTAAACCCACTAATCAGGGTTTAAGCCCGTCAAGGAGGGATTAGACATCTGTAAAACTTTAGGAGACATATGATGGTTCATATTATAATTATACCACCAAACCACCTATACAAGACATGGAAGCCTAATATCACCAAATAAGCCAACATCAAGACCAACCTTATCGGAGTAGAATTAAAATCTATAATTCTAACGCGACTTAAACCCACTAATCAGGGTTTAAGCCCGTCAAGGAGGGATTAGACATCTGTAAAACTTTAGGAGACAGATGATGGTTCATATTATAATTATACCACCAAACCACCTATACAAGACATGGAAGCCTAATATCACCAAATAAGCCAACATCAAGACCAACCTTATCAGAGTAGAATTAAAATCTATAATTCTAACGCGACTTAAACCCACTAATCAGGGTTTAAGCCCGTCAAGGAGGGATTAGACATCTATAAAACTTTAGGAGACATATGATGGTTCATATTATAATTATACCACCAAACCACCTATACAAGACATGGAAGCCTAATATCACCAAATAAGCCAACATCAAGACCAACCTTATCGGAGTAGAATTAAAATCTATAATTCTAACGTGACTTAAACCCACTAATCAGGGTTTAAGCCCGTCAAGGAGGGATTAGACATCTGTAAAACTTTAGGAGACATATGATGGTTCATATTATAATTATACCACCAAACCACCTATACAAGACATGGAAGCCTAATATCACCAAATAAGCCTAATATCAAGACCAACCTTATCGGAGTAGAATTAAAATCTATAATTCTAACGCGACTTAAACCCACTAATCAGGGTTTAAGCCCGTCAAGGAGGGATTAGACATCTGTAAAACTTTAGGAGACATATGATGGTTCATATTATAATTATACCACCAAACCACCTATACAAGACATGGAAGCCTAATATCACCAAATAAGCCAACCTCAAGACCAACCTTATCGGAGTAGAATTAAAATCTATAATTCTAACGCGACTTAAACCCACTAATCAGGGTTTAAGCCCGTCAAGGAGGGATTAGACATCTGTAAAACTTTAGGAGACATATGATGGTTCATATTATAATTATACCACCAAACCACCTATACAAGACATGGAAGCCTAATATCACCAAATAAGCCTAATATCAAGACCAACCTTATCGGAGTAGAATTAAAATCTATAATTCTAACGCGACTTAAACCCACTAATCAGGGTTTAAGCCCGTCAAGGAGGGATTAGACATCTGTAAAACTTTAGGAGACATATGATGGTTCATATTATAATTATACCACCAAACCACCTATACAAGACATGGAAGCCTAATATCACCAAATAAGCCAACATCAAGACCAACCTTATCGGAGTAGAATTAAAATCTATAATTCTAACGCGACTTAAACCCACTAATCAGGGTTTAAGCCCGTCAAGGAGGGATTAGACATCTATAAAACTTTAGGAGACATATGATGGTTCATATTATAATTATACCACCAAACCACCTATACAAGACATGGAAGCCTAATATCACCAAATAAGCCTAATATCAAGACCAACCTTATCGGAGTAGAATTAAAATCTATAATTCTAACGCGACTTAAACCCACTAATCAGGGTTTAAGCCCGTCAAGGAGGGATTAGACATCTGTAAAACTTTAGGAGACATATGATGGTTCATATTATAATTATACCACCAAACCACCTATACAAGACATGGAAGCCTAATATCACCAAATAAGCCAACATCAAGACCAACCTTATCGGAGTAGAATTAAAATCTATAATTCTAACGCGACTTAAACCCACTAATCAGGGTTTAAGCCCGTCAAGGAGGGATTAGACATCTATAAAACTTTAGGAGACATATGATGGTTCATATTATAATTATACCACCAAACCACCTATACAAGACATGGAAGCCTAATATCACCAAATAAGCCAACATCAAGACCAACCTTATCGGAGTAGAATTAAAATCTATAATTCTAACGCGACTTAAACCCACTAATCAGGGTTTAAGCCCGTCAAGGAGGGATTAGACATCTGTAAAACTTTAGGAGACATATGATGGTTCATATTATAATTATACCACCAAACCACCTATACAAGACATGGAAGCCTAATATCACCAAATAAGCCTAATATCAAGACCAACCTTATCGGAGTAGAATTAAAATCTATAATTCTAACGCGACTTAAACCCACTAATCAGGGTTTAAGCCCGTCAAGGAGGGATTAGACATCTGTAAAACTTTAGGAGACATATGATGGTTCATATTATAATTATACCACCAAACCACCTATACAAGACATGGAAGCCTAATATCACCAAATAAGCCAACATCAAGACCAACCTTATCGGAGTAGAATTAAAATCTATAATTCTAACGCGACTTAAACCCACTAATCAAGGTTTAAGCCCGTCAAGGAGGGATTAGACATCTGTAAAACTTTAGGAGACATATGATGGTTCATATTATAATTATACCACCAAACCACCTATACAAGACATGGAAGCCTAATATCACCAAATAAGCCTAATATCAAGACCAACCTTATCGGAGTAGAATTAAAATCTATAATTCTAACGCGACTTAAACCCACTAATCAGGGTTTAAGCCCGTCAAGGAGGGATTAGACATCTATAAAACTTTAGGAGACATATGATGGTTCATATTATAATTATACCACCAAACCACCTATACAAGACATGGAAGCCTAATATCACCAAATAAGCCAACATCAAGACCAACCTTATCGGAGTAGAATTAAAATCTATAATTCTAACGTGACTTAAACCCACTAATCAGGGTTTAAGCCCGTCAAGGAGGGATTAGACATCTGTAAAACTTTAGGAGACATATGATGGTTCATATTATAATTATACCACCAAACCACCTATACAAGACATGGAAGCCTAATATCACCAAATAAGCCTAATATCAAGACCAACCTTATCGGAGTAGAATTAAAATCTATAATTCTAACGCGACTTAAACCCACTAATCAGGGTTTAAGCCCGTCAAGGAGGGATTAGACATCTGTAAAACTTTAGGAGACATATGATGGTTCATATTATAATTATACCACCAAACCACCTATACAAGACATGGAAGCCTAATATCACCAAATAAGCCAACATCAAGACCAACCTTATCGGAGTAGAATTAAAATCTATAATTCTAACGCGACTTAAACCCACTAATCAGGGTTTAAGCCCGTCAAGGAGGGATTAGACATCTGTAAAACTTTAGGAGACATATGATGGTTCATATTATAATTATACCACCAAACCACCTATACAAGACATGGAAGCCTAATATCACCAAATAAGCCTAATATCAAGACCAACCTTATCGGAGTAGAATTAAAATCTATAATTCTAACGCGACTTAAACCCACTAATCAGGGTTTAAGCCCGTCAAGGAGGGATTAGACATCTGTAAAACTTTAGGAGACATATGATGGTTCATATTATAATTATACCACCAAACCACCTATACAAGACATGGAAGCCTAATATCACCAAATAAGCCAACATCAAGACCAACCTTATCGGAGTAGAATTAAAATCTATAATTCTAACGCGACTTAAACCCACTAATCAGGGTTTAAGCCCGTCAAGGAGGGATTAGACATCTATAAAACTTTAGGAGACATATGATGGTTCATATTATAATTATACCACCAAACCACCTATACAAGACATGGAAGCCTAATATCACCAAATAAGCCTAATATCAAGACCAACCTTATCGGAGTAGAATTAAAATCTATAATTCTAACGCGACTTAAACCCACTAATCAGGGTTTAAGCCCGTCAAGGAGGGATTAGACATCTGTAAAACTTTAGGAGACATATGATGGTTCATATTATAATTATACCACCAAACCACCTATACAAGACATGGAAGCCTAATATCACCAAATAAGCCAACATCAAGACCAACCTTATCGGAGTAGAATTAAAATCTATAATTCTAACGCGACTTAAACCCACTAATCAGGGTTTAAGCCCGTCAAGGAGGGATTAGACATCTATAAAACTTTAGGAGACATATGATGGTTCATATTATAATTATACCACCAAACCACCTATACAAGACATGGAAGCCTAATATCACCAAATAAGCCAACATCAAGACCAACCTTATCGGAGTAGAATTAAAATCTATAATTCTAACGCGACTTAAACCCACTAATCAGGGTTTAAGCCCGTCAAGGAGGGATTAGACATCTGTAAAACTTTAGGAGACATATGATGGTTCATATTATAATTATACCACCAAACCACCTATACAAGACATGGAAGCCTAATATCACCAAATAAGCCTAATATCAAGACCAACCTTATCGGAGTAGAATTAAAATCTATAATTCTAACGCGACTTAAACCCACTAATCAGGGTTTAAGCCCGTCAAGGAGGGATTAGACATCTGTAAAACTTTAGGAGACATATGATGGTTCATATTATAATTATACCACCAAACCACCTATACAAGACATGGAAGCCTAATATCACCAAATAAGCCAACATCAAGACCAACCTTATCGGAGTAGAATTAAAATCTATAATTCTAACGCGACTTAAACCCACTAATCAAGGTTTAAGCCCGTCAAGGAGGGATTAGACATCTGTAAAACTTTAGGAGACATATGATGGTTCATATTATAATTATACCACCAAACCACCTATACAAGACATGGAAGCCTAATATCACCAAATAAGCCTAATATCAAGACCAACCTTATCGGAGTAGAATTAAAATCTATAATTCTAACGCGACTTAAACCCACTAATCAGGGTTTAAGCCCGTCAAGGAGGGATTAGACATCTGTAAAACTTTAGGAGACATATGATGGTTCATATTATAATTATACCACCAAACCACCTATACAAGACATGGAAGCCTAATATCACCAAATAAGCCAACATCAAGACCAACCTTATCGGAGTAGAATTAAAATCTATAATTCTAACGCGACTTAAACCCACTAATCAGGGTTTAAGCCCGTCAAGGAGGGATTAGACATCTGTAAAACTTTAGGAGACATATGATGGTTCATATTATAATTATACCACCAAACCACCTATACAAGACATGGAAGCCTAATATCACCAAATAAGCTAACATCAAGACCAACCTTATCGGAGTAGAATTAAAATCTATAATTCTAACGCGACTTAAACCCACTAATCAGGGTTTAAGCCCGTCAAGGAGGGATTAGACATCTGTAAAACTTTAGGAGACATATGATGGTTCATATTATAATTATACCACCAAACCACCTATACAAGACATGGAAGCCTAATATCACCAAATAAGCCAACATCAAGACCAACCTTATCGGAGTAGAATTAAAATCTATAATTCTAACGTGACTTAAACCCACTAATCAGGGTTTAAGCCCGTCAAGGAGGGATTAGACTAACTATCCACTTTTAATCACTTCAAAAATCAGCCTTAAATTTTTCTATGTTTAAATTATTAGAACTTGTTTATGCAAAACATGAATGGTTACAACAAGTTTTGACTTTCACATAAAAGTAGGACTTCTTGCATAATACATACCAAGTACAACTTATTACAAACTGCTCTCATTTCTCACTCTCTCATTCTCAGACTCTAGAAGAAGAATAAGAGACCATCTAACAAAACTAACTATTTCATAAGATCTCTGCTCTATTCTTGATAAAAGATGGCTTCGGTCTCTGTAACGCCCTCCCTAACCACACATATGCACATAGAGGAAGGGACACCAAGTTATCCATAACTCATGCACTCAAGGGGGTATTACATAAAATTGACATTCATAACAACAATATAATTAATAACACAAACTCGAAAGATAAACATTCTTATCACCATTCTTATAAAAGGAAACTTAAACTCTATCATATGGAAAGCTAATTTAACATGAAGCATATATGACAAAGATTTCATTATTATTGTATCCATTAGCTATTATCATTATGTTACTAAGTTTCCATTGTTTATTATCATTTCTTTTATGAGACTTTATAAACATCTTGTTACCTCTCATTAGACAACAACTACTCTTATGGCTCACAAAGCCCATTACACATCTTGTCACCTCTCACTAGGCAACAACAATTCTCATGGCTCACAAGGCCATTAAACATCTTGTCACCTCTTACTAGGCAACAACTATTCTCATCATTTATCATTAAATGATTATCAACACAAGGTATGAGTTTCTCTCTCATCCTTACCAAAGTATAAATACATCATACTTTATTAACTTGGCTTAACCCTTTCTCAAGGTATGTTAGCCTACATTTATCAAAGTGCATTAGGCTCATTACATCTCAATGTAACAATTAACATGGCACATTTCATGTGTTATTCATCCAAGTATACTAGATTTATGGTACATCAAGGTGTATCAACTTTGAGGTACTGGATGTGATATCTATCATGTATTGATGTATCACTTCCCTCATCACTTTTGACTTACTTAAGTTCATTAGCTTATCTTGTATTAGGATATTTCCCATCCTAATACTTTATGCACTTGTTCATCACATCATCATGTAATGTATTGGTCATAAGTCACTCATTTGAATTATTCAACCATTAACACTAATATGGACTCATCTCGAGTTAAAGCATTATTGATATAAGATTATCCATTATCAACCACTTTAGGTGTTTCACCTACCAATACATTATTCACTACTCTATTATTAGGAATAGGGTTCCCCTCTTTATCAACTAGGGTTTCACATAACATCACCCTATATTAGGATTTCACATGACATCACCCTTGATTAGGGTTTCACATGACTTCACCCTAGATTAGGTTTCACATGACAACACCCTTGATTAGGGTTTCACACGGCATCACCCTAGATTAGGGTTTCACAGGACAACACCCTTGATTAGGGTTTCACATAACATCACCCTATATTAGGATTTCACATGACATCACCCTTGATTAGGGTTTCACACGACAACACCCTTGATTAGGGTTTCTCATATCATCATCTTGGATTAGGGTTACACCATTACCCCAGATTAGGGTTTCACCTAGCATTGCCCTAAATTAGGGTTAGGGCTCATCATCCTTCAAGATTAGGGTTTCATGATATCTTTATCAAGGATCATACCCTAATTGCATATTCTATTCATGTTGAGAGTGTTGAGATTTAACCACTACATGATTATGTATGAATTTATCTCTCTCATCCTTTCTAGGATGTTGATTACTTCAAGCTTGATTAGATTAGGTTAACCTTTCATTCAAGTACACACATTTAGGGTTAGCATAGTGTATTGAGACATTGCTTCCATAAGCATCAAAGGTTAACCTCTCTAAGGGTACTAAACACCCTATTACCTTAAAGGTACACCCATTGTAATTACCTTTGATAAACATCATCAACAATCATGGGGTTGATTGTACTTACAAGGTTTGAATCAATTAAACCTTCAATGGTCTTGGGGTATTAAACCTTTAAACGATCTTGAAGTATTTTGTCCTTCAATCGGTCTTAAAGTTCTTTGACCTTCAAACGGTCTTGAACCACACCTTCAATCGGTCTTAAGACCGTTAGACCATCAAATGGTCTTGATCTCAAAGTCCCTAAACGGTTTGAGACCATTTGAATAAAATATTATTAATCCAAAATGGTTTTGAAACCAAATTAGCAACTTGTCCTTGAAACCAATTGAACATCAAACAGTTTGAGACCGTTTGCCCTCCAAACGGTCTGAGGACCGTTTGATCCCAAACGGTCTTAAGACCGTTTGGACTCAAACGGTCTTAAGACCGTTTGGACTCAAACGGTCTCAAGAACGTTTGGTCCAAAACATATTGAAACCGATTGGATCAATTAGGGTTTCCTCCAACCAATCAATTGATTTTAGGATTTGCTTTATTGAATCAATCATCAATTGAACCATTGAGAGTACATCAAATTACAGCCCTTGGATTTCCAACCATCCATTACAACCAATCTCAAACCGTCTTGAGCCCGTTTGCCTCCAAACGGTCTTGAGACCTTTTGAACCATCAAACAAGAAATTGATCCAATTCAATTAAGAATTCTTCAATCAATCGATTAGGGTTTGCAATCCATGGATCATCCATTATGGAATCCATCATAATTAAATTAATTTGAGCCATTGGATTTCCATCTTTCCTATCAGTAAATAACCTCAAACGGTTTTGAAGTTCAATTTATCCATTCGATCTTGAGATCCATTACCCATTCAATTTTGAACTCAATTACCCATTCGATCTTATAGTTAATTATCCATTCGGTCTTGAACTTTAAAGTTTTAAACATTGAAATAAATAGTTGAATCTATGAATCTGAGGACCATATTATAGTTGGCACCCCACCATACTTTACCATACTCTATCCTTGTACCTCAACCCTCTGGATGCTACTTCTTCTCCTTCTCTCACATGCATACATCTCGTCCTCATCCATGCATTGAAAAAATAGTTGTTAGAATAAGTGGCATGAGTATTCTAGTATATACATTACTGAAGAAATTATATACTACAAAATATTCTTGAGCGCTATAAACATGAAATTAACATTAAACTTTGTATACAATCTGAAACATAATTATCTTCTTTCTTTAGCTTAGTTCTCATTTTTTTACTTTATCTTTCTTTGGAGACTTGTACTCTGGTACTTGGGTCTCATTGTTGGATCAAAGGGCTCTAGGGGGGGATAGAGCTAAAAACACTCACACAAAACATGTTGGACCTTCAAGTTACTTCTATAGGCAAGATTGCAAATGAGTAATTTGAGTGCTACTAAGCATAAATAGCAAGTGATGTGCGTATTTCATATTATCTTTTGGACTACTTTTGGTTGTATTTCCAAATCAATTTCACCCAATAATCACTCTTAATCATGGTTATATTTTTTAATTTATTGTTATCTTTACTTGCTCTATGGTTTGGATTGTAGGTACCACACTTAGACATCAAAATGGGGTGAAAACACCATCATATCATCCATCAACACATTCCCCAATCATGTAAATATTAAAAAAATCAATGTTGTTGAAACTGTCAAAGACACCCCATGTCTAGAAAAAGACATGCTGTGTCTTAATAAAGACACGCCATGTCCAAAAAAAGACACGCCGTGTCCCAATCCAGAATTTGAATCCAAAACTCCCTAGACTATAGCAACACACCGTGTTGGCCATCCAACACGTCGTGTCACCTGTAGATTTCACCCAAACTCAAATGTACAGATTAAAGACGACGAAATGGGGTTAATCCAACCCAAATCCAACCCTTGTTGGATTCCTTAAGAGTTTACACACTTGGCGGAGTCAATCTTGAAGAATTTGAGGAAGATGCTATGTGTGCTATTTTACACACAACGTGTAAGTTTAAAGAAACTTTCGTCCAAAGTTGCAGAGAAAAAGATACAACGTGTCTTCTAAAAGACACGACGTGTCCGCGCATTTTTTAGCCTCATTTCAAAAGTTCTAGAAACTTACACATCGTGTCTTTATTTAGACACGATGTATACTCTTCGTGGACAACAGTTCTACGGCGTACGATTCACAAAACAAGATTAATTAATGCGGAAGCGTATCATTAGCAGCGGAATTACTGAAAATCACTAAAAATTTAAAACTTTTTTACAAGAGATCCATAAACTGAGAATCTCTTTCATAAAGAACCAAAATAAGTTATGTACATTCCAGTTCATCAGTACATCTCTGTATCACATCATCTCGAGAGTCATAAGCATTCACTGCCCTGTTAAACTGTACATAAGCAGTATACAAAAATCTCGAGGCATCAAGTCAAAAATCTCAGATCTATATTAAACTATCAACTGACTCCTAGGACCTGAGAGTACAGAGACGACACATATGACTCTCTATATACACATATACAAGACTTGACAGGCAATATCTCCACCTGAGGATTTACTGTTGTCCTTGATGCTGTTGCTGCTGCCGTTCTTCCCTTTTTATGGGGTTTTGTTTCTACCTCATCCACATCCACCTAAAAATGTTGGATTTCACGGAAGTGAGACAATTATAAAATTTCCCCAATGAGAGATATAACTCTCCGTCGTAAACATTATTATTGCAATTTAATGAAAATAAACTGAATAGTGGAATCATATGTTCAACAATAGATAATTCAATATTAAAGCAAATTAGAAACAACATTTCAATATAAGCATTTAAGCTACAATTTATTAAAGCAGCATGTTTCTTATTCAATAAGGAATTGAAGTGCATGTATAGCATTCATGTATCTAGAACATGCTAACCAGGAATACATCATCCAGTGATTCTTGTATTTCAATCTTATGCAAATATATTTCACGGCTGATTACATTTTACAAACATTCTTAAGCCCCGAGGAGATGAGATATACCGCTCATACTCCAACCGACCACGATTACGTAAAGCATCGGTACCACACAAGGTCAATAGGAGAGCCATATTCCATGACCTCATCTGTCTCGGTCAGTACGAGACTAATTTAAGTAGAGACATCATGTGTCAACTGTAATTAGCTTGCCAAGGTATATTGGCATCTCCGCTATAGAGTTATAGCCCTTATCATATACTCTCTTCAGGGTTATGGCCCGTAGCCAATGCCTGGTATTATTATTGAGGAGTCATGGCCCATAGCCATACTCTTATTGGGGTACAGTCCGTAACCAATCCCGTACATAGGACATAGCCCATAGCCATTCCTATGGGGCATAAGGATATATTTGCCCAATTACCCCCGCATATTCAAAAATATGCGTTCTGAGTTAAACTTGTTTCACCATTCAGCTAATCCTGACGCTGATGGATCTGTGGTCAGGGAAACTACATTCTATGATTTCACTTGATTAATTAAGTACATTATCATATTCTTATAGCATCAGCCAAGTTTTCAAACATAGCTAGTATAACAATTTGCTATAAAGAATGTGTACTATATCCATCAAGTTTATTGGGATCTCAGTCCCTTATCATCTCATTATCATGATTCAAGAATATGGGTGTTCAAACCCTTAGATCATCAAAATTCTTGTTACCACTTAAATAGGTAACTTAATGCCGTCAGGTTATATGACAGTGTAAACATGATAATTGCAATGCAGGTATTTCACATGGTTGTTAAAGCCTATTAATCTCTTTTGTTACCTCTTACGAGGCAACACAACATATTATAGCTTTCCAAGGCTCATAAAGTACTTTCAATTAATAAAGCATCATAGCTTATACCTGGCTATGTCATTATCTCATAAAACATGCATGATTAGTACAAATGATAACAGTTACATCAATTTCATATTAGCATAATGCAAAACAATTATAACATCGCTATTTAGGGGTAACACCACTATTCCCTTACCAGGGTTAGGGTTTCCCTCTACATTTCAATTAGCGTTATTCATCCCCTTTGATCAATTTCTACTAATGATTTATCATCTCATTGTCCATGATTAGAACTGCATACTATATAGTATAACCCAGAATTAGGGTTTCACATATACCATCACCTTATGTGAAATTAGGGTTTACTATTCACATTGCATCACCCTAAATTAGGATTCACATTCGTTTAACCAAAATTAGGGTTCACTATTCACATCATATCACCCTGGATTAGGGTTTATATTCATTAACCCATAATCATGGTTTACTATTCACATTAATTAGGGTTGATCATTAAAATACTTTGAATTAGGGTTTTCTCATGTCATTACCCTAAATTAGGATCATACCACCATCATGAATTAGGGTTTCTCCTATCATTTCCTTCAATTAGGGTTGTGATTCATTAACCTTCTTAATTAGGGTTTCATGATCTCCTTATCATGAATCATACCCTAATTAGACATTCATATTGAAAGTGTTGAGACTTAACCACTACATGATTATCATTCATATAGGAAGTCCTCTCTCTCTCCTTCTATAAGATGATACTTACTTCAGTCTTGATTAGACTAATTCACTCAACTTGAATGAAGAATTGACATAATGAATTATGTCATTACTTCCATGATCATCAAGGATTAATTATTCAAAGAGTACTAATCCCCTATCTCATTAAGGGTACAATTATTACAATCACCCTTGGTTTACATCTTGTAATTGTCCAATTAAACAATTGACCTTTACTCACTTTAAGTGATCATATGGTTTGGTTGATTAACTTCCAAACGATCTTGGTCTCTTAGACCCCAAACGGTCTTGACCAATCAGACCTCAAACGGTCTTGCTTATAATACCTCCAAACGGTCTTGGACATAGCATTGAAACCGTTTGGTAAAGTAGGAGGTTGAAACCGTTTGCCAAAGTAATACTTGAAACAGTTTGACAAAGTGATACTTGAAACTGATTGCTGAAGTTGAAGTTTGAAACCGTTTAAGCCTCAACCGGTTTGGGATCGTTTGGTCCCAAATGGTCTTGAGACCGTTTGGTCCCAAATGGTCTTGAGACCGTTTGGACTCAAATGGTCTTGAGACCGTTTGGACTCAAACGGTCTTGAGACCGTTTGGTCCAAACCTCCTCAAAACCGAATGGACCAAACATGGTCTCAACCACTCAAGCTGATTTAGGGTTTCCAAGATTGATTCCTTCATTGATTGAATTCATATAATCACTCACCAATTGAACCTAACTCCATACTTCAATTGAGATTATTAGATCATCCTTCAACTGATTTAACCCTCAATTGATCATCAATTATGGTTTTGAATCGATTGGATTAGGGATTGAAATCAATGAACCTTCAATGTTAATTATTGTGAAACTAATTACTTTGAAATTATTGGATCACCATCCAAAACGAACATAACCTGACCCCAAACGGTCTTGAGGTCGTTTGGATGACCTCCAAACGGTCTTGAGACTGTTTTCCCATCTTATCATCAAAATCCATGACATCCAATTAGGGTTTGGATCATTGGATTGATTATCAAATCGATTATTGATTGTATTCTACTTTGGTATCATTGGATCTTCAATTGCTCAACCATACTTAACCCTAGGCCTCCAAACGGTCTTGGGTGACCCCCAAACGATCTTGAGACCATTTGGGTGATCCCCAAATGGTTTTTAAACCGTTTGGGTCAATCAACCCAAAGTTCTAAATCAATCAAATTAGAAATCAACACTTAACCCGATTAGGGTTTGGTGATTAATGGACCTTCAACTAATGAATTAATTGGAACTAGTCAATTATATTTAATGAGTCATTAACCATCAACCTTATCAACAATTCCCCAAATGGTCAACCATGGTCAATTCCCTTAAACGGTTTGAAACCGTTTGCCCTCAAACGGTTTGATGAAACCATTTACTCTCAAACGATTTGAAACCGTTTGCTCCCAAACGGTTTGGGAAACTGTTTGAGCAACTTTATTGAAACCGTTTGTCCTAGTAATTTCTTGGGAAAAGTGTACAAGATGATGTCATCATCATCTTCCTTCGTGCATCCAAGAACTGCTGCCGTTTTTCAAGGGAATTTCAGCAATGAATCAAAAGAGTACCAAAAAGAAGAAAATAATCAACAATTATTGAAGAATGGAATGCAATATCCATGTTTAAGGGTTTAAGTTATAAAACCCATCATTGAATCTGATTCCAAGCTTCAAGCTCCACGGCTCTAATGGTGGATGAAGCTCCAACAACTTGCCCAAGGTCCATTCTTAAGCTTTTGGATGAAAAAGTTGGCTAGAGTTGGAAATCGAGTGAGGAAAACAAAAAATCAAGCATTGATTTTGGGTTTTCAACATGAAACCAAGGTGGAAGATGATCAAAAGCTTACCAACAGGTTAGAGTCGTCCTTCTCCTGCTCCTGAGCTCTCTCGTGGTTGGCCAAGGCAAGAAGAGAAAAGAAATTCCAAGGAAAAGATCCTTAAGTGTGTTGGAAAAGAGATATGTATAAGGAATTTCAAGGAAAGAGAAAATGGAATTAATTCCTTATAATTCCAAAATTATTCCCACCACTTCCCCCTCATTTCATTGGACACGAAGCCAACTTCATTATCTTTCAAAACCTCTTCATTATCCAAAGATCAAAGAAAAAGAAATTAATCACCTTAATCATATTATACTATTATCCTACTTTTAGTGGATAATACTTTTTATTATGTTAATGTGAGTGGGCTTTCCACTCAATCAAGATCTTTTTGTGCCATAGAAAGGCACAAGCTCGTACAACACTTTGCAAAAACATCCCTCAACTTTTGGTTGAAGGGATCCTCAATTAATATATTTCTTTTTGTAATAAATTGAATTAAAGTTCCATTCATGCTTAAATCTTGATTATTTTATTATCAAGATTCTCTCTCCTCCAAGATAATTCAAATGAGGTGCCCCTCTCATTTTATTTGCTCTACATGATTCCAAGAAACATGAGGGACCCTCTAGAGGTGATATTTTGCATATTGAACCCTAGGTTTTGGGTAAATTGCACATTACACCAAAACTAGGTTTTAATGCACAAAGATTGCTCAACAAGCTCTATCTTGGTGCCCAAGCTTGTGGAAACCATACCACTATATCATATCCATTATTATGATGTTTCAACATCAGAGGAACATTTTATCATGTACAATTTGCAAATAAACCCCTCAACTTGGGAAATTTACACTTTAGTCCAAAATTAACAAAATAATGTTTCAACATTATTCAAAAAGGACTGAAATTGAAATATAAGTTCCTCTTGAGCCTTAATTACTTTTCAAGAATTAAAATCAAGCATCGAATCAACTTTATTAAGCAAAACACCTAGGGTTAGAACATAACCCAGGTCAGGGATGTTACAAGTTCTAGAAACTTACACAGTGTGTCTTTATTTTGGCATGCCGTGTACTCTTTGTGGACAACAGTTTCATCTGACAGTTATACTGAGAGACACGATGTGTCTTCCAAAAGACACGACATATCTTTGTTAGTTTCTACAGAATTTGAAAAGAACCACCCCTCATTTTAAAGATGAGACCAACAATATGGGGTGCTTATCTCTCATCATTTGAAACACTTTTCAACGAGAGGAAGTTGTAGAATAAGAGGAGGGTGATTTTGGAAAGGAAGAAGAGGTTTCTTGGGAAAGAACCTCCTTTCTTCACCATTTCTTCTCCAAATGGTGTAGCAGAGCTTCTCTACTTGTCTAAGTTTCTCGGGAGGGAAGATAGTCCAAGTTGAATAATCTTCAAAGGTAGAATTTTGTCCTTCAGCTGAAGTTTGACTTCACTTGACTTCACCCTTTGGTTCCCTTTGCTCTTTCTTCTCTTTAATCATGCACAACTCTAAAATGTGTGCCCTGCACTTGTGTTTCTTCATCATGTACGAGTAGAATCCTTTTTCTTAGGCATGGGAGAGTAGCTCATATGCTGTTGCTCATGTGAACTTGTAATTTATATCTAATGTTAGTTTATTTTCTTCTCCAAGAGCTTCTACGGTGTTTTATTGTGTGTATGTTTGACTGGCCATAAGATATGCATGTCTTATGCTTCTTTATGAGATTTGGGAGGATGTATGAGGGAGTATGGAGTAGATCTCTTAGCAACAAACTCTTGACTATAGGAGTGGGAATGTTGAGGATCCAAGGTTGCTTATAAATATGAACATAGGCAGGGGAGTGCTATGTGAAGATGAGAACCGTCTCATATCACTAGGAGGTGTATGATGACGGTGACTTCCTTTGCAAGTTAATTAAGATGATTAATTTTGTAGTCACATGTGTGTAACAGTATGGAAGTGAAATCCTATGACCAAGCTTCTAAAATCTGATCTTAATCTTATTAGTTTAGTTCTTGCTCTTTAATTTCTAGTCAACCGACCATAATCAAACAACTTTGTAAAATGATCTAGATTGTTGAACCGTAACACGCTTGCGCCTAACAACACCCTATTCCTTGGACAACATCAATATACTACATGCACCCATATACTTTTGAGATAGTGTTTGAGTTTACAAATATTAAAACTAGTGCACACAACTAACAACAAGGATGAGAGAGATTGAACAAACACAATGAACATGCTATGTAGAGTGGTTCCAATCTTAAAACTAGGAGAAAGTCAATCCACTACCTAGAGAGGTCAAGCCCTAGGATTTACAACTATTGTATTATTATATTCTATTATAAGACATACAAGATGGCCTTCCTTTTACGGGCCAAGGATACCTAGCTCTCTTTTTAAGGACCAAAAGAAGCCAATAAACCAACTAAGGACTTACCTATCCTTTGAGCAAGAGTCTTCTACCTCTACAAGGTCTTATCCACTTTTGCAAGCAGTTGGACACCTCCGCCAAGGAGATCCCCTTCTAGCATTGAGACTTTTACTCTTTTATAAACAACCTTTTCTGGTATAGGCTTAGGTCAACTCCGTTCCTCATTCCGTCCATTGAATGCTTTGCGCAACCTACGATACAGATGAAATTTTAGAAGAAACCTTCGATGACCAAGATATACAGTCTTGACGCCATATTTTAGTCATATTGAATCAGTGTTCTCTTCATATATAGGACACAGTTTAGATCCTTTGACACTATATCTAGACAAATTCTCATATGTTGGAAAGTCATTAACAGTGCAAAACAACACAACATGTAAGCAAAATGTCTCTCTTCATGAAGCATCATAGGTCATCACACCTTCACCCCAGAGTTTCTTTAAGTCATCAATCAGAGGTTCAAGATAAATGTCGATATCATTTCCAGGTTGTTTAGGACCTGATATCAACAACAACAACATAACGTACTTATTTTGTATACACAACCAGGTAGGAAGATTGTATATAACAAGCATAACTGGTGAAGTGCTATGTTGGCTGCTCAATGTCCAGTACGGATTCATCCCATCATTATTTTTCTTAACATCTTCACCAAATTTAGGGTACAATAAATCAATCTTCTTCCACTATGGGGAATCAGACGCATGTCATAGGATCCCATCATTATTTTTCTTAACATCTGCATGCCACCTCAAATTCTTCGCATCTATCAGATTGAAAAACAAGCATTGAAATCGTGATATTATAGGTAGATACTACATCACCTTGGCAGGAGAACCAGTTTTGGACACCCCCAAAGTCATCAATTTATACCTTGACGCACCACATTTTGGACAATATTTCAAATCTACATAGTCCTTTTGAAATAATACACAATCATTCAGGCATGCATGTATCTTCTTGGCCTCCATTCCCATTAGGCACAACAATTTCTTTAACTGGTATGTTGAGATTGACAGCTCGTTTCCTTCAGGAAGAATTTCTTTCAACAAAGACAACAATGACGTGAAGCTTTTGTCGCTTCATCTATTGTTAGCTTTTAACTTATACAACACAGCGCTAAGCTTCGTAAACTTAGTACAACCTGTGTATAACGGTATCTCAACATCATGTACAATATTTCTAAACATGGGAGGTGGATCGATGTGCTCTACCCCACAACAATCTAGCATCGCATCAACGATGTCTACTGGAACTGGTTCGTTCACATCTACGTCATCATAGGCAATTTCTTCTTCCACACAAGCACGACTATCGACATCCACTGATTTCAGGTTTGAAATCTTTCCATGCCAGTGCCATTTTGTATAGCCTTGTACAATCCCGTTGCACATGACATGACTTTTGATTTCATCACCAGTGCTGACTTTCAAGTTGTTACCGCAATGCCTACATGGACAGTAGAACCTATCTCCAGGTTATTTACTATGTTCCTCGACAAATCTAATAAATTGATCAAGACCAGAAATAAACTCTGGGGTGCAACAATTTGGAATGGACATCCATGATCTATACATTCTATGATAAAAGAGAAAACAAGTATATATTAGGGTTTAGGGTTAAAAAATTAGGTCTTATATATAATAAATGTGTACCGCCTAACCCATTCTTGAACACCTAATCTCACTTGTAAGTGTATAATGTGTATTGGGTTTTCAAGAAAATTTCGGCAACATTTCCCCGTTGTTCTCCAAGTACATATGTACTTAGAGAAAAAACGGGGAAATACTACCGAAATTTTCTTAAAAACCCAATACACATTATACACTTACATCCTAAGTGAGATTAAGTGTTCAAGAACAGTCCCAAATTGGGGACTATCTAAGATTTACTCCTACTGAGTAAATCTTTGACGGGTTTCTAGGCCAATAAATACATGTATGTTGTCATTCTTATACCTACAATCTTATTTTCATCATTCATATCCTAAGTTTTGTGTAACATCATTTAATCATGATTGTCAGTAAATACAAATAGTAAATAAACCATGATTACATATATTAAAGATTTGAATCAAAATGAAGCCTAATGGCACATTGGGAGAGTGAGAATATTATACCTCACTTATAGGTTGAAGAAGAAATATATGCAAATCAACAGCAAGTCAACAACACCTGCAACAACACAAATGCACAATTCAATTCTGTTATAATGTATTAATTAGGGGTCAATCTTGAAGTTTTAACTAGAACTTCATATATCAACATACATACTAGGTCATATTTCAAGTCAAGATTTAGGCATTTAATCACCTTAGAGCGCATACATGATTCACAAGGTATTTGGGTGCACAAAGAATAATATATGTTACTCATTTAGGTGTTCACATAATTATTTTAGAAATAGAAGACCCACATGTGAGTTAAGTTTGAGATTCAACATCAATGTATCTTTAACACGCATGTTTCAAGGTTCAAAGCACATAATCAAATCAAATTAGGATGCTAGAATGGACAAGTTTGAATCTTATTTCAACATGCATCAAAATTTACTGAATTAGGTCAAACATGAGGATTAGACAAGTTAAAATAGTACATTAATACTAATCAGTAGATAAATGAATAAAAACCAGTAGATAATAAATACTAATCAGTAGATAAGTAATTTGAAAAATTAGTAGATGATTAAATAATTTGAAAAAGTAGATGAAAAAATATAAAGGCCTAAATTTAAATAATGTGATGAATAAAAAACCATTAGATGAACAAATCAGTAGATAAGTAAATACAAATCCGTAGATAAGTAAATATAAATCAGTATATAAGTAAATACAAATTACTAGATAAGTAAATACAAACTAGTAGATAAGTAAATACAAATCAGTAGATACATAAATACAAATAAGTGGATATATATATATATATATATATTCAAATTAGTAGATAAATAAATTCAAATAAGTAGATAAGTAAATACAAATTAGTAGATAAGTAAATACAAATCAGTAGATAAGTAAATACTAATCAGTTGATGGAAATCAATAAAATAAAAAACTTTGTTATATGTATTACTTATGGGCGCCTAGGTTGAGGCGGGCCTTGGGCTGCCTAGGCACGCCTAGGCGCCCGCCTGTACAACACAGAGTTCAAGATATGTAACCTACCTAGCAGTAGGGGAAGTAGAGGCTAGCTCTGGAAACCTCAGGCTCGAGCTCCGACGGTGCAGCAGCTCCTCAGGCGACCTTCACAGCTGTGACATCCTTCACAGTGGCGACAACTAGCGGCTGGAGGAAGAGGCCCGGATGGCGGCTGGAGGAAGAGGACCGACGATGGGGAAGGCAGACCAACGACGACGACCAGTAGGCAGTAGAGGATGGGCAGTAGGCGGCGAAGGGCAGGGACGACCGACGGAGGAGCAGCAGGCGGCGGAGGAGCAGTAGACGGCGGAAGAGCAGCAGGCGGCAGGCGGCAGAATCGCTACAATCGCCAAAGACCTAGTGAAATCACGATGAAACAGAGAATGAGAAAGAGTCTGTTTCACGGGTGCTATTAAGTTAACCATCGTCATCGATTGTTTCAAAAACCGACACCTAAGATCCAACAGCGTCGGTCACAATAAAAAAACTAACACCTATGTTTAATCATAGTCGTCAGTTTCAACTAGAAAAACTGACATCTATCTACATATGTCGAAAAAAAAAGTTATTGAATTACGACCATAGTCGTCGGTTGCCATAGAAAACTGACGCCAATCAGGCAATTTTAGAGGTAAAAATTTTCACGGGGACAGCGCACGAACACAAATCAGCGTCGGTTATTGTATGAAAACTAACGACAAAAATAGACCCGATTTCTATCTCGCGAAAAACCTTTAGTCGTCAGTTTCTTGGTCAACAACCGACGCTGTATGTGAAATTTTGGAGGATTTTTTTTGTACTAGAAAAATTGGATTTGGCGGACAATTTTAGGCGTCGGTTTCTTTTTGCGTAACTGATGTTAAATAAAAAGCGATACCCGTGTCTGGCCGGTCTTCACTTATAGATGTCGGTTTGTGTATTCATCCGATGTTGTAGGATTTAGGTGTTAGTTTCTTAGATACAACCGACGCCTATAAATGTGACATTATAAGCCATTTCTGTACCAGTGACAGGTTGTGGAGGATGTCTATGGTCATGCCGCATACATCTGATGTGATTGAGGACAATTGCGGTTGTACCTCAGATTAGAAGGTTTTGTATGCCTTGGTTTCTAGTGTCATGACCTGTACCAAGGGTGGACTAGTGGTGAGAAACTAGCCTATATATCATTGTGGTGGCAGCTTGACTGATATGTCACTGCCTTTTTACTCGTACTGATCGAGGGGAAGAGATCTTAGGATACCGACACTCCTAGATCTTATACAGAACTGAATAGCCTTCGCAGGGGTTAGTTAGACTTTGGGTGGTACGATTCAAATACTCTAGGGCATAACAAAAGATGTAAGACAACCATGTAGCATATCTGTTTAGGGTTATACACAATGCTTCATATTGGATGATAACCCTTATTTGATTTCTTTTCAGTGAGATCATATATAGTACAATAAGAGATAATAAATATGCTTATTCTATAGTTATGCTAATGTTGTAAACATCTTTATGTTGTCAAATATACTGACTCTGATAAGATGCTGCTGCTAGCTATGTTTAATATTTCTAGCCATGCATATGTAATTAGAAATGCTTAAACTGCTAATCATTCCTATGTAGTTCATTGTGTTATGATGTTAGTTCTACTTATGATATAGATCTGTTCCCTTTATTTGAGATGCCAATATTGATAGCCATGTTATGTTACTAGACATATTGATGTTGTCAGGGATGCTTATGCTACTAGATTGCTTGTGCTGTTAGCAAGGAATATGATGATAGTCAGATTAATGATAATGATTGTTATTAGATGTAATTTGATGATATTTGAGTAGATAGATATATCCAAAGAAATGGATTTATTTATTATCTATATATGCATACTTGTTGTTAAGATTAATTGCTTAATATGTTTAGCATACTTGAACTGTTCAATCTGTTGAATTGATTATTAAATACACCAACTGCTTGGTTATCTACTATTTAAAATGTTGTAATCAATAAGCATTGTTGGAGGTTATATCTCTTGCTGGGACATGGGTCTCACCCTTGTGGTTCACCACATTTTTTTTAGGTAATCGAAAGTGACAAAAATAAACATGTGACAGCAAAGAGGAGCTATAATAATGAATCTTTGAGAAAGTTGATTAGATGTCTAGTGTGTCCTAGAGTCGTCTCTATATTCTAAGGTCCGAGTAGGAAAATTTTGTATATAGTTTTTCAAATGAATTAGAATTTTGTTATCATGTTAATGTTTGTTGTTTGGCATATACAAATATTATTCTCCTCTGTAGATATGTTGTAGCTAAGATGATAGAACAATTTGTGTCAAATTCTTGACATAGTATGGATACATGAAAGATATTAGGCTCTTATGATAATGTTTCTGATCAGGTGTTGATGTTGAAATCAGTTTTAATTTACCCATATTTTTGAGTATGTGGTTAATTAGTAATCGATTGTGTTTTATATTTTGAATAATCTCATTTAGTGTAACGTGTTCTCACATGATGCATCCATGTTGAATTTAGAGTAGTCCTTCGAAGGTGTCTTCCAAGTATCTGGTTACAGGTGAGGCCTCTGCTACATGCTTTGGTTCCCAAGCTTGCTTCATAAGATCTTTTTTTAAGGATCATCTGAACCATATGATGTTTATGTTTGATGTTGTGTTCAAAGATATGGGTGTTCCTGGCGTTCCATAGATACCAACAGGATATCATGAATTTGATGCGGTTTGGGTTGGTTAAATGCAGGTTATGTCGCAGCCATTCCTCCTGAGACTGATGGAAGAAGTGTGTTGGGATAGTATTCGATCGCAGTTCCTTCCAGACCTCTGCAACGTACTGACAGTCATGGATAGTATGTAGTTGTCTTTCCTCTTCCTGGTGGCATCTTTCACAGGTTCCATCCGAAGTGATGTGTCTTTTGACTCATTGACTATTAGTGAGTAGGGCTTTGTGCATCAGAGACAAAGAGAAGGAAACGTCTGTTGGGGACACACAACGCCGGGGTTATACGGGGAAGGGAGAAGAACAGTAATGCTGACAAAGTCACGTTATAGGGTTAATTAACACATTACATGGTTAATTAACTAGGAAACAGATCCTTGATAATTTAGAACTTATGTCAATTTATTTCTTTTACTCATAAATGAAATTGGGAGAGCAATTATTTTTCAATTGACTTGAAAATAGTGGTTAGGGTAATTAGGGCATGAAGAACTCGATTTTGGCCTTAAATTTACTCTTTGAAAGTGTTTCCAATAATATTTCATTACTTGCATTCTAAGTATTCATTTGATGTACCTTTTAACTTTAATAACACCAAGGTGTCATGATATCTAATGTTAATTTAGTTTTTTTTAGATCAAAGATTTATTTATGTTGATAAAACGGTTCTAAGGAAAGAGGAGGGATGAGTAAGATAGCCAGAGTTGGGCATGTTACAGGCACCACAAGGAAACCTATCGTCCAAATAAGATCAGGCACACCATATCGACCACCACTAAGACAAGCACTAGGGTTTCACCACTCAACACATATCGGGCAACTCAAGACCAACCCAACTTGTGTCACCCAAGGAACCAAACAGAGTTAACAACTAGGCATCATATCGGCCAAGGGGATAACACCCACAAGGAGAAAGGGTCATCTCGGTCAAGGCATATCGCCCAAGGTCACCAACAAGATCAAGATGGTCATATCGGGCACAAAGCCAACCAAACTCAACATGACCATATCGGGCAAAGCTAAACCCAAGGTGAGGGGTGTCGGGCAACATCACCACAAAGGTGTATTGCACAAGGCACAAATGTTCATCTCAGCATGGTCATCACTAACCTCAAGATCACCATCATCAAAACCCTAATAGATCAAGAGAGTTGGCTCACCTCTCAACAATCAAGAGAGAGGGGTTTTGCACAACCTCCATCACATATCTCGGGCAACATGATAGATCATTTCCATATCAGCTAAGCTCCCAACCTCTACTAGGTCAACATCCAACCAAGGCTCACCTCTCTAATCCATGGTGAGAGAAGAGTGTTGCCCAAGCAACTAGAGTATAGGCTCACCTCTCAAAAACCAAGTGAGAGGAGTGTTGCCTATACCACTAGAGCCGAACTCACTTCTCAAGACCAAATGGAGAGAAAGGAGTTTTGCCCAAGAAACTCTATACATATGGTTCGGCCACTAAGGTCAAGAACACATCTATAACATGAACATATATCCACAAGATCAAAGATACCAACTAGAGCAAGAAACATATCTAACAAGAATCATGTCTAACAAGATACATGGCCGATCAAGGTGAAACATAACATGCAACAAGAAAAGGAAGTAGTATAGCTAGGGTTATGAGTTATGTAACCCGCCTTAAGCAAGCTCCAAGCTCCCAAGCTCAAGCACCACCTTCGGCCACCTCAAGAAGAAAAACAAAACTTGTAACCACCATGGCCGAAGAGCAAGCAAGAAAGAGAAAGAGAAGAATAAGAAGGTTCTAAGGAAAGAGGGAAGATGCTCACCAAAAGAAGAAGAACACACCACTCTAGGGCTCGACCACCACTAGAGGAAGGAGAAGACCTTCAACCAAGCCTAAGGCAACTCAAGCAATGAGCCCAACCCTTCCTCTAAACTCTAGAGGAAGCAGGGAGAGAGACAAACACCTCTAAAGGTGAAAACTTGCTCATCGACCCTAGACTTGGGTTATTTGCAAGTAGCACCTCCAACTCTCAACAAAGCACAAGAAACATTAATCACCACTAGAGGTGATTAGCAAGCAACTAAACACAAGGTTTAGGCAGAGCAAACAGGATAAACCCAAAACGGAGGTCAGGGTCCTTGCATTAATATTTGGTGTGTGGCATATACATATATTATTCTCCTGTGTAGATATGTTGTAGCTAAGGTGAAAGAACAATTTGTATCAAATTCTTGACATAGTATGGATACAGGAAAGATATTGGGTTCTTATGATAATGTTTCTGAGCAGGTGTTGATGTTGAAATCAGTTTTAATTTACCCATATTTTTGAGTATGTGGTTAATTAGTGATCGATTGTGTTTTATATTTTGAGTAATCTCATTTAATATAATGTGTTCTCACATGATGCATCCCTGTTGAATTTAGAGTAGTCCTTCGAAGGTGTCTTCCAGTAACCAGGTGAGGCCTCTGCTACATGCTTTGGTTCCCAAGCTTGCTTCATAAGATCCGTTTTTTTGAGGATCATTTGAACCATATGACATTTATGTTTGATGTTGTGTTCAAAGATATGGGTGTTCATGGCGTTCCATAGATACCAACAGGCTATCATGAATTTGATGCGGTTTGGGTTGGTTAAATGCAGATTGTGTCGCAGCCATTCCTCCTGAGACTGATGGAAGAAGTGTGTTGGGATAGTATTTGATGGCAGTTCCTTCCAGACCTCTGCAACGTACTAACAGTCATGGATAGCATGTAGTTGCGTTTCCTCTTCCTGGTGGCATCTTTCACAGGTGCCATCCGAAGTGATGCGTCTTCTGACTCGTTGACTATTAGTGAGTAGGGCTTTGTGCATCAGTAGCCAAATGAAGAATTTTATCTTGGCTGCAATCTTGCTTTTCCATACATTGTTCCAATCTTCTTAAGCCTGCGTTTGGCACATGACTGGGATTCTGGAATCTGGACTGGGTTAGTCAGGGTTAGTCTGGATTCTGGTGCTGGGGCAGTCAGGATGCAGTCTGATTTTGTTTAGCAACACAGTCTGATTCTGGTCAGCTGGTCTGATTTTAGTCTGATTGCAGTCTGAATCTGCTTGGCTGGAAGTCTGATTCTGTTTGGCAGCTTAGTCAGTATCTGATTATTCTGTCCTATTCTTGCATCACTGTTTGAACAAGTACGCATAATGTGTATTTGTGATGTCACTTCAACCTAAGTTTAGAATATATTAAAAATATATTTTATTTTTTTGTGTGGGTGTTATTTTGTATATTTATAATAGTGAAAATAAGATATAATGATTCTAATTTTTACGTAGTGATTAAAAAGTAACGAAACGTTACTATCGTCTGTAATGACATTTGCATGTGGTATATATGTAATGTTGAACATAGTTAATTGTCGTCATTAGTGTAACAAATTACATTATCGTCAGTAACAATCAAGCTACATGAAATATGAAATTGGCCTAATATATTTTGTTCATAACATAAATAAATTACATTATCGTTAGTAAAAGCAACTGATAATAATCATATTGTCGTCATTAGTGAAACATAAACGATCACTGATAATAACATAATTGTTTACGGGTGATCTTCGTCAGGGAAGAAGGACATAAAATGGGAGCAATAAACAACCAAACAAAAGCTAAGATTTTGAAAAGGCACTTTGGGGGGACATGGTTGGATGTGGATGTTGATTAAAATAGGCCAACGTTATGGCCTCATCGTACTCGTCCCATGAAATTGGGCATGGTTCCTGCACCGGCTGCTTGTTGTGTTGTTTGATGTCATCTTTTGGCCAATCAAACAACAATGGCAAATGAGGAACATGCTGACTAACTTTGCCCTTGAGTCGATCATCGGTCCCAATTTTGCCCTCCTCCTCCTTTGTGTGATTGCAACATGGTTTTGTGCATAAAAGGTTATCTTCAACATATTTTGGAATTTTTTTCAGTGACATCAAAAGTTTTTCAAATTTTGCCCTTGCCCTTGCCTTTGCACGTGATGTCGACATCTAAAATTAATAAAAACAAAGGCATGAACAGATAACATAATTCGTAAAGTAACTGTGGCATTAACATAATAATGAAGTAGGAAATTTGATCGCATTATGGTAGCAACATATAATAATGTAACACATAAGTAGAGAATGTAAATTGTTGCGATGCAAAAACACGACTACATTTAGCACATATGTTACAAGTTCATTTGTTTATTTCAATCGTCAGTGCTAAAAAAAATCTCTGGTGGGTAAGTGCGACACGTCGTCAAGAAGTTGCGTTCAATCCCTTGTTGCGCGGCCAATGTGGGGGGAGGCAATAAATCTCCCAATATGAACATATTGTCTCTTACAAACTCTCTCTTGATGTATTGCCATTATATTTGCAACTCAGGCAATGAAATGTAAGGGCCTCCTGTTATGTATGAGAACTGGTGCCATGCCTCCATCCAAGCATGTGTAGAGTATACTCCATTTACACATCTACCCACGTGATATTGGGTTCTCATCAAACCCCCGAGAACCATATCAAGCTCGGTAGACCACATAAAAGATGGTGTCGGAGGTTGTCCAGCCATATAACAGATTCTGTAAGTAATATATTTTTCAAAAGTAAGGGTGTATATCACAATTAATTGTATTATTTGGTTCGAGCTAACGTTAAGCAAAATTTCGATTAATAACATACATCATTAATAAAACACTCATCAACATGAAGAAAATTTTCATAACACTTAAAATGTAATATGACGATTATAAAAGTGCCTAAATTAAACAAGTGTATGATGTTCATAACATCCATTGATAGTCATTTGAGGTGAAGGGATTTGCCATTCAATGTAATATGACGTTTACAAAAGTTCCTAAATTCTGAGAAGACAATGTAAATGCATTTGCCATTCAACGTTATGGAGTCATTTGAGGTGAAGGGATGTCCAGAAGCAGACGACAATCTTCCTCCAGACTGGCAACGTTGCATTCTAAAGCCTCATGCTCATACTTTTTGTCTTTGTTGGGCATGCATGATGAGAGTCAACCATGTGGTTGACCTTGACCATGGCTAGAGAAATGATTCGCAAGGGGAAGAAGATAACCCCTAGGGATTTTACCCCACGACCCACATTATTAGACGTGATCATATTGTAAGGGGCAAAAGGGTAATCTCCTAATTCCAAAGGATTCGACTTGCATGGATAGGGAGCCCATGGGTTGAAAGCTCATTGGCTGCACTTGGGCCCGCATGGCTATGGGTAATGTCTTAATTTTTTAGATGGCATTGTATGATAGGTTAGATTATTAAAAATATTGCAATAATTGTAGGCAATTATTTGTAGACTGGATTATAGTGAAAGCATATATCATATTGATCAGAAAAATGAGTAGAATCCAAATAAAATATGCTTGAGACTTGATTCTAATCTTATTTGAAAAATTATATTGAATACATTGTTATGAGATGATTAATGGATGGAAACCGTAGATCTGATTACTAAGTTGTCAAATATACTAAAAACATTTATTTTGTCACATAATCTAATATTGTTGAATATAATGAGACACAAAGATAACGATGATGATAATTATGTATTATTAATATTTCTAGTATAATTCATCGTAGTTGTAATGCACTTCAACGAAGTCCTTCATGTTCATCGCCTGACCCCACACTGACTTGCACTCAACAGTTAGTAACATAATCTCCGCTTTCAATGAATCAATTGTTGGGGGGATATCGACTGCCCAATTGAAGTATCTGCATCGGTCTTTTCCCTAAAATGTAGTACGAAGTACAAGTTAATGGCAAAGAATGCGGATCCTCGACAAGGAAAGTGTATTATTTATTGATGTACTATCACACCTCACGAGTAGGGCATATGTAATACATTTTGCCCGGCCTTTGACTCAGAATGGCAAAGTCATTTAACCCTACATCCTCTGTGTTAAGCCGTAAGGCTGCATTTAGCCCACAATCACACCTCGGAACCTCAGATGGAATCATCGACATCTAATAAAACAAACTTGACGATTAATAGAAAAATATCGGGTTCATGACATAGTTTTCAAAGATAATATATAGACCATTTGATCAGGAGTACTTAATTGTTGCAACAGACAAGTGCAGTTAATTTGGACATATCATAATATAGTATATCTATGATGTACTGTATCTATCTTCTTCTGTTGAAGAGTCATTATCGCTCGTTATTTGAAGTCGGTGGCGAAGATATTGGCACCTCTCCCACATACTTGAAATTTCTTCTTGTAACATATCCGTGTCTGCTCTTGTTGAACAGACAAAGGCACAATGTTCGGACCAAAACTTGCGTTCGCTACGTGCATATGCGAGCTGTGATACCATTGCATCCCTAATTGCAGTCAGCGTAGCCATTGTAGGTGGTACTTGTTGCGCATGCAACCTCATATGGCATATGGTTGGTACAAGACCCCTACCACATGTAAAATATGGCCTGTGGGGATTGTTGTCTTCAAACTTTCAGTTTGCCGCATCTGTAGCATCCATATACACTCGTACGGTGCACTGCATACCACATGGGCACGACGACATGTCATTGGCCATTTCCAGACAGAAAACCTAATGAGACATAATTTCACATTGTTTATAAGTAGGCAAAATTGTAGTGAACAATACAGTTTGAGAACAAAAGTTAACCGTTAAGTTACAAAAAAAAGGAGTAAGTGAAACATGTTGTAGAACATGTTTCAATGTCTGCAAGTTAGAAAACAAATGTATAAATCACTGATTTGCCCACATAGAATTGGCAACAGTTTCGCGCAAAACATCTCCCTCTCTAGCATCGGCCTCGCTTGTTTGTTGTAGAGAACTCAATTCGTTCAAGATGTCAGTGGTAGTATGAGGCTCATCCAAGTTTTCGTCCATCATAGGATCGCCATCATTTTGCCGTTGGATAAAATTGTGAACGATACAACAAGCCATTACAATCCGAGACTGAGACTGCACGGGAAACGTTGCTCCTTTACGAAAGTAGGAAAACCTCTTCTTCAACACACCGAAGGCTCGCTCGACAACGTTACGTAGTTGAGCATGTCGGTGGTTGAACATTTCCTTTTTGCTTGTGTATGAGCCTCTGTTACCCCGATACTCTGCTATATGGTAAGCAACATTTCGATATGGGGAAAGAAATTGCCTGGTGTTGGCGTACCCTGCATCAACAAGATAGTACTTCCCAGCGGGTACTTTGAACCCGCCTGTGGTTGTAGCTGCCTGAAGTACCCTTTGGTCAGCAGCAGATCCCTCCCAACCAGTCATGATATATGTAAACTCCATTGAGAAGTCTACTACAGCCATGACATTCATGGAAACATTCCCTTTTCTATTCCTATATCGGTTCTGCTTTTTGCGCTTCACCAAAACGGGGATGTGTGTCCCGTCAATTTCCCCAATGGCATCCTAAGACAAGTATATAAGAAATACGCAAGTAAATACCAAACTCAAAGATGACGATAGTGGTTATATTAATAATGGAATGGACAATGGTCAACTAAGTGATGGTCATACCTTGAAGTAAGGGTAAAATCTTGGACTCTCGGCGATGTGGCGGTGCGGAGTTGTGGATGCAGTTGGCATGACAATATATTCGCCGCACAAAGCACACACTGCATCCAACACCTCGTTAAACTTTCTACTTATGGTCTCACCACTGTGAATGTAGTCCTCAGTAAGAACACGGTTGGTATGGCCATGGCCAACCATTTGAAGGAAGTAGCAAACTGCTCCAATGATGACACACCTCTGGTACTTTTCAACAAACCTCGGTCCTCAAGTTTGTCAACAAAGGCTAAAACCGTGTTGGGTAGCATACGGTACAGATTGTACGCCCTCCTTTCATGACTAGTTATTATTTCTAAAGCCTTTTGATGGCCGCTCCTAATACTAACCGATCTCAGTATTGGTTGGTGTGTGGTTGCGACATCTGAATTTTGCATGATATTGTGGGAAATTTGGTCAGCTATTTGGTAGGATATTGCGTTAGCAATGTCATTAGCCGGACCAGACATAAGATGCAGTAGTTGTAGAATGTCATCAGTTGTTTCATATGGATGCATACCAGCCATCACGTATATAATTAAAAGTGATTATCCGCATCAGGGAAATATCGAGATATTGCAGAAATGAAATTAGGGCTATAGCGACAAAATAGCAAATACTGACCAAATAGAAAATAACAAGATAAACCATTACATACTACCATAGTTCAGAGATTGTTCCCAACAGAATAAAATAGTACAACAACAACTTCTGATAAAGTTCATCAAATAAAAGGCAGGATAGTGATATACTTATTAAATTAGTCAACCTCAAAAGTACGGTGGAGATTGTGGCGTGAAGGGTGATTGTGATGCAGAAGCTGCAAAAGCTGTGTTCTTCATTTCCCACAAGTCTTGCAACCAAATGGTAATTTTTTGTGGGGTGTCCATAAGGCTTAGGTAAATGTTACGGTTAGCTGAATCTTTTATGGCGTGCACAAGATTGGTAAAAACTGAGACATGGGCGTCAGGGTAGGTTGCATGAAAGTGGGGCAAAATAGTTTGGTATTCATATTTATCATTACACCTAGCAGCAATTCCACTGCCCATCTCATGTATCTTGGAAAACACCTTTGTGAATTCAGACACAACATCATTAAACAGGACACAACTGTCCTGTGAGCTTGACGCTCGCTTCCTACGTCTGATCGTGGTGGGAGTCGTTGCACCAACACATTGGTTGTATGATCTGCCATTGGTGTCCTCACTTTGCATCCCAGAATTAACCACGTCTTCAGTGAAACCGGCTGGACCGGTTGGTTCTGGGCTGACAAATGAATCAGATGCATCTAGGTCAACATCAACATCATCTTCAGATGCAACATCAGAAGGAGGTTGTCTATCGGATGAGGACATTGCATGATGGCCCCTAGCTATGTTCCTCCCCCCATCAACTCGACATCGTGGTAGTGGTAGAATGGTCTGTTGATCAATCTCGCTAGTTCCCCTGTTTTCCTAAAATAGGGGACAACTACTGATTAGGTAAATAGTAACAAGTTTAATTTAATATATAATAGTTAGGGGAGTATATATTATTAGACATACCGCAAGTGCCTCCCTCCACTCTGGGTGTCAGGCAATATTGGCTTGTGCCTGCTGTCATCCCATCCAACACCACTTTTGTTGGTTACCAGTTTTATCTTTGCATAGTCTCTCCTGAGGTTCTTCCACCGAGTTTTTAACTTATCCAATGTACCCTCGTTCCTCCCCATCCTGATATGCCAATCGCGTAGCGTCTCCCTCCACGCGTCCCTAGTAAATATTCCATCGACACACCTACCCATGTCATATTGTCTCCTCAATGCCGCAACCAGAGCCTCATCCAACTCTTTCGACCATACAATACGGAACCTCGGGTCGGGTGCAGCCATAGTAGCAATGACACTGCGATATATCAATTTAGTGTGGGTGTTTAAACGAAACCGTTATACGAACCTAGTATGAGACTACACAGTTGAAAGCAATAACTTGTATTGAAGTAGGCTAAGATAAGATCCATTACCCGGACCAGTCATAAGATCCAAAATGTGTACAACACATTTTAAATTGTTGTTAAATTTGAAATGGTTGTAGCAAACGCATCATCAAATATGTTCATTACAGGAAAACTACATAAATAGCAAGCATTCAACATGGCATTCACATTAAACGTGTTTGTATTGCTCATGAGATATACCTGGTAAGCCCAAGTGAAGGTTGAAGAGAGTTGCACGGCCAACGACAGGGTCAGGGACGGTACATACAAGAAATTCAGAGGGAACACAAATTAGCCGAAATAGTGGTATTATTTGCAATATAATCAACATAATACTAATGGGTATACATTTTGGTCTACATGAAAAATAAAATCATTCATTCAAGCTAACACTAAAATCATTCATTCAAGCTAACATGAAAATCATTCATTCAAGCTAACATATATCACAAAACATAATTGTTTCACAACAGAACTGGCATTTGAAGTATATATCCCTATATATCACAAAATTCCTATACTAACTGGTAAAAAATTACTAACCTCACAACACAACTGAATTTGAAGTATATATCCGTATACCAACTATATATCCCTATACTAACATATATCCCTACATTAACATATATCACAAAATTACCCATACTAACTATAATTTCAGGTGTATATATATTTTTATTATAAAGATGATCATGATTTTTTCTTGGAAATAAAGATCATACGATTCATGACATAACCTCATAAATTTGACCCAAACTGCATGAATGAAGTCTGTGCAATTGACCACAAGTCCATCTTTCACAAAGTAAAATATTTATAGGTACAATTACAGCTAAGAATTATAAAATATTGATATATGTTTGCTATATCAATAGTGTGTACAATAGTAACATTGTAAAAATATTGATATATGTCTGCTATATCAATAGTGTGAACAATAGTAACATTGTAAAAATATTGATATATGTCTGCTATATCAATAGTGTGTACAATAGTAACATTGTAAAAATATTGATATATGTCTGCTATATCAATCACGTAAAAAAATTTGAGCTTAAGAGGATGTGTGTACAATAGTAACATTGTATAGTAACATTGTTCATAGTTAGAAAAGGGATATAATATGTGGGTAAGCTGAACAGAAAGTAAATAACACAAACCACCTCATAAAGTCCATCTTGCACAAAGTAAACATTTTTTCTTTTGTCTCTTTTTTGGACTGGATATGAACATTATCATCAGATATCTTCAGAAACATCACCTCATAAACAGGGGAAAAATCATTGAGACAAACATCATATTTGTATTACAAATATTGTTGCTGAAAACACAACAGGACATGTTGATGTCATTTGTTTCTCGTGATCAAAACTGACTTCACTGAACAATTTGTATAAGAGGGAGGGTAAGGATTTATGTGGAGTGCCGTTTTAGAATAAATCAACCAAGTTTTCTTACCAGCGTTTCCTTATGCACAACTACATTGAATGTTGCAAAAAAATATTTTCTTAAATGTGAGCCACATGTATGAGTTGTGGCAGATGACGTTCACAAGAATTTTTACAATTCAGGAAGGATATGAATTAAATCTAGTAAATATGTGACATGGATAAGACAAAATATTTTCTACTTAACACAGTGAATGATTATTTTCAAATACAACACTGCAGACCTTGTAGTGGATAATTGCAAATACTACACTGCAGACCTTAATCATGTAGACGGATTAATAGTGGCACACACATGGATCAGATTGGAATGCACACATCATTTTGCAGACTCCAACCCCAATTCTTATTCTTCTTTGATTGAAACTAAAAAGATGTGTACTCCCTTAACTCCCTAACTAATAAAACATGTGACAAGGCCACCTTTGAAATTATGTTCTGTTGGTTGTGAATACTTGAGCTTTGAATACTTGAGCTTTGAGGAAGATATGCTGAAGTGCATATGGAATGAAGAAGATCATTATAAATATAGTATATGATAAAATTAACGAGACTATGCCATACTCATTGGAATGGACTTTATGATTGAAATAAGTGAAAATAGCGCATCCACCATTGTAGTGTTTGAGGTATCTTCAAACACAAATATAATGAGGTCATTATGTCTATCAGTCTAGATCTAAATTTAGTGTGACTCTTGGGAGGTTGATGGAAATGAAAGAAACCACATCAAGGATATCCTAAGTAGATGACTACAAGAACCATCTTTCCATCTCAGAACCAAAACAAGCATAATTGAGAATACATGAAATAAATGTGTTATGAATCATCAACCTTGCAAGTGTAGTATATGTAGACTACATATTGATGAATTTGCTAAAAGTAACCATTCATCTCATGACATGCAGCGATATTGTGACAAGGTCAACAACAATAGGAACAACATGCTAGAATAAGCACAAAAAGATCTGGCCTAGTGTGTTACAATGTGCTAGAATAAGCACAAAAAAAACTCCATTACAAATTAGACCTAGACAATGCATATCAATGGTTGGAGTAAATTTTTTAATTATAGTTGTTCTTTAGTATGTTATCAATAATATTTAACATTAGGTAATATTTAACATTAGGCCAACAGAAGAAAAGAAAACGATGGTCTCCTGTGCAGTACTTGGAGTGTCGACAATGTTACAAGAATACATAGTTGAAATACAAGGGGCATACAGACAATAATTTGTATTTTCCTGGTAATTGACCAACAAAACTGAGCCCTACTTGTTACTCGTGTACAATACAACAACAATATCATGGCGATAATACAATAGCCACAGGCCATGTCATTATACAACATCCCAATAACCCCTGTTACCCGTGGACATAATACAACAACAACATTGTCCGAATCAAGCAAGCAGGAAACCACAATAGGAGAAAACGTGTGTTGGTGTTTGCTAACAACAATTACCTGCTCAGCTAAGATGACGAAAACAGGAGCACGGCTAGACATTGCCAGGGACGAAACATGTGACAAGAAATTGAGAGAGAAATACACATTAGTTCACTGATTAAATCATCTAGCGTTACAAGAGTAAAGATAGGAGGCTAGCAAACAGAAAGAAAGAAAAGGGGCGGCAGAGAAAAACCTTGCAAGCAGGTCGACGACTTCCCACAACAGGGGCTCGACAGCGGCGGCGGAACAGAAGACTGTGTGGAGGGTTCGAAAGTGAAAAGCGAGGAGATCGCTGATGAAGTGCAGAACTATATAGCAGGCGCGACAGTGGTTGCCCTTCCTAGGATTTACTGCACGGCTTGTACACGGTGAAATGGGGCGCTTTGATGCGAGTTGACAACTCGGGCTTTGAGAAATTTTGAATCGTCCATGTAAGGTCATCGCTAGTATCAACTTCTTGGTCGGTACTATTCAGTCTTCTCAGTTTCCATATGTTCCATATTGATCAAGTGTTGGTACCATAGACAATAAAGTCGATAGTACCAAGGCGTATATATTCTTGTAAATTTATGTGAAATTTACAAAAAATCGAACATAAACTCTTGAAATATATTAAATCATTCTAAAATATTAAAATTACATTTATTTGATGAAATTAAGTATCACAAGTTGATAATAGTACATAATGCACAAACTAATATGAAAATGAACAATAAGTGCACATAAATCACTAATAAATAGCATACGAGAACGAAAATTATCTAGTGAATCAAATTCCCCTAAATTTAAATGTTGCTCGTCCTCAAGAAACACACCCTCAGATCTATTCGAGACAAGTCAGAAAAATGACATAAAATATGAATTTATTTTCTCAACTATCCCCACCCGGTGGTCCCAAATCGGCCATTACTGACCACTAATCAATCAACTACTCTAAAGCGACCAAAACTATCCATAAAAAATGTCCATCCTTAGATTAGTGAAATAGTATCAGTAGAGCAATTAATATCATAGTCAATCAGGTATTCACTTGGTGCATCATTTGATTCCCTATCTACATTGTTCTTCCTAACTACCAACTACTTGGAAGTAATTCTCTTGATAAGAATTAATGAGGAGAATAATAATTTAAGTGGCCTACATATAAGAGCCATGGATGGAACGAATTAGGTGTCTAATGAAGAATCACAAGTAGCATCTGAATTATTTATGCAAAAATAAAACATGATGAACCTATATGGTGAAGATATTGAGAAATGCATGAATCATAATGCCTAATATTATGGGCGGAATGCTCATCAAATGGATGAGAATGAAGTAAAGAAGAGAATACATCATGTGAATATCTCTATCTCTTTGTCAAGAGTTTAGAGCATCCTTTCTCCCTCTTTATTTCAAACCATTAATTTTTTTGGTTTTTTTATTATACTGCTATTTTAGCATGAGCAAAAATCATGTTTGGGCTTCACTAACATGACACATTCATTTTTTTATTTTTTTAGGGTATGGGTGTGTATTCCTGCACTCTATTTTCAGAGCAAAAACAATATAACCACATAATGCAAAAATGAATGATCAACAATGGATGTTGTCTACATGTAATTATTATGAAATTAGAATGACATGTACAAAGTTTTTGATGCATATTTTTTCATTTTGTAACTAATGCAATAACATATACACTGATAATCATGTCACGTATTATTCCATGCAATGCAACCAAAAGGAAATAATTCGAATTACTTAATCGTCTTAAGGTGGTTGGTCAAAATAATTGGAAAATAGATGGAATCATATAATTAAGAGACAATGCCTTTGATAAACTATGATATGTCCCCCTATAATCACCTATGTATAGGGTAACCTTTAGGATTTCTTTCTTAAATTTCAATTTAAGATCTCGTTAATTTTTTGATCAATTCAAGCTCAAAAACCCCATCTTCATCCACATTACATGAATAATTAAGTTGTCAATTTATATTAATTGTTCTTAAGTTGATTAACCCATACACTTCCTCTAGGTGGTTTAACTCATGAAATTTGCAATGAAGCCATTATTTTTTTCATTTTTAATTTCCATTGCAAACACCCGAAAGCACATTACAATGACATGAATCATGAATTAAGATCCATTTTTACACTAGATAGATTATAGATCCTACAACTTGAAAAATAAAAGATAAATAGAAAATGAATACTACAATAAAAACAAAAACTAAGGGATTGATTTGTTCCAACACCCCCTAAGCTTGAACTTTATTATGTCTTCATAGTCAAAATCCAACTTAAGAGGTGGAACAATGATACCAGATCAAAAGGGTGATGGTGGAGGTTGTGACATGGTGGGATCGTAGGGATAGAAGGTCCCCTAAAATGTCTGGGGTGGCGATGGCATCTCTGAAGGGTGTGGTTAACTGCCAAAGTATCCCAAACTCCAACGGTTGTCGAAGAACAACTATTGATAGTTCTCTATCTGTTGTAGGCATGTGTGCATGCTCTCTTAGTTGGCTAAGAGAAGTCACTCATTTTCAAAGATTGGCCATCCTTGGACACCATGGACGCCCGCCAGCATAGAAGTCTACTACTATTGGATCGTCTTCCAATAGAAGTGGTGGAGAAGAACAACTAGAGGCTCCATATGTTCTTAGTTTCTTGAGGGGATCTTGCCTCCTTGTGATGGGGATGGTGGGTTCCTCTTCCTCTTCTTATTCATTCTGCTCCTACTGCTGTTCTTGCTCGGCATTATATTCTTCTTCATCATCGTTCGAGTCTCTCACAAGACACCTCATGAGGTAAATTCCTTACAAGTTGAAGAACCGATATTCCGCCTACTTCACTGGGCAGGGTTTGGCGTATGCCAGTCGCCTGGCATGGCTTTGTCGCTGGAAACGACCGCCGAAAATGATGAGTCAGCTCTAATGGCGATAATAGTAATGGCGATGTCGTCTCAAAGTCTCGGGAGAGAAGATAGCATAGACCACAGAGCAGAAGATAGAGTAGGTATAGGGAAAAGACGAAGAATGTCGGGATGGGTGTGGGGCGAGGAGAGGATCAGATCGCCAAAATCGGTTTGTGAACCGGAATCCCGCCCTTCGTGGGACTGAGAGAACCCGGGTTAGGGGGTTCCGTTATCCCATAACGGAGGATTTTCAGGGTTGCGAACCAAACACCAATCAGCCTCAAACCGGCAGTTGTTTGGCAGAGTTGATACTAAAAGACAACACAAAACTGAGTTTCGGTCCCGTGCCAAACGCAGGCTAAGTGTTGACCTGACCGAGTAATGCGGTAAGCCGACTTGACTGTGAACATCCCATGCGTCGTTTGTTCCCATATGCTTATGTCATCTCCCTGATCATGGTTCAATTGCTAAAATAGTTTTGACAATGGGGTCTGGAAGCCACTCGCGTAAGAATCCCATCTTCCGTCATCTTTCACTACACTGCCTACGCGCAGGTCTATTAGATCTTCAGGTATTCTTCTCGCTATCTAGCCGACACCTTGGTGTCACCCAGACATTTGTTCAGAACAGAACTGGATATCCTTTTCATTCTGTGGCTGAATGTAGGAGTTTTTGCGGATGAGTGCCTTGCTCTTTAACGTAGCTCGTGCAAGTCGGGAACTGTTTCCCGTGGATTCGGTGTAGTGTTTTGCATATTTTTGTTTCATGATTATGCACCAGGTTGTTTCTCGTTTTGATTCAATCTCCCACGCATTCTTGGCTAACAATGTTGAATTCCACTCTCTCATTGTTTTGAGTACTAAACCCCCATAATTTTTGCTGCTAGTGACTTTATCCCATGCCACAAAGGACATAGGGTGTGCTTTGTGGTAGTCTCCCCATAGAAACCTTGGAATACTGCTATCTATTCAGTTACTTCAGAAGATCTTCAAGTAATAGTTTTATCATTTTGTTGTTTTTATGTTGATGATATGTTGATAAAGTTGAAGATTAAGTCTTTTGATATGAAATATTTGAGAGCAATCAGATAAATTTTTGACACATTTTTATTATTTTGCTTCTTTTTCTACTCTAATTTTATATATTTGTTTCACTCAATAATGTAAACAATCAATAATTTAGTATTCCAAAGTCGGTGTGGCCGGTTACAAAATGCGGGGCAGGTTGAAGAACCACGCCAAATATGTGCATGTGATTGGGAAACGCAATGTGGAATGGCGCACGTGTCGGAAGTCGGTGGCTTGTGCGAGGCCTGTGAACTTGTGTACAGATGGCCGCGGCGGAGTGAACGTGGGGAATGCCGACGGTAGACCGGCGACCGACGCTGCCAAAAAGCACGAAAGAAGCAGAACGCGCGCGCGAGAGGCGAGGCACGAGATGGGGGAAAAGAGCGGGAGTCAGTAAAGCAAGCAAAGCTTGGGTGGGAAAAGGGCGGGAGTCAGTAAAGTCAGGCAGGATTGTCCCCACCTCAGAGACCGGCAGCATTTAGCATTTGGCCTCGCGGGGTTCATGTGGGCGGTGCTGCTGACTTGCTGCCTACTGGTCGCGCTGCTGTGTGAGCCTCGCGGATATGCCGAGGCTTGGGGGGTGGCAAACAAGGTGAATGGCTGGTGGTTAAAACGCTTATTACCGGAGGCAGTTACTTCTCGGCATGGTTTGCTGCGGAAGTGGCAGAGGCTATTGGCAAGTGGACGGTGACATTCAGGGCACATTTGGTTTGCCGGATTTTTAGAAATACTGTATTTTGTCCATCCCGCATTATTAAAATGCTGCATTGTCAAAATTCTACAAAATAAAATTTTATGTTTGGTTTGCTGGATTTTGTAAGTGTGAGATTTTTTTTTTCGTGTCCACGACGTTCGTTATATTGGATTTTGGCGTCCGGGAGAATTTTGATGGAGACCAAAATGCGAGATTCCTATTATGTCTGAAAATCCCGAGATTAGCCTCAGTTCTCCAATCCTGCAAACCAAACTTAAAATTTGTTGAACTGAAGTCCAAAATACAATCCAATACGGTAAAATCCAAATAACCAAACATGCCCTCAATGACAAACGGGGTTTGGGGTGGGATTAAGGACACGTTTGATTAGTTAAATTTTTAGATCCGCAGGGTGTACACTTTCGCCTCCCGCGAGTCGAAGCTGATGTTTGCTGGGTTTAATACTTTAATTAGTGGGTATCAATGGGTACTGCTGGGTTTTGTCTAAAACAAGTACCGTAATCGTGCTACACCCATTCTAATCCATTTAGTAATCTTAAACTCATTAGACCCACTACAAACGGGGCAAAATCTAAACGGGTCTGGGTGGATCTGGGTAGTTGGATTTATTTGCCATCCCTAGACATCCAATGACAAACAGTAGGGGTTGGGGTGGGATTAAGGACACATTTGGTTAGTTAAATTTTAAAGAATCATATAGTTAGATCATTCTGTATTTATAGAACGTTGCATTGTTAAAAATATGAGTTCCATATTTAGTGTTTTTTAGAATTGTTAAGTACATGTTTTATTTATCTTTTTATGTACGCATTAGTGTCAATTGGACCGTCGGGAAGGACTTTTATGGATCAAAATACGAGATTCTTTTCATGTTTAAAATTTCGAAATTAATTTTATGTTTCGAATCCGGAAATATTTTCTGTGAATGAATAAAAAAAACAGTTAAATTCAGAACAGCAATCTGTGTCCTGACTGGATATTCACAAGTGCCACAGAGGTGCCTATCCTTACATCCCGTATCCAGAACTACTGAAAGAAGGATACGTAAAAATTCAATGCTACCTCTTCTGTGGCCCGTGGGCCCCGCGTCATCAGTCCAACCTAAACTCTTTTACTCATTCTCATTTCCGAAACAGATTCACGAAACGGGCCTAATCGCTGTGGTCGGATCTCAACAGTCACCCACGAACAGGAAAACCAAGAGCCCGGTTGTTAAATGTACATACCCTGGAGCAAGAAACCATCCATCCATGGACACTACTTTTCAACACTCACGACAATGAAGAACCAAAGAAGATGCTTGGTACGGCGGGAGGAAGGGAGTAAGATAATCTATACTACTATAAAAAGAGCGAGTTTTCTAGACAGTTCAAAAACACCCTCTCAAAGTCATATTGACCAATCACATACCACGGTTTTGCCAATGTGGCAAATGCTTGCACTCTCCTTCACTCAAGTTGTTCTCACATTTTTTCAACTTTTTTTACTTCAAAAAACGATATCTATCTCCTATTAAACTACACCTCCACAATTTCCTCCAACTGACCACTCGCTCCATAATAACCCGGTAAACTATCCGTCTTTTTCTCCCATCCTTCTTGACTCTTCCTCTTCTTAGGTTTTTTTCTCTCATTTTTTTTCTTTTTCCCACATTTTCTCTATCCTTCCGAAACTACCTCCCAAGAAAGCCACGTTTTCCAATCCACTTGCCCAACAACCTCCAATTCCTCTGGTTCCTCTATCTTCTCTCTTCCTTATACCTCTAACCTCTCCAATCTAACCGAAGAAAACCGTAACACCTTGCTTCCATCGGGCCTACTTCGGTGGAGGCATTCACAGAGCTTTGCAAGCCACGACTAGGACAAAGAGAAAAGGTCCAAGAACAATCTCAGGCAACCTCCGAACAGAGATACAAGGATGATCGCTGCAGAGGGTTACTTTAGAAAATCAGCTCAACCTCAGGGCCATGCAGGTCCAGCCATCCAGGTGTGGTTCCAAAACAGAAGGACAAGGTGATGTTTCTTTTTCTTGATCTTGGAAAGGAATCTTTTCATCACTGTAATCTTTTGAAATCGGCATGCCTTGAGGCCAAGAAAATAGGACAGTCTTTGGCCTTGGCATTTTTTCAAGACATCATTACATTTCTCCCCCAAAAACTCTTAGGATCTCAGTGTTTATATTATTTTGCCAACAACTTGATATTACATGAGATGAAGGGAGATGAACATTTGTATTGCATCTCTTTTCTTGTTACAGGTGAACGATTGTTACTGCCGAGTAGAATTGGATGAAGCGACACCACAAAGTGCGAACACCACAATTGTGCCAGCTTCTTTGCAGCGACATTATAATTCAATTTGATGGTTTGTTATGTTCTCTTTTTCCCTAGCTTGTTTTAGTTGTTCATCTTCTAATGTTGTCTATACTTCTGAATCACTATATATATATATTTAAAGTAATGGAATAGCTAACGGTATTTGATGATTTGATTGTAACCGGTTGATCTGATTTGTAGAGCAGCAGACAACAATGGCGATAGACTAGGACTAGGGACTGAGTAAGTAACGATTGTAGTTGAGACAACTATCAACAGCTTCTGGACGTTGGGTGCCGATACCATTGGAGGAAGTGAATATGAAATGACCGGACGACCCCAAGGAACAAGAGGTGCTGGGAGGGACGAGCCAACCGGTGGCGAAGAAGTACAACCCTGCGGTGCTAATGACCACTACAATGGTGGCTGAAGGGATAGGATTAGTCCTGGAGCACGGTATCTATACTTTATACTATTAGAAGAAAAAGTAAGTCTTCTGATTGTAATGAGTTTATCATCATCTATACCAATATAAAACATATGAATTAGTTTGATATTTACTCTCTTATTTAATTTTTTATCAAGATGAACCAACAAGAATGTAGGAAGTCAAACTCTGGACAATCACATGGACTATCTCGCTCTATTTTTACACAATTTTTCTTCATTTCCCCCTTTTCTCCATTTTGTTTTTCTTTTTCAACCAACCTCACACGTACTCTCTTACTCCCTAATACAAAATGACGCCACACCACACCACACCAACCCTATCTCCACATCTTCTCTCTCTATAACTAATCCAATTTTTCAAACAAAAACCCAATCAACCACTCCAGTCATTCTCTCGATAATGGATTTTTGATTCAAACCTTTACAAACCACCCCCACCTTCTCTCTCACTGTTTTGATTTCTTTCCCACCAATTGTTGGCATATTTGTTGACTTTCTCTCACCATCTTTATTTGTTTTTTTCTCACCGTCAGTCACATTTTCAAATACAACATACATAGCTCATTTCTTTCTACTTAAAAATTATCTTTAAAAAATCAACCGCCCAAATACATCTCACAATCTCTCTGTGTGAAACTACCATCCTCAGTTCTTTATAATTTTTCTTTTTAAAAAAACTCTACTCTTATATATCCTTTAGTAATAACAAAAAGTTTTTTTTCCCAATAGCCAATATGATAACTGCTCTCCTTGAAGAAGGATTTCACTAAGGAAAAGGCAACTACTGAAGATAAATGACTCTTCAATTTGGGATGTGGGCGAGAGCATGTAGTGCTTCAAACAGCTATAGCTATCAATGAAACGAAATGTGGGTATCAGTGTAACTGACCATAGTTGCTATAAATAAATAGAGTGTGATTGAACTTCTATCTCTCTTCTAAAAAGGCTATAGCGAGTCAAAACAAACAACGTCTAAAAATAACGTAATCTCCTTGTATTTTCTATAATAACCTTAGAGGAACGAATAGGTTCATTGTTGTTCAATATCCTACACAGCAAAAAAAGGGCTCACCTCATTATGCATTCTAATACGTCTGTGGTTTTGGATTTGTGATTTTATGGTTGTTCAATGCCTACACCGTAAAGAATGCTCACCCCACTATGGATAATGGAGACGACAGTTTTCATATAACACAAAAATTCTACTTGGATATTGATTATGTTATTTCATTGTGAAATTCATTAGTGATGACAACTACGCAACTATTCTTTTATTAAACATGTAGTTTCTCCTTTTCAAATATATAATGTTTGATTTTCTTTGAACAATTGTGGAAATGCAACCTCATGGACATGGATAAATTGTTGAAAACTTACTTTGTTGGGGATTTTTTTATTACTCTCTATAATTTGTGCGCTAAAAGGAAAAAGACTGTAACAACATGATGTGTACACTAGCAATTTCTGTCTACATTAACTCCTCACACTCTTATTTTCTAAACAAAAAATTTAATTAAATATTAATTTTGATTAGAATTTTTTAGTTTACCTTCCAACTCCCTCCCCATTTATATTTTTTTGGCTTTTGTCTCTCTCTTTAGTTAATTGTATCCTTACTTACTTCCATTAAACAATAGTTGCCAAATAGATCACATTACTCTCATCACAAGAGTCATCACTGTCTTTCTTTTGTCCACCCATCTTTTGTATGTTATGAAATATATTCTACCATAAATTTAATATTCCTTCCCGTATGAACTCCTATATAAGTGTCATTTCAATCTTCTCTGTCTCCCTTCATTAATGGTAGATAACTTAACAATGATCATGTTATCCCAAAATGAAATCATCGCGTCACCTGTTTTATTCAAACAAAAAAGTAAATACAACCCACACACTGCCTCTTACTTTCTCTCACTAATTTTACAATATTAACCATTTAGTTTTCCATTTTTTTGCTACTCTACAACGTCTCTAAAAGTCCTACCCATTTTTCTCGCATGACATCTCCATTTTTCGTATTTGTCTATATTTTCCTCTCTGTCTTAAATCTTGTTCTCAAACCTATTCCTATTATTTATGATCCTTTAGCTATTCTTGAACTCACAATCTTTTATTTTCATTTCCATCTTTACTAAATTTTATTCATCTTTGATTTCACTCTTTCCTCCACTAGACATGTTTATCATCAAACTCACCAAACAACCACCTATAACACACACTCTTTATCTCACATACCATAACTAATGTTAGCTTAGTGAATCCATTATCTCATTGGATGTTCATTCATTCTTATTTGCAACATTTCTATAATTATAGTAAAACCATCTATACTTCTATCAAAATCTATACTTTTCTGAGTAGGTTTATCTATAAAATTACAAACCGATCTTTAACTATTTTCTCAAGAACTCCTCAAAAGATATCAATTTTAAAAATTCTTAATTCTCTTTGACTCTCTTTCTTCTCTCTTTTTAACATAACTTTTTTCTCTATTTTATATCAGCTTTATCAAAATTAATTGTTGTTCAATAGGATTTTGAGAGGTAATCAAAACAGATGGCCATTACTATATTTGACACAATCACTATCTTCTCTCTCCCTAATTCCTCAACATCCACTGTTCTCATTTCACTTTCTCAAATTTATTGCATGTGTGTTTTTGTATTCTTAATTATTGTACTTGTGGGGAAGAACAACAAGTTAACTTCTTGTAATACTTTTTGTATTAAATTCTCATTACATTTCAACATAATTCCAAGAGTTGATGAAATGGATAGCCGTTACCACTTCTTATGCAATCACTACAATCCCTCTCATAATTTCCTCAAACCCCACTACTCTCCTTCCATATTTACGTGTTTATGCAATTACTACGTTCCCTCTCATCATTTCCTCAACCGCCCACTACTCTCCCTCCATCTATAGGGATATTATATGATGTGTTTTTATCAATTATAGTTTATCAATATAATGTTGGCCGGAACAACTCTATATGAGACTTTAAAACGTCAAATTTTATTTTGATATTGTGTGGATAATGTTCTTTACATTTTTATTTCTTTAACATCAACTCGCCAACTAAAACACAAAGAACGAAAATGCTTACTTTTAAAAAATTTAGCAAAATTTATTTTATTTATCTATATTTAATATACACGTGCATGTGCACGTGTGTGCTCGCTAGTAGAAGGAAAGAGAGTAAGATGGATCACTCTTGTCGAGGGAAATGGGACAATGGACCCGTTTGGTTTGTAGAACATTGGGTAGGACACGAGTTTAATCCCACTAGGAATCAAAATACCATGTTTGTTTGCATAGAAATAAAACCAGGATGGTATACAGATGGTAGTACACTCCCAACTCATCAAGACTTTTCAGTTCCGCCTTACCCCTAAGAAGTTGCGTGGTATAAACCTGTCGTTTCGTCCCCGACTTTCGTCTAACTTCTGCTCCCCTCTTCTCGACGATGCTCGTTCTGCTCCACTCTCACAAACTTAGACGCCACCATCCCCAACTCCCATCTTTCGTTTCCGCTCCGCTCCGCACTCCTACTTGATGCCCTAAACTTCGTCACCGATTCTTCTCCACTGTCTCACAAACCCGAAGCTCTGTTCTTGTCTCCCGTCTTTCAATTCCGCTCCCTTCGCCTACTCAGACGGTGCCCCAGACTTAATTGCTCATTCTTCTCCACTCTTCTCCACCCTCATGTCTTCTGATTCTTCTCTTTCACGTGGAAACTTCAAGCCCAAGAAAACCCGATTATACGAGATACATTCCGAGTATGCATGAGAAGAACAAAAATGACCCCAGTCGACGAAACAAATAAATGCCAAACAAATAACCTCAAGAGAATAATATTGGCGAAGAAGACCACAAAATTCTATTAAGCATCTTTAGAAAGATTACAAGGATTGTCTCTCTCTCACAATCTCACGCCCATAATAGAATCTTGTATCCCACTTTTGTTCTCTCTCTCTTTGGCTATCTTTTTAGCTTCCCTCTTTTTGGCCTACTCACAACACATGGCTACTACTCTATTTATAGGCCCCAAAGATAGACCAATGGAGAGACAATGGAGGCTACATGATCTCCACCTTGCTTTGAAATTTTGCAACCGATGAATTCAAGTGCCCTCTCAGATATTAGATTTCTTTTGAGACCGGCGACATATCGAACCCCCGCCAATGTGCGATGTGCTCCATCATGCATCCTAAACGTAACTGTTCTGATTTCGGCAATTTGGTAGAGTTTGTCATCTGTCAGTTGAACAGTCCCACGTGCCCGATGCAGAGATCCTTCATCAAATACATCTCTCTCTGGACAAATGATGTAGCGAGAGCCTGAATCAAATATCCAACCATTACGAGTACCTGATTCCGTAACATCTAGTGCCTCTGAATATTCTTCCTCCAATGAGCAAACTCTACTTATCAATTCTTTTAACTTTGGACAATCTTTTAATATGTGACCCTCCTTGTCACATATATAGCATGTGCGCCTTCCCTTGCCTTTCCGATTCTTCTTTCCATGACCCTTGCTTTTATTGATTTCATCTGTAACAGCCAAAACTTGACCACCTGAGGAAGACTCTGAGGGCTTCTTCAAAGATTCTGCCTCCAAAAGATATGCAACTGCCTTGTTGAAATTGAGTGTAGTTTTCCCAACAAGAATATTCATCACCAGTTTCTCCCATGATTGTGGTAGAGATGAAGCTATGAGAACTACCTTGTCGCTCTCACTAAATGTCTCCTCCATGCTAACCAGTTGTGTGACAAGCTTGTTGAAGACATTGAGATGGTCAACGAACCGTGTGCCCTCTTCCATACACAATTTGTACAATTTCCTTTTTAGCACCCATCTATTCGTCAGTGACTTCGCCATGTACAACTCTTCTAGGACTTTCCATAATTTCTTTGGTGAGTCTTCATTGCTCACAGAATACTTTATCTCTGCAGAAAGACTTAGATGAATTGTACTGACCGCTTTGTGCGCCATCATCCTCCAGTCTCCATCAGACATCTTTTCCGACTTCTCTCCTTCAGGCGCTTCGATTAGCCCTTGTTGTACTAGGACATCTTTCACCGTGCTCTGCCACACACTGAAATTACTTTTGCCATCAAATTTCTCAATATGATGACTCCCCATGGTATTCGTCGATGTAGAACGAGAGTGGATTACAAGATTCTATTGTTGGCACGAGATTGTGAGGGAGCGACAATCCTTGTAATCTTCTTGGAGTTGCTTAATAGAATTCTATGGTCTTCTTCGCCAATCATATTCTCTGTTTGGTTATTTATTTGGTGGTTATTGGCTTTGTCGACGTGGGTGGTCATGACTTTTATTGTGCATGCTTGGGCTGTATCTCGTGTGATATTTTTCTTGGGCTTGAAGCTTCTGCAAATCTCTTCAAGTGGTATCAGAGCAGGATTCATGCGAGACGATCAGAAAGCATTGGAAGCACAAAAAAACATGACGATGTCAACAACTACCATTGGAGGTCATCCGGTAGTAAATTTTGATGGCAACATCGTTATGCAACCAGGCGGGAGCGAATCCACGTGTTGTGAAATATCAATGCGAAGTGGAGTCGTGCAATTCATTTGTAAGGGGCAAGTGATAATAGAGGCTACCTGGTTCTATCGACTAGTGGGGTTTTTTTTCTAACCAAAAGAGGAGCGGCTGATGAGAGGTCTACCGACTCGGAAGGTGTAGATGAAGTAGTAGCATGTGTGACGGGTATAATGAATCCAAAGATTGCTACATGTATTCAACTCTCCCGGGCAGTCTGGTGTTAGACTGTAAACTCAGTTGCAAATTTCAACAGATGTAGAGGCGAATCTGTCAACTGTTAGAAAGAAGAAGTCGTGGTTGGACCGACCACGCAGTGTCTTCAAGTGGGTGAGACTAAAAGAAGACACAACCCTATGGAATGGGGGCCAAAGGTGCGAAGGATGCGATTCTTTCAACTGTAGGTGGTGGTGGTGCAGTTTCTCAAACTGTACAATACGAAGAGCTCTCACATTAGGATCTGGACAGTAATGTATGGACACACACTCCATGCAGACGTGCATGGTGATACGCTTCTGGAAACAGGAGCAACTTCTGAGGGCGGAAGCATAAAAGAAGAATGGTAGTAGACTTTTTGGAGGAGCAACTTCAGCAGATAAGATTCAAGGTGGAGATTGTTAGGATTTTGTCACTTATCCTAATTGGATAAGAAATAATATCTAACAATATTAGGAAAGTACAATTAATGTTAGACTTGAAGTCCAATACATTATTTCCTTATCCTTTTGTATTGTCGTTCCTAATCCCTATAGAATTGCCGTATCCTCTCGTATTGTCTAACCGGGAGTCTCTATCTATAAATAGGGATAGACATTGATGTATATCGTGGGTCAAGATGTACCAATGTGTGGAGTTCTAACGTGTGGTAACTTCAGGTGTGCCGACGTAGGACAACATCGTGTGTCAAAACGGGAAGCCACAAAAGATAGCCAAAGAGAGAAGAGAACGAGAGTGAGTTACGAGATTCTATTATGAGCACGAGATTGTGAGAGAGCGACAATCTTTGTAATCTTCTTGGAGTTGCTTAATAGAATTCTGCGGTCTTCTTCGCCAATCATGTTCTCTGCTTGATTATTTATTTGGTGATTATTAACTTTGTCGACGTGGGTGGTCGTGACTTTTATTGTACAGCTTGATTTGTATCTCGTGTGGTATTTTTCTTGGACTTAAGCTTCCACAAATCTCTTCATTTTTCAGGTGGTCTTCACAACTATGCATGCCTTGTCTATTAATCTTTCCTTTTCATAAGTGCTTCCATCTCCTAGTTCCACAAGCAACTACGCCTGAATTTGTGTGCCTGTTCCTTCCGTCTCCTCCATGCTTCTGATCACGATTAGTTGGAGAGCTGCTATGCTAAGTGAAAAAAGTTAGCTTTATTTTAAATCATATCCTAGTTACATCCAAACGCAGAATGGGCAAACAAATGTCCTTTCCGATAGATATACCTCCATATCCATTCCTTCCATACATCCCATGTTAATCATTTCCAACGAACCGAACGTAGCCAATGAGGTTGTATATTACATTCATCCTTCCGGACAATACATATAAATTAGGTATGTGGTTTGAGAATATTAAATTATATTGAATATTGTATACACTATTAGTACTATTTTATTTAATTAAAAAATAAAATAAAATTTACCATTAATATAACGACCAATTACATTGTATGGTAAGTTACACTGAAAAAATAATATTTTGAAACTTATTTTGACTAGTGTAATAGCTGACAAAATGTTAAAGATAAGAAGACCATTTGAAAAAAGGAAACAAAAGATAACAATGATACCATATAATTTCTATATACTTAGAATGTCAAGCCCGAGAAAGTGCGTCGTCCATTCCACCTCCTCGACTCTTGGTGGTACCACACTCCCAACCATATCAATCGAAAAAGCCGGCATTACATATAGCAATAGTAGAATATACAAAGCTAAAATCGTAATTCAGAATACCAAGTCACATAATTCTCCGATGACCTTTCGTACTACGACAAGATGCAAGCTCTAAGTTTAAGAAATTAAAGACAAAATCAAATAATGTTCAAACCCTCTTACAATCTTTTGTATAAATCTATTATAATATAAAGGGATTAATTTTTAATTTTAAAAATTAAACAAAAAGTATGTATCTAGATAGGTAAGACTGCCTTATCAGAATAAAAAACTAATTTATAACACAAAAAAATTACATACAACACCTATCTACACCTTTTTAATAAAATATTAATCAAAATACCAAAGTCATGTTCAAACCCTCTTACAATCTTTGGTATATATTTATTATAATATAAAATGACTAATTTGTAACTTTTAAAACTAAATGTAAAAATTGAATCTAGATAGGTGCGACTGCCTTTTTAGAATAATAAACTAATTTATAACGCAAAATAATTATATAAATGACATAAAAAGAAAGCAACGATAGGAGAAGTAGTGTTAGTGATCATAGTCATAGTTATACGAAAATTTGGTCCCAAGACTAGACATGGATTGTTATCATGTGTAACATCCCTACTAAGTACAACGACACCAAATAAGGATTGTAATCTCTTAACTTCCCATTGTAATAATTAAGGAAATTTTTTGACATAACCGGCCACCCACCCACTGGCATACTCGGTTCTCAGAAATAATGAATTGATGCACGCTCCAAGATGTATTAAGTTACAGTATAAATTCAGCATGCTTGTTCATGCAAAAGTCATGCAAAAGTACAGCTGTGATGTCCCACTACCCCACTACCATTTAAAGCCATATCTGCAGCCACTTTATTCTGCATGTCTCTACATGCAAAAATCATGCAAGAGATAGATTATTTCTCCACCAAAAATGAATCTACCACATGTGTTTTTTCTCAAACTTCGATTTCCCTCTAAGTATTGTACGTACTATTTGTTCATGTTGAACCTATTTCGTCCAACACTGAGTAAGTACTGTATTTTTGGTTCTTACCGAAATGAAAATTATAGTGGATACTGTACTTACTAATTCAATGTTCTAGTCATGTAAATAGTTTTGGGTACTGTACTTGGAAATGAACCACATGAGTGACTAATGTCTTGTTGAGTAGGCGTAATTAGGTTTGTTAATGATATGAGAATAATATTTAGGTACAATACTTATTGTTGATTTGTATAAGTGATTAATAGTTTGTTGGATAATGTACTTTTGCTTCTTACAGAAATGAAAATCATAATGGGGTACTGTACTTACTGAAATGATTTGGTAGGTACTGTACTACAACTTTGACAAACTTAAATAAAGAATAAGGGAGTGAGTATTGTACTTGACGGAAAATGAACAGGGAGGGGGAGTGAGTACTGTACTTGGCGGAAATATACTAGTCACCGAGTACTGTACTTGGTAGGTACTATACTTTTGCTTCTTACAGAAATGAAAATCATAGTGGGGTACTGTACTTACTGAAATGATTTGGTAAGTACTGTACTGTAACTTTGATAAACTTAAATCAAGAGTAAGAGAGTAAGTACTGTACTTGGCGGAAATGAACAAGAAAGTGATTTTTGAGGCGATTTACTTTTATATACGAGATTCAAAAATTTAAATTTGAATGTTTTTTGTAACTTGTGATGGGATTAAATATATGTGGGTGGGTAGATACATTCTCTGCACTTTTGCATGTGCGTTGTATGGATTTTGTATGACTTTTGCATGAGTAGTAATACAAAAATGACTGCAAATGCTGCTGGTACATTTTTCTGAGACCCGAGTGGGCAGCCGGGTGGGGCTGCCGGGTGTGAGTAGCGTTACTCTTGTAATAATAATCTCAAAGAGCTCTCACGCAACTCTACTTCTCAAGTAATGTATTTTAGGAACCTTCCTTCCAACGTTCGATCATTGAAAGCATCACATAATCCATATGCAATTAATGTATTTTAGTAACCTTCCTTCCAACGCTCCATCATTGAAAACATCACACGATCCCTAGGCGGTTATTTCTCCTTTGTCAAGGTATATATATTAACCAAATTCTAGTATTGCCACAAAGTTTTTTTTAGGGGGGGGGGTGATGGTAGGGTTGAGTGGGGTGGGTGGGTCACACGTACCAATTTCCCACCTTGTGTGATTTTACACTTGTGGTGTATGTCAGACATTAAATCATGAAATAGGAAAACAAGAACTTGGGCTTCTCTATTGATAAATGTATATGTACATTTTGAGGCAAAGAAAATCATCCATAATTGTCATTCTCAACACTCGTGACAACATAAAGAACTATAACAGAGGTTTGGTACACACATAGAGGGGAGAGGGAAACTGTTCACTATGAGAAAGACAATAAGAGAATCAAGAGGAATATCTCTCCTCTCGTCTCATCCAATTAGGATGTAGAGAGAAAGGGGAGAGAATGGTGACAATAATGTTATAGATGCACTAAAATTCCTTACCTTCCCTTCACCCTTATTCCTCTCTTCTCTTTCCCTATTTTCCAATGTATAAATAACTTTAAAAGAAAGCAATGGCGGGAGCCTGATCGAATTCTGACCATTATCGTGTGTGTGTGTTGCTGGTTTTTGGGCCCAAACCCTTTTTTAAGACATGTCATATGACACTTATGTATAAATTGTATTATTATTCTTGTGCGTCAAGCATTGGATTCATACAATATATTGCATTATAATTCTTGTGAGCCAAAAGCCATATTTGGAGTAGAGACCTGGACCGCAACCTTTTATACCCTAATGCTTCTAAATATGGGAAATTGTAATATAGGATGCCTCTTATATTTTACTATAAGAGACCAATGAGCATGCATCACGTATCCTATAAATTTACTTTAACATGTTTCGACTGACTCCGATACTAAATGTATCCTCTAAAATCCAAATTTCAACAACCACTGTTGCATTCTCTATTTCGAAACAACCATATAATACGTAAATTGAACATTCCGATAGCATGAAATCACTCAATCGAACAAAATTTTCAATGGCACAAAATCAAAATATCATTTTATCTTGTCAATACTAATTGTCCCCCTATACATTTTTGTATTAAAAATAGAAACCATTTCGGGCAACATGTGGCATCATTGTTCTCAACAGGAACAAGTAAGCTTGGTGGCAGACAAAGAGAGAGATTTGGACTAATTGAATATTGGATTTCATCATTAAAGGAATGTTTATCAATCTATCTGGTATCCAGCTGGAAAAGGAATTTTTTTTATAGAAAATTTCTTCATGTGTGTCACGTGGACCTTACGCCGCAGCTATATTCATTTACTTCATGGTCAAGTATGTATCACGTCGGAGATTAACGGTGGCCAAAGAATACGTAAACCAATCATAGACTGCTACATTATTATTCTCATATTTGGACAAAAAACTGTCACCGTATCTAGACAAGACCTAGCGCATGCCAATTTTAAGACCATAATTGTTTTCCAAACATAGGCCATATATCTCACCCTTACATCTAACAGGCCTGGACCATAACATTCTAAGTACTAAAAATTTTGACCCGCACAAAATTTTAAAAGAAAAATTGAAGTTATAGAACTATGCTTGAATAGTTTCTAGATGATGTATTTGTCTCACAAGTAAAAAAAAAGGCGCACAATTTGTGATTCCAATTAAGTGGGACAAAAATCAATTTGAATTCCAATTTAAATTAAACTACTTTTCAAAGAAATCAAAATGTCACTTTAAATTATCTAATATAACTTGTCATTTTTAAATTATTTCTTTACCAAAATGTCTTTTTTCTTTGTTTAGGCATGGTAGGAACAATACGTCCCCAGCTAGACACATTAGATACTCTCTAAATAGAAACCATGCTATTGTTTATTTGAAATTATGTTTATATGGTACCTAAAAACTTCGACAAGCATAACATATGTTTTGGATGATAACTGAGAATAAAAGAATAATAATGGAAGATATTAATACAAGATACTAATTAGAACTATAATAACATAACAACATAGGAAATTAAGTACATAATACATGATGATACATATAAAAGTAATGTATGTAAGGTAATATAATAAATTTGTATTGTGGTTCTATCCTATTACCATCTTTATTCGTTTCAATCGCTGAAGTTTTGTACGAAAATGTTGGCAAGACTATAGTTGACCGTATTGCTTGTCATGTTGCAATATTCGATGAATGGTTTTATTCAACACCAGTGATGGAAAAGTTAAAAATTTAACTTAACTATATATCATATACCACTTCAAACAAAATGGTTTTTCAATCAACTTATATTTCAATCGAGACATTATTTTACCCATATATTAAATAACAATTCAAACGATATCGTGTGTCACTTTCTTTATTTTCTTTATAGATTTTTTTGAGGTAATGCTTGGGACACATGTAGCAATAAATCCCAAACCAGATGTATGGTACTTTTTATTATGATACCATTATATATTGTTTTATTTAAAACCTTAACAACGTTAAAAAAATGGTAAAAGCCATATATTCCCAATGATTTTTGGCAAAAGAATTAACAAAGAAATAAAAGTACATTAAACTAGATAAATACATTCAAAAATGGCAATTACAAAATTAGAATAACATAATAATATTAGTATTTATAAACATTATATATGATAATATATATAAAAAAATAATCAATATAACTATAGGTAACATGTACAATAATATATAACTATAAATTACAATATCTTAGGCATTGATTAGTCTGAGAGTACGTTTGATGTATATAACTATAAATTACAATACATATTTGGCATAGTTATCTTCACAAATATTTATTGTTTTCATTTGAATAAGTACATATGAGTAAATTGATACTAGTGTGTAAGTAATAGATAGAAAAGCATGTAAGGCAATAAAGACATATAGGACAAAAATATGTATTAGATACAATACATAATGATTCCAAGTAATTAGGAATGTGTATTTTGACACATAGATATACACCAAAAGCAACAATATAATACAAAAGTATACAAAATTAATATTATTATGTATGTATATGAATATATTTATCTTTAGAATATGTATCATTTATTTTACTAAAAATGGTAGTAGTAAAGAAATAAGAAATTTACACGTAATCCTATAAATCTATACTACTATAAAAAGAGCGAGTTCATGGTGTGCTCTCCTTGATTCTATCTCTTCTCACAACTTTTCTCAATTTTTTTATATTTGGTCTATTTTATTTTCTCTTTCATGATAAAATTAGTTGTCGCAAATCTCTCAACTTCTCCGTCACATTCCTTCCTTGAAACGTAACTTTTGGAATCAATAAACAACACATTTCTAAATTTTCTACAAAACAATTACGAGAATTACCATTATCCTTTTGACAACTTTTATTTTTCAAATATTTAATATAAAATAAACATGTTCAATGGGGCACATGCATGTGTACGAGTGTGTTAACTAGTATAATATAAAATATGTATATGGCTCCCCTATTAGGTCTTACTAGTTATACATGAGGCCTCGTGATGGAGCATTAAGTGTTTGATTACTATATTCATAGTGTAGGATTCGAGTTTTCTTATACATGCAGGTACATACATGATAATTGGATTAATTTTATTGCCACGGAGAGTACATGAAACTAAGATTTTGTCACATAAGATGAAGTGAGACAAAGTCGAATACTACAAGATAAGTATAAAAAGGGCTAAACTTGGATATGTGGCTTCATCATAATGAGGGGTATTTATTAATAACAACACTGCATAGTCCTAGTACGTTCAGCAAGTTCCTAGCATCCTTATGTGAGAAACAAACGTATTGAGAAGAATATGGTCCAATTACACCTGGAATAGATACTCCTACAGGCACAAACACTTTCTCACACGTCTCGTCATTGGATGTACATATCATGCATACTTTATTTATCACTGAAAATCATTGCTTGGCTGTTTCAATAGCCTAAAATTCCTGGTCGAATCGTATAAAAAGATAGAAATGTTTGAATGCAATTATTTTTTAATTTAATTTTTGAGTTATGAATAGGGGTGTAAACCGTGCGGGTATGACCATACCCAGAACCGTACCCAATAGTTTTTACGGGAACGGGTACGGGTCCAGATCCGCATTTCTCAGTAACCAGACCCGCACCATATCCGGAATTGCATATAATGCGGGTACACGGTGCGGTTCCAAGGGTATACGGTTCAGTGCAATTTTTTTTAAAGCATTAAAATTGATGGTTGCACCTATTTTTAAGCCCAAATTAATGTATACATTTACTGAAGTTCGAAATTTTCAGCATATAAGCTGCTAGAGTAACACAAAGCTGCTGTTTTGGGGGGGCTTTGTGGACTTAAAATCATTCAAGTACCTACTTTTGGGCCAAAATCTTTATTAAAAAAGCCATATCATACACATATATGGTTTAATCACTAGAACGATGTTTGAAATTTCCAATATGTGAGCTGCTAGAGTAACACAAAGCTGCTGTTTTGGGATGCTTTGTGCACTTAAAAACCATTCAAGTACCTACTTTTGGCCCAAAATCTTTATTAAAAATCATATCATATACATATATGGTTTAAGCACTAGAAAAACCTAATAATAGAACACAAAAAAACCATTCAATGTATGAGTTGTGTGCTATAAACAACCCATCAAAACGAACAATATTACCACTCAATAATCAACTAGCAACTTCACAAAATTACATACCATCAAATATGAAAGTTAAATATTAAGAAATTCACCAATAGTAGAATGAAAGATTGTTAAATGATCAACGGGATTGTTAAAGACAGCTCAACACAGCAAAATACATCATGGCCAATTGTCTATTGCCAACATTCATAACAATAAGGTTGTTACATCAATTTTCAGCAATCAAATGCACATCACCAAATGTAGAAAATGAATGGTTGTTCATCAAGCTTTGTCACTACATCAATAATGAATCAAGATGACGTGATAAGGAAGAGTACAAAACACCTACAAAAAAATGTAAACAATTTATGAATATAAATAAACAAGTATAAAGATTATTGTGGGCATAACATGTCAAAAACTTAAACTTAAAATTAACATACCAATCATTCCATCTCTATGATGACAACATCCCCAAGCTCTTGCTCATCTTCCAAATCATTTCTTACAGAACCTAGCATTGCACCTCCACAATCTTGTCCTACAAAAGAATTATAAAGTAAGAATTGCTTCAATAGTCTTTGCAATAAGTTAAAATAGTTTTAATCTACATACCACGCATATTACTTCTCATCCAATCTTGGGCACATATGAGAACTTCCACTGTGTTTGTCTTTAGAGAACTCCTATATTGATCAAGAACTCTTCCACCTGTGCTAAATGCAGTCTGAGATGCAACAGTGGAGACAGGAATAGCCAAAATATCTCGTGCCATTCTTGCAACAACTGGGTACTTTGCACAATTGAGCTTCCACCATTGTAAAATATCAAAAGTATCAACCAAACTATCTCCACCTATTTGTTTGGGGTGAATAGCCTCTTCAAGATACAAGTCTAAATCTGTCCTAGTTGGTTGTGTGGCTTGTACCTTTTGTAGATGGTTATCAGATCTCCCTAAAATCTTCAACAAGCCCCTACTACTCGGCTTTTTATGCCCCGATGTATCATTTAAGCATCCAGACCTATCACATGTGCTATCAATGTATTAGAAGTTTGTTCCACCCATTTGCAACCTATACTCATTGTAAAGATCCACTAAACAACCTTTAATTTGATCAATTTTCTTTTGAGCAACATTGCCACCATAACTAGCATCATCGTCATCACTATCATCACTGTCATTACCATAGATCTCTCTTAGATTATATTCCACACTTTTCATCTTAAGACGTGGATCAACAATAGAAGCTATAGACAATATCAAACAACTCACATCCCAATACTTCTTGAATTTATACATCATTTCTTTCCCCATCTTGGCAACAAATGATATGTCACTACTACTCAACTCTTTTAGATGAACATGGACAACACATATATTGTTGAAATAATAGTTGGCAGATGGATATAAAGTTGAAGAAAAGATATTTGTGACATCATAAAATATTTCTAAACAATCACAAGTCAACTTAGCATTATCCCATTCAACCTCACTTGGCAAATACTTATATGAAGCATCCCTATCAGCAAATCTAATAAATGCATCTTTGAATTCCAAAGCATGTTTTAGCATTAAAAAAGTAGAATTCCATCTAGTAGACACATCAAGAATTAATGCCTTTTGAGGAGCTCTCACTTGAGAAGCCACTTCTTTAAACAATTGTGAGCGCAAAATAGATCCTTTAACATACTTTACACTTTCATGAATCTTTGAAGTTACTGACTTTATGACATCAACCCCCTCTTGTGCTATTAGATTAAGAATGTGTGCACAACAACGTACATGAATTAGTTTCCCTTGTGCTATCAAACATCCCCTACTTGTAAGTTTTTTACTCAACTCCCTAACCATAGCATCATTTGTGGTACAATTGTCAACAACAAGGCACATAAACTTTTTATCCAAGTTCCATTGAAAAAGTTTTTCAAGAATTGCTTTAGTAAGATTATCAGCAGTGTGAGGAGCATCAATATTAGAAAAATTCAAAATCTTTTTATGCAACCTCCATTCATCATCAATGTAGTGCCCAGTAAGAGAAAAATACCCTTTATTTTGAATAGATGTCCACATGTCAGTTGTCATGGTTACACGTGAAGTTAATTTATCTAACACTTTATAAAAGTTTCTCTTTCTCTTTTTCATAAATCATCACACAATCCTTCTTAATGGTGTTCCGTGACACAAACTGAAACTGTGGTTGAAGGTTTCTAACAAATTCTCTAAAAGCAACATGCTCAACCATGGAAAATGGATACTCATGCAAGTTTATCATATTAGCAAGGTCACTCCTATTGATATTCTGATCAAACACAAAAATTTTCAAGTTCATTGTGCCATCTTTCTTCTTTTCCCCAACATTTATAAACATTTGTCCAACAGTTCCTACACATTTTGATGGATGTTGCCTTTTAATATGCTTATCTAAAGAGCTAGTACCATCTGAGGGCCTATTCATTAAAAGCGAGTCACAATATTTACATTTTACCTTAGGTACTCCATTAACTGACACTTTATCAAAATGCTTCCACACATGAGATGTAGTTTGTCTACCCTTTTTTTTAATTGGCTAGCAATCATCAATTTTAGGTTCTGATTCAGTAGGATCAATATCAATATCAATTCTATCAGCACTCATTTGAGTACTAGATGTCACGTTGTGTGTGGAATCAGTACCACTAGTGCCTCCTAGTGCTGCTTCTTGAACATTTGACATTATACCTAACAAAAAAGCATTATCTCAGTATATTATACGATAACACACGCATAACACACATACCATAACCAAAATTTTGAGATACAAATGTGAAAAAGGACAGAAGCACATGCATTTAACATATCAAACAAATACAGAGATAGTAGATACCGATGTAAAAAAAGACACAAGCACAAGCATTTAACAGATCAAAACACCAAATACAGAAGAAAGAAGCAAGATATTTCATACCTTCTTCCACGGCCACACAGCCGTCAGCCGATCAACAGAATGAACTGGAGCAGAGTTAGATGAGATGAAGACTGGCGAATGGATGCAGACTTGCAGTGGTCTGGACTCTGGAATCAGCCGAATCATCCCCTCAACATGCAGCGGACCTGGAGATCTGGGGCGTCACATAGCTGGGATAGTTGGAGCATGTCGACGACGTTGTTCAAGTTGAGGGAGCTGGCTACGACGGAGGTTGACGAGCGCTTCAGCCATGGGACTTGGAAGGAATGGGACAGGACCAGGAGGTGGACTGTTACACCCCGATCTCACAATTTCCTCAAATCATGAGATTAGGGCTTAAGATAGGATCTATATGTAATACAAAGAACACCCTTAACTTTTTTTTTCTTTTTTTTTCTTTCTTTAAAACTCTTGTTTCTTCGCATTGAACCACATAAATCATTTTAACAAGGGAATCTGAACATTTCTTTACTAATCATACTTTAATAGTAAAGATACATGTATAAACATTCATGATGTCTCTCACACCTTATGCACATAAGACCTACTAATAGCATACAATTTCAAAAGAGGAATAATATTACACATCATAATTACAACTCTCTCTCTTATCTCTTACTAAGGACCTAGAGTGACAAGAACCGACTGACTCAACTAATCTTGTACTTAACTCTTGTGGAAGATCTACGCTGATGCTCTGACCATCTTCAAGTCCACACGGTTAACCCTAAAATGTTTGAGTAGAGGGGTGAGCCTACTCGCTCAGTGAACGAGTACTTCAAAGAAACAGTCTAAGACACTAATGTGATTACAGGTATAACTTTGAATAAACGTTATGAAATTTAACAATAATAAATACTACACTGAGCAGTTCTAAAACAATATAATTGAAATAACAAAGAATGTAAATATTGTATCCAAAGAATAACTACTAGAAGACTATGCTCTAGTCTTCCTTAACTCTTTCATTTATAAGGAACTCTGTGAACCTATATGATCATATTTTAGCTTATGCTCTGATCTTATGCAGTGTACTCTGTATAAGAGACTCGCAGTGCACTACGGCCACACCGTACAAGACTTAGCGACACACCCGGGAAATGCTAAGTCTGACTGCCAGTCCTGTTCTGCTACAGGACCCACAGGCTCTCCGGCCTCACTGCACTACTCCGAGTGCTCTAGACTCCTCCTCTAACCTGAGCACACAGGCGGAGAGTCTACACTGGGTTACCACCGTGACACATGCACGAATTATTGTTGAATAACCCCTATTAACCCTCGTGCCACCAGAATTACTCAACCGGTTGATGTTGGACACGAGTTTCACCCCTAAGGCGCAGACCTCCCAAAGGGGTTCTACGGTGTTCAGGGCACCTAAGTCTAACATTAACATTATAGGTACATTTTAAACAGAAATCATAACTCATTTAACATATCTCACAAGGCTCACACGGCCTGCCATATCATATCATAAGAAACATCATAACTCATATATTCAACATATATCATGTCTCAGTAACATCCCTTTCTAGGGCATGTCATATCTCATCACCTGCAATTTATGAGATATGTACTGAAAATAAGAAGCCCTGCAGTATGTAGATATCAACTCAGAGAGAACAAGCATATAAAGTTAAATGCACTAGAAACATACAATTCAACAGTTAAGTATCACCACATCTCATATCAAGACCTTTCATATCACCATAACATGATTCATTGAACACCCTATCCTTAGGGTTTCATTTGCCTTATTCATTCATCACATGTCAACACCCTACTCTTAGGGTTTCATTCGCCTCATTCACCTTTTCATTTACCTCATTCACTTGTCACATGGCTCTCATAAGGATTTCATAGGATATAAGCATTCACTAAACAAAGATTGTTTTCAACAAATCATAAACAATCAATATAGGTATGAAACCATGGAAATTGAACTAAATTTAGATTTCCATGCTATTCACTGAGATATCATGCACCAAGAATAAAATTCAAATAAGGTAACCCATGAGGTACATCCTAACCACTTATAAGATTACTAGTCCTCTTCAATAAGGTTGAAACTCTAGTGATATCTCAATTAGGTTAAATCCTAATTACATCATATGGTATAAATCTGAAAAGCATTCTTACTAGGATTTGTTGTATACGTTTCTCATGTGAATCTACCATCAAAGAGTCATTCAAACAGAGAAGGAATCCATATCATATCAATTTGCAACAACTTAAATAAACAGACATTTCAGGGTTTAGAATCACATACCAAGCAATTAGGGATTTGGATGCTATAATCAAATTTCGTGCATTATACTGTTTAAAGGAAGAACCCACTCACCCCAAGGTGTGAAAACACCTCAAAACTGCAGCTCAACTCAGGGGATCTCGAACTCATATCAAATCCCTAGCAAATCTCCCAATTCTTCTTCCATTCAACTCGGAAACCTTGAAAATGAGGGATTATGAAGAAAGGGTGAGAAAAGAGGAAATTTCGACATCATCTTGGATCAAATCAGAGCATGGACGGAATCTTGACATGAGAGAGAATATTCACCATAAAAGTCTATGCAAAGGATCCAAACTTACTTGATTTCACCATTCCTCGGACCGCAAAACCCTAGGTCAGCAATTCCTCCTCTTTCTCCACTCAAGCCCTAACTCTCCCTCTCTCTCTAGGAGCTCGTTTCTCTGGAATGAATTGAGAATTATGAGAGCTGCTAGTGTGTGTGTTCAAACATATAGAGCAATTGAGCTGCTTGGGTCAATTGCATATTGACCCTACACTCAAATTTTATTATATTGGCTGAATATTCAGTTATACAAAGGTTACTGTAATTTGTTTATTTCAGAGATCAAACCTTCTCCAACAATTATGGGAATATATCACGTTGTTTATAATTGATTATAAATCTTCAGTTAAAATTTGAGATTATTTGGAGTTACCAATAAATAATTAAAAATAGAACAGTGCACTGCTATATTGCAGTCTGCAGCAGATTCGGTCGACTTTGTCCTGCACAGAACTCGACCGACACCCTCACTGTAGAGATCAAAAGTCATCCAAAAATTATTCCAATTTAAACGAGTGTCTAAAACTGTGTTTTTCAAGCACAGTTAAAATTTGAGATCAATTGGATATATCAATAAAAAGATAAAATTCAATTACCACACTGCTATATAAATCTGGAAATATGATCGGTCGAGTTTGAAACTCGACCGATAAACAGGTCAGAACATTCTTCAAAAATTCTGATATTTTCTGATGTTGTTCAAATTTTATATATCCAAATCATATCCAAATTTGAAGTAAATAAGAGTTACACATAAAATACTAAAAATCATTTACTGAGACACTATACTTATCAAATTTTGTGTTCATGTATCATCAAAATCCTATTTAGGGCCGATTAGGGTTTATGTTTCTCAAACCCTAATTCTCAAGGCAAACGAACACTTAAACTTCTTATCATAGTTAAAACATCCTAATTGTGTTATTGTCATTAATTAGATTTCAAGAATGATTATTCCAATTAATCTTTGCAATTGTCTAGGTAAACCCTAGTTTACCAATTAAGCTCAGATGGGGTCGTAACAACTCTTCCTCCCTTAGAATGTTTCGTCCTCGAAACATAAACCCACAAGAAAGATACATTCAAGGTTATTTTAAGCTTCTAAAGCCTTCCATGTCATTATATTCTTGTATTTCATACCTGAATGTAGTTTTCAACATTAGATCTTTTAATTCTTTACTAAATCACAACATATTTCAAATAGTTCTCAATGATATCAAGCAAATTCTTTATGCCACAGTCAAACATAGAATGCAAAGATAAACCACCACGCTTTCGCTGTGCAACTCTGATACTCTGATACAATTATCTCAACTTATGCGGCTCAGAAAGTTCTATTGTTATGTATCACCTTTAAGTGACAAAAGCGAGTTCACCATGCTGTTTTAAACTTTAATAAAGTGCTATTCAAATAGCAAAACAGTCTTGAATTAAAAGGCTAGATTCAACAATCAATTGCACAATACTACTCTTGGCATCCCCATTGCATCATGGATGCATGAGGTGAAGCATTACCACCTCATTCCATACTATCCTATTTCGATCCTGGGACCTGTGGGTTATGGGCCCACACACAATTCAAAGTGTAACCATCGTATTATATCATTTTAGGGTTTCGACAACAGTAATAAAGTAATCAACAATTGTATCAGTCATTCAAGCATTAATCATACTCAATTACCATCACTCAGTTATATTAGAGCTAGGTATAACAAGCTACACCTCATTAGGGTTACTTGTCCAGACAATCTGATTATCATCCCTTTCTATTAATATGAGTGAATAAGTATGACTACCTTGTTCAGGGTATCTCTCCATGTGTTCTGACATCATCCAAACCGTATCACCATATCACAAATACACAATAGTAAGATGCATATCAGGTATGAATTACTACAACTATCATACGCCTTTAATTTAACATATAGCTTACACAAATACCCTGAAATCATATGTAGAACCAACTTTCATACCTTAATATGCCTTCAACAAATCATACATGTAAAAACAAATTCACATATTACACAAAGCTAGTGTTTTCCCATATCTTTCTGCTCATTCATTACTTCTTTACTTTTTGCTACCTATCCTTTTCATATGATTATATACAATAAACATCATTAACATTGAAGCATTTAAGATAGGAATAGATTATTCATCATTCTTGCTATCACACAAGAATTTATTTCTTATCACACTTCATCATATTGTATGTCACTATTACATTCACTAGATGACCCTACCAAGGTAGTTATGCATCATATATGATTCATTTTCTTATCATTTCATTCCCACCTTGCTATTGTTAAGGAATATATGAAAGAGAAGATGATTTTAAGACTTGGAATACTTGTATTCAAACATTCCCTTAATACATTCTCGTATGTAGATTTACTTAGTTATCAACAGAGATATTTGATTAATTAGCACTTGCTTGAATCTCACAACCTCTTTATTTTATAACTTCTCCATCATTCTTACGTTTCATAGTCCTCTTACCATATACTACTCTTTAACCCGTCATCTTTAATTCTAAATTTTTCTCTTATGACCATGTTGCTTATTCATATGTATGGTCATGTATACCATGTTGCACATATTCCCTCCTTTATCTTTATACTATTGTGAAGTTAACGTTCTAAATTAATAGTCCCTCTATTAGTTTTTCCTCATGTTGAATACATTACATATTCTTCATTTTTTTAAATCAAGTGGATCATGCATGGGTCAAACATAGTTTCTCCTTCAATCAAGTTTTTCTTTCCTGAATACAATCTACCTTTGTATGACTTATTCATTTGTTAAACTACACCTACGTTCTTCACTTAGGAACTAGTTTGTTGTTCTAGTCTTATGAATTATATGATCATATGATTCCCTTCACTTTTACTCTTTTGAAGACTCTTCACTTCTATGGACCTATTGAATACTCAACTCTATTATTCTACTTAGCCTTTGCTTTAGAGTTCATAAAAGCATTATACTCAATTTTATGATCCATTCTTCATGATCGATTCTTGCTATCTAGAACCATACATACATTTCACATATCTTTTCTATATTTCATATGTATAGTTCATATAATATTAATCAATAAACTGATTATGAATCCTTATATCATGTTCCTTTATTCCCAATTAAGGGTTTCTCATATGAGGCCCCAAAACTGAACCTCAGATACCAGTTTCAACTGATTCTTAGTTGTTCTGATCTTGCCCATATGTTTCAACATCTTACTGTATGTACATTCTTACTCTGATGTGAGTCTAATTATTCAAATTCTATTCTTATAATACTATTGATAGGATTCATTAGATCCTAATAGCGCATCATGCCAACCGAACCAGGCCAAACCTGAAGTCCTGAAGCCAAGAACTACAAAGAATTACTCAACTCCTATTCATCTCAAAAGTGTGGAAGAAAACTTATCCACTAAGGAAAGATCATTCAAAGATGATTTCTAATCTACATGTTACAAAGAATGAAATCAATACATGCTACAACTGCATAGTGTGCAACAAATCTTAAAGACCCATATATATTTCAAAGTACTGAATATTTCAATTCAAACATATAAGAGCATTTCTATACATTTCCAACAAAAACAACATTATGAAATGTAAGTTCTATCTCCTTTTACATTTATGCTCTTAATTCTTGTTTCTTTTCTCGTTTTCTAACCCTAACATTTCTAGGGTTCCTCTCTAGCCCATTCTTCCACTGTATACCTGGCCAGGGTATACGTGAGAGAATAGACAGAGTAGCTTGTACTGGTTGATCCAAGTACTCAGATATCGGGCCAGGATATCCAAATACTCAAATCTCCAAAGCTAACATCAAAACATCTCCTATCTGCCACACTTATGACGCTAACTTACTAACTTAATGGTCCTTGACAACTCACCCTAAGCTCTGATACCAAGCTGTTACACCCCGATCTCACCCTAAGCTCTGATACCAAGCTCTGATACCAAGCTGTAGCACCCTAAGATGTTACTGAGACACTATACTTATCAAATTTTGTGTTCATGTATCATCAAAACCCTATTTTGGGCCGATTAGGGTTTATGTTTCTCAAACCCTAATTCTCAAGGCAAACGAACACTTAAACTTCTTATCATAGTTAAAACATCCTAATTGTGTTATCGCCATTAATTAGATTTCAAGAATGATTATTCCAATTAATCTTTGCAATTGTCTAGGTAAACCCTAGTTTACCAATTAAGCTCAGATGGGGTCGTAACATGGACTCCGTGTTTGGCTGTCTCGGAAGTTGCCAGCTGATCAGTTGTTGGTGATGACCCTTGTTGTGGCTCTGATGGGGGATCGTCAGTACTCGGCGGACACCTATTCCAGCCACGAGTAAAGGAGCAGACCGAGCGGTGAGGAAAGAAACTGGCGTTGAGGGCAACGAAAAAGGAGCGGGGGTGGGGGATGTTGCGATCAGGCGATGAGAACGAGCATTCTTCTGGCGTACCTAGTGAAGCTGGCGTTGTGGTAGAGGCACCGCAGGAAAGACACGATGGCGGACGGCGTTGTGCGAGACGCTGAGGGGATGATTCGGCGGAGTGGCGGCTTGATGATGAAGACCGCGGACTTGGACTGCTTCCTCTGCTTGAACTCCTCGGCTTGCTGGAGCACCACGGAGTGGACGACGGTGAGGAAGCTCTTGATCCCTTCGGCTGCCACGCGGTCGGGGAGGTGGTCCAGGGCTAGCTACCACTCGTTACAGAGGGCGTACAGGGACGACGCGGCGTCGGCGGGTGGAGACGGCTTGCGCGGAGAGGATATGTCGGCGGACTAACCAGCGTGTTCAGTTGAGCCTTGGGGGGCGGTGCCGCGGTGGATCTAGCTCGAGCGGCGGAGCCTGGAGGCTGGTGGCTGGAGTGGAGGCTGGTGGCTGCCCTTAGCCCTAGCTCTATCTTCGTCTGCGGTCCGCTCGCTTTGCGGATAGCGGAATGAGGGGGAGCCTGTAGTAGCCCTAGATTCTAACAAATTATATATATATATATATATATATATATATATATATATATATATATATATATATATATATATATATATATATATATATTGTGGGTACACGGGTTAGCGGGTATGGGTACAACTATACCCATTATGGGAACCATGACAATACGGGTATGCGGTTATGCGGGTCTAGAAAACTGGACCCATGATGGGTTTTGGCGGGTACGGTTTTGTGGGTACACGGGTATACCCGTACCCATTTACAACCCTAGTTATGAATGATACGTATTTGTTCTAATGTTGATTCTTTTTTAAAGTTAAAGATATGTTTATCATTGTTGGAATGCTGGATATAAGTTGGTGTGACGTACATTTTTGAGAACATTTATTAACGAAACTTTGTATACGAGTATATTTTTATATTATTGATCCATGGAATCAAATATTTTTTAACAAGCTTTTTGTATTTAAAATATATTATAGAATGACTCCGGGTAAGGATGTCATATGTTTAAGCACATCCATATCATCTCGTATTTATATAACGTGGGCCTAATGTTAATAGATAAATATTATGTATTGTGTGCAGAATGATGAAGAACCATGCGCCCTGGCTTTCTAAACAAACTGGTGATTGATGCTGCACAGCGCACATGTCGGGCACTCAAAGGAGAGTCGACAGTTGTGTGCAGTGTTCTCATGTGCCCTGCATGCGGCCGCTTATGTGGCTGCATATGCGTATGCGGCCCTCAGCCGCTCCGTATATAGCTATGCACTGCTATTTTTGGGTATGGACCGAATATGCAGACGCTTAGGCCCCGCATTTCATTTGGTGACTTAAGTAAGAAAAACCTCAAATAAAATCAACCAAATTAAATGACAACTTCTTATGTATAGTTGGTTTAAGATCAGATATTGAAATTTTGCTCCTCAAAAATAATTCTATTTAAAAATGAGTGGTGCAAAATATTTTATTACATTTTACAATTGTTAAAGTTTCATTATGCTCTTTCCTTTGTTCTTTTTTTCTCTCTTCTATTTTGCTCTAAGATTGGAAAATGTTGCACTTGCAACCATTCTAATTGTGTCTTGTATAAAAGGGGAACCTATTGCAGATACGAATTGGATATGATATTTTCTTTTACAAAGTATCAAATGTGTGTGCTGCCTAGGGAGTAATTTATATTCCCTACGAGTTTTTCTTCTCTATTTATTGGTGACTTGATTGCTTCATATCATTTTGATGTTTTGATTTTGTTTTTGATGCTCTTTTTCTATTTCTACTTTGAAGTACCATGTGTTGTTACTGTGGTTTTTCTTATAGTGTTCATCCAATAAATGTTCTGCTACAAACTGCATGTGTTAGTGTTGTAACATCCCTGACCTGGGTTATGAGCTAACCCTAGGTGTTTTGCCTAAATATGTAATTAAATACTTGTGATTAACCTGGAGCATGTAATCAAGTTTCTCAGAAACATATATTTCATATTTTGCTCCTTTTTATATAAAATTTGTAGCATTGTTTTGTTATACAGGGACCTATGTGCAATTTACCCAGTTAGAAGGGTTAACTTGCAATTTGCACATGTTGAGATGTTCCTCTGATGTTGAGACATCATGAGAATCATTATGATGAAGTTTGAGGGATTTCCCAAGCTTGGGCACCAAGGTGCAGCTGTGGAAGCAATCCCTGTGCTTGAAAACCCTAAATTGGAGTAAAGTGCAATTTACCCAATTTGAGGGGTGAAACTTGTAATTTACATCATCAAAAGTATCTATTAAGACTCTTGACATCATTTATAGAAGAAATGATGAATATTTCACTTTAATTGAATAATCATATAATGAAAAACACCTTTGTGATTGAATAATCAAGGTGTATGTGCTATAGCCCTTTTATGTGTGTGCTTTAGTAATAGGTTGATCTTCTTTGCCCTCATTTTCTTGACCTTATAAGAAAGTTTCCCTTAAAATTAAGAAGGAAGAACGAGCAAAGAAATATAGAGGGACTTAGTTGAAAATATGAAGAACTTATGAGTTTATGTTAAAAACCTCACCCCAAGTATATATACTCCCACCTCTCTAAGCAAGGGAACTTTCCCTTCGTTCCTTACACTGTTCTATTCACCCAAACTGACTAAAGAGGAGCTGTGTAGCTCAGGAGGACGACCAAGGAGGGCAAGGTAGGTTTGAATCCTCCCTTTTGCTTAAGTTCATGGTTAAAACTCAAATTCAAGGTCAAATTGATGGCTAGCTCACATAGCTCTACCTTTCTAGCCATCTCTTCTCGACTTTCCTTGGAAGGATCACCTTGGCCGACCTGTGGAAACTCAAGTACGCCATTAAAAGCTTGGAGCTCAAAAGCTTGGAGCTCAAGGAGCAAGCTTTAGGCGGGTTTTATAACTCTAAACCCATGCTTTGTTATATACATCTTGGTTATGCTTTTAGATGATAGATCTTCTTCTTCTCTACCTTCCTTTGCTATTTTGCAAGCAAATCCGTGAGAAACCCTTGCTGTTCTTGAGCTAGGAGATGAAGACATTATTTCCAAAGTTAATCCACCACTTTTCACTTTACTAAACGGTCTCCACAAATTGCTCTCTCGGTTTGCAAAGCCGTGTAGTGAGCAAACGGTCTCAGGACCGTGTAAGGGCAAACGGTCTTCAAGACCATTTAGCCGCGTTGACCGAGTGTGGACCGTATAAGATTTCTGTTTATAATTATGTAGGCTAATTACCCACAAAATTTGAGATGATAACTCCAAAGGAATCGTGAGATATTACCTTTTTAATCAACAACTTTAATTGAATTTACCCCTGATTTCCAATATGTTGAAATCGCCCTTTTTGGGCAAACGGTCTCAAGACCGTGTAAGAACGTTGACCAAGCATTGACCGTATGATATTACTGTTCAAAATAATGTTGATTAACAACTCACCAAATTTGATGGACTAATTCCAAACGAGCTAAGAGTTGAAGGATGTTTACTAGGGCAAACCCTAATTGAAATCAGTACTGAAATCTCAATGAATAACTTAGTGTTTTTGGGTTGATTGACCCAAACGGTCTCAAGACCGTTTGGGGATAAATCAAATGGTCTCAAGACCATGTGGGGAATTACCCAAGACCGTGTGGATGTCTGGGGTCAAGTATAGTTGACCAATTGAAAGTACAAAGATACCAAATTACATTGCAATTAAGTATTGATATGATAATCAACTCAATAGATCCAACCTTGAAGAATTTACACTAGAATACAAAAGTTGGATGGGAAAAAGGTCTCAAGACCATTTGGAACTCATCCAAACGGTCTCAAGACCGTGTGGTGACAACCCAAGACCGTTTGGAGGTCTAGGGTTAAGGTAATTTGATCAATTGAGGGCCCAATTGCAATAGGTTATTGAATTAATCAAAAATACTAAATTGAGACTCAATTAAGGTTCAATCCCTATCAAATCACATTAGTTTTTGATGAAATCTTGGGAAAACGGTCTCAAGACCGTGTGGAGTTCATCCACACGATCTCAAGACCGTTTGGGCCAAGTTTGGGCCCATTTGGAGCTCAATTGAAGGGTTCAACCTTGTGTTGATTCATATTAATAAGTGTTGATGGTTGAACGTTGATGGACCTTAATTGAACCAACTTCAACCCGAATTGGATAACAATTGAGGGTCAATTGAGTGACCAATTGGTTAAGCATAACCCTAATTAACTCAATCTATAAGTGGTTACCATGGCTTTGACCATTTGGAGGCTTCAACATTGATAATCATAAACGATTGAAATCATTGAACCATGTTGGAGGTCCAAACGGTTTGAGACCAAGTGGACCAAACGGTCTCAAGACCGTTTGAGGTCACACGGTCTCAATATCGTGTGAGGCCTCACGGTCTCAAGACCGTTTGGGGCCAAATGGTCTCAAGACCGTTTGGTGTCAAACGATCTCAAGATCGAGAGACACCAAACGGTCTCAAACCGTGTAAGCCCTCTCGGTCTTGAAGTCAAACTTGTTAAACGGTCTACACCCTCACACGGTTTGGGCAATCAACCTTGAAGGTCACATGGTCTTGGAGTCAACCCTACCAAACGGTCAACTCATCCAAACGGTCTCAAACCGTTTGGAGGTTGAAGGTTGAAACCGTTTGCGGTTTTCAAAGGTTGATTTCACTTAATCAATTGAAGGTGTAAATGGTTCAATGATGCTCTAATCTAAACCCTAATGATAACCTAGGATATTAAGGGACTAAGTGACTAATGAATTAACCCATGATGGTGACCAATGGGGTGAATTACCAAAATACCCTTGAGGGGTTCAATTGAGTAATACTTTGTTCAAATCAAACCCTAATCACATGATAGTGATGTTTTGGCTTATGTTAGCCCATGAGGACTTAACCCAACCTGATCTAGAGTGGTTTTATCACCATCTACTAGTGTGAGGAGAGAGAAAGTATCTTAAGAGAGAGAAAGTACCCTTTTAGGGTAGAAACTCAAGTAAAGAACCTACAATACACATGAATGTGCATGATTAGGGTATGATCCACCTATGTGAGATCATGGAAACCATAATTATGATATATGATGAATCTTAAGCTAATATGAGAGCATCAATAATGATGTTCCTCATACATGATGATGTTATGAGTTCAATTCACCATATGATGTGAATAGTAAACCCTAATTCAAAGGTGATGACATGTTATATGAGTATTAAACTCTATTTGATAAGAATCAAAGAACTTAGCTCTTATGACAAGAGTGGAAAGTATAATCATTGTTTTGAATTACCTTTATTAGTTGAATTAACCATGCAGGTTCTGATATGAAGGTGATCATATCCAGGTATGGATGATGATACTATATTCATTAAAGGCATATTGATAGCCTTATGAATAAGTAAAGTATCTTGATGCCTTGTTAGTACATTCTATGATAATAATGGGTTGTGAGAGCCATGAATATCATCAAGGTCATGCTTTAGAGATGACTTGTGATGAGTATAATGAGAAATGATGATTGATGTGAGTTAGGTTTGTTGCATTTAGTATTCTGCTTTCATAGCTGTTATGCTACTGTTATTGTTTAAAGAACAATGTATGATGTAAAAGAATACTGAATGTACCTAACTAATCAAGTGAAATGTAGAGCCCTGATCATAGATCCATCATTGTCAGAGATCAAATGATGGTGAAACAGGTTTTCCTACGAGAATTCCTGGATCACATACTGTTGAGTATGTGGGGTATATGGATGTGTAGAACCTTACATCCTAGTGTAGAAATTTGATGTAGATGTATAATCCATCAATCCTTCACTATAATCCCATACCGTATCAGTGGATGGTAAACATGAAACCTCCTGATGACGAAGAAAGCACAGACATCCGTATCAGTGGAAGATAAACATGAAATCTCCTGATGACGAAGAGAGTACAGAATGCCACTGTAACTCTAAAATAGCGAAGGAACAGATTATCCTGGTGAGCTATAATAGTAGAGACACAAGATGTCCTACAAGTGATCCTCTTACTGACTGAGGAAGGTGAAGGTCATGAGAATCCGGCTCTTTCAATGACCTAGTATGATACTAAGGCACTTAACAGTGATTGGTTGGGGTATGAGTGGTAAACCTCATCTCCACAGGGCATAATAATAAGAATGTTTGAAAAACATAATCTACAGCGTAGTATACCTGTTAAAGGTAACTATGAGCTAATTGATTGATGTTACACTGAATAGTGCATATGTTCTTTATGCTTGATAAATGTTGAGCTCTTGTATACAACTGTATCTGCTATTGAATACTTTGTAAGCTTTTACTGCTTAAGTTATTCTTTGATATTATAATAAAGCTTCTGGCGAAGAGTTATAACTCTCGCTGGGACAATTATGTACAATTGTCTCACCCCGTAGACTTCAACTTTTTAGGTGGACGTCGAGGACGGAGGAACAGGTCTACAGGTGACCAGTCCCAGCAGCAGCAGCACCAGGAGCAGCAGTAAATCTCAGGTGGAGATTTAGCCTGCCATGTGGTGTAGTTAGAGTCAGTCCTATGTGTCCTCTGTACTCTCAGGTCTTGGAGTCTTTTGTTATGAGTTCTTGAGATTTTGTATCTTGATGTATATAATTACTCAAGAAGTAATTATCATGAGATGTAAACAGTTTATCTCTTGTTATGAAAGAAGCTTTTAAGGATTCAAGCTCTTGTCTCGAAAAGTTTTAATTTCCCGTGATTTTTGTCTTCCGCTGTTTATCGAATCGCTTCCGCTAAGTTTAAATCGTGATTATATCGTGGTTTAGAGATTAGAGCCCACAATTAGTGGTATCAGAGCTCTAGGTCAGTTGAGTCTACAGAGGCATAGGACTTAGGATGTCGAGTCTATCTTTAGTAATCTTTCCCTATCTAATAGAATCTTCTACTCCTCAGGAGAAGAAGATATATAAGGATGGCTGAGCCTCATGATGAGTACGTGGCAGAGAGTAGTGCTAGTGCACCTCAAGGCGGTGCAAGGGTTCCAAGAATAGAACAACCTGCACCAGAGTCACCAAGAGAGCCACCCCAGTTTGACCCAGCCGACATGGGTTACCCAGCTGTACAGACAATGTTCGGGCAGTTCATGACTGCCATGACACACATAATCGACAGGATGCCCATGCCTACACCTAGGGCACCTGTCCAGCCTGAAGCACAAGGTATCGGTAAGACGTTCGAACGACTTCATTGTGTCGGAGCTACCGAGTACTTTGGGACTGCCGACCCCGCAGATGCTGACCTATGGTTGACAGAGTTGGAGAAGGCTTTCAGGATTCTTATTATCCCGGAAGCTGAGAAGGTTAGACATGCTTTTTATCTTCTCAAAGGCAGTGCTGGTCACTGGTGGAACATGGAAGAGCAGAAGAGACCTGGAATAGAGTTCTCGTGGGAAGAGTTTCGTCGGGAATTTATCAATAGATATTTTCCAAAGACCTTCCTAGATGAGAAGATCTCTCAGTTTGAGAGATTGAGGTAGGGTATGATGAACATTAGCGAGTATGAAGCTAAGTTCATGGAATTGTTGCGGTTCTGTCTGCACATGGCTGCCACAGATGAGGAAAGAATCAGGAGATTCGAGAAGGGTTTGAATGCTGATATGTCAACCCCTGTGTCTGCCTTAGAAAACCGAGAGAGATTCTCTACCTTCGTTGAGTCAGTCCGAAGGATAGAGAGATCTGTGGTTGAGAAGAGGAAAACCCAGAAAAGATATCCACAGTTCCAGGGTTCTTCATCTAGGGATTTCAAGAAACCTAGATTCTCTGCACCTAATCCTCCACCACCCAGATCGAGTTCCCAAACTCAATGGTCACCAAGCAAAGGTAGAGGACGGAGTCAACCGCTTCAAGGGACTCACAGTTCTGCATCAATGTCAGTTACTGGACCACCCCGACCACAACAACAGGAGAGGAGATGCTACAACTGTGGTAAGGTGGGACACTTGATGAAGGATTGCCGTTCTAGGCCTGTCAGTGTGACACAGCCTCCGAGACAGAATCAACAAGGATCTCAGAGAATGCAATCTCAAGGAGCAGCTCGAGGACGTGGACAAGCGTCTCAAGCTGGATCATCAGCACCACCTCAACACCAGGCGACATCGAGGTTCTATGCTATGAACCCATTAGATGTAGTGGTCAATCCACGGGTAGTGGCAGGTCAGATGAAACTTTTATATTCTGATATGTCTACCTCCTGTGTTGTATCTGTTCTGATTGACCCGGGTGCTACACACTCTTTCATCACTCATAGAGTGATTCGTAACTGCAATGTGACTGTTAGTCATAGGGCAGATAGTTTGTTGTTGGAGACTCCGTTGAGTGGGTCTGCCATTTTGCAGGAGGTATGCTCTCCTTGCATCCTCTTCTTTTCTGACCATCACATTCAAGTGGATCTTATACCGCTTGATATGCAAGGATTTGATATAATCCTCGGGATGGATACCTTAGAGAGGTATAGAGTTGTCTTGGATTGTGAGCCCAAGTTGGCTGTGTTTGCTGATGAAAGCAACACATGGATCTTTCAAGGTGAAAGAAAGATTCTGCCCACCTGTCTTGTGTCAGCTATGGTTGCTGATAAGATGTTGAGGCAAGGATGTTATGCATTCTTGGCCCATGTGGTAGACGTTACCAAGGAAAGTTCCAATCCTGCTGAAGTGCCCATAGTCAGGGAATTCGAGGATGTGTTTCCTGAAGAACTTCCTGGTATACCACCATCTCGGGAGATTGATTTTGAAATCAATCTGATTCCAGATACGAAACCCATAGCCCAGACTCCGTATAGAATGGCGCCTGCCGAGATGGCAGAACTCAAGAAACAACTTCAAGAGTTACTTGAGAAGGGTTTTATCCGACCAAGCACTTCACCTTGGGGTGCTCCGGTCTTGTTTGTTAAAAAGAAAGATGGGTCAATGCGGTTGTGCATCGACTACAGACAACTCAATAAAGTAACAATAAAGAATAAGTACCCTCTGCCGAGGATTGACGATCTCTTTGACCAGTTGCATGGTGCAACCGTCTTTTCCAAGATAGACTTGAGGTCTGGATATCATCAACTTCGTATTAAGGATAGTGACATATCCAAGTCTATCTTTAGGACAAGGTATGGTCACTATGAGTTCACGGTTATGTCATTTGGACTAACCAATGCACCAACTGCATTTATGGAACTCATGAATAGAGTTTTTCGATCTTTCCTTGATCAGTGTGTTGTTGTCTTCATAGATGACATTCTGATCTATAGTAAGGATGCTCAGCAGCATGAGCAGCATCTTCGCCAAGCTTTGACCTTGCTAAGAGAACACAAGATGTATGCTAAGTTTAGCAAGTGTGAGTTCTGGCTGCCGGAGGTATCTTTTCTTGGACATGTGATATCTACCTCGGGAATTCGTGTTGACCCTATAAAGGTAGAATCTATTCTACAGTGGGAACAACCGAAGACACCGACGGAGATTCGAAGTTTCTTGGGGTAGCTGGCTATTATCGAAGGTTCATTAAGAACTTTAGTTCTATAGCCTTACCTTTGACCAAGTTGACCCGGAAAGATGTTCCTTTTTCTTGGAGTAATAAGTGTCAACAATCTTTCCAGTTGTTGAAGGAGAGGTTGACAAGTGCACCTGTGCTTGTACTACCTGAACAAGGAAAAGGATATGTAGTCTTCTGTGATGCTTCCAAGAATGGACTTGGATGTGTGTTGATGCAGGATAAACAAGTGATTTCTTTTGCTTCTCGACAGCTTAAGAAACACGAGGAGAATTATCCGACACACGATCTGGAGTTAGCTGCTGTGGTTCATGCCTTGAAAATCTGGAGGCATTATCTCTACAGAGAGACATTCCAGATTTTCACAGACCACAAGAACCTTAAGTATATCTTCTCTCAGCATGAGCTTAACATGAGGCAACGTCGCTGGATGGAGTTAATCAAGGACTACGACTGTACAATTGATTATCATCCAGGCAAGGCCAATATTGTTGCAGATGCCTTGAGTAGGAAATCAGCAACATCAACCATGAATAGAGCACAACTAAACTCTTTAGTATGCTCTAAGAGAGATATGTTTATCTCTTTAAGGCAAGACAATGTACAGTTGAAGGTGTCATTGTTAGCCGGGTTGTTGGCTGAGATGCATATTAAACCTACCCTAAGAGAGCAGATTAAGGAAGCACATCAAGATGATGCTGTAGTTCAGCAGATTAGATCAGAATATGGAAATGAGAAGCAAGATGGTTTCCATGACTCAGATGACCAAGTAGCCTGTTATAATGAAAGGATGATAGTGCCGGATGTGGATAACTTGAGGAAGTTAGTCCTGGAAGAAGATCATTCTTCCATGTATGCTATGCATCCAGGGAGCACCAAGATGTATCGTAATTTAAAGGAACTGTATTGGTGGCCTGGAATGAAGAAGGATGTTGCAGAGTTTGTTTTGAGGTGTCCTGTGTGTCAGCAAGTTAAAGTTGAACACCAGAAGCCTACAGGAACAATGCAACCTTTACCCATACCACAGTGGAAGTGGGACCATGTGACCATGGACTTCGTTGTTGGCCTACCCAGGACAAACAAAGGACATGATTCCATTTGGGTAGTTGTTGATAGGTTGACTAAGACAGCACATTTCTTACCTGTCAAAACAACCTATTCTGCTGAAAGGTTATCACAATTATATGTTCAAGAGATAGTGCGTTTGCACGGAGTTCCTGTCACAATAGTTTCTGACCGAGGTCCTCAGTTTACAAGTCGTTTTTGGGAACAGTTACACAGAGCCTTAGGCACCAAGCTAAGGTTTAGTACGGCCTTTCATCCACAGACTGATGGACAGTCAGAAAGGACCATACAGACTTTAGAAGACCTTTTGAGAGCATGTGTTCTCCAGTTTACCGGGAGTTGGGATCTACACCTAAGCTTGATAGAGTTTGCCTATAACAATAGCTATCAGCATAGTATTGATATGGCACCTTATGAAGCCTTGTATGGTAGACGATGTAGATCGCCTCTGTGCTGGTATGAGACTGGTGAGCATCAGTTGTTAGGTCGTGATCTTGTGCAGCAGACCACAGAGAAGATTAAGGTAATACAACAACAGATTAAGACTGCACAAGATAGGTAGAAATCTTATGCTGACAAACGTCGTAGACCCTTAGAATTCCAGGTTGGAGACAGAGTGTATCTCAAAGTCTCGCCTTGGAAAGGGGTCCTTCGTTTTGGAAGGAAAGGGAAGTTAGCTCCTAGATTTATGGGGCCTTATCCAATCATTGAACAGATTGGAAAGGTAGCATATAGACTAGAGCTGCCACCAGAGTTGCAGAGGTTACATCCTGTGTTTCACATTTCTATGCTGAAGAAATGTCACCCAGACACCGAGTCAGTTCTAGAACCTATGGAGGTAGAATTAAATGATGATATATCCTATGAGGAGGGACCAATGTCAATCCTTGATAATAGAATTAAAAGGTTAAAGAAGAAAGATATAAGTCTTGTGAAAGTCCTCTGGAACCACCGTGGTGTTGAAGAAGCCACTTGGGAATTAGAGGATGAGATGAGAAGGAAGTATCCTGCCCTTTTCTCTTAGTATGTTTTATCGATTTCGGGGACAAAATCCTTGTAAGGGGTGGATAATTTGTAACATCCCTGACCTGGGTTATGAGCTAACCCTAGGTGTTTTGCCTAAATATGTAATGAAATCCTTGTGATTAACCTGGAGCATGTAATCAAGTTTCTCAGAAACATATATTTCAGATTTTGCTCCTTTTTATATAAAATTTGTAGCATTGTTTTGTTATACAGGGACCTATGTGCAATTTACCCAGTTAGAAGGGTTAACTTGAAATTTGCACATGTTGAGATGTTCCTATGATGTTGAGACATCATGAGAATCATTATGATGAAGTTTGAGGGATTTCCCAAGCTTGGGCACCAAGGTGCAGCTGTGGAAGCGATCCCTGTGCTTGAAAACCCTAAATTGGAGTAAAGTGCAATTTACCCAATTTGAGGGGTGCAACTTGTAATTTACATCATCAAAAGTATCTATTAAGACTATTGACATCATTTAGAGAAGAAATGATGAAGAGGTCACTTTAATTGAATAATCATATAATGAAAAACACCTTTGTGATTGAATAATCAAGGTGTATGTGCTATAGCCCTTTTATGTGTGTGCTTTAGTAATAGGTTGATCTTCTATGCCCTCATTTTCTTGACCTTAGAAGAAAGTTGCCCTTAAAATTAAGAAGGAAGGACGAGCAAAGAAAGATAGAGGGACTTAGTTGAAAATATGAAGAACTTATGAGTTTATGTTAAAAACCTCACCCCAAGTATATATACTCTCCACCTCTCTAAGCAAGGGAACTTTCCCTTCGTTCCTTTCACTGTTCTATTCACCCAAACCGACTAAAGAGGAGCTGTGGAGCTCAGGAGGACGACCAAGGAGGGCAAGGTAGGTTTGAATCCTCCCTTTTGCTTAAGTTCATGGTTAAAACTCGAATTCAAGGTCAAATTGATGGCTAGCTCACAAAGCTCTACCTTTCTAGCCATCTCTTCTCGACTTTCCTTGGAAGGATCACCTTGGCCGACCTGTGGAAACTCAAGGACGCCATTAAAAGCTTGGAGCTCGAAAGCTTGGAGCTCAAGGAGCAAGCTTTAGGCGGGTTTTATAACTCTAAACCCATGCTTTGTTATATACATCTTGGTTATGCTTTTAGATGATAGATCTTCTTCTTCTCTACCTTCCTTTGCTATTTTGCAAGAAAATCCGTGAGAAACCCTTGCTGTTCTTGAGCTAGGATATGAAGAAGTTATTTCCAAAGTTAATCCACTACTTTTCACTTTACTAAACGGTCTCCACAAATTGCTCTCTCGGTTTGCAAAACCGTGTAGTGAGCAAACGGTATCAGGACCGTGTAAGGGAAAACGGTCTTCAAGACCATTTAGCCGTGTTGACCGAGCGTGGACCGTATAAGATTTCTGTTCATAAGTATGTAGGCTAATCACCCACAAAACTTGAGATGATAACTCCAAAGGAATCGTGAGATATGACCTTTTTAATCAACAACTTTAATTGAATTTACCCCTGATTTCCAATCTGTTGAAATCGCCCTTTTTGGACAAACGGTCTCAAGACCGTGTAAGAACGTTGACCAAGCGTTGACCGTATGAGATTACTGTTCAAAATAATGTTGATTAACAACTCACCAAATTTGATGGACTAATTCCAAACGAGCTAAGAGTTGAAGGATGTTTACTAGGGCAAACCCTAATTGAAATCAGTACTGAAATCTCAATGAATAACTTAGTGTTTTTGGGTTGATTGACCCAAACGGTCTCAAGACCGTTTGGGGATCAATCAAACGGTCTCAAGACCGTGTGGGGAATTACCCAAGACCGTGTGGAGGTCTGGGGTCAAGTATAGTTGACCAATTGAAAGTACAAAGATACCAAATTACATTGCAATTAAGTATTGATATGATAATCAACTCAATAGATCCAACCTTGAAGAATTTACACTAGAATACAAAAGTTGGATGGGCAAACGGTCTCAAGACCGTTTGGAACTCATCCAAACGGTCTCAAGACCGTGTGGTGACAACCCAAGACCGTTTGGAGGTCTAGGGTTAAGGTAATTTGATCAATTGAGGGCCCAATTGCAATAGGTTATTGAATTAATCAAAAATACTGAATTGAGACTCAATTAAGGTTCAATCCCTATCAAATCACATTAGTTTTTGATGAAATCTTGGGAAAACGGTCTCAAGACCGTGTGGAGTTCATCCACACGATCTCAAGACCGTTTGGGCCAAGTTTGGGCCCATTTGGAGCTCAATTGAAGGGTTCAACCTTGTGTTGATTAATATTAATAAGTGTTGATGGTTGAACGTTGATGGACCTTAATTGAACCAACTTCAACCCTAATTGGATAACAATTGAGGGTCAATTGAGTGACCAATTGGTTAAGCATAACCCTAATTAACTCAATCTATAAGTGGTTACCATGGCTTTGACCATTTGGAGGCTTCAACATTGATAATCATAAACGATTGAAATCATTGAACCATGTTGGAGGTCCAAACGGTTTGAGACCAAGTGGACCAAACGGTCTCAAGACCGTTTGAGGTCACACAGTCTCAAGACCGTGTGAGGCCTCACGGCTCAAGACCATTTGGGGCCAAACGGTCTCAAGACTGTTTGGACTCAAACGATCTCAAGATCGAGAGACACCAAACGGTCTCAAACCGTGTAAGCCCTCTCGGTCTTGAAGTCAAACTTGTTAAACGGTCTACACCCTCACACGATTTGGGCAATCGACCTTGAAGGTCACACGGTCTTGGAGTCAACCCTACCAAACGGTCAACTCATCCAAACGGTCTCAAACTGTTTGGAGGTTGAAGGTTGAAACCGTTTGAGGTTTTCAAAGGTTGATTTCACTTAATCAATTGAAGGTGTAAATGGTTCAATGATGCTCTAATCTAAACCCTAATGATAACCTAGGATATTAAGGGACTAAGTGACTAATGAATTAACCCATGATGGTGACCAATGGGGTGAATTACCAAAATACCCTTGAGGGGTTCAATTGAGTAATACTTTGTTCAAATCAAACCCTAATCACATGATAGTGATGTTTTGGCTTATGTTAGCCCATGAGGACTTAACCCAACCTGATCTAGAGTGGTGTTATCACCATCTACTAGTGTGAGGAGAGAGAAAGTATCTTAAGAGAGAGAAAGTACCCTTTTAGGGTAGAAACTCAAGTAAAGAACCTACAATACACATGAATGTGCATGATTAGGGTATGATCCACCTATGTGAGATCATGGAAACCCTAATTATGATATATGATGAATCTTAAGCTAATCTGAGAGCAGAAGTAATGATGTTCCTCATACATGATGATGTTATGAGTTCAATTCACCATATGATGTGAATAGTAAACCCTAATTCAAAGGGGATGACATGTTATATGAGTATTAAACTCTATTTGATAAGAATCAAAGAACTTAGCTCTTATGACAAGAGTGGAAAGTATAATCATTGTTTTGAATTACCTTTATTAGTTGAATTAACCATGCAGGTTCTGATATGAAGGTGATCATATCCAAGTATGGATGATGATACTATATTCATTAAAGGCATATTGATAGCCTTATGAATAAGTAAAGTATCTTGATGCCTTGTCAGTACATTCTATGATAATAATGGGCTGTGAGAGCCATGAATATCATCAAGGTCATGCTTTAGAGATGACTTGTGATGAGTATAATGAGAAATGATGATTGATGTGAGTTAGGTTTGTTGCATTTAGTATTCTACTTTCATAGCTGTTATGCTACTGTTATTGTTTAAAGAACAATGTATGATGTAAAAGAATACTGAATGTACCTAACTAATCAAGTGAAATGTAGAGCCCTGATCATAGATCCATCATTGTCAGAGATCAAATGATGGTGAAACAGGTTTTCCTACGAGAATTCCTGGATCACATACTGTTGAGTATGTGGGGTATATGGATGTGTAGAACCTTACATCCTAGTGTAGGAATTTGATGTAGATGTATAATCCATCAATCCTTCACTATAATCCCATACCGTATCAGTGGATGGTAAACATGAAACCTCCTGATGACGAAGAAAGCACAGACATCCGTATCAGTGGAAGATAAACATGAAATCTCCTGATGACGAAGAGAGTACATAACGCCACTGTAACTCTAAAATAGCGAAGGACCAGATTACCCTGGTGAGCTATAATAGTAGAGACACAAGATGTCCTACAAGTGATCCTCTTACTGACTGAGGAAGGTGAAGGTCATGAGAATCCGGCTCTTTCAATGACCTAGTATGATACTAAGGCACTTAACAGTGATTGGTTGGGGTATGAGTGGTAAACCTCATCTCCACAGGGCATAATAATAAGAATGTTTGAAAAATATAATCTACAACGTAGTATACCTGTTAAAGGTAACTATGAGATAATTGATTGATGTTACACTGAATAGTGCATATGTTCTTTATGCTTGATAAATGTTGAGCTCTTGTATACAACTGTATCTTCTATTGAATACTTTGTAAGCTTTTACTGCTTAAGTTATTCTTTGATATTATAATAAAGCTTCTGGCGAAGAGTTATAACTCTCGCTGGGACAATTATGTACAATTGTCTCACCCCGTAGACTTCAACTTTTTAGGTGGACGTCGAGGACGGTCTACAGGTGACCAGTCCCAGCAGCAGCAGCACCAGGAGCAGCAGTAAATCTCAGGTGGAGATTTAGCCTGCCATGTGGTGTAGTTAGAGTCAGTCCTATGTGTCCTCTGTACTCTCAGGTCTTGGAGTCTTTTGTTATGAGTTCTTGAGATTTTGTATCTTGATGTATATAATTACTTAAGAAGTAATTATCATGAGATGTAAACAATTTATCTCTTGTTATGAAAGAAGCTTTTAAGGATTTAAGCTCTTGTCTCGAAAAGTTTTAATTTCCCGTGATTTTTGTCTTCCGCTGTTTATCGAATCGCTTCCGCTAAGTTTAAATCGTGATTACATCGTGGTTTAGAGAGATTAGAGTCCACAAGTGTGTTTTGATACTTGTATATTCTAGTACATTATATAAACTTAGGATTTTGTTGATTGATTTTACTTATTGATGATTGGAAAATGTGTTTCTTCTTCCATGATGTAATGATCCATTGGTACATTTTGGGCTATTAGGCTACAAAACTAGATATTATGAAATTTATGATTATGATTATATTTTTTTTATTAAATATACATGTATAAAATATAGAATTTATTTAAAAAAAAATCAAAAAACGTATATGCCCCACTTATGCTCCCGCATTCTGCTTATACTCGATGTGGTATCCTGACTGAACGCATACGGCATTTCAGAACATTGGCTGTGGGAGACTGAAAAAAAATTCACTGGGATAAAGAGATGGAGGCGGGAGAGTGAATGTGGGGTGAACGCCGGGTGAATACCGGCGACATGTTACAGCGGTTACAGTGAAGGTGGGCTCTTTGACCGACGCAGCCGAAAAACAACAAAGAAACCGAACGCGGGGTGGCAAGCGGGCGCGAGGCCGGGAAAAGCCAAACTTGGTATGTTACAGCGGCAGGCAACAGAGTTATTCCTGCCTGCGTCCGTCTGGGTCTAGACCCACCTCCATTACCGGCAGGACCGCAGCATTGGCATTGGCATTGGCATTGGCATTTGCCTGCTGCGTGGTATCTAGCTCAGTTATTACCCTCGTGGAATATACCCACCGAGGTAATTAGCGCACGCAGTTACTTCTCTCGGCCATTGGCGGTTTATGGCGGCATCCAATGGCAAATAGAGAGTAGTCCAACGGTGCGGTTCGACAATCCTTAATGAAGAGATCCGAGTTCGACTCTGACTGCGTAACTTTGGAGGTGCAATAAGACCCTTCGTTATTGAGTGTGCCGCAATTCTCCAAGAAGGATTCCTCGTTATATAAAAAAAGTATTGAGATGGGGCACTAATGAGCATTTTTATAAGAATATCACAATTTTTTAACATAGTTTATACATGATTTGAGATTAAGGGTGAGGCAGCGTGCCTCACCTATTCTCGATGTGGCTCCTCCACTGGAGGGTAGCAGTTGGGGAGTGGGATTGACTGGATAGTTCATATCGAGTGTCATAGGATTATCTATCCTTACATCAAGTATCCAGCAGGTCAGCTGAAAGAACGATACGGAAATTTCATACTATAAGTGAGCCCATGGACCACGCGTAGGGGTGTCAATGGGGAGGGTATGGGGAGGGTAAGGTCTTACCCTTACCCTTACTCTTACCCTCTTTGGATAGCGGGTAAGGGTAAGGATAATTATCCTTCTCAGAAATCCCATTACCCTCCCCTTACCCTTACCCTCTTCTCCACAGGGTTAACGGGGAGGGTAAAGGGTAAGCGGGTAATTTTGACAAAAAAAGAATTTTATACACATTATGTGTTGATTTTTAATAATTTTATAACTAATTGATTGATAACAACATATAAAACATTATATCCAATTCAAAATCATATGTTTCTCTGTGTAAAGTTAAGTCAATTCACACAATAACAAATTTTTATGCATAAATTATTTTTTTCCCTTTGCATAAGTATGCATAACAAATAAGTGTTTCACTAACACCTCATTTTCCGTAAGATATATATGTTTTTCTCTCAACAAGAAAGTATTACAAGCACAACACCAAGTCATTTTCCAATGATAGAATAAAGTATTAGGGTTAAACATTTACATACAAATCTCTTTAGAATATTTATATTTGTGTAACCTTTATATCATGTGCGGGTAAAAAGGTAAAAGGGTATGGATAATGTCTATACCTTACCCTCCCCTTATAGTATAGCGGGGAAACGGAGAACGGGTAAATGGATAAAGGGTAATTAAAATTTTTACCCTTACCTTTACCTTCCAGGGTATGGATAAGGGTAAATGGATAATACCCTTGACAGCCCTAACCACGCGCCCTCAGCTCAGACCTAGGCTCATTTACTCCTGGCCGGTTACGTATCACAGCCCTCGTCGGCGTGGTCGGATCCCAACAATCACCGACTAATAAGAAAATCAATAGCTTGAATCGCTCGATGTTATATGTACTATTATGGGGGCGAAGAGAAATCATCGATGAATTCTCTCTCTCAACACTCGTGACAATTAAGAACTAAAAGAAGATGTTTGGTACGCAGATGGGGGTAGAAATTTCCATTGCGAGAAAAATGAAAGGGAACCTATTATTATTTGTGTGCCGAATGCCAGATTTTGGATTAGAGATCTAGACTACAGCCTTTATATTCTAAAATTTTATAAATATGAATTTTTGTAGTATGTGAAGTCTTTTATATTCTTCTATAGGACAGCAATAAGCACTCACCCTTGACTCTCTAAATCCATCATTCAAAAACATAAAAATAAAGAGAACGCTTATTCTATATTAGGTCCAACGAAATTATCCTATATGGTCTTCCATAATAAAAGCGTACTTTAAAATCCAAGTCACAACACCAATGCTTCATCCTCCGGTTGAAGCAACAATAAGACTATACGTATACAAAACCTAGTGTTAGTACAAAATTCACAAAACAAAACAAACTTAAAGTGGACAAAAACAAAATGCCATTTTTATCTTGTATAATATCTAATTGTCACGTTTTGTATTTTAAAATAAACATGTCAATCATTCAGGACGGTCGTTTGAGTCGCATCACTCCCAACAAAAGCAATGCGTAGATATATCAAACACTGGGGTGTGAGAATTCTATTGCACATTGTAAACTTTCCTATTATTTTACCATGTTAATATTTTACTTCTATGTCATATTCATGTGAATCACTAATAACTTTTGTAACCGACAAAATAAAAATTACAAATTCTGATACTTTATGAATATCCGATATCATTATACGTAAAACGACAATGGTAAAATTAATATACCATACTATAAAAACGTAGTAGTGAAATTCCAAATCAACACATACAACAACAAAAACTAATAAGAATTAAAACAATAGAGTGAATATAAAAAAACAAAAAAATACATATGAAAATAATGCATACAATGACAATATAATTTATTATCATCCTAATGGTTTTTTTCTCAAACTTTAGGATGTAAGAAAAAAATGACTTGAACTATATTTGAATTGAGAAGTCTTTCAGAAAGACCTTTCAATCAAAATGTTGTTCAATTATGTTAATGTCTTTTCATTCAAATGATCAAAAAAATGTCTATAAATACAAACTTAAACTACAGTGTATAGATGAATATATTTCTTACCATATACATCCACTATATAATTTAAATGATAGGTACAAACAAAATTCAATATAACAAGAACAAATAACACAATAGTTAATATCAAATTTGTTATGCATAAAAAATAGTACAACATTTTGATTAAATATATCAAATAGAATTTTGAAAAATAAAGGATACGAAAAGAGATGATACATTTAAATAAAAAAATAAATATACAGATTAAATAAATAATATTAAATAACAATAGGAAATACAATTTAAAAGTAAAATGTATCCATCTAATATTATTCTATTTGTTTTTAACTGCTATTTCGTTTTACAATACTAGTTTATTAAAATTACTGGTAATTCAACTTTTTTTTATGATTCTAAGTGAAATGGTATTTATGACCGAACCATATAGATATAACATAATACTTAAATGAAATGTAACATGGAATCAGAACATAAAAATATTAAAGACATTTAAATTTATACGCATTGCTCATTCAAAAGGCAATTCTTCCAAGGACATGGATGACACATTACCATTGCCTCTCAATTTCAAACACATTCTGTTAGAAAAGTAACAATTGAATAAATTTTCATAAAAATGATAAATTACACATTAAAATAGATGTAAGGCGACACTTCAATTTTTTCTCCAAAATAAATAAAAAATACTACACAAGTAACACTTGTAAAAAAATTATAATATAAATCTTATAATTTCTATATTATTAGAAAAAATACACCAGTACAGAAATGACATATAACGTCATCTTTGATGGCGTCAGTTTCACACAAAAAAATCGATGTCATAGTACAACGACGTCGATTATATAAGACAACTGTCACCATATGTGAAGTCCTGACGATTTGGAAAAGACATAGGTACCGCTTTAACTTCAAAGTCGGTTTCATATAATAGAAATCGACGTCTAAAATTAGCCACAAAATACAATTTTCTAGGTGAAAAATTTGCCTCTAAAATTTTTAATACGGCGTCGATTTTTCTCAAACTGACGATACATGTTTCACACCATGTCCCTGCGAAAAAATTTATCCCCTCATTAGTCGTCAGTTATTCTAGAAAATCGAGACTAATCAACCTTCGCAAGACAAATATTTCTTAAAGGGATAGGTCTGTAGCGTCGATTGGTTACTAGAAACCGACCACTAGGTATTTTCACGCCTTGTCCCCGAGAAAATACCCCCCCCAATTTACTCCTTCATTGTAACATCCCTGACCTGGGTTATGAAATAACCCTAGATGTTTTGCCTAATTGAGTGATTAGATGCTTGTGTTTATCTTTTGAAATGTAATTAAGGCTTTTGAAGAACTTATATTTCAATTTCAGTCCTTTTTGCATAATGTTGAAACAATGTTTTGTTAAATATGGACTAAAGTGCAAATTACCCAAGTTGAGGGGTTAACTTGCAAATTGCACATGTTGAAATGTTCCTCTGATGTTGATACGTCATAAGAATGCATATGATATGGTGGTATGGATTCCACAAGCTTGAGCACCAAGATATAGCTTGTAGAGCAATCCTTGTGCTTTAAAACCTAGTTTTGGTGTAATGTGCAAATTACCCAAAACCTAGGGTCCAACATGTAAAATATATCCTCTAGAGTATCTCTTATGTTTCTTGACATCAAGTAGAACAATGAAAATGAGGAGGGCACCTCATTTGAATGATCAAGGAGGAAAGATAATATTGATATTAAAATAATAAGCAAATGCCCCTTTAATACATATATAACTTAGTAAGGTAATTGGTTTCTTTTCCTTTTAACCTTGGATAAGGGAGGAGTGTTGCATGTGATTAGGAGGAAGAGACGTGGCCAAGGATGATGCAAGCCTTGGTGGATATGTTTAAGAAATAAAAGAAATAACAATCTTTTTCTTTGCCTTGAAAATATCCAAAAATATATAAGGATCCTTATCATCAAAGCAAGGGATCGTTTCCCTTAGTACTTTTCTCATCTTCTTGCCTTGACCGACCAAGAAGGAGCTCTGGAGTAGAGGGAGGACGACCAAGATGGTTTTGGTAAGTATGGATCACCATCTACCTCGAATTCATGGTGGGAATTCTAAAGCAAGGTTGGTTTATTGATGTTTTTCACACAATTCTCCTTTCTAGCCTTCTTCTCCATCCAAAGCATGAAGAGCGGACCTTGGACAACCATTGGAGATTCATCCACCATTAAATATACGAAGCTTGGAGCTCTAGATCAGATCTAAAGGTGGGTTTTATAACTCTAACCCTTAAGCTTTGCTTTTTCATCCTTCTTTCTTAGAAACGTTGCCTATACTTCTTCTTTAGACACTTCTGTGTGTTCTTGCAAGTGTTTTCGTGAAGAACAACCCCTGTTCTTGAGGTAGAAGATGATGATGTTAATTACAATGTTTATCCAAAAAGCAACTTTTGCAAACGGTTTCCCAAACCGTTTGGGAGCAAACGGTTTCAAACCGTTTGAATGCAAATGGTTTCAACCAAGAATGCATGGAAGCAAACGGTCCAAGACCGTTTGTGTGATGACCTCAATTTTTAGGGTTTTGATACCCAGTATGATATTCCAGGACCATGAGCGTTCTTTAGGCGGTTGAACTCACTTGAGGAATTGATCATCTAATTTTGAATCACGTCACCTTAAATGGTATGGTTAAAGTAAAGATGTGATTGGTGATTATGATATTGATTTTAGTTCCAAGTATGATATATATTTCTTTTTATTATTTGATTTAGGTACTTATGAAGTCAAGAGGTCCAATTCGCAGAGGTAGCAAACTCAAGTGACAATTGACAAGCCTTAAGGTATTTTAGGATCATAATAAGTGTTGTTGGACTTGCTAGACCAATGTTTGATGATTGTCTATTGTGAATTCAAGGCTTATACATCTATTTTGTATGGTTGTTTGAATAATTAATCTGCATAATCAAATAATGGAGTTGTGTCTCAAACATTTATAGGAGTTTCTTTAGGTTATCATCAACCTATGTCTAAAATATTAGAATTTTTGGAGATTTCTAGAAATAGATGTATCTTTTTGAATATGAGGACATTATGGATATAAATGTGATCAAACTATGTTCTTTTAGCTATTTAGTACTTAGATTCGTGGCATATTAATGTCACGCTACCTTTTACAGCATCGAGAGCCACTGATAGAGGGAACAGGTCATCCCTAACCTCCGTAAATGGAGGAACAGAAACCAGTCTAGGCGTCCTTTAGATCCGAAGAAGGTGGGGGAAACCAAGGAAAATATAGTTTGCAAGACCATGATCTACACATCATTCGGAGCAGATTGAACCTTCAAGACCCACATCACGGAGAGAACGAACTGCCTTCTCCCATGTGTTATCCTCCGCAGGTTGTAGTCTAGAGGAGGAAGAAAGGGAGAGATATACGAAGACTGGGCAAGATTTGAGACTTCATATGTGCTACCTTCTCCCTCACTTCGGTTCTAGGATCCTAGCTGTGAGCTCCAACGCTGACCCTTCTCTAATTCCGCCAACACCGATGCCAATCACCTAGCACCTTCTTCGTGGTGGCGCCACGGCTGCCAGCCAAACGAGGAGCTCATAGGCTCCTCCCGGGTTGTTTGGAGGCTGCAAAGACCTCGTTCTAGATTCGGTGGTCATAGGAGGATCACCGTGAGGCATTGGGAGGTTGATCCAAGCCCAGATGACGAAAGCCCCAAAGCTGCTGCACTACGCCGGTGGAGTCCCAAATCCAAGGTACGACCTTGAATTTGAAGCGTCACCGTGCAATAGAAGCTAGTCAGGGAATCTATGGAGGACTCCATGAAGATTCGCCCTGCACTGGATCAGGCCTCCATGGAAAGTCTATGATGAGATCCCTCATCGTGGTCTCTCTGCTCACAGCAGCGTCTCACCAACGGCTTCCCTATCTCAGCGATTCTCGCCAATACAGAAATGAGTAAGATGCAGGAAAGATGAGGATCGGAAGGAAGAAGCTCTTTGCCTCATTTCCAGGCTACGTGAGGAAATGGAAGCCCTGCCCCCGCTCACTGGATTCAATCACAGAGCCTCCTCCGCCGCACTCAAATCGGAGTTCAACATGGTGTCTCCGACACCCATCACACCTCTTGGAGAGCCAGTCGTTGGTCGATGCTCCTCTACGAAGCTTCTGGGGTCAATACTTCATGACGAGAGTAAGCTGTGGGCCGCTGATTGCTTGCCGATGTCCCTGTATGCGGCGGCGTTCTCCGTGCATCGTCGCGTAGGACCAGACCACACGAAGGAGAGAGAGAGCGTGAGCGAGAGGACACTCAGGTACCTGTTGGCGGGTGAGACGACCTAGAGGAGGGGGACCTATTGCTCGCCGGATGAGGGCCAGCGGCAACGCTCCCCAAACCAACTCAACGGTGGCACGATGCCTCGCGCGAGAGAAGAGCCCTGCTAGGACTCAGCGACCGCGTGAGAAAGAAAGGGGAGTGGACCGGGCCCGTCTTCTAGTCATCCAGGCGGACCGGTTCAGATTCTGGACCAACCGACTCCAAGCCAGACCAGGCGGACCACCCAGGTCAGAGAAAGAGCCACGCCCCTTGTGGGGTGACGTGGCGATATGTAACTGGCCCAAAAAGGTAAATCTTTTTCCTAAAACTCAGAAAATGCTCAGGTCTTGCAATATTCATTAAAAATAGTTCCCTTGGCCTATAAATCCCCCGAAAATACCTCTAGACTCAGAAAATGATCCCCTATATTACTGAACCCTTAGTTTTGGATTTTGAAGCACATCTTTTGATGATATTTAATTTAGGGTGAAATGCTTCTTTTGGGTTCATTTAATTTGTATAATTAGCAAATGATGGAAATAAAATACGAGAAAAATATTATTGGAACCCTAATACCACTTAGAAACCATAAGTGGACTCTAATATGATAGTAATGCCAAAATGTTATGTCTTTCCTTATTAATGAGAAAATTAATGCTTTTAAACTCTTTTTAGTTCTAGAAAATAGACCTATCATTGGAAAATTATGAAATCTGAACCAGACCCTTAGAATAACATCTGGATCACTATAAAAATACCAGAGACACATTTTAGATCAGTAACACCTAGATTTGGCCAAACCCTAACTTGGACCTAAAATTACCAAGAATATGATGTACATATATTAATGATGATCAATTATATTTAATCAGGTGATGAGCAGACTTCTAGATGATCAAGGATAAGTTAGAAATCTCTGAACTCAAGTACATGGGTTTTATTTAAGTATATGACTATGGTTTTCTTGCTTGCAATCATGATATGTATGTATTCTCTCTTCTATTTGCAAATATTGGATGTAGTAGCACTATATAGTACTCGATGTTTTATCACTTGTAAACATAAATGATAAGTAGATGCTTTGTAGTTATTTAAGGTGTTCATTATCCCCCTTACGAGGGAATGGATTAATGTTGGCTAGTACACCTCCCTAGAGCACACGGTGTATGGGGAGTTTCCCTAGAGTACTTGGTACACGGGGATGGGCCCAATATTTATGTTTTGGTACTAGTCCACCTTGATAATGAAATTCATCTAGGAAAATGACTTAAATTGGCATATTTCGCTTAATAAAGAAGTGTTTTCTATGATTTTCTTTCCTTCTGCAAATCTTTTTCAAAAATTATGAAAGCCATAAATATATGTATCTTTCTGCCCATGTACAAAACACATTGTGTGTTGATTTGTTGTTTCTCGTATGTTTTAGGTTCAGAGATAGCATGGGAGAAAAGTACAGGATGTGAGCAAGTTGTACAGGTTGTACCTATTGTGTAGATCCTAGTTTAGCATACATGTTCTTAGATTGTAGAATCTTCATTCAATATGTAATTGTAAATCATTGTGTAATAATTCATGTTGTATAAATATACATGTTGAATGTTGAGAAATGTTATGGTTGTATGTTCATGTATGCATATTATGCTTCCGCATCGCTTTCTGATATGTTTGGATGATGTTTTCGGATTCTGACATCTCATTCCCAATAGGGTTTGGAGAAGTCAAAATCCGGGGACGTCACAGTTTGGTGGCATTGACCATTTGGAATTCTATTGTGAATAATGTGGACTAATCATTTACCAAAAATCATCAATTAATTCCAAGTGAATCACCAATTGAAGGCTTATTAACCATCTAAACCCTAATCAGGTTAATGGCTGATTTCCATAATTGAATTAAGTTGAAGTTTGGGTTGAGTGGCCCAAACGGTTTCAAAACCGTTTGGGGATCACCCAAACGGTGTCAAGACCATTTGGTGATCACCCAAGACCATTTGGAGGTCTAGGGTTAAGTAGGGTTGACCAATTGAGGGTCCAATGATATCTAGTTGTTGAGCAATTAAGTGCTGATTTGGTGACCAAACCTAGGGTTCAACCCTTAAGTGAATGACTTGGTTTTTTGATGAAATAATGGGAAAACGGTCTCAAGACCATTTGGAGGATATCCAAACGATACCAAGACCATTTGGGGGACACCCAAGACCGTTTGGAGGTCTAGAGTTGACTATGGTTAAGTGGTTGAAGATTTAAAGGCATTAAGTTGAAGTACAATTAATTATTGACCTAGTGATCAATCTTATGAGCCAAACCTTAATTGGGTGAGTTAGTTTTTGATGTGGACTTGAGAAAACTGTATCAAGACCATTTGGAGGATATACAAATGATCCCAAGACTGTTTGAGGTCAGGTCATGACCAAATTGAATGATGGTTCAATGGTTTCAAATCAATTAGACTCATGTTGATACATGTTGAAGGGTGATTGATTCCAAACCCTAATCCAATTGATCCCAGCCCTAATTGATGATCAATTGAGGGTCAATTGAGTGTCAAATCAGTTGAGGGTTGAACTAATTGACTCAATTGATGACTGGCTAACAATGGCATGATCGATTGAGGGGTTCAACATTGGAAACCCTAACTCACTTGAAGTGGTTGATACACTTTTTGGTCCATGCAGTTTTGAGGTGGTTTGGACCAAACGGTCTCAATCCCGTTTCGGACCAAATGATCCCAAACCGTTAGATCTCATGCGGTTTCAAGATCGGTTGTGTCCATGCGGTTTCAAAGTCAAACTTGGCCAAACGGTCTTCATGACCAAACGGTCTTAAGTGTGCACTTTACCAAACGATTTCAAAAGTCAACAAGACCAAACGGTCTTCAACACCAAACGGTTTCAAGGTTTGTCCAAGACCGTTTGAAGGTTTAGTGTGCAAGACCGTTTGAGGTCTAAAAAGGTCAAGATCGTTTGATGCCTTAGTGGTGAAGATGGTTTAGTGGTTGATTAACCTAAACCTTAAAGATACCTAAAATGATTAAGAGACCAAGTAATTATTTGATTAATGTTTGTTTTGATCAATGGTGAACATTACAAAAGTACTTTTGATGGGATAGAGTAACCAATACTCTTTGATCAAGTGAATCTTAATGACCACAATAGTAATGACACAACCCATGATGTCAGTGTTGAATTGACTTAGCCTAATCATAGGTGATGTAAACATCATCTGATAGATAGAGGAGAGAGAAGACTCCCTATATGAATGAGAATTAAGTAATAAATCTCCAATATGTTTGAATGTGTCTAATTAGGGTATGATCCTTCATAGTGAGATCATGGAAAACCCTAATTATGATGGTTTATGAATCTTAACCTAATTTGAGGGCATTAATGGAAGAAATCCTCATACATGATGATGGTATGATTTTAATTCATTGCAAATTGAGTAGTGAACCCTAATCTAGGGTAATGTGATGAAATATGAATAGTAAACCTTAATTTAGGGAAATGCCATGATATGAACAGTAAACCCTAATTTGGGTTTTGCTTTTAAGCATGAAAATCTATACTTGAAATATGAAATGAGGAATCATTATTCCTTTTTAAGATGAAAGGGGTTAAATAACCTAATTAAATTGAATAGGGAAAACCCTAACCCTAGAAACCAGCCGTGGTTATGTAACATGGTCGTGGTATATCTTCTGTAGCACGACCATGGTGTTCTATACTTGATTTGGAAATAAATTGTACTGTGCTGATATAGATAGAATGTGCATATTATCAATTGTGTTAGTCATGCAGGTCTTTATAAAGAATTGAGCATAGCTAGGTAAGGGTTATGATGTCATATTCATTGAAAGAACTTTATAAGCTTTGAAAGTAATGATATGCTATGTGGCCTAGTAAGAGGTAACATATGAGATTGATAGTTTGTATGAGCCATAAAAAATATCTACATTGTTACAATCAAGGTCATGCTGTTAAATGACTTGATGATAGTATGTTACTTGGTGACAAGTGATTTGATGATCTAAGGGTTTGAATACCCATATTCCTGAACCATAATGATGAGATGGTTAGGGATTGATATCCTAATGATAACTGGATGTGAAATGAGCTTGATACAATTAGTATTCTTTCTTTATAGCAATTGTCTTATTGGTTTATATTTGAAAACATGCCTAATGCTAAGAGAATGCCATAATGTACTTAAATAATCAAGTATAATGATATCATGTAGAGCCCTGACCATAGATCCATCATTTTCAGAAGTTAAATGATGGTGAAACAGGAGATTCCTGGAGAGCATACTTTTGAGTATGTGGGGGTTATGGACGTGAATATCCTTACGTCCTAATGCCTGAATTGATGTGAGAAGTACATTTAATCTCTCAATCCTTAATTATATGTTTATACCGGGATGATGTATCACTAATCTCTCGATGATGTTGTTAATGCCACATCGATGAGTGATAAATAAGAAATCCCTAGATTGCAAAGAGAGTACATCATGCCACTGTAACTCTAATAGCAAAGTTGCCAGAATACCCTGGAAAGGTATTATGGAAGAGACACAAGATGTCCTGCATGTTGTTCCTCATACTGAATGAGGAAGATGAGGTCATAGGAATCCGACTCTTCTGATGACCTATGTATGGTACCGACGATTATGATTTCGTAATGGTCGGTTGGAGTATGAGAGGTGTAACTCATCTCCTCAGGGCATAAATATGTTTGAAAAATGTAATCATCTGAATAGCATAATTGCTTAGGTTGAACTACGAGAAATAATGATTGATGATACATTGTTTATAGTACTCTAGTTAAATAACTAGTATACATGTTCTTCATATTGCTTAGTGATATATGTCTTGTCATTCAATCAAATTATAATTGAAATGATTGCTTATGAAATACTATTCTACTTAACTTAATCAATGTTTTACCTGCTGTTGTGTATTTATAGTTCTACTACTCAATGTTATTCCATTATTGCAATAACAATGCTTCTGGCGGAGAGTTATAACTCTCGCTGGGACAATTATTCAATTGTCTCACCCCCGTGGGATTTGACTTCTTAGGTAGATGCCGTGGATGAAGAAATCCATCAGTGGGTGAGAAACAACAACAACAGCAGCAGTAGAAACATCAGGGACAACAGTGATCCTCAGGTAGAGACACTGTCTGTCGAGTCTTAGACATAAGGTCCTATGTGTCGTCTCTGTACTCTCAGGTCCTAGGAGTCAGTAGATGCTTAACGTAGATCTAAGATTTTTGGCTTAATGCCTCAAGATTTTTATACACTGCTCATGTACAGTTTAACAGGGCAGTTGATGCTTGTGACTCTTGAGATGTGATTTTACAGAGATGTAATAATGGATCAGTTTGTAAACAACTTATCATGTTTCCTTATAAAAGAGTTTTATCATTTGTACATCTCTTTACAAAAAGTTTTAATTTTTAGTGATTTTCAATAATTCCACTGCTAGTTAATCGCTTCCGCATTAGTTAATCCTATTTTTGTGATACGGTCATCACAGATTAGTGGTATCAGAGCTCTAGGTTCGTTGAGTCTACAGAGACATAGGACTTAGGTTGTTGAGTCTGTTCTAGTGTCTTGCAGTATATCTGATAGTGTCTTCTGCTCATTTAGGAGGAGAAGATAAAACTAAAGATGTCTGGACCACATGAGGAACATGTTGCTGAGAGTAGTGTCGCTGCACCAAGAAGAGGTGCAAGAAACCCAGAAAGAGAAGAACCTGTGCCTGAACCACCCCAGTTCAATCCAACTGACATGGGGAACCCAGCCGTTCAAGCCATGTTTGGGCAGTTTATGACTGCCATGACACATATGACTGATAGGATGCCTATACCTGCACCTAGGGCACCTACCCATCCTGAAGGATAAAGAGCCGGCAAGATGTTTGAATGACTTCTCCGAGTTGGAGCCACAAAGTATGCTGGAACAGCTGACCCATCAGATGCTGACTTGTGGTTAACTGAACTAGAGAAGGCCTTTAGAATCCTGAACATCCCAGAAGTTGAGAAGGTTATATGTATCTTCTCAAGGGAAGTGCTGGTCATTGGTGGACCATGGAAGAACAGAAGAGGCCAGGTGTGGAGATTGAATGGGAAGATTTTTGACGGGAATTTGTCAACAGATATTTCCCTAAGACCTTTCTGGATGAGAAAATCTCTCAGTTTGAGAGGTTAAGACAAGGACCGATGAATATTAGCGAATATGAAGCTAAGTTCATGGAGATTTTGAGGTTTTGTCCACACATGGCGACCACAGATGAAGAAATGATTATGCATTTTGAGAAAGGGTTAAACACTGAGTTGACCACCCCTGTGTCTGCTTTGGAGAATAGGGAAAGGTTTGCTACTTTTGTGGAGTCTGTCAGGAGGGTAGAGAGGTCTGTGGTAAAAAAGAGACAGACCAAGAATAAGAGGATGTATCCCCAGTTCTAAGGATCTTCATCTAAAGATTTCAAGAAACCTAGGTTTTCTGTACCTACACCACCACCTAGATTCAGTACCCAGACGCAGTGGACATCAAATAGGGGTAGAGGACGAAGCTTACCTTTAGAAGGAGCTCATAGCTCAACATCTATGTCGATTACAGGACCACCCATACCACAACAACTGAACAGAAGCTGTTACATATGTGGAAAGATGGGACATCTGATGAAGGATTGCAGAGCCAGAGAAGTGAGTGTAACTCAACCGCAAAGATAGAGTCAGCAAGGTTCTCAAAGGAGACAGTTTCTAAGAGGAGCTAGAGGGCGTGGACAAGCATCCCAAGCTGGATCATTGGCACCTAGTCGTCGAGCACTGAATCAACCACAGGCGACGACAAGATTCTACGCGATGAATCCACCTGAGGCAGTGATCAACCCTCGGGTTGTGGTAGGTCAGATGGAGTTGTTTAAAATGTAATATGTCTACATCTTGTGTTGTATCTATTTTAATTGATCCGGGTGCTACACACTCCTTTATCACTCAAAGAGTGGTTCTTGACTACAACCTGACTAAAAGTCATAGGATAGATAGTTTGTTGCTAGAAACTCCATTGATGGGATCTGTTGTGTTGTAGGAAGTATGTTCTCCCTGTACCCTCTTCTTTTCTGAACATCGCATTCAAGTGGATCTTATACCACTTGAGATGCATGGATTCGATGTAATCCTAGGGATGGATACCTTAGAAAGGTATAAGGTTGTCTTGGATTGTGAGTCCAAGCAAGCTGTGTTCACTGATGAAAGTGACACATGGATCTTTCAAGGAGAAAGAAAGATTCTTCCAACCTGTTTGGTGTCAGCTATGGTTGCTGAGAAGCTGATGAGGGAAGGATGTTATGCATTCTTGGCCCATGTGGTAGATACTACCATGGAGAGTCTTAACCCTGTTGAAGTTCTGGTAGTCAGGGAATTTGTAGATGCATTTCCTGAAGAACTTCCAGGTGTACCTCCGTCCCTGGAATTAGATTTTGAGATTAATCTAATTCCATACATGCAACCTATAACACAAACACCGTATAGGATGGCGCCTATTGAGATGGAAGAACTCAAGAAACAACTACAAGAGTTGCTTGAGAAAGGTTTCATCTGACCGAGTACTTCACCTTGGGGTGCTCTGGTCCTCTTTGTTAAAAAGAAAGATGGGTCAATGTGGTTGTGCATTGATTATAAACAATTAAATAAAGTAACGATAAAGAATAAGTATCCTCTACCGAGGATTGATGATCTCTTTGACCAGTTGCGTGGTGCAATCGTCTTCTCAAAAATAGATTTGAGGTCGGGACATCATCAACTACGTATTAAGGATAGTGACATACCCAAGTCTGCCTTTAGGACAAGGTATGGTCACTATGAGTTCATAGTTATGTCATTTGGACTAACTAATGCACCAGCTGCATTTATGGAACTCATGAATAGAATCTTTCAACCTTTTCTTGATAAGTGTGTTGTTGTCTTTATAGATGACAACTTGATATATAGTAGAGATGCTCAGTAGCATGAACAACATCTTTGTTAGGCTCTAACTTTGCTAAGAGAACATAAGTTATATGATAAGTTGAGCAAGTGTGAGTTCTGGTTACCATAAGTTTCTTTTCTTGGACACGTAATATCTGCTTCAGGTATTCGTGTTGACCCTAAAAAGGTAGAATATGTTCTGCTATGGGAGCAGCTGAAGACACTGACGGAGATCCATAGTTTATAAGGGTTAGCAGGCTATTACCGGTGGTTCATTAAGAACTTCAATTCTATAGCTTTACCCTTGGCTAAGTTGACCGGAAAGGATGTTCCTTTTGTTTGGAGTGATAAGTGTCAACAATCATTTCAGTTGTTGAAGGAAAAGTTGACAAGTGCACCTGTGCTTGTGTTACCTGAGCGAGGGAAAGGATATATAGTTTTCTATGATGCCTCTAAGAATGGACTAGGATGTGTGTTGATGCAGGATAAAAAAGTGATTTCTTTTGCTTCCCGACAACTTAAGAAACATGAGGAGAATTATTCGACACACGATCTAGAACTAGTTGCTGTAGTTCATGCCTTAAAGATCTGGAGACATTATCTTTATGGAGAGACATTCCAGATTTTTCACAGACCATAAGAACCTTAAGTATATCTTTTCTCAGCATGAGATTAACATGAGGAAACACCGCTGGATGGAATTAATCAAGGACAATGACTGTACAATTGATTATCATCCAGGGAAGGCCAATGTGGTTGCTGATGCTTTGAGTAGGAAATCAGCAACACCAGCTTTAGATAGAGCACAACTGAATTCCTTGGTATGCTCTAGGAGGAATATGCTTATCTCCTTAAGGCAAGACAATGTACAGTTGAAAGTATCATTGTTAGCCAGGTTGTTAGCTGAGATGCATATAAAACCTACTCTGAGACAGCAGATCAAGGAGGCACAACAAGTTGATGTTGCAGTTCAATTAATTAGATCGGAGTATGGTAATGAGAAACGAGATGGTTTCCATGACTCAGATGATCAAGTAGCCTGTTATTATGGTAGGATGATAGTACCGAATGTGGATAACTTGAGGAAGTTAGTCCTAGAAGAAGCTCATTCTTCATTGTATGCTATGCATCCAGGAAGCACCAAGATGTATCGATACTTGAAAGATATGCATTGGTGGCCTGGTTTGAAGAAATACATTGCTGAGTTTGTTATGAGGTGTCCTGTGTATCAACAAGTTAAAGCTGAGCACCAGAAGCCTGCAGGGACAATGCAACCTTTGCCCATACCATAGTGGAAGTGGGATAATGTAACCATGGACTTTGTGGTTGGTCTACCCAGGACAGCCAAAGGACATGATTCCATCTTGGTAATAGTTGATAGGTTGACAAAGACAACACATTTATTACCTGTAAAAACAACCTATTCTACTGAGAAGCTAGCACAGCTATATGTCGATGAGATAGTGCGGCTGCATGGGGTCCCAGTTACCATTGTTTCTGATAGAGGTCCCCAATTTACGAGTCATTTTTGGGAGCGACTTCATAAAGCTTTAGGAACACAGTTAAGGTTTAGTACAACCTTTCATCCTCAGACTGATGGACAATCAGAAAGGACTGTACAGACTTTGGAGGACTTGCTTAGAGCATGTGTTCTGCAGTTTACAGAGAGTTGGGATCTACACTTAAGCTTGATAGAGTTTGCATATAATAAAAACTATCAACATATCATTGACATGGCACCTTATGAAACTTTGTATGGTAGACGTTGTAGATCACCCCTATGTTGGTATGAAACTGGTGAATATCAACTTTTAGGTCCTGATCTTGTGCAGCAGACCACTGAGAAGATTAAAGTAATACAACAACAGTTAAAGATTGCACAAGATAGGCAGAAATCTTATTATGATAAGCGTCGTAGACCTTTAGAATTCCAGGTTGGAGACAGAGTGTACCTTAAAGTCTCACCCTGGAAAGGAGTTCTTAGATTTGGAAGGAAAGGAAAGTTAGCTCCTAGGTTTATGGGGCCTTATCCAATCATTGAACGGATTGGGAAGGTAGCTTATAAGCTAGAGTTACCACCAGAGTTACAAAAGTTACACCATGTGTTCCGCATTTCCATGCTTAGGAAATGTCACCCTGATATAGAATCAATTCTGCAACCTATGGAAGTAGAATTGAATGATGATGTATCTTATGAGGAAGGACCTGTGTTAATCCTTGACAAGAGAATTAAAAAGCTGAAAAAGAAAGACATAAGTCTTGTAAAAGTCCTCTGAACTCACCATGGTATTGAAGAAGCCACGTGGGAATTAGAGGAAGAGATGAGGAGGAAGTACCCTACTCTTTTCTCTTAAGATGTTTTTGTAATGATTTCGGGGACGAAATCCTTATAAGGGGTGGATAATTTGTAACATCCCTGACCTGGGTTATGAACTAACCCTAGGTTTTTTTCCTAATTGAGTGATTAGATACTTGTGTTTATCTTTTGAAATGTAATTAAGGCTTTTGAATAACTTATATTTCAATTTCAGTCCTTTTTGCATAATGTTGAAACATTGTTTTGTTAAATATGGACTAAAGTGCAAATTACCCAAGTTGAGGGGTTAACTTGAAAATTGCACATGTTGAAATGTTCCTCTGATGTTTAGACGTCATAAGAATGCATATGATATGGTGGTATGGATTCCACAAGCTTGAGCACCAAGATATAGCTTGTAGAGCAATCCTTGTGCTTTAAAACCTAGTTTTGGTGTGATGTGCAAATCACCCAAAACCTAGGGTCCAACATGTAAAATATATCCTATAGAGTATCTCTTATGTTTCTTGATATCAAGTAGAGCAAAGAAAATGAGGCAGACGTCTCATTTGAATGATCCAGGAGGAAAGATAATATTAATATTAAAATAATAAGCAAATGCTCTTTTAATACATAAAGGTAATCGATTTCTTTTCCTTTTAACCTTGGATAAGGGAGGAGTGTTGCATGTGATTAGGAGGAAGAGACGTGGCCAAGGATGATGCAAGCCTTAGTGGATATGTTTAACAAACATAAGAAATACTCTATAGGATATATTTTACATGTTGGAGATGCAAGCCTTGGTGGATATGTTTAAGAAATAAAAGAAATAACAATCTTTTTATTTGCCTTGAAAATATCCAAAAATATATAAGGATCCTTATCATCAAAGCAAAAGATCATTTCCCTTAGTCCTTTTCTCATCTTCTTGCCTTGACTGACCAAGAAGGAGCTCTGGAGTAGAGGGAGGACGACCAAGCTGGTTTTGGTAAGTATGGATCACCATCTACCTCGAATTCATGGTGGGAATTCTAAAGCAAGGTTGGGTTATTGGTGTTTTTCACACAATTCTCCTTTCTAGCCTTCTTCTCCATCCAAAGCTTGAAGAGCGGACCTTGGACAACCATTGGAGCTTCATCCAACATTAAAGCTATGAATCTTGGAGCTCTAGATCAGATCTAAAGGTGGGTTTTATAACTCTAACCCTTAAGCTTTGCTTTTGCATCCTTCTTTCTTAGAAACATTGCTTATACTTCTTCTTTAGACACTTTTGTGTGTTCTTGCAAGTGTTTTCATGAAGAACAGCCCCTGTTCTTGAGGTATAAGATGACGACGTTAATTCCAATGTTTATCCAAAAAGCAACTTTTGCAAACGGTTTCCCAAACCGTTTGGGAGAAAACGGGAATGCAAACAGTTTCAACCAAGAACGAATGGAAGCAAATGGTCCAAGACCGTTTGGGGGAATTGACTAGGCGTTGACCATTTGGAAGTATGTTGTGAATAATGTGGACTAATCATTTACCAAAAATCATCAATTAATTCCAAGTGAATCACCAATTGAAGGCTTATTAACCATCTAAACCCTAATCGGGTTAATGGCTGATTTCCATAATTGAATTAAGTTGAAGTTTGGGTTGAGTGGCCCAAACAGTTTCCAAATCGTTTGGGGATCACCCAAACGGTGTCAAGACCATTTGGTGATCACCCAAGACCATTTGGAGGTCTAGGGTTAAGTAGGGTTGACCAATTGAGGGTCCAATGATATCAAGTTGTTGAGCAATTAAGTGCTGATTTGGTGACCAAACCTAGGGTTCAATCCTTAAGTGAATGACTTAGTTTTTGATGAAATAATGGGAAAACGGTCTCAAGACCGTTTGGAGGATAGCTAAATGATCCCAAGACCGTTTGGGGGTCACGAAAGACCGTTTGGAGGTCTAGGGTTGACTATGGTTAAGTGGTTGAAGATTCAAAGGCAATAAGTTGAAGTACAATTAATTATTGACCTAATGATCAATCTTATGAGCCAAACCTTAATTGGGTGAGTTAGATTTTGATGTGGACTTGATAAAACGGTCTCAAGACCGTTTGGAGGATATCCAAATGATCCCAAGACCGTTTGAGATCAGGTCATGACCAGATTGAATGATGGTTCAATGGTTTCAAATCAATTAGACTCATGTTGATACATATTGAAGGGTGATTGATTCCAAACCCTAATCCAATTGATCCAAGCCCTAATTGATGATCAATTGAGTGTCAAATCAGTTGAGGGTTGACCTAATTGACTCAATTGATGAGTGGCTAACAATGGCATGATCGATTGAGGGGTTCAACATTGGAAACCCTAACTCACTTGAAGTGGTTGATACACTTTTTGGTCCATGCAGTTTTGAGGTGGTTTGGACCAAACGGTCTCAAGAACGTTTGAGTCCAAACAGTTTCAAGACCGTTTGGGACCAAACGATCCCAAACTGTTTGATCTCATGCGGTTTCAAGATTGGTTGTGTCCATGCGGTTTCAAAAGTCAAACTTGGCCAAACGGTCTTCATGACCAAACGGTCTTGAGTGTGCACTTTACCAAACGATTTCAAAAGTCAACAAGACCAAATGGTCTTCAACACCAAACGGTTTCAAGGTTTGTCCAAGACCGTTTGAAGGTTTAGTGTGCAAGACCGTTTGAGGTCTAAAAAGGTCAAGATCGTTTGATGCCGTAGTGGTCAAGATGGTTTAGTAGTTGATTAACCTAAACCTTAAAGATACCTAAATGATTAAGAGACCAAGTAATTAGTTGATTAATGTTTGTTTTGATCAATGGTGAACATTACAAAAGTACTTTTGATGGGATAGAGTAACCAATACTCTTTGATCAAATGAATCTTAATGACCACAATAGTAATGACACAACCCATGATGTCAGTGTTGAGTTGACTTAGCCTAATCATAGGTGATGTAAACATCATCTGATAGATAGAGGAGAGAGAAGACTCCCTATATGAATGAGAATTAAGTAATAAATCTCCAATATGTTTGAATGTGTCTAATTAGGGTATGATCCTTCATAGTGAGATCATGGAAAACCCTAATTATGATGGTTAATGAATCTTAACCTAATTTGAGGGCATTAATGGAAGAAATCCTCATACATGATGATGGTATGATTTTAATTCATTGCAAATTGAATAGTGAACCCTAATCTAGGGTAATGTGATCAAATATGAATAGTAAACCCTAATTTAGGGAAATGTCATGATATGAACAGTAAACCCTAATTTGGGTTTTGCTTTTAAGAACGAAACTCTATACTTGAAATATGAAATGAGGAATCATTATTCTTTTTTAAGATGAAAGGGGTTAAAGAACCTAATTGAATTGAATAGGGAAAACCCTAACCCTAGAAACCAGCCATGGTGATGTAACACGGTCGTGGTATATCTTCTGTAGCATGACCGTGCAAGATAGCACGGCCGTGGTGTTCTATACTTGATTTGGAAATAAATTGTACTGTGCTGATATAGATAGAATGTGCATATTATCAATTGTGTTAGTCATGCAAGTCTTTATAAAGAATTGATCATATCCAGGTAAGGGTTATGATGTCATATTCATTGAAAGCACTTTATAAGCTTTGAAAGTAATGATATGCTATGTGGCCTAGTAAGAGGTAACATATGGGATTGATAGGCTGTATGAGCCATGAAAAATATTTGCATTGTTACAATCAAGGTCATGCTGTTAAATGACTTGATGATAGTATGTTACTTGGTGACAAGTGATTTGATGATCTAAGGGTTTGAATACCCATATTCCTAAACCATAATGATGAGATGGTTAGGGATTGATATCCCAATGATAACTGGATGTGAAATGAGCTTGATACAATTAATATTCTTTCTTTATAGCAATTGTCTTATTGTTTTATGTTTGAAAACATGCATGATGCTAAAAGAATGCCATAATGTACTTAAATAATCAAGTATAATGATATCATGTAGAGTCCTGACCATAGATCCATCATTGTCAGAAGTTAAATGATGGTGAAACAGGTTTTCCTAAGGGAATTCCTAGAGAGCATACTTTTGAGTATGTGGGGGTTATGGACGCAAATATCCTTACGTCCTAATGCAGGAATTGATGTGAGAAGTACATTTAATCTCTCAATCCTTCATTATATGTTTATACCGGGATGATGTATCACTAATCTCCCGGTGATGTGGTTAATGCCGCATCGATGAGTGATAAACAAGAAATCCCTCGATGGAGAAGAGAGTACAACATGCCACTGTAACTCTAATAGCGAAGTTGCCAGAATACCCTGGAAAGCTATTATGGCAGAGACATAAGATGTCCTGCATGTTGTTCCTCATACTGACTGAGGAAGATGAGGTCATAGGAATCCAGCTCTTCTGATGACCTATGTATGGTACCGATTATGATTTCATAACGGTCGGTTGGAGTATGAGAGGTGTAACTCATCTCCTCAGGGCATAAATATGTTTGAAAAATGTAATCAGTCGAATAGCATAATTGCTTAGGTTGAACTATGAGAAACAATGATTGATGATACATTGTTTATAGTACTCTAGTTAAATAACTAGTATACATGTTCTTCATATTCCTTAGTGATATATGTCTTGTCATTCAATCAAATTATAATTGAAATGATTGCTTATGAAGTACTATTCTACTTAACTTAATCAATGTTTTACCTGCTGTTGTGTATTTATAGTTCTACTACTCAATGTTATTCCATTATTGCAATAACAATTCTTCTGGCGGAGAGTTATAACTCTCGCTGGGACAATTATTCAATTGTCTCACCCCCGTGGGATTCGACTTTTTAGGTAGACGCCATGGACGAAGAAATCCATCAGTGGGTGAGCAACAACAACAACAACATCAGTAGCAGCAACATCAGGGACATCAGTGATCCTCAGGTGGAGACACTGTCTGTCGAGTCTTAGACAAAAGGTCCTATGTGTCGTCTCTGTACTCTCAGGTCCTAGGAGTCAGTAGATGCTTAAAGTAGATCTGAGATTTTTGGCTTAATGCCTCGAGACTTTTATACACTGCTCATGTACAGTTTAACATGGCAGTTGATGCTTGTGACTCTCGAGATGTGATTTTACAAAGATGTAATGATGGATCAGTTTTTAAACAACTTATCATGTTTCCTTATAAAAGAGTTTTATCGTTTATAGATCTCTTTACAAAAAGTTTTAATTTTAAGTGATTTTCAATAATTCCGCTGCTAGTTAATCGCTTCCGCATTAGTTAATCCTATTTTCGCGATACGGTCATCACATTCATCATCAGTTTTTTTAGACAAGTGACAACTATGGTACTAACACTAGATCAAATTTTTTATTTCGATATGTAGATAGACACAATTTTATCTCTAGCAACTAACGATTAAAACTCTAACCGAGTGTAACTTTTTTTATTTATATTTTCACTTAGTTGTCAATTTTTCACAAGTAACCGATGACTATAAGAGTTAGGCGTCGGTCTTTTCTAACAACCGATGACTATGGGTAACTTAATAGTACCCGTGTGAAAAAAACTTTTCCCCATTTTTTATTTCATCGTGATTCACCGTAGCTTTTGTGATTTGCAAACCTTGCCCGCGCGCCGCCTTTGTAGCTCTAAGGTCCACTGCCGCCGCTCCTGCTCCTTTCTTCCTCGAGTCATCTGCCACCGCTCCCGCTCCTCTCTTGCTCCAGTCGTTTGCCACTATTCTTCTTCTCACTCTGCCGCTCCAGTAGCTGGGGAGGACGCTGCCCAGTCGCCACCACCGGCTGCCGATGGATCAACTCCAGCCATCTGTCGTCGCTCCAGCCTGCTTCACCTCCAGCCATCGTCCTGCCTGCTAGCACTGCCACTCCAGCCTGCCAGTACGACCACCTCCACCTCCACCTCCACCTCCACCTCCGACCGCCGCTGCCGTAGCCTGCTCGACCGCACCATTATGGTGAGTGGTTAATCAAAAGTAGAAGTACATTTTGATTTATTAGGGTTAATGATGCATGCATAAACTTAATTAATTATATTTACCCTTAGTTTCTCTATTGTTAGTGATTGATTTAATTTGGTTCAATAATTGCTCGTCAAGAATTTGAAGTTGATTAATATTGATTACTAAGGGTTAATGATGTATGAATGAACTTAATTAATTAGATTTGCACTTAATTTCTCTGTTGTTAGTGATTGATTTAATTTAGTTCAATAATTTCTCATTAAGAATGTGTAGTTGATAAATATTGATTACTTAGAGTTAACGATGCATGAATGAATTTGATTAATTAATATTGCTTCCTTTTCTCTTGTTAGTGATTGATTTAAATTAGTTCAATTATTACTCTTCAAGATTGTGTAGTTGATTAATATTGATTAATTAGGGTTAATGATGCATGAATGAACTTACCCAAATGCGAGAATTAATTGAATTAAATGATGTTACATAAAACCTAGGATATGAATGATGAAACTATGATCATAAGTATAAGAATGACAACATATATACATATATTTTGGTGGCATAGAAACTCGTCTAAGATTTACTCATTAGGAGTAAATCTTGGATAGTCCCCAGTTTGGAACTATTATTGAACACTTAATCTCACTAAGGATGTAAGTGTATAATGTATATTCAGTTTTCATGATGTTTCATCAACACTTCCCTATTTGTTGTCTTAGTACATATGTTGGTGGGCATTTGCCCATGTACATTAGTATACTTGGAGAACTGCGGGGAAATGCTGCCAAAATTTTCTTGAAAACTGAATACACATTATACACTTACTAGTGAGATTAGGTATTCAAGAATGGGATAGGTTGTACACACATTCATTATAAGACCCTAAACCCTAACCATTTAATCCTAAACCCTAATATTTAACCCTAAACCCTAATCTTTAAATCTTTAACTTAATATGTAAATCCTAACCTCTAATACTTGTTTTCTCTTTGATCATAGAATGGATAGATCATGGATGTCCATTCCAAGTCACTGCACTCCAGAGTTTATTGCTGGTCTTGATCAATTTATTAGATTTGCGGAGAAACATAGGAAATAACCTGGAGATAGGTTCTATTATTCATGTAGGCATTGCGGTAACAACTTGACAATCAACACCGGTGATGAAATCAAAAGTCATGTCATGTGCAACAAGATTGTACAAGGATATACCGAATGATACTAGCATGGAGAGATTTCAAACCTGTGATCAATAGATGTCAATAGAAGTTCCTGTGTTGAACAAGAAATTGCCGCCGATGACGTAGATGTGGACGAACCGATTCTAATAGACATCATTAATGTGATGATGGATAATTGTGGGGTAGAGCTCACCGATTCACCTTCCTTGTTTAAGAACATTGTTCATGATAATGAGAGAGCATTATACACATGTTATACTAAGTTTATGAAGCTAAGCGTTGTGTTGAGATTATATAATCTGAAGGCTAATAATAGATGGAGTGATAAAAGCTTCACGTCATTATTGTCTTTGTTGAAAGAAATTCTTCCTGAAGGAAATGAGCTTCCAATCTCAACATACGAGTTAAAGAAAATCTTATGCCCAATGGGAATGGAGGCTAAGAAGATATATGCATGCCCAAATGATTGTGTATTATTTCAAAAGGACTTTGTGGATTTGAAAGATTATCCAATATGTGAGGCGTCAAGGTATAAAATGACGACTTTGGAGAAGTCCAAAACTGACTGTTCTGCCAAGGTGATGTGGTATCTACCTATAATACCATGATTTCAACGCTTGTTTTCCAATACGATAGATACATAGAATTTAAGGTGGCATGCAGAGGTTAAGAAAAATAATGATGGGATCCTACGACATGCGTCTGATTCTCTACAGTGGAATAAAATTGATTTATTGTACCCTGGATTTGGTGAAGAAGTCAGGAATCTAAGATTTTGTCTTTGTACCAATGGGATGAATCTGTACGACACATTGAGTAGCCAGCATAGTGCTTGTCCTGTTCTGCTTGTTATATACAATCTTCCTCCCTGGTTGTGTATGAAAAATAAGTATGTTATGTTGTAGTTGTTGATATTGGGCCCTAAACTACCTAGAAATGATACTTACATTTATCTTGAACCTCCGATTGATGACTTAAAGAAACTCTGGGGTGAAGGTATGATGACCTATGATGCTTCACGTAGAGAGACATTTCGTTTGCATGATATGCTATTTTGTACTATTAATGACTTTCCAGCATATGGGAATATGTCTGGATACAGTGTAAAAGGATCCAAAGCATGCCCTATATGTGAAGAGAACAACGATTCAATATGACTAAAACATGGCATAAAGACTGTATATCTTGGTCATCGAAGGTTTCTTCCAAAATTCCATCCATATCGAAGGTTGCACAAAGCATTCAATGGATGGAATGAGGAACATAGTGTAAAGAGTGGGACCTGATAGTGGGCCCACTCAACAATACAAACATACGAGCTATGAATGATTAAGCAGCGAAAACAATAACCATTTAGAAAGTTATATAATATTCCATGTACATAACTTTCTCACCCTAAGGGTGATACATAAAAAGAAAATACTATGATTAATTTTACAAGAGCCCCAACTATAGAGGGAAACCTAACCATTCCAAGATATCCTAAAGTCAACACCAAGTGTACTACCTTTATATGTTCAAGTCCTTCAAAACACCTATACTTGGGTATTTTTGGGAACACATAGAAAACAGACATAAAAATGGTATGCATCAGTAAAAACTGGTATATGTGTAATATAAAATATTTTGGGCATTTATAAGGAGTTTATGTGAAAAGGAGGTGTTCCTTCAAGAGAGGCCACATGAATTTAGGTAAGTTCAAGAGAAGTGTTCAGTAAAAGAATGATTCATATAAGAGCGCCAAATAGTATGAATGAAACTCTTGCCATTTATCATATCACAATCCATAAAGTAAAACATTTTTCATGCAATTTAGTATTGACTAAGTCTACCTCTGTAGGGTCAAGACACCATTGAGCCTTTGGACTAAAAGTGGGTGAAACAGATGCACCCATGGCAGAAATAGACACGTCCAAATATACAAAATATGGGTGGAAACAAACACACCCAAATATACAACGTAAGGGTGGAAAAGGCATACCCCGAACGGAAACAAACTCATCCTAATGGTTATGCATACGAATATATAATAGATAACTAGTCTAATACAATGCACACATAATAGAGTGGCAAGACAATTTTGGTCCAGTCATAATCACATTTCAAGAGGCACTATAAAAATAACATGGCAGTGGGGTTTACAAACCCAATCAATAAGAATAATAAAATATTTAATTGAGTAAAAAAAGGTTTATACAAAAGAATGCCTCATTATAGGAATAATGGGTTTTTAGTCATTTAAATCCCCAAAGAAATAGGGAGTTCCATATACCTAATTTTCACACATAAAGGTTAACTTGAATAGTATACTTTAGTCCATAAAGTCAACTTTCACCCTAGAAACACATTAGGTATGTTAGTTAAACCCCATTGAGCGTGGCTATTCATTCTTAACATAGCTATACACATTATTCTTACCCTAGTTGTAATCACATAATTGCATATTAGGGTTTATAATTGTATTAAGTGAAAATATGATCCCTTGTATATTATTAATGTTCATGTTGTTGTTATTACATGCAAATACCCACTTTAAGTCATGGTACAATATTTTCTCATACACATTTATTCATGGTCATATACATATCATCATGTACTTAGAGACCATTATATTGATGGGTTAGATTTTACTTACATACACTACTACATTTTTGGCCAGTAACGTCGCTACCCATAGCGTCATTTTTATTAGAATAACTGACCTAATAGACTATTGCATCAGTTTTATCATAAAAACTGACCTTACATGTTTCCCGCGGAAAAAAATCACACGATTTTGGCTTCGCGCCTCAATTTATAACGTCGGTTTTTCCAAATAACCGATGCTATAGGGTCAAACAAAAATGCGGGCACCGCTTTGGAACTCTAGGGTCAGTTTTTATGGATAACCGACCTTATAGATACTGACCTCTAGGGTCGGTTTTTTCAAATACCCGACCTTATAGATGGTCTACGAAAATTCAGGCACCACTTAGGCTTTAGCGTCGGTTTTCTCAAATAACCGACCCTATAGACCCGACTTGCAGCGTCGGTTTTGTCAGTTAACCGACGCTAAAGGTCAGGCTAGTATTAGACCAAAACGCGCGATAGACCCGATCGACTTGTGTTTCATTTCATTTTTCTCGAAAGCACAGTGCTATAAACCCCCTCCTTCTCTGTCGTTGTGTCCAAGGAGGCCATCTCCGTGTCCTTCTGACGCCGCCGTCGTGTCCAACGAGCCAAGTTGTATTGTGGCCGCCGTGTCCAAGGAGCCGAGCTGTGTTGTGCCACCGCCGAGCCGTGTTGTGCCGCCGCCGAGCCGTACGCGTTGTACCGCCGCCGCCAAATAAAGGTCGCAAGGTATATTTTATTAACTAAAAATTGGTCGAAAGCTTCTCGGTTGTACGTGTTGTGCCTCCGTCGAAGAGCCCTTCTCAGTTGGAAAGGAGAGGCGGGGCAGGTGGGGGCTGCTGTGGTCGGGGCTGGGGTCCGACGATGGGTAGTGATGGGTGCTGCGGTCGGGGCTGGGGTCAGCAGTGGGTAGCGATGGGTGCTGGTGGTAGTAGCACGATCGTGCCATAACCACGACCATTTTTCTTCTTATTGTCATGCCGCGATTGAGGAGAGGTTCGGAATGAGTATATTTGTTAGGTAGCACGGCCGTGCTGGGTAGCACGACTGTGGTGGTTGTAGCTGAGTGAATGTAATTGTTAGGTAGCACGACCGTGGTGGCTGTGGCTGAGTGAATGTATTTGTTAGGTAGCACGACCTTACTGGGTAGAATGGCCATATTGGCTGAGTTGCTGAACTGCATTTGTTAAAATCTTCCTGCTCCTCTAATATTGATGTATATTGACCCTAATGACTTACATTATAAGAGAATTGAATCGTGCATTTGTGTTGTTGCAGGTGTTGTTGACTTGCATATATTTCTTCTTCATCCTTCAAGTGAGGTATAATATTCTCACTCTCCCAATGTGCCATTAGGCTTCATTTTGATTCACATATTTAATACATACGGTAGCGCTTGGTAGACATTCCAGTAATATAAGGGTAGACATTGTGTAGTCTCAGATTGATACTTTAGGGTTTATATATGAGATCATCGAATGCATGATGTTTAACTTAATATAAAAATATGATAATAATACATTTATGCATGTATCAACATAGAAACCCGTTCAAAATTTACTCATAGGAGTAAATTTTGGATAGTCCCCAGTTTGGGACTATTTTTGGATATTTAATCTCACTTAGGATGTAACTGTATAATGTATGTTTAGTTTTGAAGAAAATTTTAGTAGTATTTCCTCATTTGTTCTCTGGGTACATATGTGAGTGGTTATTTACCATTTACATCGGTGTACTTGGAGAACTTAGGGGAAATGCTTCTGAAATTAACTTCCTATCAATAAAAACTTACATCTTATAGTATCAATATTAAATGCTTAGTTTTATAATTAATTTTAATGTGCTATAGAAAATGGATCGAAGTTGGATGTCTATCAAGAACTATTGTAGTCTAGAGTTTGCCAAAGGTCTTAATGAATTTATCAGATTTGCTGAGGAACATAGGAAACTACCTACAGATAGGTTCTATTGTCCATGTAGAAATTGTGGTAACAATTTGAAAGTTGATACTACTGAGGAAATTAAGGATCATGTCATATGCAATGGGATCATACAAGGTTATAATGAATGGTATTGGCATGGAGATAAAATTAATAATGGATCAAAAAATGTTGATACTAATAGTTGTGGCATAGAAGATATAGATAATGATGATAATTTCAATGATGAACCGATTTAGGATGACCCGATTCAGGATGATATGGTTGAGATGCTACGCAGTTGTCGGGACAATGTCATTGATCCACCTTCTTTATTTGCAAACATAGTCCATGATGCTGAAAAGCTTTTATATAAGGGTTGTACTAAGTTCACGAGGTTGAGTGCTGTGATGCGATTATATACTCTTAAAGCTCAAAACTGGTGGAACAATAAGAGTTTCACTTCACTGTTGTCTTTGTTAAAGGAAATTCTTCCTGAAGGCAACGAGCTTCCAATTTCAACATATCAAGCAAAGAAAATAATGTGCCCAATGGGAATGGAGGCTAAGAAGATTCATGCATGTTCAAATGATTGTGTGTTGTTTCAGAAGGACTATAGTAATTTAATAAATTGTCCAAAATGTGGTGCGTCAAGGTATAAGAGCACAAATTCAGTTAAGGCTAAAAATGGCTCTCCTGTCAAGGTGATGTGGTATCTACAAATAATACCACGATTTCAATGCTTATTTGCTAATACAAAAGATGTGCAAAATTTGTCTTGGCATGGGGAGTTAAAGGACAAAGATAATGGCATCCTACGACATGCATTTGATTCACCACAATGGAAGAAAATTGATTTATTATACCCTCAATTTGGTAACGAACCAAGAAACTTAAGACTTGGACTCTGTACAGATGGAATGAATCCCTATGGTACATTAAGCAACCAACATAGCATGTGGCCTGTTATGATTGTTATATACAATATTCCTCCTTGGTTGTGTATGAAAAATAAGTATGTCATGTTGTCAATATTGATATCAGGGCCCAAGCAACCTGGAAATGATATTGATGTTTACCTTCAACCTCTAATAGATGACCTAATGAAACTATGGGAAGAAGGTATTATGACATAAAGAGATATTTAGTTTGTGTGCTATGTTGTTTTTCACAATTAATGACTTTCCATCTTATGGAAATTTTTCTGGATATAGCATAAAAGGATACAAAGCATGTCCTGTTTGTGAGGAAAATACTGATTCAACCAGACTAAAACATGGTGGTAAAATCATATATCTTGGTCATCGAAGATTTCTCCCACTAGTGCATCCTTATCGAAGGCAACACAAAACCTTTAATGGGTCAACTGAGGAACGAGGTGCTCCTAAACCTATACCAAGAAATGTTGTATATGATAGGGTGAAACATATTGTTAATGAATTTGTAAAGAGTTCAAGTTGTCATACACTCACATGTGACAAATCTCTATACAAGAAGAGGTCAATATTATGGGATCTTCCTTATTGGAGATCTTTGCCAATTAGACACTGCATTGACGTCATGCATGTTGAAAAAAATATTTGTGATAGCATCATCGGTACACTATTAAACATACCAGGAAAGACAAAAGATGGCATCAAATCTAGAAAAGATTTAGAATTAATGGGTATAAGAAAAGAATTATCAATGGAGATCAGGGGTTGCCGCACATATTTACCACCAGCTTGTTACACTTTGTCAAAGAAGGAGAAAACGACTTTCTGTGAGTGCTTGTATAATATTAAGGTTCCACAAAGATACTCTTCTAATATTCATAGATTGGTATCAATGAAGGATCTGAAGTTGATAGGTCTCAAATCTCACGATTGTCACACCTTAATGCAACAAATTTTACCTGTGGCTATTCGATCTATATTGCCGAAGCATGTAAGGTTTGCAATCACAAGACTCTGTTTCTTCTTCAATGAAATATGCAACAAAGTGATACATCCTAATACTCTCGATAAATTATAGAAAGATGTAATTCTTACCATGTGTCAGCTTGAAATGTACTTTCCTCCATTTTTTGATATCATGGTTCATCTTGTAGTACATATTACAAGGGAGGTGAAGATGTTGGGTCCAATTTTCTTACACTGGATGTATCCATTTGAACGCTACATGAGTGTTTTTAAAGGTGATGTTCGGAATCGTTATCGTCCTGAAGGGACTATTGTTGAGGGTTACGTGGCTAGGGAGGTGATGGACTTTTGTAATGATTTTTTGAATTGCAATGAAACTTCTAGCGATCTAAAAAATTCCCATCACACTGAATCTTATTGTGGCAAAGGAACTCTGGGAGGAAGAGTAAAAGGAATCAGTCGTGAGTTGTGGGAACAAGCACATTTGTATATTTTACACAACATCGATGAAGTTAGTAGCTACATCACAGAACACAATGATCTTATCAAGAGAAATCATCCGCGATCCAGTTCAATGTGGCTTGCAACAGAGCATAATCAAACATTTATTAGGTGGTTTGATGAGAAAGTATTTAATCAACTATCTGAATCACCGAATAATGTTGTTGAGAACATAAAATGGCTCGCCTTTAAGCCAAAAATGGATGTCATGTCATATGAAGGTTATGACATAATCAGATTTTCATACTACACAAAGCGTCAAGATGAAAGTAGTGTAGTTCAAAATAGTGGGGTCACTGCTTAAGCTTGTTCGTTATATTTTGCTAGTGCCAAAGATAAAAGACCACACGAAGATGAGATGTCATATTTCGGCGTCATTGAGGACATATGGGAAATGGACTATACAAATTTTTGAGTTCCTATCTTTAGGTGTAATTGGGTTGACAACAACAAAGGAGTTTTAGTGGATGAGTTGGGTTTCAAATTGGTGAATTTTGAAAAGATTGGTGAGAAAGATGAGCCATTCATCATGGCAGACCAAGAAAAACAAGTATTCTATATTGATGACCCGACAAATAAAAATTGGACTGTCGTTCTTCATGGAAAAAGACAGTTTACTGTAGATCCTATAAATGAAGAAGAATACTACAAAAAGTATGATGATGCCAGAGCATTCTCAGTTGGTTTGCCAAGTGTAAATGTTGAAGATAACACCAATGAATATTATAAATGTCAAGACCATGCTGAAGGAATTTTCCTTGACTAACAACTCAACCAATACTAGAGGCATGTATTCTTTGAATTATTTATTTTATTATCGTTCAAGCAAGTATACCTTATCACTTGTGCTTTTATTATCACTTATTTTTTTTATCATGTATACTTGCAGGTTCTAAAATGGAGAGTGAAGATGAACATTCTGAGCATGAGCATGAGCACCATGAGGATGGTAGTGGTGATGCTAAGAAAAGTAGAGGTCCCACACTGATGCGTAGGCTGCAGGAGCTCAGGGCTAAAGGGGACAAATTGCCAGTCCAATTTGATATCATAGGGGCACCTGTTGGGGAACATGCTAGTGCTTTCAAGCATTACATAGGGGCGACCGTGCGCAGTAAGGTGCCAATAGATATAGAAAATTGGCATGATGTTCCTAATGCCAAAAAAGACCTCATATGGAAAGATATATCTGTGAGTGGAAGTGATCTTATTTTAATATGTTTTTTTATCTATTGATTCAATTTTTTACTTGGAATTACTTGCTTTTCAAAACAACATTATTAATTGCTTCTTTTGTATGTATAGGGTGTTTTTCATCTAAATGAAAAAGATCACAAGAAAAGAGTGCTACAACGTTGTGGTGTACGATGGAGGGGTTTTAAGACATATCTTGCAAGGGAATTTATAGATAATCCTAAACAAAAGAAGAAAGCAACATATGTATATATTTGTATATATCTTGAGGTGTGGGAAAGATTTGTTGCAGCTAGGAGATCAGAAGAGTTTCAGGTAATAAAGATTGTGATGTATTGTATGAATCTTTAATTTTATACAATTAAGGTGGTGAATCTTTTTATATATGTTTGCCAAGTTTGAATTGCAATATCTCATTTTAAATGATCAGGCTATCCACCAGGCTCAAAAGGAAAGACGGGCCAAAAATGTGCATGACCATCACTTGGGGCCCAGTGGTTATGCCTTTCGCCGCCAACTACAAGAAAAACAATCCTCTTCTGGAGAAGAATCTAGTACAACTCAAGTTGAGCGTCCACCCCGACACTTGACATGGATTGAAGCTAGAAAGAATCAAGCACGTGAAATTGTCAACCCTGCAACTAAGGAGGTGGCACAAAAGATGGTAGGTTTATCCCAACTAAGTAAAGAGTAACTCCCAAAAACTTAGATTTATTTATATATAATTGATATTGTGATTTAATATTTTTATTAACTATGAATAGATTGATCTCCACGAGCAAAGAAAGGAAGGAAAGTTCATCCCAACTGGCCACATGGATGAACTATCAGTTGCCCTTGGTACGAAGGAGCATCCTGGCCGTGTTAGGGGATTAGGAGCTGGCATAGGATTCAAGTCTTATTTTGTCCCTTTGCAATCTAAAAGAGGTCGTGCAGGAGGTCTTACACAAGAGGAGGTTGAAGCATTAGTAGCGCAGAAAGTACAAGAAATAATGTCTTCATTTCAGCCTACTCAACCTTCTCAACCTATTCATACTATGTGTCTCTCAAGTGATGAGGTACAAGCCCATGCTACAGTTGTAGAAGGTCATGGGAGCACTCCCAATGACCCACCACAACAATATGTAGTAAGTTTTTGTTCTATATGTTGTATTATTAGTATGATATATATATATATGATAATATATACAGATGTTACATGTATCTGTTCTACTGCTTCTTATATAACCTATATTATTTCAATCTAGGTTGGTATGAACTATAAACTTGCAGTGGAGGTTCCAGAATATAATGTTGTGGCAGCGGGCAAGGTGTACAACCTTGGTGGTTGATGCGATGATTTTGAGTCGCATTCATAGACATATTTTACTTGTGTTTTATGCATTTATTGGTCATTTTGGTGGTTAATATTTCATGATTCATTTACCTTGGTCTATGATCCTTCTCAGTGTTAAATCTCCCTTATTTTGGTATTTTGAGCATAAATGATTACAATAATATGTTTTATTTTGGCTTATGTGGTTTTGTGTTGGAAATTTTAGGAAAAACGAATATCTGCTACTGTTGATACCATCGACAGTGGTCGATACCATCGACAAGACCACAGGTTGCCAGCCTTATGGAGCATCACAGAGTCGATACTATCGACAGGAGAGTCGATGTTATCGAGATACCATCAAGTTGCTGGCGAGAAGATAGTCGATATTATCGACCCATAAGTCAATACTATCGGCACGAGGAGCTTCAACGACGGAAAAGGACAAAAACCGATGCCTAAGAGAGTCGATACCATTGACCCTCGTCGATGGTATTGAGTTAGCATCATTCGCGACAAAGAAAAGAAAACAAGACCAGCCGATACCGTGTAGGGTCGATACCATCGACTCGCGTCGATGGTATCGACACCGCCAGATACAAGTTTGCTTCAGATCGATCTAAATCCGACGAATATAATATTTTTGCAACCTAACTCGGTGATTATACCTAATGACGGCGGCCAAGAGCAATCTATCACGTCATTAGCCGCTGCACACATCCCGAGAAGTTGTGGAGAGAAGAACGGAGCCGAGAAGCACGCCCCAACCATTCTGGATGCCGAAGAAGACGTTTTCCACCGCCGAAAGGCCGGAGATCGCGCATTCTACGCCAAGGAACGCTTAGATCTTCTCCGTTCAGGGGTTTCACTACTTAATCACATTTTTCTCCATGTTTCCCCTTTTCTCTACCATGTTTTTCTCTGAGATGAACATGCGGGGCTAATCCCCTTTGTCTTTAGGACCGGGAGTAGCCCAGGGAAGCATTGTATGACGTTTTTACCATAGTAATTCATCATTTATCTCTTAAATCCGTGGTATGAATTCATTTTCTCAATTATATTGTTATGCTTGATCACCATAATAATAATCTAATGCCCTTAATTGCTTTGAAAGAAGAATTAATGGTTGAAAAGAGACAAAATTCACATTAATTAACAAATCCCTTGAACAAGGCGGTGTAAGGTTAATGATGGATACCCAGAGGTCGATTCTAATGCACCTGGTTTAGGGTATAGGTTACTATGATGGTGGAACTGACCTAGACATAGGTAATGAATTGTACCACGACAGTGGGCAATTCTGACTACAAGACACTACCCGGAAAAAGAGATAAATCTGATTTGCTATATAGAAATTCATACAATGATGACCCGCAGTGAAACCACAATCCTAAAGATCTTCACCTGAATTGATTAAATTAAACCTTTAATCGATTGTTTTGTTTTATTTTATTTCTTTTAATTTTACAACAACTTCCAAAATTTTAACCGGTCTAGCTGATTGCGAGTAGTTAGTAGTAGTCTCCGATAATTTAGTGTCCCTGAGTTTGACTCGGGCCTCACAAAGGCCTATATTACATTGACGCGTACACTTGCGTTATACGCACAGAAAATTCGTGTCAAGCTTTTGGCGCCGTTGCCGGGGACACGACAATTGTCGGCACTACGAGTGCTGCAAGAGACCACTCTAGGCCATTTTTTTATTTTTTTTATTTTGAAATCATTTCAAAAATTCATAGTCTATCTTTCAAAATTTTGTAATCGTCTAGCACAATACTGAACTCAAAATTTCATTTTGCAAGTACTGTGCATGGTGCAGACGCGTAGCACCGACTACACGCAACAGGCACCAGAGGTTCCACTGCCGGGACCTGATGACGAGGAGTATTGCAATCAAGACCACCTGGAAGAAATAGATTCCGAATCCGAATAAGAAGAAATGGTAGAGGAACAGACGATATGGGAGAAGATAAAGGCATCTTCCTCATCTGCTTCAAAGGGGCCAATCAAGAAGCAGGCGATCAACATTCTGACGTATAAGATTGATCCTGCATTAATCAACTTGGTCAAGTCAAATGCATTCTATGGGCTAAAGAACGAAGACCTAGTCTCTCATATAAGCCAATTTGTGGAGAATTGTGACATGATTAAAATTGACAGATTTCCACAAGAGACACTTTACTTAAAGCTGTTCCTGAGTTCTCTGGCAAGAAATGCACGAGAATGGTTGCACAATCTTGACGATGAATATGTGGAATCTTGAAACCACATGGTGGAGGTATTATTTGAAAGGTTCTTTCCGCCCGAGAAGACCAATGACATGATCAGGAAAATCCACAATTTCACCCAAAAGGCAGGAGAGACCTACTCTGAGACCTGGGAAAGGTTTCAGATCATGCTTAGGAGGTGCCCGCATCATGGGATCGACAAGGAGACACATGTCAAAATCTTCTATTTTTCTCTTTCCGAGCATGATAGAAGTAACCTAGATTCTGCAAGCTCAGGTTTCTTTTTGAACAACACAGATATGAGGTGTTGGGAAATTCTGAAAAACATGGCCAAGAAGCAATCCTGGGGTGATAGAGATGCCATAGAGCACGTTCGAGCTGTGGGGGAATCAAAGGCTATCAAAGAGCTGAATGAGAAGATGGACCTTCTAGCAAAGAAACTACTTGTAAAAGAAGATACTGAATCTGAGGATGAAGCTCAAGTCAAATTTATGCACCAGCAGCAGGGTTACAGGAATAACGATTACTCATGGAGGAAGGACAAGAAATTCTCATGAAAGGATCCAAATAACTTCTTGCAGGACCCCGATGCAAAACCCCAGCCGGAGGCGGAAGATAAGAGCACGAAGTTGCTCAACTAAGTGATAAAGCAGAACCAAGAATTGATTAACACTTTTGGCCAACAGATCAAGCAACAGGGGGAATTTATGAATCAGTTTGGATAGACATTGTAGAGCCATGGGGCTTAGATGAGGACAATAGAGACGTTGATGGCGCAAATAGCAGCTGAAATAGCCAATCTGAAGAAGCCAGTGCAACAAGGTTTTCCGGGTAACACAAATGTTCCCGGAGGAAACCAACAGGCGAAGGCAATCTTGCTAAGGAGTGGCAAGAAGCTTTTAAACCCCAGGGCTGATGAACCAAGCAAACCCCAATCAAAACCCGAAGGTGAGGCCACTGAGGAGGTGCCAATCTCACTCACAGAGCCGGTAGAGGAAATAGCAGAGGATGTCACTGCAGATCCCATTGTTGTTGAGGAAGAGACACAGGAAAGGACACCATATGTGCCGCCGCATCAAAGGGCATAGGCTGTCCCGGTCCCATATCCAAATAGTGTGAAAGCAAAGAAGGTGGACGCCCGGTTCAAGAAGTTTTTGGACAGTTTCAGAAAGCTCTCAGTCAACATCCCATTATTAGAGGCAATAGAGCAAATTTCCTCTTACGGCAAGTTTTTGAAAGACATCATTACTAAGAAGAGGAAGATCACTGACACGGAGGTTGTAGTTCTCAAGGAGCAGGTGAGTGCCTTCATAATGGGCACATTGCCACCTAAGAGGCAGGATCCGGGCTGCTTCAATATTTCATGTTACATTGGTAAGGTGAAATTTGGCGAAGCACTGTGTGATTCCGGGGCAAGCATAAACTTGATGCCTCTCTCTACATTTAAGAAATTGGGATTAAAAGAACCAAGGCCGAGCAATATGACAATTCAGCTGGTGGACAATTAAGTGGTGAAGCCTTATGGTATTTGTGAAGATGTGTTGGTGAAAGTAGATCAGTTTGTATTTCCAGCAGACTTTGTTGTAATGGAGATGCAAGATGAGCAGGGCAATGAGTTACTACTTGGAAGGCCCTTCCAAGCTACAGCTGACATGATACTTGAGATGGGGAGAGGTCATTTGACCTTGGGTATCGCCGATGATCGGTTCGAGATGGTCATGCCTTCCAGCACCACGTCATCTAAAGCTACAGAGCAATGCCGCATGACGAAGCATTTTGATCACAATATCTCACTTTGTCTAGGGAAGCCATTTTTAGATATGGCTCATGTAATGACTAAGGTGAAGAAAGGGACATTGGCTGTTGACATAATGGAGCAGACTAAGGTTGTGTCCATTAGCAAAGCTATGGGTTTTCCTAATGATGAAGAGGAGGACATTCCCCACTCTACTGAAGATGAGGCCATAGCGAGTTCGATCTTCAATGCATATCCAGAATTACCACTTGAAGCTTGCTTGGTCAATATAACACATGATTGGATGAGAAGCAAGTCACTACAGGAGTGTTCCAAGATGCTTCAGGTGCTTCCATGCTTTTATGCTAGGTACTATGAAGACCTTGGCAAACTCCCACCACCGCTTCATTCATCCTTAATCAGCCCGCCAGATTTGGAATTGAAGCCATTGCCACCACACTTGAAGTACACATTTCTAGCTGAGGAAGAAAAGCTGCCCGTGATTATTTCGGCATATCTGAGTGCCGAGGAGGAAGATCAGCTGCCGAGTGTGTTGAAGAACCACCGAGGAGAATTTGGGTGGTTGGTTGCAGACATCAAAGGGATCTCCCCTACATTATGCCAGCACAAGATTCGGCTCGAGGAGGGAGCCAAGATGGTGATTCAGCCACAACATCGATTAAATCCTAGCATGATGGAGGTCATCAAGAAGGAGGTGATCAAGCTCCTTTCTGCAGGTATAATCTATGCTATATCTGACTCGACGTGGGTGAGTCCTACACAGGTAGTCCCTAAAAAGGGGGGAATTACTGTTACACATAATCTGTTAAATGAACCAGTCACGACCCACTTGGTAACTAGGTGGCATGTATGTATAGAATACCGTCGATTGAATGCCGCTACACTTAAGGATCATTTCCCTCTTCCATTCATTGATCAGATTTTAGAGCATTTAGTCGGTCGATCGCATTTTTGTTTTCTTAATGGTTATTCGGGGTACAATCAGATTTCAATTGATCCTAAGGACCAAGAGAAGTCAACCTTCACTTGTCCTTATAGAACATTTGCATACCGCCGTATGCCATTTGGGTTGTGTAATGCACCGACAACCTTTCAGCGTTGTATGCTTGCCATCTTTCCTGATATGGTTGAACACTGTTTGGAGGTTTTTATGGACGATTTCTCCGTCTATGGTGCGTCCTTTGACGAGTGCTTATACAATTTGGACAAGGTTTTGCAACGTTGTGAGGACACACATTTGGTCCTCAATTGGGGGAAATGCCACATGATGGTAAGTGAAGGAATTGTGCTGGGACATAAAGTGTCTAGCAAAGGGTTGGAGGTAGACCCGGAAAGATCGAAGTTATTTCCAAATTGCCCCCACCGAATTCGGTTAAAGGGGTACGAAGTTTTCTAGGTCATGCCGGTTTTTATCGCCACTTTATAAAAGATTTCTCTAAAATCACCGAACCATTATCTGAGTTGTTGGAAAAGGATGCTGTTTTTGATTTTAATGACAAGTGTTTACATGCGTTCAACGTGCTTAAAGAAAAACTAATTTCCGCACCGGTTGTGCAAGCACCGGACTGGACTATGCCGTTTGAATTAATGTGTGATGCGTCCGATTTCATAGTTGGGGCTATTTTGGGACAACATGTGGACAATAAACCCGCTGTGATTTTCTATGCATCCAAAACCTTAAATGACGCACAACTGAATTACACGACAACCAAAAAAGAACTTCTCGCCGTTGTTTTTGCTTTCGAAAAATTTCGGCAATACCTTGTTGGATCAAAAGTCATGGTATGGACGGACCATGCCGCCATTAAGTATTTGATGGAGAAAAAGGATGCCAAACCTAGATTGATTAGGTGGATCTTACTTTTACAGGAATTTGATATTGAAATCAAAGATAAGGCGGACATTGAAAATGTGGTCGCGGACCATTTGTCTAGGTTGGAAAGGGTAGATGAAAAGGATGTGCACATACCCATTACCGAGACATTTCCTGATGAACAACTTTTAAAAGTGAAATCGAAAGACCCTTAGTTTTCTTACATTGTTAACTATCTTGCCTGCAAAATTATCCCGGATGATTGGACATACCAAGAGAAGAAGAAAATTTTCCATTCCTTGCGTTATTATTTCTGGGATGACCCTATTCCATTAAAGCAGTGCAGGGATGGTGTATTACGCAGGTGTGTACCGGAGGTGGAGTACGAAAGCGTCCTTCGTCATTGCCATACACTACCGACGGGTGGACACCATGCAAGTTCTCGGAATGCCGCCAAAGTACTTGAAAGTGGCCTGTACTGGCCTACTTTGTTCAGGGATGCTTATGATTTTGTGCGGCAATGTGATTCCTGCCAAAGGGCAGGTAACATTTAAAAAAGACAAGAGATGCCTCTCAATGTATTTCAAGAGGTTGAGGTGTTCGACTTGTGGGGTATTGATTTCATGGGACCCTTTGTATCCTCAAATTATAACTTGTACATTCTTTTAGCTATTGATTATGTGTCGAAGTGGGTAGAGGCAATACCCACAAGGACTAATGATGCCACTGTAGTGTGTAGGTTTGTCAAATAATATATTTTCTGCAGGTTTGGTGTACCAAGAATGATCATTAGTGATGGAGGTACGCACTTCCAGAATCAAAAGTTCGCGTCACTGTTGAGAAAGTACGAGGTAAAGCACAACATTGGTACCCCGTACCACCCGCAAACTCAAGGGCAAGTGGAGGTCTCCAATCGGGAGATTAAGAAGATCTTGGAACGCACTATGGCTTCCAAGGGAAAGAATTGGAGCACTCTGCTACCAGATTCTTTGTGGGCATACATGATGGCGTTTAAGACACCTATAGGCACTACACCTTTTAGGTTGGCTTATGGTCGGGCCTGCCATTTTCCGGTGGAATTGGAGCATAAAGCGCATTGGGCATTGAGGAAGTTAAATTTGAGCTATGATGAAGCGGGAAAGAAAAGGTTGCTTGAGCTCAATGAACTTGACGAGCTGCGGATGAATGCATATGAAAGCTCGCGGATCTACAAGGAGCGAACAAAGTTGATTCATGATCGCCATATTCAGATGCGCGTCTTCAAGGAAGAAGATCGTGTACTCTTGTTCAACTCCAGGTTGAAAATGCATCCCGGTAAATTGAAATCCCAGTGGAGTGGACCGTTCACCATAGAGGAGGTCAGGCCACATGGCGCAATCATGGTGCGTGATGGCGAGACAACATTCCTAGTCAATGGATAACGATTGAAATTGTACTTCAGTGAAGATTACACAAGGAAAGTGAATGAGGTCAAACTCATTGTGCTTCTGGATGCATGAGGAGCTTCATGTCGCCTCGCCTAAGATGTTAAATAAGGGCGCTTGTTGGGAGGCAACCCAGCCATCGGTAGTGTAGTTAGTTTCTTTCACATTTTGTACTTTGGTTTGATTTGACTTTGTTTTTAGTGTAAAAAAGGTATCGTGATCGTTTGCTCAATGTGCAGGACTGAGGCAGAGTCGATACCATCAACCCTTGTGTCGATGGTATCGAGTTGGGTACAGGTTGGCGGCTGCAAAAACCACTATGTGTCGATACTATCGACGGCCTCATCGATGGTATCGACACTCCAACAGGTTGATCGCAAAGTTGAGGTCGACAGTATCGACATGCATGTCGATACTATTGAGATCTCTGGAGATATTGAGACGCAAATTGTCTCAGTGAAGTCGATACCATCGACAGGCCTATCGATGGTATCGACCAAGTTACAGGCAGAAAGCGGCGGCCGGGCCTCACGAGGGTGTTGCCCTAACCAGAAGTCGATACTATCGACTTGCGTCGATAGTATCGACACGACACGTCACCGATCCACGAGAGGAAATCAACGACGCTCACTGCATCAAGAGAGTCAATCTATGGGATGGGTCGATACCATTGACACCTGTCGATAGTATCAACACGACATCGATCTGGGCCCCCACATCAAGCCATCGACGACCGTCGATACCAGCGGTGGACGGATTGTGCTACAGGAGTCGATACCATCGACTCACGTCGATGGTATCAACGGACATACAGCTGCACCAACCACAGTTAAATAAGGGGTGGATTGTCGTCATCTGACGTCACAACTTCAGAGCAATCCTTCTCCACTTGTGCCGTGCGTCTTTGTGAGCAATCGGAGCCCGGCTACGAGCATCCACGATGCACGTTATTCACCAAGCCTTCATCAAGCGAAGATTGTCTTCTCCGACCTTCTTCAAGCTCCATCTTCTAATCCTCCTTCTTGCTCGACAATGGTGCATGTTGCCGGCGCATCCTCTTCCCGGGAAAACCCAATGGAGATCCCAGAGTTTGTTCCTCCACCAACTACTTCTATTCCGCGTCCGCGGATCATTCATCCTTCCGCGGAGGTTCGGAAGGTCAACGAGGAGATCATGAAAAGATAAATTGAGCCGACCCGTTACGTCGACCGCGACATGATCCGTAATCTGGGGTTCGAGGCTAATCTGACCTACGTGCTAAAGGGGCAAGCAAGGCATACGGGCAGGAGGCCCGATGAGATGGAATTCCATGCCGATGGCCAGCCGTTCTTGGGTGAATGGCCGACATACAAGGAGCTGGTGGCGGAATTCATGGCGTCACTGGACATATGCGTCGTGCCAAATGACATCATCACCACGGATCGCGAATGGATCAAGGTCCGTGTTTCTTTCTGGTTGTACAATAATGACTACACTCTCACCCTCAGGCAGTTCAATACAATCTATAACTAGAATCACGGGAGAGACCAGTACCGGTGGCCAGATAACAGAATGGATTATGACGCTATCTTCGCCGAGCTAGTGACTGTGCCGTTGGGCCACAACGCGGCGGTAGCGGATTTCGAGCATCCATTCGTGCAAATTCTTCATCGCATACTTTGCTCCACCCTATTTTCTAGGGGTGATTTGTCTCTCAGCAAGTTCTAGGAGACATACCTATTTTTCCTGCACAAGTTACTGAAGCGGGAAGAGTGTAACTGGGGAGCATTTTTCTTACAGCGCGTGTTGGCTGTAAAGAGGAGCACGCGGAAGGCTCCAATTCACTTTGGAGGGCTCATCACACTGCTAGCCTCCTATCTTGGGTTGAATTTCTCCCAACTGACTCCTCTCTCCAACAAAAGCAAGGTCAACTTGCAACATCTGCACCGCTCCAACCTCATCCTGCTTCGTGATGGCCTGGCGTATGCACACTGCCACGTTAATCAAGCATATCAGGAATGTTCGCTCCCCGACCCTGTTTTCCACATCGAGGGTGCTCAACATTTTCAATGGCATGTCATTGCCATCGAGAGTTCGTATGAAGATGGTGGCAATGATGGCGACAAGGCTAAAGAGGAAGAGGAGGCTTTCACTCCTCTTCGCGCATGAGTGGCACCTAGGAAGCGTCCCCGCATGCATCTGGGTGCATCTTCTTCTTACCAGCCTCCACCACCGCAGCCACCACAACCCTTGCAGCAAAACGAGGATGTCTACTCCATGCAAGGAATGTATGCAATGCTACAAGATATTCATCAGACGCAGCAGCAACATACAGCCTCATATGCCAGTATTCAGGATACGACGAACCAGTTGCTAGATAATCAGAGGGCCATTTTTGAAAATGAGCGCCTCCTCCTCGACAACCAACAACACATTCACGACAGGTTGCATAGGATGGAGATGCAGCAGCAGCTCTTCTATGATCATTACTAGAGCCAGAACTACTTTGGGGGGTATCCACAACCTCTGCCCATGCCCCAGTATGATCCGAGCTTTCAGGGGCAATATCCATCTTAGGACCCCACAACCCCACAGTACCCGCCTCCATCGGAAGAATGATCGGTATCTCTGTTCCACCCTTTAAGGTTGTTTTTGACTATGAGGCCATAGTCGAATTCAAGCTTAGGGGGGGAGTTGGAACAACTCTATCCTTTAGTTTTCTCAGTTTTTAGTTTTATTATTTTGTATTTTGTCATTTGTTTTTCTTAGTTCTTAGTTTGTTTGTAGGATCCACATTCTATCTAGTGTAATTGTGGATGTCTTAAGTCATGTGTCATCTCGTTTTCTTGTACATGGGAATTAAGGGAAAACTTAAATTTTTTTATTGTTTTGCAAGCTTGTGTTGTTCAACTTTGAGCACATAACTTATAAGAAAATGATTGGGTTTGTCAACTTTAGAACAGGATATCACAACTGTACATTCCTAAGATTCATGAAAAGTGGATGGAATTGGTTGTTTGAGTCGAAACTGACTAAATGATAATGAGACTTTAATTTGAATTAAGAGAGAGAAACCTCTTAATTACCACACACGTGAATAAGGAGGGACACATAATTATTTACAAAGGTTCAGTCAATTAGTCTTGTGATCTATCCACCCCATTATTTTCATATTCCATCATAGGAATTGGAAAGACATTACGATTTTAATCTCTCTGATTGCATTCCATGTAGATGGGTCTCGCATTGCAAGTATTTTCACATGTTTTGCATGAAAATAAAAAATAGAGTAGTTATACATGCACATTATCCTTAGGTGCGTGTCATTTAGCTACATTCATATTTTTTAATGCATATAGAACAACATCATGCATCTTATTTCTTCTGAAACATTAAAGGGGATAAACTTGTTCCATACCTTTTGAAGGATTCAAGTATACAGTTATGCAACAAGAAGTGAGCCCGACAAATAATTCATTGTCATTATTGGATATAAGGGACTTATTATAATATATATATATATATATATATATATATATATATGTATATATGAAAATGAAAAAAGAAGAAGGAATTGAGAAGTAAATAGGAATGAGAGGGAGAAAGGAACATATTTTTCACTGCATATTAAGAAGAATAAGAACATGATGTTGTTCTCTTAGATATTCCATCTCACCTTGAGACGGAATGATAGTGCATGCATCATTCCACCCAAATGTAGGCATTAGGGCATTTACACTTGCATATGCATCATTTAGGTCATTTTTTCTTTGTTCATGTTAAAACCGCATAATGCTTCCATTTCTTCCATGATCCACCCATTCCATCCACCCGTTGCTCGAATTGGTAGGCCAGCGTGATTTTCTCCTCACTCTTTAATATCAGGAGAACTGCTTTCATGTAGATGGTAGTTAGGGCGAGCAATGTAGAATAGGAGATCACAAGATGCACCGAGTCTGAACCGGCAAATTCTATTATGTTAACTGCCTTATGTGATAGTGTTCATTGATTTTGAGGTAGATATCTTTTATGGATGATTATTGTCGCCTTTAGGGTAATTATCATTCCGTGGTTAGTAAGGGATGGAATGTGAATGTCCGGTGGGGATCATATGGTGATGTTTATTGTGATGATCTATTCTTTAGTTGACCCTCACAATTCTATTCTAAGGTTTAGTTGCTCGAGGGCGAGCAATGTGTAAGCTTAAGGGAGTTTGATGCGATGATTTTGAGTCGCATTCATAGACATATTTTACTGTGTTTTATGCATTTATTAGTCATTTTGGTGGTTAATATTGCATGATTCATTTACCTTGGTCTATGATCCTTCTCAGTGTTAAATCTCCCTTATTTTGGTATTTTGAGCATAAATGATTACAATAATATGTTTTATTTCAGCTTATGTGGTTTTGTGTTGAAATTTAAGGAAAAATGAATATCTGCTGCTGTCGATACCATCGACAGTGGTCGATACCATCGACAAGACCACAGGTTGCCAGTCGCAAGGAGCATCGTAGAGTCGATACTATCGACAGGAGAGTCGATGGTATCGAGATACCATCAGGTTGCTGGCGAGAAGATAGTCGATACTATCGACCCAGAAGTTGATACTATCGACACGAGGAGCTTCAACGACGGAAAAGGAAAAAAACTGACGCCTAAGAGAGTCGATACCATCGACCCTCTTCGATGGTATCGAGTTAGCATTAGTCGCGACAAAGAAAAGAAAAGAAGACCAGCCGATACCGTGCAGGGTCGATACCATCGACTCACGTCGATGGTATCGACACCGTCAGATACAAGTTTGCTTCTGATTGATCTAAATCTGACGGCTACGATATTTTTGCAACCTAACTCGGTGATTATACCTAATGACGGTGGCCAAGAGCAATCTATCACATCATTAGCCGCTGCACACATCCTGAGAAGGTGTGGATAGAAGAACGAAGCCCAGAAGCACGCCCCAGCCGTTCCGAACGCTGAAGAAGATGTTTTCCACCGCCGAAAGGCCAGAGATCGCGCATTCTACTCCAATGAACGCTTGGATATTCTCTGTTCATGGGTTTCACTACTTAATCACATTTTTCTCCATGTTTCCCCTTTTCTCTACCATGTTTTTCTCTGAGATGAACATGCGGGGCTAATCCCCTTTGTCTTTAGGACCTGGAGTAGCTGGTGAAGCATTGTATGACATTTTTACCATAGTAATTCATCATTTATCTCTTAAATCCGTGGTATGAATTCATTTTCTCAATTATATTGTTATGCTTGATCACCATAATAATAATCTAATGCCCTTAATTACTTTGAAAGAAGAATTAATGGTTGAAAAGAGACAAAATTCACATTAATTAACAAATCCCTTGAACAAGGCGGTGTAAGGTTAATGGTGGATACCCATAGGTCGATTCTAATGCACCTAGTTTAGGGTATAGGTTACTACAACGGTGGAACCGACCTAGACATAGGTAGTGAATTGTACCACGACAGTGGGCAATTCTGACTACAGGCCACTACCTGGAAAAAGAGATAAATCTGATTTGCTATATAGAAATTCATACAATGATGACCCACGATGAAATCACAATCCTAAAGATCTTCAACTAAATTGATTAAATTAAACCTTTAATCGATTATTTTGTTTTATTTTATTTTATTTTAATTTTACAACAACTTCCAAATTTTTAACCGGTCTAGCTGATTGTGAGTAGTTAGTAGTAGTCTCCGATAATTCAGTGTCCCTGAGTTTGAATCGGGCCTCAAAAAGGCCTATATTACATTGACGCATACACTTGCATTATACGCACGGAAAATTTGTGTTAGTGGTACATTACATTGCCAAAAAGTTACTGATGACATTTGCCGTGTGTCCATCCATCTTGTGCATGACGGAATGCGGGACAAACCACTACCCATACCTAATCCTGAATATAGTACAGTTGAAGAAGAAGAGGGTGATATGGTGGGTTGGCATAGACACTTGGTTATCAATGACAAGGTATACTTGAATTCTACCATGTTTTTCATATTTGACTGTATATATGAACTCGTGTAATAGAAGTATGTAATTTAATTAACCGGCTTGCAAACCAAAAAGTAAAAATTCTACTAGTCATCCTCCTATGCCCAAGCCATCTATTATTCTAGAATCCACATTTGACGAGTTGGGAAGTAAATGTAAATGTTTTTATCGATACTTAGCCAACCAAAGATCTGGACTACAAATGTTGATCAATTTAATAGAAGATGCAACTGGGAGGGACTTTGACAATTATATTTTTCTTGATGATATTATCGAGTTGTTCCGTTATGATTGGCTGAATACTTCAATATTAGAAGTATGGATAAGGTAAGGATCTATCAATATAGAAAATTCCAATACACATTTTTATCTTATTTCTACATATGAAAACAATAACAAATATTTAACAGCCATTTATATACTGAGGCCACCAACTTTGATATAAAGAATGTTGGATTCTTAGTTCCTTTGGTCACTAGTCAGGTGGAGACACATATTGAGGAAGTGAGTGAGTACTTCTCTGATGCATTCAAATATTTTGCTACCGTGGGAAAGGAAATTATCCTAATTCCTTTTAACGTCCAATAAGTATTATTATTCAATACAATTTTAATAATGAACAAATGTATTTATTTTAATGTTTGTTTTATTCTTACTCAGATCTAGATATTGGGAATTAGTGGTGATTGTCCCAAAATTGATGACTCTTTATTATCTTGACCTAATGGGAAAAACAACAAGGGGTCACAAACTAAAATTTCCAGCTATGGCGTAAGCATAAATATAGTCAATGCGTCAACATGATATTTCTGTTTAGAATTTCTATTTTACCAACTATCGTTTAATTGATAAGGGTATAAAAGCTTTTCGTGAAGGCGGAGGACAAATACCCACAAAATTAAAGACATTGACTTTGAAAAATATCCAGGTAGCTACTTTGACAACTGCTTAGTCTTATATGTATTAATTTTCAACTCTTATATGTCAACTCTTATAGTCTTCTGTTTATAGTAGTTACTAACATTAAGTATAATTCGTTATTTGTAGTGTCCTATACAAAATAATGACTGGGCTTGTGGTTACTATGTAATGAAATATATGCAAGCTATTGCCAAACAAGCATCAAATGACATTCAGACTATATATTAGGTAATAAAGAATAACATCATAAATTTACAAGTGAGTTGTAGTAATTTTATAAAATATTAACATGTGCATTTTATGTTACAGATCTTTACAACTCAGCCTTACACACGTGAGGACTTAAATGAATTCTGAGAAGAGTGGTTAGATGCTTTTCTAAATGAAGTCAATATAGCATTGGATTAAATATGTCAGTTACATTCCATTTATGTATGTGGTTTCAGTACTCTTTCATATTTACTTTTGTATCTGACATTTAATATCATCTCAGACTTGCAATCTATCATTTTATAAATTATGATGTGACTATGTGTACTCAACTCAATATATGAATCATTTTTGTTATGAATGTGTGGTTTGGAATGGTGACACTTGAGCATCAATGCTCCCCTCTCCCATATCTTATTCTTGTTCTTCTATTTTGTTCTGTTTAGTTTCTATAGAAATTATTTAAAAAAAATCGACCCTATAGCGTCGGTTTTCTTAAAAAACTGACCTTATAGGTGTCTTGTCCGTTCCACGTAGAATAGATGTGCTGCATAAAACGGTCATGTTGGGATGAGGTATAACGACTGTGCCGCGTAGAACAGCCGTGTTGAGATATGGTAGAACGACCATGTCGTGTAGCATGACCGTGCTAATATAAACCAACACGGCCGTGCTAGGTGGCACGGCCGTTCTACCTCATCCCAACACAGCCGTTTTATGCAGCATGACCGTTCTACACGGAACGGCCAAGACACCTATAAGGTTGGTTTTTTAAGAAAACCAACGCTATAGGTCCTTAGAAATAATCTCTAGAGTCAGTTTTTTATTAAAAAACTGACGTTATAGGGCTCAAGTACAGTTTCATTTCTCATTTGGGTTTAGTTTTTGAGAGTCTATAGGGTCGGTTTTTACTATACAAGGTCAATTCTTTTGGGTTAAAAAAACTGACGCGACAGAGCAATTTCTATAGCGACCGCCACTTAGGCGTCGACTGAAAAGTGATGCTATAGGCTTAAAAAACCCGACGCTATAGACCATTTCTGTACTAGTGAAGGCATCCTCCTCCAATTAATGTACATATAATGTGAAATATTAATGTACATTATAATGTATAAATAATAATGTGCATGTAAACATGGAAATAATAATTTACATGTAAGGAGGATATGATAATGAACATGTAATGTGGATAAAGTGAAGAAAAAAATGTTATATGGGTTTTCCTTAGGAGGATAACCCTAGATGGGACTAGGGCTGGTTTAGAAGCACCCTAATGGTTCAAGGGATAGGGAAACACTAAGAGGTAGGGTATAGTCTCTAACCCTAACCCTAAAACCCTAATAATGAGAAATGTGAATAGTGTGGTGATATAGTACCCTACCCATATAACTCAATTGGGGTAAGAGAAAATATAAATGTTTTGGTAACCCATGCATGAAGGTTGCATGTGAAAGAATCTCAATATAAATTTGGTTAAGCGATCTAGTCTCTCATACATACGTGTATGTGGAACTTGACAATCATGAAAAATGTTTTGAGAAACATAAGTAACCAATGGTTATATATATGAAAACAAAAATCTGATTACAACTTGGTCGAACCCCTCATGCTATCTTTGGAAGTTTGGATGAGTGTGATGAAGCCCCTGGAGGGGAAGATCGTAGAAGGTCAAGCCCCCTAGAAGGAAAGGTCGACATAGTGCCAAGCCCCTGGAGGGGAAGGTAAAAAAAGGTCAAGTCCTTGGAGGGGAAGGCCGACATAGATACCAAGCCCTTGGACGGGAAGGTGGCCCAAGTCAACTGCATGGACAAACCCCATGAGAGGGTGTCCCAGAGATTTAGTGAATAAGGGTTGAGTAGTTATGATAATAATCAATGCACAAAGATGAAAATATGAAACCTTTAGGGATAGTGTGCCAACCCAAGGTGGGTCAACCCAAGAGTGGGAAGATGACCTATGGGGGAGGCAAAACCTTAGACCTTGGGGTTAGGTTGTGGCTAGAGAGCCTAACTTCCTCCTATGAGCCATGAAGGCACGTTAGGTTAGGACCTTCCCTTAAAAGGTAAGTTGACGAAATCAATTTATAGATGGAGGTAATCATGAATGTCACCTAATATAAAAGATGATAGCACATATATTGAGTATAATTCTTTAAACCAAAGTATGCCATATCTGAGAGATATGAGGAAATGTCACTATGGAATTGGCTGACCATATGAGACCGAGCCTGGAAAAGATATGTTACCTTGAAATTTTGCCATGAGTCCAATGAGGGGACATAAAGTGAATAATGAGCATTATAAGAGATGGAGGAATATGATTTAAAGGATTGCATATGGAAATAATGTGCTAATGATGAACCCTTGGGAAGGATATAGTCTGAAGTCAATCCTAAGGTCAAGTAGGGAGTATTCAAGGTACATGGACTGATGGGATTAGGAGTTGATTGACCCCAGAATGCACAAGACCATCTGGCCAGGAGGACACAACTACATTTGTCCAAGGTCCATGACTCATAAGATTAGCTACCTTCATGATGTTCATGTGACCTATGGGGGAATGTGAGGGGCATTCCATAGATGCATAAGGATAAGATAACTCCAAAAAAGTACCTATACCCCTAGAGACCTCAAGGAAGTGGCTAAGGCTCATAATAAATAAAGTATAAAAGTAACAAATATAGAGAAGTCATGTGATAATGAAATCTTAATAGGAGTTGTGCACAAACTCAAGAGTGAGAAAGACACTTGACTTTATGAAATATTAGGAAGATGTTGAAAGTATGTCTTTGAGTTATTTGAGAATAGCTCAACCTAAAAGTGTGAAATCTGATGATAATGTGTGAGAATACTATCTCTGCTCTTGGAATGGGATGAACTTTGTGTTTGGGTTGCAGCCAAATGCTGAATTCATCTCATTATGAGGGAGAGAGATTGGGTAGGCACATGTTATGCTTAAATATGACATATGAGAATGAATACCTTAAGCTGAACTTAATGACATGACCCTAGGTTGGAGGTGTTACCTTAGCCTTATGTGGAATTTAATGGATGATAGGTTGGAAACCTAGGTGATAAGATAATCACCAAGTGAAATGGAAAGCATAAATAGAAAATGTAATCACCAAGATATGATATCATGTAAAAACTAAGTATGTGAATATTTTTTGAATTGAATTCAAGTACCAATATTATTCATGATGTGAGAATTTTATATTTCAATAAAAAGATATTATGGATAGTTAACTAGGGTTGATAACCCTAAGGTTTGAAACAAAATGAGTTATATTTCACTTTAAAGATTACTAGATTTGAATTTGAGGGAAAAATTCCTTTTAAGGAGGGGTGAATTTTATATTCTCAATTTTGATAGAAACTAAATTATATAAAAGAAAGGTATGATTTGATAAATAACTTTCCCCAATGTATTATTGATGGAATAACAATGTGGATCACTTTTGGTTGCATGGTTCCTTGTGGCATATGAAAGGGAATTTGTACATGAATTAATACTAATGTCCTTTTTGTTATGATAAAGGAAATAATTGTAAAGTTGCCAAAAGAAATATGATTTATGGAATTTTTGATAATTAGAGAATAATTATCTAGCCGATATTGGCAACATTATGATTGGGTGTATTCCTTAAAGGCTTTTGTTTCCAAATCCAAATCTAAATAATATGGTGGTGTCTCTCGTGGCCTTTTGGAATAAAAGTAAGAGTTTATATAAAAAGAGTACTTTCTTTCCTAATTGATGTTGTAATTAAATAATCTTAGAAAATTGTGTTTACAGATAGTCGTAATACTCCATACCACTTTTGGATTCCTTAAACCCAAACGAGAAAGGATGAAAGCAACAAGGAAGGAAAGATGAAAGGGAGTATCTATCTATATATATGGGTTTGCATAGTAGATGATTCATAGGCAATCAACCCTCTACCTTAACTTTTCCCTCTTGACCTCTCACTGACCAAGCACCCCAGACTTCCCTCTGGTCCATGATAGGATCACCAGACATCAAAGAGTGTGGCAGGCATGGACGAGATCGACAGTGTTTTTTGTGGTCTCCATGGTGTGGCAGAAGGTTTTCGTCATGAGGTCTATGTAAAACCCCACCCAACAAGCTAAGGCGCCTGTGTGAACTTTGATCACCTCTCTCTACTTCAGCCCTGAGCACAAGAAGGAAGGGAAGGAGCCTTCCCGACTTGTTGGATCTAAGAAGGACCTTGCGAGTCCCTGGAGATACCTCCAACTCCGACTAACTTGGAATAGAATGACGCCTCTACTGTAGCACCTTGGCGCCTCAGAGGATCACCATGGTTGACCATCACGGTTGTATCGGTAGTGTGCACCCCACATCAAAGTCGGTAAAGAATTTCTCCATAAAGGGGGTGGGTAGTAGCATCCAACACTCATGAGAGAAGGGCCTGGGGGTCACCCTACGCGAGGTGGAAGGCAAACACGGGCAAAAAGACCAATCCACCCTCACATGCGATGAACACCTATCCACTCAGGTAAGGGTAAAATCATATTTTAATTATGTTTTTAAGTCAAAACAACACTGGAGCATGTGCTGATTTGGCTGCGGTTCATTGGTCTGCCAGGCAACATGGGCCTTGTAGGTAATACTCGTTAGGCTGATGTTGCTTAATCCGATTGGCCCAATAATGATAATTTTGTAAATTTTGTAGTAATAGCAAGGATAATCAAATCGGGTCAAGTTATATATGAAAATTGATCAACAGAACACATAGAATCCAAAGAAAATATAATTGAGATCTAATTGGGCTTTTTTCCTTCTCTAAAAATAGGTTTAAATGTGATAAAGTGGTGTTTAGAACATGGAAACCCTAGTTTGGGGTATTATAATGTTGAAAACATTAAAAGCCTTTATTTTATGCTATTATTTGATATTGTTGAGCATAATGATAATTAATTTAATGGTAGTAATAATGGTAAGGTAATCAGGGTCTCTCTTGTGGATAATCATTAATGTGTGGAATTAGGGATAAAGATCCTAACTTGCTATGTTGTAAATGAGCATATTTGATCTAAGTGATTTTGATGAATGGATAAGATGGATCTAGTAACTAGGATTAACCTAATGTTAATTATGCAATGGAAATAGGGTTAATACCCTTATTCCTTATCCAAAAACTAAACCCTAGATTAGGACCGAGTAGGGTACAATGTATATAATGTGATTAAAGTGATTGTGAGAATTTATGATTATAAACATGCAAATTTAAGTTAATTGCTTGGATTTCATGTTGATTGGATAGTATACTAGAAGTACACACACACACACACACACACATATATATATATATATATATATATATATATATATATATATATATATATATATATATATATATATATATATATATATAGTACATGTTATGCATGGCTCACCATCAAGGTATGTGGTTACCCCTAAGATTATCTGTTGTAGTTTCACACAATTTCTCAGAGGTTTTCCTCACATGATTGAAATTATATGCATGCTTATTTATATCATTCCATGCAAAATTTAAAGTGACTATGATTATCACATTATGTATGAACATGACTAGTCCAAATCTGGGCCACCTCTGGATCTATAGAAAGGCCATCCACCTGGATAGGGGAAGGCATATTTTGGTACCAGCCTGAATAGGGGGTACATTATGAAGTCACCCGCCTGGATAGGGGGAGACATGATGAAGTCACCCACCTGGATAGGGGGAGACATGATGAAGTCACCCGCTTGGATAGGGGGAGACATGATGAAGTCACCCTCTTAGATAGGGGGAGACATGATGAAGTCATCCACCTAGATATGGGAAGACATTGAATACGACAGTATGAGGCCCTGAGGGGTTATGACAGAGGGTGGAGAAACCTAGATTAGGTAGTCATGGTGAAAATGTTGAATTTGGTTTATTAAATATTAACTGTTGAATTATGTTGTTATCATTACTTTTGAACTTTTGTTTCTCCTACATACCGATATGACTTGTCATACTGACCATATTTTGTTTCATGGCATTTTACGTATATGGTGATATACATGATAAGGGACATGAAGATGAAGGTGAAACCATGCGAAGACATTAATCTAAGTAAGGAGGATTTAGATAGATACTTCTTCTCTATGTATAGTTATGGTAATGCAATTTCATGTAAAAACATTTTGTAAACAATATTTATGAATTAATAAACTTGCTTTCTATTATTTATTATTTGCTAAATCTGGATCCTTGGGAAATTTGTAGGTAATGACTCTCATCTTTTTGTCCTTCCTTTATTTGGAGTTGCTAAAAAGTGAGGTTGTTACAAGTACATAACCTCAACTATTATATTTTTATATTAATAAATTATAATATAAATAATATAGTATATAAATAGTTTTGTTTATATATAGCACATATACAAATTTAGGGGTTTGGTCTAAGTATGCCCACTAAGGGGCCTGTTTAAATATGAATTTACACGTATATGAGTACAAAAATTCAGACCAACGACAAACTTCTAAAGGGTCAGAATTTGCGGGGCCATGAGTATACCACATCCATTTACAAGTATAGTAATAACTAAAAAAGAACTAAAGAATATGTTTGGTTACACATAAAGGAGGAGAGGAAAATATTTTGTTGTGAGATAGAGCAAGAGAGTGGAATTTGAAACATAAGTAAGAGAATAACTCTTCTCTTTCTAGTCATGCAATAGAGGTGGAGGGGGGGGTCAGAGAATGGAGACATTAATGTTACAAATGAACTGAAATTCATTTATCTTCCCTTCTCCCTTATTTCTCTATTTATTTTTCCATTTTCTCAACGCATAACTAACTTTATAGAAAATAATGGTGGCAACCTAATCGAACCCTGATCATTATCATATGAGCACATGGCTTTTTTTTTAGTCCCAAGTTTCCTTTTCAAGACATACATGCTATATCTCACGAACATATACATTGTATTTTTAACTTCGTGTGTCCAGTACCGAATTCAAACTAGACACCTAGACTACATGTCTTTATACTCTTCAAAGTTTCTAAATATGGACAATTATAGCATACAAACTATCGTATTTATATATATGAAGATCAATTAGCCCTCAACATGTATATTTTAGATCTACCCGTTACAGAATGTAGAGAGAAGCGCTTGATATACACCTTAATATATTTGTATTGAGTTCCTACCAAATTATCATAGGAGGCCTCCTATAATAAAAGTGTCATGAAATTCAAGTTACAACACTGCTATTGCATCCTCTAGTTTGAAGAAGCTATAGACTATATAAGTGTACATAACCAAGTGATAACACAAAATCACATGACTTAACGAAATTTTAAATAGCACAAAATCTAGATGTTGTTTTTATCTTGTTAATATCTATTCACCATCTTTTTTATTTTTGTATTAAAAGTGTCAACCATATAAGACAATTGTGTGGCCATTTGAGTCGCATTGCTTTCAAATTCTCAATGGAAACAATACATCTCCTTCTTAGACGTGCTGCCTCTAAATGGAAATTCCTTTGGCACATTATAATCTTTTATGTTATCATAGCATGTTATTATTTTTTCTATGTCATATTTATGTGAGTTGTAAATAACCCTTTGTGATCAATAAAATAGAATATTGCATGAATGCACATCGTCGACATATGTAAAATGATAATGTGACATTGATATACAACAATAAAAATATACATTGTAGTATTGAAATTTGAAATCGACACTTGCAAATAATAACAACAATCAAAATAAAAATAAAAGAAAGAATATATAAAGCAAACAAAAGAATACATGACAATAGATATGAAAAGAATGCATACATTGACAATATGTTATAATACATATTTTCCCCATCCTTTTTGTTAAAGGTAAGAGTCTAATGAGAAAAATAATATTTCAAATTACATTTCAACAAGTAAAATTTTCAGTCAAAACATATTTCAAGTAAGTTTCCAACACCACTCTTCATATATCCAACACCTAAGTATATAAATATAAATATAAATAATAATGTATAGTTGACATATTTTTCTCATATGCATTCATTATTTGATTTAAATGATGCATACAAATATACAAACAACATTATTCAATCAATAGAACAAGAACATATATCACAATAATAAAATATTTTACTCTGGTCAGATATAGAAAACACAATCTTAAAATAAATGATATGAGAAATGAGGACCCATACCGATAACTCTTTTTAAACCGATTCAGTTAAAATACTAAAATTACAATAGGAAACACAAAATTTTAAAAAAATTATATACATTTCTTGTTCTATTTGTTTTCAGCTAATATTTCATTTTAAGATACTAGGTTATTTAAAAATGGTAATAAAAGTATTTTTTGTGATTATAGGTGAGATGGAATTTGTTACTGAACCATATAAGTATAATATAAAATTAAGAAAAAAATGTAACATGGAATCATGAGGTAAATTTATCAAATATTCTCCAACTTCAGATGCATTTCCCAACAAAATGATATTCGTCTAAAGAAATGACACATTGTTCTTACCTCTAGAATTATGTGTTAAACGATTGTTCTAGAAAAATAACAAGGTAATAAATTTTCATAAATATGCCAAAAAAGACATCAAAACCAATCAAAGGTGGTAGTTTGATTTTTTGGCCAAAAAAGAATCACAATGTTGAACAAGGACAACTTGCAACAAAATTAGAATAGAAATTTGTTACAACCTGATTTTGCATACGTATTTATATAATTGAAATACAATTGTTTAGAATAAAAAGGACATATTAAAAATTTGGTGTGCTTTTTTTTGAATAAAAAATATATATTATTTTTGTTCTAAGAAAATATAATATTAAGAAAAAGGCAAAAAATAATGGATGATAAGTAATGTACTTGTGAGAATCATGTGAAATTATCTAAAAAGTGATATGGATGACTACTAATGGTTGCATTTTGGTTTCACATGGTTCCTAATAAGAAAGGTAATAAAAATAGAGAATATAGAAAAGATAAGAAAGAGAAAATGATTGAATTAATGCTTAAAATGTGCCTTATAAGAGGAAGACATACATATTAAGAAAAGTATATTTTCTATTTGAGTTTTGGTCTCAAACTTTTCCCAATGTTAGATAAAGTCGTCATAGGATTTCCCTTAAAATTTGAGAGAAAAAGGATGAAAATGTGAGAGATATGGATTTTACAAAAATAATTTAAGTGAGAGGATTAAGGAAAATACACATTATATGACACAATTTAACTTTTTCTAGAAATAACAATAATTAGACCTCTTTAGTTGCATGGATAATCTGGGGCATAGGATCCCAGATCTAATGGAGACTAGACATCATCAACCTCCACCAAATTTGGGGACAAGAATAGTAATGCCAGATTTCATTTTACACTTCTCTCCCTCTCTAATCAATGACAGTTCCCAGGAATCGAACCATTGAATGTGGGAGATCTCTCCCAACCTAACTATCCTGGGTTTGATCTTCTTTGGCAAGATATAATGTTTAACCCCAAACCTCTACCCCTTCATCAGCCAACCCTAGGACACAAACCTATATAAAGGGGTATAGTCACACTCTGTGAGATCACCAACTCATCTGTAAGGCTTTACCCAACTCTCAGAGTACTGCTTTGCCTCTTATTCCCTTGTTGGAACCCTTATGTCTCCCTGGTTTCCAATCCAAGCAACACAACAAAATTATGTTGTTGTTCTCCTGGACCAGAACACCTCTGTGCAACCAAATGTTTCCTTTGAGATCGGCGAGGAGCGAAGAAGGCGGTGGCTACTGGTATGCATGCCCAGAGAGCCAATCATATGATGATTAGAATGAGGCATTAAATACCTAATTTGATAATAATAAAGGTAATTCTATTTATTATGTCTATCTCCGCATGAGATGATGACATATATATAGTTGATGTCTAAAGAATGATGTTATTCGATGACATATGTCTTCAAGTACATGACTTAAATAATGAGATCATATGTTGATAAGAGTACATACATTCTTTCATGTCCCTAGTTGGATATTACTGTGGAAGCAAAATAGACAACAATAATATATAAGACTAGAGAGTTGTTGACTAATGGCAAAGTCTCATTAGTCATGATATGTGATATCAAGTCAAGCACACATGTATATGTTGGAGAATAGTATTATCAGACAGACCCACCATAAGAGTGATACATGGAGACCATGGAATGATAGTCACAATCATCTCTCATAATAATAATGCCAAATATGGTTCTTAGACTTGAATTCACTATATTCATCACATGTCGTTCATGTACTTTGACATCATCTAAAGTGATCCTGAATAAGGGTAGTCATAATGGTGATGATTGGGTGCACTGTGACACACTTGGATAGAGTGAGTGATATAGATGGGATTTGTCCCATCTATAGAAGATTGATATCCAAGGCCTCTTGATAAGCAAGACTGAGAAATGCATGTACATACTCATGTGACTCAATATGTAATATGTGAGCTCACATGCATTTTAGACAATCTGATCTTGTTCAAAGAACATGGATTTAATGTTGAGAGGATGATGATTCCATGCCTCGAGTTCAATTCGGATATCAGAGGCAAAGGAACTATACGATCATGGTAACACTAATTGTTAACTTGAGAGCTGTACATTGTCGATATTTTGATAATAACTTAACCATTCCATTAATATGTATCTAAAATGTTTGTTTAAGATTGATTTTAGGCTTTAGGTACATGAAAAGGATCAAATTACACAAGCCCTAGCTTGTCCAAGTTCAAGTCAAAAGCAATGCAAGTGTGCAATTTGGAAAATCACTCCAAACCACCTTAAAATATTTTTGTAATCACTTGTATTGATGATATGACTTGTAACTAAGATGAGAAAAAAATTAGGGACACTTATCCAACATTTGGTCACTCATAAACCATTTTGAAAAATTTTTCACGGCAACTCTGTCGGTCGAGTTTGGATCTCAACCGACCAGTGATGGATTTTTGGAAATGGATCAATCGGTCGAGTTGTACACTCACAGAACTCAACTGGGACCAAAACTAATTTTGATTAATTAATCGAGTTTCCCAGGACAAATCGACGATTACCTTTATTGAAACTCGACTTAATGTACTGTACTGAAAATGTAGAAAAAGTGATTCCAACCATTGGAGAGTTGTTAGAAACAAAAATAGATCTGTCGCAAGTCGTAAAATGGCTACTTTTTATTTTTAAGCGATCCCACACTCAAAGGAACACCCTCAACTATAAATAGGACCCCTTGGAGTTCATTCCAAGTTTTCTCATTCATGCTATCCTTGGTCCTTGCTATAGTTGAGTGTGTTGCAACCCTTTAAGCCCCTTTCTCTCTCTCATTTACAAAGCATTTCATGATTATGAGTGAGTTAGGCATGTTGTAAGAGAGCTACCTCCATGTCATCTTGTACAAATCTCATTCCTTCCATCTCCCCTGTCCCCTTTCTCAAAGAGCAATGGTTGAAGTGAGCTTCTCCAAGTGAAGGTGAAGTTGTTGTTCCTCTTCAAGGTTGAAGAAGGTGTGAATATCTTCTCTAGGTGAAGGAGAATGGAAAGGCAAAGATTCAAGAAGAGAGGGTAATTCCTTCAAGTCCAAAGACTTTATGCAAGTGTGGGTAAGTCCTTGTTGAAGGCTGAAGACATCTTGATCAAGTGGGTAAGTCCTTATGTAGGTGAAAGAGTCATGTCTTGAGTAGGTAAGTCCTTGGATATATGGTGGTCTCCTTTTATCTTTTATGATGGAATATAAGTACACATGGGTTGTACAGTCCTAGAGGTTGACCAGTCTAGGTAGTGGATTGACAGTCTCCTAGTTTGGAGATTGGAACCACTCTAACCACCTTGCCCAAGTGTATGTTTCAATCTCTCTCATCATTGATATGCTTGCTTATATAGGACTACAAATTGTTCTTATACATTTGGCTTCAATTATAATTTGAAGGTCTAACTATTCTTGTGAAGATTTTGAAGCTCTATTCACCCCCTTCTAGAGCCCTAGATCTAACAAGTGATATTAGAGCCTGGATCTTCTCCAAAAAATATCTCACAAGATGAGAAGATGGTTGAGAACCTACTTGGTTGCCTCAACCTAGAGGGAGGCTTCTCCATGCACCCCCCGGTCTTCGACGACATCAACTTCCTATATTGTAAGAGGTGTATGTAGTTATACATACAAGGGATGAACTTTGATATGTGAAAGGTGATGATTACACCCTACAAGGAGCCAACTGAAGTTGTGTCAACATGGGATCAAGCTTCCCTAAAGAATGCCCCACTCAATGACAAAGATATAAGCATCCTCTAAAAAACCTCAGTCCAACCACATCTCCTCATGGGATACATCCTATGAGATATGGGATAAGTTGTGCATCACTTATGAGGGCACAAAGCAAGTGAAGGAGGCAAAGATCTACATGTTGAACAACCTCCTAGAGAACTTAAAGATGGAGAAGAAAGAAGGAGCTGCCGAGATGCACTCTAGGCTCAACATCATCATCAATGGCCTAGCTACTTTAGGACACACTTTGGATCGAGGAGAAATCAACTCAAAGATCTTAAGGTCTCTACCAAAGAGATGGGAGTCAAGGGTTACCTCCATTGAAGAAGTGAGAAGTCTTGGTGACATTCCAACCAAGGAGCTTATCAGCAAACTACAAGTTCATGAGCCAAGACTTGACAAGCAAGAAGAGGAAGCTAAGTAAGAAGAGAAGGAAGCAAGGAAGATCAAAGATAGTACCTTCAAAGCTCAAGTGGAGGTTTCCATCAACAACAACTTGCTTGCCAGACCTATCCCTCCTCCTCTAGTGAAGATGATGGCCCTAGTGAGCATGAAGCAAACTTTTCCAAGGGACAACACTTTAAGGGAAAACAATCTTCTTCTTCTACTCCAAGATGCTACAACTGTGGTCAAAAGGGACACTACAAGAGCGAATGTCCCAAGGATAGAAAGTCACACCACCAGAGCAACTCCAAGAAGGTGTAAGAGTACAAAAAAATAGAAAGTATAAGAGGAATGATAAGAAGGAGATGAGATACAAGGACACAACTCATGCAGCTTGGAAAGCATCATCCTCTAGTGGCTCAAGATCCGTTGAAGATGGAGAGTTCCACCTTGCTCTCATGGCCTCTACAAGTGAAGATATTGGTGACGTAAGTGAGGTAAGTTTGCATGAGTTAGATAAAGAAACTCTTGTTGATATTCTTATCTATACCTATTATTATTATTATAGATGTAAATCTAAAAAGAAGAGGTTAGGTAAAATCATTGATGATTTGTATGCTAAACTTGAGATTCTTGAGCAGAATGAGAAAATTCATCTTGAGAGTATTGATAACTTGCAAGGCCAATTTCTTAATCTTGAGCTCCAATACAATGGAGTTGAGGTAGATAATTATGTTTACCTTAAGAACATTGAATCTCATATGGAAGACAACCAAAAGTTCCTAAATGAGCTTGAGACACTTGCTTAAATCTAAAAATTCTAGGTTGCTTGGTCATGTTAATGATTTAACTTCTAAACCTATTTTTCCTAGTAATGATGTTGGTTCTATCTCTCTTGAAAAAGATTCTTATTTGACTAAAGCCCTCTGTTTAGAGGCCGATCTTATTCATGCTAGAGATGATCTTGCTAGTTTGTCTTCTACTATTATATCTCTCATTGATGTCAATCATAGACTTAGAGCCTCTCTGTGGAAATTCTTCAAAGGGAAAACTCCCTAACTGAAATCATTGACTATTCTACCAAACAAAGTGGTACTAGTGGTTTGGGATTTGTAGGGGGAGAACCTAAGGGTAAGAACAAGGCCAAAGGTAACCAAAAGAGTTAGGAAACCTCTTTTTTCATTGGAGAGTCTTATGGCACCAAGAACCCTATGATTTTATCACATTGGAAAAGTAATGATCATTATTGTACTTATTGTCCTTACAAGCCTATGGGGACCAACCCAAAGATGAAATGAGTCCCTAAGATAACTCCAGATCCCAAATTTTGAACTGGGAACCAACACTCTCCTTTCTTGTAGGAAAAAGGAAGATGGATTGTTGATAGTGGCTGTACTAAATACATGACAAGTGATATAAGCCATTTCAACAATTTCACAAAGAAGAAAGGAGGTTCAGTTACTTTTGGGGACAACAAGAAAGGTAAGGTAAAAGGTGAGGTTGATGTAGGTGAATCCTTGTGTATCAAGAATGTTCTTTTTGTGGATTACCTACATCACAATTTAGTAAGTGTTATTCAATTATGTGATAATGGTTACCTTGTGCTTCTTACTTCTTTTGAATGCTTGCTTCTAGATTCCCTCACCTATCATGTCATATATAAGGGAACTAGAAATGGTAATCTTTATGTAATTATGCTTGACTCTATCAATCCTGTTGTTTGTAGATTCCTAGTAGTCAATTTAAATGATATTTCTCTTAGGCATCATTGGCTTGGTCATGTAAATATGCATCAATCAAAGCAGTTGAGAAAAAAGGACTTGGTCAAGGGACTTCCCAAATTGGATTTTGAAAAGGATGAGGAATGCCAACCTTGTACCCAAGGAAAGAAAACTAAGTTTTCCTTCAAATCCAAAGGATTCCTTAGTACCAAGAGATCTATTGAACTTCTCCATATTGATCTATTTGGATCAATGAGAACTCAATCACTTTGTGGTTCCAAGTATTGTCTTCTTATTGTCGATGATTTCTCTTGATATACTTGGACCTTCTTTCTCATTTCTAAGAGTGATACGCTTGATGTTTTCTCCCAACTTTTATAAAATGAGTCGAGAACGAAGCTTCTTGCCAGATTGTTTCCATCCATAGTGATCATGGGAGAGAATTTGAAAGTGATCTTTTTGAACATTTTTGTGATGAGTTCGGGTATGCACATAACTTCTCTTCACCTTGAACACCTCAATAAAATGGGGTTGTAGAGAGGAAGGATATGTCACTATAAGAAATGTCTAGGACTATGCTTTTAGAGTATGATGCCCCAAAGAAGTTTTGGGTGGAAGCCGTTAGTACCTCATGTTTTGTGCAAAATTGGGTTTTCACACATCCTTCTTTAAAGAAAACCATCTATGAGCTATGGTGGGGTAGGAAGGCTTCTATGGAGTACTTTCATATTTTTGGATGTCCTTGTTTTGTTTTGAACACAAAAGATTCACTTGACAAGTTTGATTTGAAATCTTACAAGGCTTTCTTTTTTGGTTACAACACTACTAGAAAGGCTTATAGAGTATTTAATGTTGATCTTACGAAAGTAGAAGAATCAATTAATGTAAAGTTTATTGAGACTAACCCCTCTATTCCCAAAGATATTGTTCCAAATGATGATGTTGCAGGTGAAGTGATTCCTATGTTACAAGAACTCAACATCACCTAAAAGGGGAAAGAGGTGGACACTCAAGAAGAAGAGAAATATGAAGAGAAGAGGGATCCAACTCCCTGCTTTGCAAAGAATCATCCAAAAAAGCTAAATTTAGGTGACCCTTTTGAAAGAGTGAAGACGCAAACTTTCTTCATCAAAGAACAAGCCAACAATGCCTTCATCTCACAACTTGATATAAAGAACGTCAAAGAAGCTCTTGGGGATGATGAATGGATCCTAGCCATTCAAGAAGAATTAGAGCAATTAGAGACAAACAAAGTATGGACCCTAGTGCCAAGACCATGTGATAGAAAGATCATTGGAACAAAGTGGGTCTACCACAACAAGATAGATGAAAGTGGCAAGGTGGTAAGTAACAAAGTAAGGTTAGTGGCTCAAGGCTACAATTAGCAAGAAGGTATTGATTTTGATGAAACATATGCACTTGTACCTAGACTTGAGTCCATTCATATGTTTCTTACTTTTTCTAGTTATAGAAACTTTCTTCTTTATCGAATGGATGTTAAAAATGTGTTCTTCAATGGTACAATTGAGGAGGAAGTGTTTGTTGCACAACCTCTGGGATTTGGACATGATAGTTTACCCAACCATGTTTATCTATTACAAAAAGCTCTCTATGGACTCAAACAAGAACCTCAATCTTAGTATGAGAAATTAAAGAAATTTTTGTTAGATCATTGGGTATATCATGGGAAAATTCAATTCTACCTTGTTTCTCAAAGATACTTCTAACAATTTTCTTATCATTCAAATTTATGTTGATGATATCATTTTGGAAGAACTTATCTTGATCTTTGCAAGGAGTTTGGTGATATTATGCATAGTGAGTATGAGATGAGCATGATGGGTGAACTTACATTCTTCCTCATCCTTCAAATCAAGCAAACTAAAAATGGGAACTTCATTAACCAAGGCAAGTACACAAGTGAACTACTCAAGCGCTTTGGGATGGAGAACACCATGTCTATGGTAACCCCCATGTCAAATACCGCCAAACTTGATAAAGATGAAGAAGGTGAGAAAGTGGATGAGAAGATCTATAGAGGTATGATTGGATGTTTACTTTATTTAACTGCCTCTAGACCTGATATAATGTTTAGTGTTGGCTTGTGTGCTCACTTTCAATCAAATCCCAAGAAATCATATGTCATAGTTGTTAAGAGGATTTTAATGTACATAGCCAAAACTCTAAATTTTGGACTATAGTATCCCAAGTCAAGGGACTTTACTCTTATGGATTATAGTGATGTGGATTACACAAAATGCTTGATTGATAGAAAGTGCACAAGTGGCACTTGCTTCCTCCCAGGACAATGCTTGGTGTCTTGGTTCTCTAAGAAATAGAGCACCGTAGATTTATCAACTACCGAGGCTGAATACATTGTAGTTGGGAGTTGTTGTGCCCAGGTTCTATGGATGAAGCAAATGCTACAAGACTTTTACATTTATTTTTATTCTTCTCCTATTTATTGTGATAATACTAGTGCAATCAATTTATCTTATAATCTGATATTGCATGGAGAAGCTAAGCATATGGAGGTTCGTCATCATTTTCTTCATGATCACATTGCCAAAAATGATATCTTTATCATGCATGTGGACACATAAAATTAGTTGGTAGAAATTTTCACTAAACCTCTAGCTAGAGAGAAATTCAATTTTATTAGATCTAAACTGCTCATAACTACATTGGATGAATATGATATGCCAACTTGTTAGTTGCCATCTATCCTATATGCTTTTCTCATGTCTTGATCACCTTTGCTTGCTAAAGTGCTAAATTTTCATGTCTGTATGCCTTGTTTTTTGCTTGTTCAAGGTATTTTTCACAAATGCTTGTTTTATTGCTAAATAGTACCCAATCATGAGTGATATGTTCCTAAGTATGTTTGACATCCCCAAATTTTCTAAACTTAATCTAATGTGTGATGTCCAAATTGAAACCCTCACCTCAGTGAGAATCCTAATTTAAACACCCCACACTAGGCTAAGAAGAAGAAAATCAAGGGAGTCAGAAGTAAACAACAGTAGCACATGCACATGAATAATAATAAAACCATACAATACATGTTCACCATTCAAAATATAATTACATAATGAATTATTACAACATTTGATATTACATATTGAACAAAAAACTCATACATATACATGTACCACCACTAAACCACATGATCTTAAGACAACATGTCCACCTATACATCATCTCACAACACAACTCTCAACTATCCTGGATCTTCAAGATCATATATCCACAAACCTAAACAAAAGATTACATGTGGTACACGTCAGTATCATATTCAAGAATATTGTACTGAGTACGCCTACATATCTTTTATATACCTCTCATCATATCTTGGCAATAAGATAAAACTAATACTTGGCAGTTATAAGGAAATATAAGAAAAATGTATACTTGTAGAAAGATGCTCATTAACAATAGAGAACACATATTTTAAGCTCATTTTCCATTATATGTAAAATTGATCAACCATATGCAATATTCTACCAAAGAGATTTAGTGCTCACATGTACTATTCTGCCAAAGTGATTTAGTGCTTTCATAAATGCACTATTCTACCAAAGAGATTTAGTGCTCACATGTACTATTCTGCCAAAGAGATTTAGTACTTTTATCAATGCACTATTCTACCAAAGAGATTTAGTGCTATCATATAATGGAATAGATATATTATGTTTCATGTGTTCATAGCAATAAGAATGGAAAATCATGCAACATATCATGCAAAAAAATCATTTCATCCAATATAATATGCCAAGTATTTTACCACACATATAACAAAAGCATATTGTATAATAATCCAAGTAAGAGGTAAGGGCGTACCTTGATCAAGAAAAACCTAATCATCACATATCCCTGATATCAACTACGTCCCCATGTCAACTATATCTTGGTCAAACTCTTGGTTAAGACAAGATCATATACTATCATCATATTCTCATCATCTTAACCTGAGTTATATCCATTAGGGTTTAACTTAGTTCATTAGGATATGTGCATCATTACTTACATCATTGTCTTAGATTTATCTTACTGATGTCATTTTTCATATTATTATTCATTATTGAACATTAGATTCCATATACTTTTTGTACACGTATTAACTCTAATTTATATATACATTCTTCAAATTAGGGATACAACCCATATAACATGGATTTCATGTATAAAACTGATCTCAGATTTACATATTATCCTCTAGTTACTGATATGAGTGCGTTCTGTGAATTTCATCATTTATTGAGCATCTATATATATTAATTGCATTTTATTTAGGTTTATTAGCCCTATATAGCCATATGAAGCAAATCACATGATTTCGTGCATCAACATCATAATCTGAGACCTAAAAAGTATTATAAACATGAATATAGATTTACTCGTATTTTCTCATAATTTTAGGGCATCGTTTGATATTTATTATCCATCATATGAGCATTTTACATCTTACATGATATCACTATTATTAGTGCATCAAAAGCCTAATATTATCATTCTACTGTGTTCTACTCATTTTTCTGAGAAAAATGATACTTGTTTGTAATTTCCTGATAAGTTGGCTAATTATTATGAGTTATGTAAGATCTAGAAATTATTTGGATTTCTTACCTTTTCGGGCCAATGAGAGACTGCCACGTGGACACTAGGGTTGTGGCTCCTTTGCTTGGTTGAGACAGCCAGTTCTAGTGATTACACCCAGTCCTCCTTCTTCATCTCCTTGTGTTCTCACCCGACACACGAGTCTCCTGGGACTCTATTTTGGGCAAGCACCGTCGAGAGGTTCTCCTCCGACGAGAAATAGAAATAGATTCATGTCTCCTTGTGGAAGGATGAAGGGTCCATCATTTTCATCGTGGTCTTGCAGACCTCCTCAACTCCTTGATTTCTCATTCATGGATCCTAGCCCTACCTTCCCCAAGATCATCACCGCCTTCTCCCACCGCGGTAGAGTAAAAGAGGGAAAGCACCTCTGCTCCATGAATCTCACTTCCAGGGCCTCCAAGATCTTTTCCAGGAAAGAGGGTAATCGTCCACGACCCTTATTTACAATGGAAAAGTTCCTCAAGCCTCTTCTGACCTCGCCTTGTTCTCCGATGAGGGTGAGCTCGGCGCCTAGTGAAATGCTTTAGCCTACAACTAGATCATTCTATTTTCTTTTCATAATCCTATACTGCAACCATGCTACTCAATATCACACTAATTATAAATGAGTATTTCTGATACTCTAAACATGCATTCAAATGGACTTATAACTTTCAATATTGTATTTCACTTGAGTTGATTAAACAACCTATCTGAATAAATATGAGTTAAAACAATACTATTGATCTATCATACCAAATGCAACCTTTTTCATCTATCTGATATGTAGTTGAACTATTATACTAACTTTCAATACTATATTTCACTTTTTAGAGCTTTCTATTTGACTTGCACTTGATAACTTAAGCATATCTAAGTAAACATATATGATCTACACTATAACAATACGATTAATTATTCATACTAAATGCTATTTTTTCTATTTTCAACTGATCTATACTAAAGCACAGATATCTATATTGAACCAACTCAACAAAGCATCAAATAAATATCATTAGAAAGAATATTGCACTTCTCTTCTCATATTCATAACAGAAAGGAAATCAAACCATATAATAACATCTCTTAGCATGTAATTCATTACTAAGGATTTAGGGAAAACCCAGACACTAGTGCCTTTAAATTTCTTTGTATTTGAATTTATACGAATCATTTGTACACATGAAATTAAATATTTCAACTTTGTTCAATTTTCTAACTAATTTAATCATTTATACATTAGAAATTTGAATTAGGATATATTAAACTAAGAAAAATAAAATCATAAACAATCCAATACACGTTCTTAAAACTTTGTCATAATTTTTGTGAAAATCATGACTTAGAGATGAATTTCTAGTCATCCATATTTGATCTGGTTTAGTAGTCTTTGAATTTGAGCTAGATAGACTCAGATTCCAATCTTATGAGCTTTGATTTAAACTCTTAACCCCCAAGAATAATTTAATGAGGGGTTTTTACAGGCAAAAAAAGAACCTACAAGGTTTAGAAGTTAATGAAGGATTGTTAACAAAAGCCTTCCAATAATTAATGAGAAGGTTATGTAAAAGAAAACATGAATAGAAGGAAAGATCAACAATCAAAAAATACTTACCAAGTTGAATCTATAACTAAACTACTGGTTTCTCCTATTCTTCATGTTCTTTCCCAATGATCACCTTCAAAGTCACCTTTTGGTTCAACATTTATGTGGTTTAAGGCTTTGGATGTGTAGAGGATTGAAATACAAATCTAAGGAAACAAATTTTGTTGAATTGCTGTAAGTATATTAAAAGCGACAACCATTTTTGTAATTGGATGTATTGGACGGCGGTGCAACATAAGTTCATAAGTTTATTAAAACCTTCATTTTGCACCATCTGAAGGGCCACCATCAAAAGGCCCAGCACTGGAAGGCCCATCAGTTTGTCAATAGATGATATAGTTCTGGGTGAAAACTAAAAGTACCATAACTTTCTCATTCTAGCTTTGATTTTGGTTCTTTTTTTGCTTTGGATTCATAATTGAATCCCATACTAGTATACAATTTTTTTTGATAAAAATGTAGTAAATAATTCTTTTTTAAATAATTAGTCAAATGTCCATAGTACTCTTCCACATATATTTCTGGGGTATTACTATATCAACTAAGTCTCAAATCTCGTAGTACACTCAATCATCACTTTTAAATTATCTAAGAACAAGTTTAAGATAAATAAAATCAAATCAACCACTTAATAATATAAATGGTTAATAAAGGTGTAATGAATAGAAGAATTATCGTAAACCCTCAAATTACTAATAAAATAGGGTATGGGTTGTAACACACAAGGTGTCCAATCAAAACACTAAAGGGTTAACTCGCTTATGATCATCATAATACTTTCTCAGATTCTATATCCTTTTATGATTCTAACAAAGGTTGATACTGGTGTAGGTATCTCATCTAGATAGTTTCTAAATAGGGTGGCTCCTATTAGGAACTTAAGGGAGAGGGGGAAAATGTAAGTGTGATAAGATTGAAATAGTTAGATTAGTTCACTACCTTGGCTCTGATGCCGTACTTGTAAGGAATGAGACCCAATAGGGGATACATTCTCTTACTTGAAGGAATAATAGAAAATCATCCAACACAAATGTCGTAACACTTTTTTACAATGGATGGTGCACTAAAAGGTATGTAATGTGTCAAATACCAAAAATGTAGTAAAGAAAGATAAAAATATAACTATTAAAATTATCATTTCTATCAAAGATCATCACCATGCAGGGTGCATACAAAGGGAACTAAATGAAACTAAATTTTTTCTAATAGTCTATAGAGGGAAACCTTGATATTTCAAACTATCTCCAAGAAAAGACAACTCCTGTGAAGGTTGTAGCTCAGGGTCACCTATGGCAAGATATTTTCACTAAGGGGTCGGCAACACCCCAGCAAGAGAAGACAAGGTGGAATATCATCAACAAAAGCTGGTATGCTCTTAAATAGGGGTTGGATAATCATTTAAGAATACAATATATCAAAAGTAAAGTAGCATGGTTCCTAATGAAATGGGAGGTAGAACATCTAGATCGATACCAATTAAAACTTCATATAGTAGGACAAAGAGATTATATGAAGAAAGATTGGAGTTTACAATGAACAATTCTATCTTCAAAATTCAAATTAGAGAATAACAAATAAATAATAAGCAAATTGCATGCATATTAAATATTAAACTATGATCATCTAAGAGTAGGATCAGAACACTTCCACATTTTGTGCCCAGGAAGGAGATGAGAGCACATGCAATCCTCTATGTAATTGTATATATATTTTAGGTGAGAGCACATGGGGCTAGGTGAGAGAACCAAAATCCTATATATGGAAACAGTTGTACAATGAGATCCAACCCCAAAATATACCACTACTAATACATAATAATAGTCTTAACAATCAAACATGCATTTAATAGAGAGGCAAGATAAGTGTAGTATGAGAAAATCATCCATTAAGGCTTCCATTTTTAAGAACAATAGGATAGAATAATACAATAAGGGATCCAAATTGATTAAGTATCAGTAATACAGAAGAAAAATCATTCAATTTTCATTTTCAATAGTCTATAAAACAAATTTTTAGTGAATTGAACCCACTCAAGTCAAATTAATATAACCAAGTGACACAAAAAGCAATATGTCACTACCAGGTCAAAGAAAGAGAGAACATATACATCATTGTTCAATATGATTCAAAAGAGAAGCAACATATCTCAACTTGTGTCTCAACAACTTAGGTCCATAATCTAGGTTCAAGCAAGGTAACCTTCACATATAATTACATTTAATGTATGAATAATTAATTATATGAAGATACATTAAACCCTAGGTTGTCAGCTCTTATTTTGATCAAACTTAGGTTATAGATTGGATATAGTGAGGTAGGTAATATTTTTTCTAATTCAAATAGTAATTATTTGAAATTTTCTAACAACCAGATAATTAGATACGAATTAAGCTAAGTCGATTTATTGAATTACAAAACACAAATTAGTTTCAAAATTACCAACATGCCATGTCATTTGATTTAAAGTAATACTATTGTTGGTATGTATTCCTAGAGCCAACCATATGATGATTGTAATGACATAACTTGTAAATTAATTTATTAATAATAAAGGCATGTTTCCAATTTATTTTGTTTTATTAAGTTATGAAATAATGAAGTAATATAATAAATGTCTAGAGAATGATATTACTCAATGAGATATGTGTTAAAGTACGTGACTTGAACAATGAGATCATATGAATGATAATAGTATATGTATTCTTGTTATGTCCCTAGTCGGATGTTATTGTGGAAGGCTGATAGACATAAATAACACATAAGATAAGAGTGTGTGTTGGTTGATGACAAAATCTCATTAGTCATGATATGTGATATCAAACCAAGCACATAGATACTTGTTAGAGAATAGTATATTAGATAGACCCACTATGAGAGTGACACACAGAAATCATTACAATGGTAGTCATAGTTAGTTCTCATTGTGTTGGTGATGATTGTAGTTCTTATACCTAAAGTCATTACACTCATCACATTTAATTCGGTATACTTTGACATTATCCACCGTGATCCTAAATAAGGGTTGCCATAAAGGTGATGATTGAGTGTGGTGTGATACAAGAGAATGACTATGAGTGATGTATATGGGATTTGTCCCTCCTACTGGAGTATGATATCCTAGCCACTTGATTAGCAAGACTGAGAAATGCATGACCATGCACATGTGAGTCAATATGTGATATTGAGCTTACATATAACTCAGATAGTCTGTGTGACATCCAACTCATAAAAACATAATTAACTAATGTGGAAGCATTCTCTAAGTAGTGGATTACCGAAAATCACTAAAAATTAAAACTTTTTGCAAAAAGATACACACATAGGAAATATTTTTCTTCAAGAACCAAAGTAACACATTACATTCTATTTTTTTTAAAGTACATATCTTGTATCATCTCTTTCTGTGAATTACAAGCATCAACTGACCTGTTAAACTAAACACAGGCAGTATGAAAATCTCGAGGCATTGAGCCAAAATCTCGAAAGCACTAACTACTACCCTGAGGACCTGAGAGTACAGAGATGACACATAGGACTCTATCTACATCTATACAAGGTATAACATCCAGTGTCTCCACCTGAGACTTCACTGTTGTCCCTGTTGCTGCTGCTGTCCTTCACCTACTGAAGGATTCCTGTGTCCTCATCCATGACCACCTAAAAATGTAGTTCCCACGGGGGTGAGACAATTGTAAATTTCCCCAGCGTGAGATATAACTCTCCTCCAGTAACATTATTATTGCATCTTAAGAAGAAAAACATGAATAAAGGAATCATATTTATTTGACAACAGTTAATTCAATGTCTAACAGATTAGAATATTATTCTTATCTAAAGCATTGCAGCTATATCTTGAAAGGGCAACATGTCAATTATCCATTAAGGAATATGAAGAACATGTATAACATTTATTCACTACAGAATCGTTACCACAACATTAACTCTCATCATGCTTAGATCATATATCTAATGCCTGGCATTATCATTGTGGAGTCATGGCCTGTAGCCATACTTTTTTCACAAAGTGTTGGGATCTTAATCCTTCAACTCACCAAGTACAATTCCACTTCTTAACAAGTTCATCATCATGATTATAGCATCTGGGCATTTGAACCCATAACTCACCATAGGATATTAATTATCATTAATTAGGTAACTTAATACCTTCAGATCATCTGACCAAGGATGTAACATCCTTGACCTGGGTTATGTACTAACCCTAGGTGTTTTGCCTAATAAAGTTGATTAGATACTTGCCCTTAATTTTTGGATTGTAATTAGTGCTTTTTAGGAACTTATATTTCAATTTCAGACCTTTCTGAATAATGTTGAAACATGGTTTTGTTACTTTTGGACTAAAGTGCAAATTACCCAAGTTGAGGGGTTAACTTGCAATTTGTATATGATATGATGTTACTCTGATTCTGAGACATCATAAGAATGTATATGATGTGGTGGTATGGATTCCACAAGCTTGGACGTCAAGATATAGCTTGTAAAAACAATCCTTGTGCATTAAAACCTAGTTTTGGTGTAATGTGCAAATTACCCAAAACCTAGGGTTCAATATGCAAGATATCACCTCTAGAGGATCTATCATGTTTCTTGGAATCAAGTAGAGCAAATAAAATGAGAAGGGCACCTCATTTGAATTATCATGAAAGAGAGAGAATCTTGATATTGAAATAATCAAGATTTAAGCACAAATGGCTCTTTAATATAACATTAATGTAAAAGGGAAATATATTAATTATGGAGCCCTTCAACCAAAAGTTGGAGGATGTGTTTGAAATAGTTTGCACAAGATTGTGCCATGATATATTGTTTTAGTGGAAGCTACTCACACTAATAATATAATATAAAGCAATATCCACTAAATGATGGATATTAACACATAACTTTTTAAGGTGTTTAGTTTCTTCTCCATTATTCTTGGATAATGGAGAAGTTTTGAAAGGTAATAGAATTTGGCCACGTATCCAAGAAGTGGAGGAGGACTTGATATATATATTGGGAGATAAAAGGAAATAATCCTCTTTTTCCATTTTCCTTGAAAATCCATTTACATATATAAGTATCCTTTTCCAAACACCAAAGGATCATTTCCTTAGTTCTTTTCCTTACCACCTTGCTTTGGCCGACCAAGGGAGATCTCTATACCATAGGAAGGATGACCAAACTATCTTGGTAAGTTTTGATCATCATCTACCTCGAATTCATGGTGGAAACCATAAAACAAGGTTAGATTCATGGTTTTCTTCACACGATTTCCTTTTATAGCCACCTTGTTCATCCAAAGATTGAAGAACGAACCTTGGACAACTACTGGATCTCAATCCACCATTAAAGATGCGGGGATTGGAGCTCTGGATCAGTTCTAGAGGTGGGTTTTATAACTCTAACCCTTAAGCATTGCTAATGCATCCATATCTCTAATAATCGTTGGCTATTTTCTTCTTTGGTATTCTTTTGGTTAATTGCTATAACTTCCGTAAAGAACAACAAATGTTCTTGGTTGGTCATAGGAAAAAGATGATGCCATTAACTTTGATGATTATCCAAATAAAATCACTTTACCAAACGGTTTGCCTTTGTGCTCAAACGGTTTCCCAAACCGTTTGGGAGAAAACAGTTTCAAACCGTTTGATTGCAAACGGTTTCATCTAAACCGCATAGAAGCAAACGGTCCAAGACCATTTGGTGGCGTTGTCCAAGCATTGACCGCTTGGAGGTATGTTGAGAATAATGTAGTCTAATCACCTATCAATAATTATTAATTAACTCCAAGTAGTTCACCAATTAAAGGTCTAACAATCATCAAACCCTAAATCGAGTTAATTGCTGATTTGATAATTGAATTAGGTTGAAGTTTGGGTTGAGTGACCCAAATGGTTTCAAAACCATTTGGGGATCACCCAAATGGTCTCAAGACCGTTTGGTGATCACCCAAGACCGTTTGGAGGTCTAGGGTTAATCATGGTTGATCAATTTAAGATCTAAATGTATTAGGTTGAAGTACATTCAATTGTTGACCTAGTGATCAATTTAATGAGCCAAACCCTAATTGGTTGACTTAGTTTTTGGTGTTGACTTGAGAAAACGGTCTGAAGACCGTTTTGAGGTTACCAAAACAATCCCATGACCGTTTGGGGTCAGGTCATGACCAATTGGATGATGGTTCAATGTTTTCAAATCAATTAGACTCACATTGAATGATGTTGAAGGATCATCGATTCCAAACCTTAATCCAATTGATTCAAGCCCTAATTGATGATCAATTGAGGGTCAATTCAGTTGAAGGTTGACCTAATTAACTCAATTGAATGATGGTGATCGGTCCAATTGATGATTGAATACATATATACGACTGTTGAAGGAACCAACAATGGAAACCCTAAATCAATTTGACTTATTGAGACCATACTTGGTCCATGCGGTTTTGAGGGGGTTTGGACCAAACGGTCTCAAGACCGTTTGGCAAGACCATTTGGGACCGAACGGTGTCAAGAGCATTTCGGACCAAATGATCCCAAACCATTTTGGGTTCATGCGGTTTCAAAACCGATTGTGTCCATGCGGTTTCAAAATTCAAACTTGGGCAAACGGTCTTCACCTCCTATTTTAGCAAACGGTCTTGAGTGTGCTACTTTACCAAATGGTCTCAAGGGTAGACCAAGACCGCATGAAGGTCCAAACGGTCTTAGACCATTTGGAGGTTAAGTATGGAAGACCGTTTGAGGTCTAAGTTAGTCAAGATCGTTTGGGGCCTTAAGGGCCAAGATCGTTTGGTGGTTGATTAACCTAAACCTCTTGGGTATTTGAAGTGGTTAAGGGACAAAGTGATTAGTTAATTAATACATGATGTAATCAAAGGTGATCATGGTACTTGTACCTTAAAGGGGTAGTGTGTTTGAAACCCATGAAGTAATTAAGCTCTAATGATTACAATGGTAATGATATAAACCATGAAGTCAATTCTCTTTAATGATTGAGTTACTTAACCTAATCAAGGCTGAAGTAAACATCATCCTATAAAGGATGAGAGAGAGAAGACTCCTTCAATGAATGATTAATCAAGTAATGGACTTCCTATATGAATGAATATCTAATTAGGGTATGATCCTTCATAATGAGATCATGAAAACCCTAATTATGATGGCCAATGAATCTTAATCCTAAATTGAGGGTAATAATGGAAGTATTCCTAATGCATGATGATGATGTAATCTTAATTCATAATGATGACATGATAAACCCTAACCTAGGGTGAAGTAATGTGAATAGTAAACCCTAATTCAGGTTATGATGAATATGAACCTTAATCAAGGGTGATGCAATGTGTATAATAAACCCTAATTCTAAATAAGGTAAATTAAAGTGCGAAACCCTAATTCTGGGTTATGCTTTATAGCATGAAGTTCTATGATTAAATAATGAAATGAGGAATCACTATTCCTATTGAGCTAAGGGGGTTGGTTAACCCTAATTGAATTAAAAAGGGAAAACCCTAACCCTAGTAAGGGCATAGTGGTGCAACCCTTAAATAGTGATGTTATTAATGTTTTGCATTATGCTGATATGAAATAGATATGCCTGTTATCATTTGTATTAATCATGCATGTTTTTATGAAATAGTGAGCATAGCTAGGTAAGAGCTATGGTGTGATATTCATTGAAAGCACTTTATAAGCTTTGAAAGCAATGATATATTATGTTGCCTAGTGAGAGGTAACAAAAGAGATTGATAGACTATATGAGCCATTTGAAATATCTACATTGCTACTATCATCTTTATACTGTCAAATGACTTGATGGAAATGTGTTACTTGGTAACAAGTGTTTTGATGATTTAAGGGTTTGAACACCCATATTCTTGAATCATAATGGTGAGACGATTAGGGATCGAGATCCCAACGTTAACAGGATGTGAAATGAACTTGATACAAATAGTACTCTTTCTTTATAGCAATTGTTTTAATGGTTTATGTTTGAAAACATGCCTGATGCTATAAAAATGTCATAATGTACTTAAATAATCAAGTATAACAATATCATGTAGATCCCTGACCATAGATCCATCATAGTCAGAAGCTAGATGATGGTGAAACAGGTTTTCCTAAGGGAACTTCTGGAGAGCATACTTTTGAGTATGTGGGGGTTATGGACGCGAATATCCTTACGTCCTAATGGGGGAATTAACGTGAGATGAACATTTAATCTCTCAATCCTTCATTATATGTATATGCCGGGATGATGTATCACTAATCACCCGATGCTGTTGTTAATGCCGCATCGATGTGAGATAAACAAGAAATCCCTCGATTGTGAAGAGAGTACATCATGCCATTGTAACTCTAATAGCGAAGTTGCCAGAATACCCGAGAAAGCTATTATGGCAGAGGACATGAGATGTCCTGCATGTTTTTCCTCACACTGACTGAGGAGGATGAGGTCATAGAAATCCATCTCTTCTGATGACCTATGTATGGTACCGATTTCGATTTCTCAATGGTCGGTTGGAGTATGAGCGGTATACCTCATCTCCTCAGGGCATAAGTATGTTTGTAAAATGTAATCAGCCATGTAGCATAATTTCTTAGGTTGAACTATGAGAAATAATGATTGATGATACATTGTTTATTAACTCATAGTCAGACAAATAATATACATGTTCTTCATATTCCTTATGGATTAAATGACTTACTATTCAATCAAGTTATAATTGAAATGATTGCATAAAGAATATTGCTTATTTAGTTATTTAATGAATTACCTGTTGTTGAATAGTTATAATCCTACTGCTCAATATCATTATATTATTTGCAATAATAATGTTTATGGCAAAGAGTTATAACTCTCACTGGGACAATATTCAATTGTCTCACCCCCGTACACTAGTAAAAATTGGGCCATTATTCACGAGTGAGTCCTATCACAAATCCCTCTCTAGAGGCCCTCACAAATAGGGACGGTTGAGGGTCTGGCCCTCACAAATGGTCCGTGAAGAGAACTCACGTGACAAATACCAGTGGCCCTCACGAATACAATTGTCACAGACCAACTGACCCTCAAGAATGTTATATTGAGGGACTATTTAGCCTTCATAAATACATTTTTGAGGGACTATTTAACCTTCATAAATACATTTTTGAGGGACTATTTAGCATTCATAAATAAATTTTTGAGGGACTATTTAGCCTTCATAAATACATTTTTGAGGGACTATTTAGCCTTCATGAATACACTTTTGAGGGACTTGATGGTCCTGGAGAATAAATTTTTGAGGGGCTATGTGGTCATCATGATTTGGTTATTGATTATTGAATGATTTATTAAATGTTAATTAATTGTTACTATAGTACATAACCTCAAGCAATATTTTTATACTAATTCACATGACATCATAAGAAGATTCAACACCAAAATGACACATAAAAATGTTAAATCACCTCAAACCAATTTTTGTTATTGAAGCAAAATATTATCCATACATTGCGTGCTCAACGTTGATATAAATAAAGAGTACATATGGTTTTAAAATTTGAGATTGATGACAATCAACATATCATGCTAGAAACTCTTAAGATCTATAATGTCTCCATATTCCTTCAAATGGTGTTGTGTTCTTCATCAATGCCAGGCCTCATACGGTTAGGTACTTGAATATTCTTCTCCTAAAAATGACAAATCATTATATTAATATAATTTAAAGTTAATACATAAATCATAGTACAACAAACAACTTACCCTTATATTTCGGTTTTGGTCTACTCCAAGGTGAATTGTCCGTCGAAATCCATCATTAAAAGTAATTCTACCCTATCAATATAAATACAAAAAGGAATCAGAGTGACTGCGAAGTAGAGATAAATGTAAGTGAACCAACATAGCAGTAACATTTTGATAAACTATTCACTAATGGTAAGGCTTAATTTTTAATTGGAAAAAGTCCTTACAGATGAAGCTATGTGAGTTAAAATAGAATCTAAAGATAGATTCCAGATCAACAGGACCACAACCTATGGCGACATGCAAAAAGGACTTATTTCATTTCAGGGGCTTGTTGGTAAGTTCTAGAGTTTTAGTCACAAAGGTTGCAACAACCAATGTTTTTAGTGGATTGCTATAAATACTAGCCTCAACGTATTTGTCCAGGTAGAGTTTTTATTATTGAATTGCTTTTTGGAAAGAAGTCCTTCTCCTACATTGGTCTGCAATATTTTACAAAGCATTCGTGAAAAATCCCGATCTAATGCAATAGTCCTGCACAAATATCCAGCAATACATGCATTCTATAGAAGATTATGGACCTAACAAAGGAAGTTGTAACATTACGTCATTCTACATTAATCAATATGGCAAAGTTTTGTCTTTCCCCATCTTCCTGCTTATAGAATTATTCTTTTGGACATTTGCTTTGGGAAACAATTAGTAATACTAATTTTCCTTTTTGCATGTCGCCACAGGTTGGGGTGTGTCAACTCTTATTTCCAATCACACAGGCATACTACATACTAAAGTTAAATACAATTACAATGTTTATTTGATAAAACAGATGCAACATTTTACAAAATAAACATAAACTTTGATTCATATAATACATGAATCTAATCTTCCAATCTATATAAGTGAACATATTCCAGTAAAGAAATTCCAGTAAATATTATGTGTGCTATTATGCAGTTCAATACATTGTCTATTCAATTACATCCTCAGCAAAGCAATCCATTTTTTTTATGATCCTGATTTCCCTTTCCCTCATTTTCCCATTCAATATGATGATATGTAGCTATTAATTAGAGTTGAACTCAACAAGGAAAGGGCCACAAACCAATTCAGACCCATATTACAACGCAGAATAATAAGAATAACAAATATATGTTTTTGAACAATTCCCAACAATTTGGAGCAGCTTGGACAGCCAAAAGTTAAAAACAAAGTAGATAGAGTTAGCCCATACAGAGAGTGGCCATTCCCAAGGTTATTAATATCAACAGCCCCTTAAGAAAATGACTCCAAAGAAGGGGACAAGCAGGGGACAAGGGCATCTGGAGCAAAAATAGTAGGCAATAACAATATTCATCATCACAATTACTGTCATCTTTAAAGTTCGTGGAGTGTTGGTGCACAAGCAGGTATAACCTAGAGAGTGTTGGTCCACTCATAAGTAGGCAAAAGATTCACTCTGTTCCTAAGCAAAATCTGGAACGACCACTCTATATTAATTACTCAACTATTAGTTATTTAGATAGTCTAGAAAACAGAGGTTTGATTCAAAGTTTAGACTAAACATGTGCAACTTCTTCAGCACTAACTAAAGAAAAGTCACTATAAACTTTGTATCTGAAATATTATGAATTGAGGCTTGACCAAGATATGGCTAAAATGTAGATAAGCTGAAATGAATTACTTACAGGATTTAAACGCTGATTTCTTGGTGTGAAAGACACCGATGAAGATGTGGTTGGTGTGTTATGCATTTGAGGATAACTTTGTCAATTATTACCAGAAGAAGGGGGCCAACTTTCAAGTGCAACCTTTAATAAAGTGTACATGTTAATATTCTTATGTGTATGAATATTGAAAATAATCTATAGCTGTAATGAGTTACCTGTGGCTGAAAGATCCGTGGATGTCCATTCTCCCTTGAATTGCCTTGTATGGAAAGTCTGCCTACTCCATTCTCCCTTGAATTGCCTTGTATGGAAAGCATGCCTACTCCAGTCTCCCTTGAATTGCTTGAATTGCTTTGTCTAGAAAGTCTTCCTAAGCCATCCCCGCTTGAATTATTTTGGCTGGGAAACATGCCTACATCTGCACCATTACTTGTATTGTCTTGTATGTGAAAAGAACCCACATCCGACCTATTTGTGCCACTTTGCATGTGTAAGACACCTGTAGTATTCTGATTGGGGTATTCAGCTGCACAATCAACATTAATACCGCCATCCTATAACAAATACATCAACAATGTCAAAAAAAAATTATATATTACATTGACATAGACAACTGAATCTGAGTTACTTGTGATTGATTGTACCAAGTCATTATTTGGGAGACGGAGTTCTTCAATCCATTTAGTGTTTCTTCAAGTTCCTTAAGTTTATCCTGAAATAGAAAACAAATTACAAACATCGATCTAATAGACTAGTTGTAACTAATAGTTCAAGTTTATTTATAATCCAACATGCATCCTTTGCATTGCTTTCCTCAAGAAGCATTTCATATCTTAAACGGGCAGCTTTTCCCCTATGTCCTATATCTTTGTGCCCAATTCCAATACCTCGGATCCTAGCCTTTTTGGAAGGATTTAAAACTTGCAAATAAGCATCATGTGTTAGATTATCAACACTTCTAGGATCTATTTCTTCTTGGTTTGCTACTTGGTTTTCCACAATATGCGAGATTTCAAGCTGTAATTAGAAAGCATCATAAAAGGAAAGCATAAATTGAGATATCTAAGCATATGTAGCTTTGTAGACATCATAGGAAAGCAAATATCCATTTTCTAACCACTTGTGGGCTTTTGTCGTAAACTTTTTCCAAAAATTTGTTAAGAGGCACAACGGGTTGATCTTCACTGACCTACACATGATAGATAACATAAAGACAAGTGTCCATTATTATATGTTCAACTCATATTAAGAAAGACAAGTGTCCATTATTAATACCATTTCTGCCCGATAACAACTCCATGGCTTTGATCCTGTGGTATGATCCATCACTTTTTTTGCTCTGTTTGCCTTGTTGATCTCGGAAATTTTCTAAACCACAAGAAACATATAATTAGAAAAAGTAGATAGGTATACATGCAAGTTATATGAAACCATTGTACCTTAGACTTCTCGGTTCCCCATTCTTTAACAAGATTTTTAAACTGGTCCATATCTATGGAAGCATTTTTCTCAACTTTCTTCATCATCAATTCTGGTTCAATCTTGTACTTTTCGTAGTAATCTTTCTTTACACGTGCCCTCCACACTGTTATCCCTCTGCTAATGTGTTCATCAATGTGATTCCATGCATTAGGTTGACTGGCTAAATCGAAGTATTTCTACAAAAACATAGAAAAACATTTGTTGGTCTTTTTATGAAAAAGATTACTTTAGATATAACAATCATACAATTTGTTGGTCTTTTTATGAAAAAGATTACCTCAATAAATGATTTTCTATCTGCAAAAGCTTGTTCTGGTTGTTCGTTCCACTTCAAGTCTAGATGCCATATGTGTGGTTTCCTTTCTAGCATATGACAATAACGATTCAATTTGGCACCATTCTCCCCAATAGCATTTCCTTCATCATCCCATTGGACCTTGTGACGTGGCTGCCCTTGCTTAGGAAGTAGGCTTTGCTCACTTGCAGGCCCACGTCCATACTTCCTATTCTCCTATTCATCCTCAACATTTTCTTCAACTATTACATCATTTTCAATATTGTTGGACAGTAGAGTAGGTTCATCCTCACAATTTTCTTCAATTGTGGATGGAGGGACAGCAATAGGTTGACTGGGTGTGTTGTTACAACTAGATCTAGTGAATCTTCTTCCTGCCATCCTTCAATTGACAAGGAAAATAATTAGATTATTAGTACAGAAATTTCAGTAACAAAAGTAGTAGCTACATTTGAAAAACAAATAAATTGCGGAGAATATGAGACACCAACATATGAATATTCAACATTTGAAAAACATATAACTTGTAGAGTACCTTGGTTTCACATCCCAAAAAAGAATAATGATGTCCTACTTGCTGGTATATGAAACAAGACTAAATAAATTGCAAAGAATATGCCATATAGTAACAGTTTGCCAAAAAAATGCAATACAACATATTCCCCAAGTAAATTATTCTAGACTTGCAAACAAAACAGACAGATTAATGAACTAAACATTAGCCCCATCATTCTTTTTTTTAGTTCTATCAAAAAAAGATCCCTCGGTGTCACTCCTCGTCCAAGACACATCACTAGTTACACCACCATCAGATTGTAAACCAGTCAAACAATTCTCAATAAGAGGTACTTCAGAATAATCTTTAGGAGGATGATTTATCACTGTGCACCAATCATCATCATTAGAATCCTTCACATAAAAGTATTGCAATGCTTGAGAAGCCAGGATAAATAGTTCCTCCTTTTTTTTTATCCTTGAAGTGTTGATTTGTGTGAACCCATACTCATCAATTCGCAACCTGTTAGAAGTGCTTTCATCACACCAAGAACATCTGAATAAAGGAACTTTGATTCCTGGACCATAAGTTAGCTCAATAACCTCCTCTAAGTAGCCATAGTACGTGACTTCATCATTTATAGGATTTCAATCTCTACCACTTGAATAACTTGAAGTGTCAGCACAAAAATACACTGCACTATTTTGTGTAGTACATGTACTTTCAATGTGCTTTGAACGGAAACGATATCCATTGACCGAAAATCCTTCATAAGACATTCCCTCATCACAAGGGCCTTGGGATAACCATCTCAAATCATCGCTAATACTGTTCGGCCTAATCTCTCACATTTGCATTACCTTCATAAAAAAGTAAAACACTAATGTAATCTACACTAACTTGAACATTAAGAGTGACAACAATATTTATGTTTGAGACTTACATGCTCTTTCAACCACTTAGAGAACTCATTTGCATGTTTTGTTTCTAGGGTCTGTGGGGCAATGTTGGGTTCCATATCTTGAAGAATACACATGTGTTCACTGCTTTATAAGAAGTGTCTAAATTAATGTACAACATATATACAAATATCAGCAAGAATTTTAGAACGTAATTAAATCTTACCTTTTGTAAACATCCAATTCCTCTTTATTGAAAAGGACATAACGATGGGCTTGTTCCAAAGTGTGGATGTCGAAATTGCTTGACACTCCAACTCTAATTGGAGATCCATCAACATTATGAGGAGTGCGGATCAATTTTTTCTCAAAATTATGCAAGTACCTACCACAAAATGTCAAACTTTCTTCAGCTAAATAGCCACTAGAAATACAACCAGCCGGTTTAGCTTTGTTTCTTACATACTTCTTCAATTTCTTCAAGTATCTCTCTATTGGGTACATCCACCTAGTTCGGACAGATCCGACTTGCCTGGCTTCATAAGCTAAATGAATGGGCAAATGCATCATGATGGTGAAGAAAGAAGGAGGGAAGATTCTCTCCAACTGGCAAAGAGTGACAGCAATTTCTTGTTCCAATTCTTTGAATTCCTCCACATCAATAATGTTAGAGCAAAGCTTGTTGAAAAATGAGCACAAATTAGCAATAGGCTTGTACACATCTAAGCTTATGCAATGTCTCAAGGCAACAGGTAGAAGTTGATGCATAAGAACATGACAATCATGACTTTTCAGCCCAACAAGTTTTCTATCAGATTTGCTAACACACCTAGATATGTTAGAAGAATAGCCATCAGGAACTTTCAACTTTTCTAACACAGATAGGAACTTATCTTTCTGCGCATTAGTCATGGTGTAAGATGCTGGAGGCAAGTAATAGCGGTCACCTGCACCTACTGGCCATAAATCTCTTCGAATGCGCATTTTCTTCATATCTTGACGAGCTTGTAAGTTGTCTTTACTTTTCTTAGAATCACCCAATAATGTGTTTAAAATATTCTCGCACACATTCTTTTCTATGTGCATCACATCCAGATTGTGTCTAACAGATAAATACTTCCAATAAGGTAGCTGAAAAAAGATGCTTATCTTATTCCAACCAGGAGGAAATGGTTGAATTTGATCTCCAAGCCTCTTGCGCTTATTCATTTTTCCAAATGTGATATTTTCATATCCATCAAATTGCCTCAGTATATCTTCTCCAGATAGTGGCTTAGGTGGAAGTCGAAAATCTTTTTCACCATCAAAATTTTTCCTATCACATCTATACGGATGATTCATTGGAAGAAAACGTCGATGGAAACCATAGCATTACTTTTTCCCATACTGTAACCATTTTGATACAGTCTCCACATTACAACAAGGACATCCCAAATCTTTCTTACCTTTAGTGCTCCAACCAGATAAGTCACCATATGCTGGGAAATCGTTAATGGTCCATAAAATCATTGCCCGCATAGTGAAGTTCCTTTTTCTATATGCATCATAAACTTTGATTCCAAGCTCCCAAAGTAGTTGCAACTCCTCAATTAATGGCTCCAAGTATACATTAAGGTCATTGCCAACCATATGTGGACCTGGGATTAATAGGGACATCATAATAAATTGTTCTTTCATAAGAAGCCAAGACGGAAGATTGAGAGGTGTCACCAACACAGGCCAGATGCTATGTGATGCACTCATATTGCCAAATGCATTAAATCCATCTGTTGCTAATGCCAATCTAACATTGTGTGGTTCAACAGCAAAGTCTGGATACCTGGCATCAATAGACAACCATTCTGGTGTGTCTGAAGGATGATGAATACGACCATCCTTGCCTTTTACTTCTGATGGCCAAATCATATCTTTAGCAATAGATGAAGACATATAGAGCCTCTCTAACCGAGGTATCAAAGGGAAGTGATACATGAACTTAGCAGCTACCTTCTTTCCCTTTGTTTTGTATTGCTTTTCATTCCATCTTGAAGCACCACAAGTATTACAATTTTCTTTTGAAGCTCCATCTTTGCGAAAAAGCATGCAATTATTTGTACATATGTCTATAGTAGAATGATCAAGTCGTAAATCCTTCACGATCGCATTTGCTTCATAGTACGTCTCCGGGAATAGACAATTTTCTTCTGGAAATCCTGAAACAACCAAATGTAACAACTTTGTGAAAGAATCGTTGGACCATCCAGATTCCTCCTTCAGAAATAGCAAGGCAACCAAATACGATAGCTTAGAATGACTTGTGCAACCGCTATAGAGTGGTTGATTTGCCTCTTTTAGTAGCTTGTAAAATCTTTGTGCATCTACATTTGCAGGTTCCTCTGTAGCTTCAGTAGAGTGGTCATTTGTTGTGTCACCCATACCAAACAAATCCTCCAACATCTGATGCATATTTTCGGTGCTAGGCATGTTTGGTGCCACAAAAGGATTGCTCCTACCAATCACCTCCCCATGAAACGTCCAAACATCATAGCTATGCACAAATCCTTTTTGTAATACATGTGAGAATACCTTCTCCTCTGTTTTAAGGTATCTGTTCAAACATACCTTGCAAGGACATATTAATTTCCCCTGTCTAGTTGGTCTCTGATGGATAAGAGCAAACTCAATGAACTTTCGTAACCCTGCCTTGAATACATCACTTCGCACTCTGTTCCCAATATACATCCAACTCCGATCTATTAGAAAATCCATCTACATGAAGGAAAATATATAATAAGTAGAGGAACAACTGTTTGAGATGTAGTCATGTAGGAGATGTAGTCATGTAGGAGCAAGAATAAGTAAGAAAAAGTAGAAGAAAACTTGCAAATAGAAGTGATACTAGTAGTCTAGTAGACGGGCGAGCAGGAGATGCAAGTAAGAATCTGAATTTCTGATATGAGTAACAAGGAAATAGCAATAAGAGGGGACATAGAAGTAACAAAAATTTAGATGCAATAGAAGGAACAAGAAATGAAGGAGAAATTGCAAAAAAAGAAAAGAAAATAAGCTAGAATAGGAGACACAAGAGGAAATAGAAAAAAATCAAAGAAACAGTAGTATAAAAGGACTGATTTTTTTGCAACAATTGCAGCAAAAGGGGGTCGAATATACAACATGAAAAAGGAAAAAGAGAAAAGGGGAGGGAAGGGAGAAGACATACATGAAGTCTATCAATATAAAAGAAGCAAAAAAAGAGGCAGAAGAAACATCCTTCAAGAAAAATCCTCGATTACAGGGGCTACTTATACAGTCAGACTAGCTACACAACTTCTCTTCTCAAACTAGGCAATCTCTCTACTACAAAGGAGTATTTTGACGCATGGCTATTTAGACTCTACCAAAGGAGATTCAAAGTTGTGTGTGGTCCTGATGCTATGGGTTATGTCCAACATATCCCATAGAATCTCAATATTGTAGCAGATCTCTATGCATAAAGGCACTGACAGTCTATTTCTTCTTAGATCTGATATCAACATATTATTATTACTTATAACAAGCATTATGAGACAAATACCTAACTGTCCCTATAAGTCAGCTGAAATACTTAAACATATAAGTATATGATATCATGTACAACATCTCATAAAATTAAGAACTGAAATACTTAAAATAAGTCAGCTGCATAAGACTTAACACCAACCAAGATAGAACATATGACATGCAGACCAGGACAACAGGGATAATTTCATTGTTTGGTATCTTGTTAATAACACAACACTCAAATTATGATAGTAGGAGACTGTAAACCAGCAGAAAAATAGACTAGCAGAAGAAAACAGTTCATATATACCAACCACTACAGAAGAAAAGAAGTTTCCTCCCAAGAGAAACATTGTAGAAGTGTCTATCCCATCTAAAAAGATTACTTTCATTGATAGCTGCTAGATATCAAAAGAGGAAAATACCCACTTCCGAAAAATGGCAATTTGGATACAGAGATGAGTAGCAATAGCCTACAACCTGGGAGTACAATAAACACATTTAAAAATGTATATACTTTTGATTAACTTTGTAAATATACAGGGGAATCCTATCAATGAGTTTACACTCAATAGCCTTACCCCGATGAAATCATCTACATGGCAATTAAAGAATAAATGAATGATAAATTCATTAGAACTTCTACACAGAAAACATATAGAAGTATAGAAAAACCCTCTTTTTTTAGGTTGTTCATCACTGAGATGTTGTTTCTAGCAATCTTTCGTAATAGGATTTTAAATTCAGATGTATGATCATCTGAATTAAATACCAAGAAAGTTGACCATAGATATCAATATTTTAGATAGAATCCTTAAGAAAGTATTTCTCATGGATCAATTTGATCCATAGACTACCTTAAGAAGATGGTTACATCATCCCACTTAAGAAGATGGATATCATTCTTGCCTTCACACTATCCCCACAAGAAATTTATAATAATTATTTCCACTTCATCACAGATAGAAGTAGGAAGTGAGAAGGAAGAGGACCAGAATTTTTGATTGGCGGACATAGTAGAATTACAAAGTTCTAGTCTCCAATGGAAATTGAAATGATATGTAAATAAGTTTGGTATCTTTAAAAATCAAATGATGGGCATAGAAGCACTAAAGCATGGGCATAAAATGAATGTAACTTCTGGTTCACTTGTATGATATGTATCATTATAAGTTAGTAGCATACCATCTTTGTGCACACTTAGCATCAATAGAATGTCTGTCATGACCATGGAAAGCTTCAGACATGCATTCAACAAAAGGTCTGCTCTGGTTGAGAAGTCTAGGCAGAAGCCTCAAGAACGAATGGGTGTTCTTAGTAATGTGGGTTCCTCCTTGATCCCTTTGTTGTTAAAACAACATTTGTATATTTGTCTTTTTTTGTTTTCCCCCTCCATCTAAAATAATTCCCTTTCTTTAACATGTGGTTGTGATGCAGGCCCAAAAAGCCAATAAATATGATAATGATCCTCTGCTAAGTGCAGCTCTGTACCTGGAGATTAATTAAAGGCCGACTGCCCAGGGCTCCCATGGGACACATCCATTCCTAATATAATAGTTGGCTCTTAGGAGATCTTTGGCATGGATGGAAGATGCAGAGAAGTTCACCACAACTGAGCATCCTCCATCCATGCCAAAGATCTCCAAAGTGCCAACTATTATATTAGGAATGGATGTGTCACATGGGAGCCCTGGGCAGTCGACCTTTAATTAATCTCTAAGTGCAGAGCTGCACTTAGCAGAGGATCATTACCATAGTTATTGGCTTTTAGGTCATACATCACAACCACATGTTACAGAAAGGGTATTATTTTAGATGGAAGGGGTAAAGGAAAAAAGACATATAATATATCCAATTGTTGTTTTAGGAGGAACCCACATTACTAAGAACACCCATTCATTCTTGAGGCTTCTGCCTAGACTTCTCAACAAGAGCAAACCTCTGAGATGTTGACAATGACTTAGTGTGCCTCTGCAAAATGCAAAAACACCAGGCTGTATTATACTTACAACCAAAAACAAAACATTCAAAAACAACGCAGTGAGAAAACAAAACAGCACTTGTACAAGTGACCATAAATAGCAGTAAGAAGAAATCTTTTATCCCCGAGCAATTCAAATAATATATTGATTATATTCCTTTCAGTCTATCTAGGTATTTATATTCCTTGATTATATATATATAAATAATCAAGTAACCTGATATAGGTCTGGAGCAGTGAACCAAAGTCAATCTATTCTTGGATTTGGAGGAATCCGCTGTCTATACGGGATAGACATATTGATAATTTTGAAATTAGAGTTGGTGAAGGTTGTAACAATATGATTTGGATTGATCCTTGGTGTTCAGGAGGTAAAACTCTTTCTAATATTCTAGGTAGACATTTCTTAGCTAGATTTGGTGATCCCTCAAAGAAAAGGAGGCAACCAGAAACCTGAATACCAGATCCGAGCTTAAAAATAGCTTTAAAAAACCTTTGAGCTCATAGAGAACACAACCATAGGGCCAAAGTCCCAAAGTAGATATTCAACCTCCCAAACTTATCCGCTTTACCACAAAAGTATGCTACCTGTACTTGAAGCCCAGAAAGGACACCATCTCTTAACAATATATATGAGGAAAAACATATTTATCACAATACACCATATGTTCTACCCTTCTATGCTCCCGTAATTGCAAGATCTTCCTGTCTATTAAATTCTTATCTATGTGCATACATCCTTCCACTCAAACAGTTTCTAAAATCTCTTAGCATAGCTACTCATTCAAGCAACAACACCTAGCCAGGAGGTCTAACACTAGGCAATATATACTACGGAAGCTATCAAGTTAGGAAGGAACAATAAATTAAAATTATATTTATCTAATATTCTATGCAAAGTCAACAACAAATACTTAGGAAAAACAAAATCTAGTCCTGGATATAGAGTTTATCTAAGGTAGTGACTGTTTTTCCCATAAATGATGAAGAACACTAGTGTCATCCATTGAATGAGAAAACTAGGTCATCCATTGATGAAGAACATATAATTCATAGAATGATCTAATCTAATAAGATGAGTTTAAATCATTACTAATTTTTTCCCGTAAATTTCTAATTTCCAAAATAGATAGTGTGGAGTCCGGATTCTGGGCACTATGTTAGTGAAGAAAAGGGGTAAGAGGAGAGTGGCTTTGTCAACTAGATTATATATGATCAAATTTTCTATATATCAATTAAGTGGTGACTAGACTCTTACATATTCCATTTGACCCATATAATTTTAATAAATCATTACACTTAGCTTACTACATGTCTATTTTTAAACATCAACCCATTCTCAGTCCATAGTAATATTACCCATTTATCAAACATCACAATGTGAGTTCCGAATGAAGGCTATAAGGTTTGAGATTTAATTTATATGGCTATTTTATGTAAAGAGGAGATACGTTATAGGAAACTCAAAAATTGGATACGCAAATGAAGAAAGAAGCAAACACTGGCAGTAATTAACAGATTACTGTAAACTATTGGGATACACATATGAAGAAATAAGCAAGCATTGGCAGTGAATAGTACATTACAGTGAACTCAAATCTGGGATACACATGAAGAAGGATGCACATTGGAATCGTTACCTAAAACTAAATGACCAACACATGATTGAATCACACAACATAACAACAAGCAAGACCAACAGTTGCAAGAGAATAATAAAACAAGTAGCACAGAAAAAAGATGCAGTTTTAGTAGCAGTACCTTTTCCCACGCTTCCGGTCAATGGACAGAAGCAACGAGATTAAAACTGAAGAAGAAGAACAATGGACGTTGCAAGAGAAGAACTGGAGCAGAGGCGGTTGGGTAGCTTATGGGCGTCAGATCAAGGAAAAGAGACCAGTAGCTTGATCCAAGGTTGAAGTAGGTTCAAAGCTCCTGCTGGGCGCCGCCTGAGTCAGGTGCCGCTGGTTTCGTTGGGATCCAGCACGATATGGCTACTCTTGGCCGTGGAATTGGAAGCCGGCCAGACGACCAACGATTGGAGTTACGACCTGCTACAGTTGGGGTGGCAGGAGCAGTTGGGGTGCCGTCCGGGAGGTAGTTGGGGCGCCATCCGGGAGGTAGGCGCGGTTGCAGCTGGGTGCGACCGGTGGGATTTGGGAAATGCTAAGCGACTGGGGTCGTGGGGTTGCTGAGGCTGGGCGGCATTAAGCTGGAGCAGACCCTGGCCGTGGAGTGATGGAGGCCTGGTTGACGGACTGAAGGCGTGGTCGATGGAATCAAGGAGGCGCAGAGGACGAGTGGCTAGTCGTGGCGGATGATCAGTGCTTCCCTAGTTCGTCATTGTGCAGAGGGACGAGTGGGGAGGGTTTTTCTTTTCCTTTTTAATTTTGATATCCAAATGTTGTATTTTAGAATGGAGGGAAGGGAAATGAGATGGAGGGGAGGGATATGAGATGGAGGGAAACATTTGTCATGGTATTTTTCAAGGGATGATTAGTGAGTAATGTATTTGTGAGGAATTAGTATTTGTAAAGATGTTAAAAAAATGGTTGCGGGATTTGGTCCCATATTTGAAGGATGAGCCCTCACAAATAGCCATCATTATTCACAATCTATGGTTCCTCACAAATGTTCTTCAACAAAGGCCAAATTTTTTGTAGTGGTGGGATTCAACTTTTTAGGTAGACGCCGAGGAAGAAGAAATCCATCAGTGGGTGAGCAACAACAGCAGCAGCAGCAACAACAAGGACAGCAGTGATCTTCCGGTGGAGACACTGTCTGTTAGGTCTTGTATATAGAGAGTCCTATGTGTCATCTCTGTACTCTCAGGTCCTAGGAGTCAGTAGACAGTTTAATATAGATCTGAGATTTTTGGCTTAATGCCTCGAGATTTTTGTATACTGCTCATGTATAGTTTAACAGGGCAGTCAATGTTATGACTCTTGAGATGAGATAATACAAAGATGTACTAATGAATCAGCTTGTAAATAACTTACTTGTTTCTTTATGAAAGAGTTTTATAGTTGTGGATCTTTTTACAAAAAGTTTTATTTTTTAGTGATTTTCAATAATTCCACTGCTACTGATTCGCTTCTGCATTCGTTGATCTCATTTTCGCAAGTAGATCATCACAAAGGACATCATAATTCTTGCTACCCAATGTATTGCACATAGTACACAAAGCTCAATGATTCTTACTACACAAAGCATATGAAGGCTTATAAAGACTATAAACATTTTCAATAAACAAAGCATCATTGCCCATACCTGGCTATGCTCTTTATCTCATCATTCCTGCATGATTAGTATTCATGATAACAATTATAATGCTTTCATATCAATATCATACAACACTAAGTAATATCACTATTCCCCTTTTTAGGGTTCATGATTTCTCTTTCACATCAGTACCTTACAACACTAAGTAATACCACTAGTCCCTCTTTAGGGTTCATGATTTCTCTTTCACATCAGTACCATACAACACTAAGTAATACCACTATTACCTATTTAGGGTTCATGGTATCTCTTTCACATCACTACCATACAACACAAAGTAATACCACTATTCCCTCTTTAGGGTTCATGGTATCTCTTTTATATTAGCACCCTTCATTAGGGTTTTCCATAAATAACCACTTGGGTTCTTAAGATTATATTATTAATGATCAACCCTATTCCATTATTTCTCATAGCTAGAAACTAAGATAGGTATCATAAGTATTCAAACATACTTATATATCCTCATCATTCATCATTGAATGTATTATCAACAAAAAGTATGAGTTTCTCTCTTATCTTTATCAGAATATGATTATATCATAGTTTATTGATTTAGATTAACCTTTTCATAAGGCATGTTAGCCTACCATCATCAAGGTGCTTTACATTTCAATGTAACAATTGACATGACACATTTCATGTGTCATCCATTCCAATTATAATGGACTTATAACACATCATGGTATATCAGAATTTGGGTGTTGGATGTGATATCTATCATACCTTGATGTATCACTTCCTCAACACCTTCATCTTACTTGAGTTTATTCACTTAGCTTGGATTAGGGTATTTCCCATTCCAATACTTATGCGCTAGATCATCACATTCATTATGTAATGTATTGGTCATGATTCATCTATTGAGAAAAATACAACCATTGCCAATGATATGGACTCACCCTTGAGTCAAGGACTATTAATGTAAGGATATTCATAATCAACCCCTCTAGGTATTTCATTTGTCAATACATTAATCACTATTCCATTAATAGGAATAGGATTTCCACAATTATAATTTGAGGTTTACTTAGCATCTCACAAACATATATAGATTTCACCTAGGATCACTCTTCATTAGAGTTTCACATAAAATCCTTCTATATCACGGTTTCACCTAGTATTATGTGAAATTAAGATTTCACAACACATCACCCAATCTTAAGGCTTCACATTAGCATTAATGGCACTACCCTATATTAGGGTTTCATACACCTTTTTCCCATTTTAGGGATTAGGGTTTACCATTCACATCCAAGTGGGGTTTCTCTTTCCTCATACCCAAATTAGGGTTAGGATATACAATTCCCATTAAATTAGGGATTTTTACATTGTGACACTAAGTTAGGGTTACATCATCACCCTAGATTATGGTTTCACTGAGCTTTGCCCTTAAATTAGGATTTCACATAACCTTGCTTTAATTTAGGATCAAGATACATCAATCTTTTCCAATGAAGATTTCATGATCTCATATTATAGATCAAATCCTGATTACATGTTTGTTTATAATGAGAGAATTAGGGTTTATTAAATAAGCCATCATCTCTGCCATTCTCTCTCCCTCTCATCCTCTTTAGGGTGATAAATAATCCAAGATTAATCTAGGTCAACTCTTCACTTGAGTACACAAAGCTAGGGTTAACCTTCATAATCATCATTGGTCTACATTATTAATAATCAATCATCTAATTGACCTTGATCATATTAGGTGTCCAAAGGGTTTAACTAATTTGAACTTCAAAAGGTCTTAGTCACTTATACCTCAAACGGTCTTGGTCACTTAGACCTCAAATGGTCTGGACCAATCAGACCTCAAACGGTCTTGGTTGAATACTCAAAACCGTTTAGTAAAGTTGAGGTTGAAACTGTTTGCCAAAGTGAACCCTTGAGATCGTTTGCTAAAAGTGCATGCTTCAAACCGTTTGCTAAAGGTTCCCCTTTGAAACCATTTGCTAAAGGTGACCCTTTTAACCGTTTGCTAAAGGTGACCCTTGAAACTGTTTGCTAAAGGTGCTAAAGTTGAATATTGAGATCGTTTGCTAAAGCAACATTTTGAAACCGCATGAACTCAACCGGATTGGGATCTTTTGGTCCCAAATGGTTTTGAGACCGTTTGGTCCAAACCTCCTTAAAACCGCATGGACCAAAAATGGTCTCAACCAATCAAATTGAATTGGGTTTTTCAAGATCGATTCCTTCATTGATTGTGACCATGTTATCACTCATCAATGTGACCTATCATCATTTGATTAGGTAAACCTTAAACTGATTTGACCCTCAATTGACCCTCAATTGGTCATCAATTAGGGTTTGAATCAAATGGATTAGGGTTTGGAATCGATGATCCTTCAACATTAACCAATGTGAGTCTAGCTGCTTTAAAACTATTGGACCATCATCCAAATTGGACATGACCTGACCCCAAATGGTCTTGAGGTCGTTTGGATGTCCTCCAAATGGTCTTGAGACCATTTGCCCATCTCATCACTCAAATTCAAGTCATCCAATTAGGGTTTGGATCATTGGATTGATCACCAAATCAGCATTTGATTGCACTACAACTTAATACATTTGGATCTTCAAACACCTAACCATACTCAACCCTAGACCTCAAAATGGTCTTGGGTGACCACCAAACAGTCCTGAGACCGTTTGGGTGATCAAAAAACGGTCTTGAAACCGTTTGGGTCAATCAACCCAAGTTTCCAACTTAATCAAATTAGAAATCAGCACTTAACCCGATTAGGGTTTGGTGATTGTTGGACCTTCAACTCATGAACCAATTTGAGTTAATCAATTATAATTTATGGGTCATTAACCTAGATCATTTTGAAAAAATTACCAAATGGTCAACCTCACCAAACGGTCTTAAACTATTTGCTTCCATGCGGTTTGGGTGAAACTGTTTCATTCCAAATGGTTTGAAACCGTTTACTCCCAAACGGTTTGGGAAACCGTTTGAGCAACTAAGGAGACCGTTTGACCTGGGATTTTTCTTGGATAAACATCTTAGATGATGTCATCATCTTCCTCCTTAGAACAACCAAGAACAAAAACCATTTTTCATGTGAATTTCAGCAAGAACTCAAAAGAGTATCAAAGGAGAAAAGTAACCAACAATTTTTATAGAAAAGAGTGCAATAGCAATGGTTAAGGGTTTGAGTTATAAAACCTGCCTATAGAACTGATCCCAAGCTCCACACTCCACGGCTCTAATGGTGGATGGAGTTCCAGTAGCTATCCAAGCTCTATCTTTGAGCTTTCGGATGAACAAGATGGCTAAGATTAGAAATCGGGTGAAGAAAACCATTAATCAAGCATTGCTTTAGGGCTTCCACCATGAATCCGAGGTAGGAGATGATCAAAACTTACCAAAAGGCTTGGTCATCCTTCCTCTGCTCCTGAGCTCTTCCTTGGTCGGCCAAAGAAAAGGTTGAGAATAGAAAACTAAGGAAACGAGCCTTGGGTGTTATTGGAAAAGGATGAGTATAAAGAATATGTATATGGGTTTTCAAGGAAAGAGAAAAAGAAAAGTATTTTCTTTAAATTTCCAAAATAATTTCCACCAAATACCCTTACATTTCTTGGCCACGAATCCATATTCATTATCATGCAAAACCTCTTCATTATCCAAGAATTAATGGAAAAGGAATTAAGCACCTTAACCCTTATAATAGTAATATCCATTTTTGGGTGGAAATTCTTTTTCTTATAATAATGGTGAGTGGAGTTTTCACCTCCTTGGGATATTTTGTGGTACTTGCATATCTCAAGGATGTCCACACACATCTGAATCCGACCATTTTAATTTTTGTTGAAATCCCTTTAATTAATATATTTATTTTGCCCTAAATTGAATTAGGGTTTCACTTAGGCTTAAATCTTGATTATTTTAATATCAACATTCTCTCTCCTCCAACTTAATTCAAATAAGGCGCCCATCTCATTTTATTTGCTCTAAATGATGTGAAGAAGCATTAGGGACCTTATTGAAGTGGTAAATTACATACTGCACCCTAGGTTTTGGGTAAATTGCACATTACACCAAAACTAGGTTTTAATGCACAAGGATTGCTCTACAAGCTTTATCTTGGTGTCCAAGATTGTGGAAACAATACCACTACATCATAATAATTATTATGATGTATCAACATCAGAGAAGCATTTTATCATGTGCAATTTTCAAGTTAACCCCTCAACTTGGGTAATTTGCACTTTAGTCCAAAATTAACAAGACAATGTTTCAACATTGTTCAAACATGACCAAAATTGAAACATAAGTTCCTCATGAGCCCTAATTAATTTTCACAAGATAAGATTAAGCATATACTCAACCTTATTAGGCAAATCATCTAGGGTTAACACATAACCCAGGTCAGGGATGTTACAAATTATAAACCCCTAATAAGGATTTCGTCTCCGAAATCCCAGGAAAAGGAGGGATAGATTATTCATTAATCATGCCCTCAAGTCTCCACCTAAATTCTCAATGTTATGGAGAAACCATTGATCTGTAATTCACACAAAGTTACTTTCATTAATTCAACCTTATCAATGTTTATGTTTATGCAGAGCATAAACCCCTAACATATGATGTCCATATTATTGAAAGGAAGAAGCATAAAAGAACATACTTCTATCATCATCCAAGAATAAAAAGAGAAACATATATATCTAACACAGATAATTCACTCAACAATCCTTTATTTGTTTGGGAAAGTTCACTGAGAAATTTATTTGGAAATATTCACTGAGAAGGTTCACTAAGGAGTTTGTCTGGGAAAATTCACTAAGTAAGTTCACTAAGTATATTCACTGAGTAATTTGTTTTGGAAAAATTCACTGAGAAAGTTCACTGAGAATGTTCACTGAGAATGTTCACTAAGAATGTTCACTATGTAATTTATTTTGGAAAAATTCACTAAGAAAGTTTACTGAGGATGTTCACTAAGTAATTTGTTTTGAAAGTATTCATTGAGAAAGTTCACTAAGTAATTTGTTTTAAAAGTATTCAATGAGAAAGTTCACTGAGGATGTTCACTAAGTCATTTGTTTTGAAAGTATTCACTGAGAAAGTTCACTGAGGATGTTCACTAAGTAATTTGTTTTGAAAGTATTCACTGAGAAAGTTCACTGAGGATGTTCACTAAGTAATTTGTTTTGAAAGTATTCACTGAGAAAGTTCACTGAGGATGTTTACTAAGTAATTTGTTTTGAAAGTATTCACTGAGAAAGTTCACTGAGGATGTTCACTAAGTAATTTGTTTTGAAAGTATTCACTGAGAAAGTTCACTGAGGATGTTTACTAAGTAATTTGTTTTGAAAGTATTCACTGAGAAAGTTCACTGAGGATGTTCACTAAGTAATTTGTTTTGAAAAATTCACTTAGCTCTTCCTATTTAATTTCATTATACTCTCTAGATTGTTTCAGAATGAATACTTGATCAGAGTAATAAAAAAGATAACAATCTAGGGGTTTCATACTTGCCTTATCTACAATATTCATATACTTGGAAAGGGTATACAGGTATTGAGATTAGGTAGTGTGCACTTCATTTGCTTTCATATTCCTCACTTTTCATATCATTATACACATATGATTTTTCATTCTTGAATTTTCTTCAGGCATCACTTCTATATCTCATCTTTTAACACTCAGATAAGGGAGATTATAAAGCATTTTAAGGAACACTGAGTAAGTTGTAAGTTCTCATCTCCCTTGTGTCCTTATAGAACTAGTCAAAGGAATTCAAAAACAACTACTTTCATATCTTTAACATATAGAATCATGATATGAAATATTAAAACGAAACTATTTCATCTGACCTGTCTGAGGCGTCTATCCACGTCCTCTATTGTTACTAGAAAATTGCCTCCTTTGTGAGCCTTGTTGACTCTGCCCCTGAGGTTGAGTCATCCTTGAATTCCCGTCTGGACAATCCTTTGCCAGATGTCCCGGTTGTCTACATTGGTAATAGATCCTAGGCGCAAAATGTCTACGAGATCCAGTCACCGATGTTGATGCTATGTCGGAGGCTCTACTTGGGACATTACTACGATCCCTATCCCTACTTGACATCCATTGTGTTTGGGCATGGAATCTCGATGATGCTGCCGACACAGAAAATCTCAATTTCTTAAAACTTTCAGACCTTTGTCCTTGAGACTTAGTGTACACCTTCTTTCTACTAGTCTGCCATTTCTCAATTTCAGACCTCTCTGTCCTCCTTAGTGAATCCACAAAGGTGGCAAACCTCTCCCTATTCTCTAAAGCAGACACATGAGTGGTTAGTTCAGCGTTCAACCCCTTCTCAAAACACCAAATTCTTTCCTCATCATTAACTGCCATTTTTGGACAAAACCACAACAACTCCATGAAATTAGCTTCATATTCACTAACGTTCATCTGTCCTTGTTTGATCCTCTCAAATTGAGAGATCGTCTCATCTAGATACATCTTAGGGAAGTATCTACTGATGAATTCTCGTCAGAATACCTCCCATCCAATATCTTCACCTGGTCTCTTATCTTCTTCTATCATCCACCAATGACCAACACTCCCTTTTAGGAGGTATACAACATGTCTTACTTTTTCATTTTCAGGGATATCAAGGATCCTGAAAGCCTTTTCCAGCTCTGTCAGCCATAAATCAACATCTGCTGGATCAGATGTACCAACATAATCTATGGCTCCAACCCGATGAAGTCTCTTAAAAGTCTTGCTGGCTCCATAACCCTCATGATGGGCTGGTGCCCTAGGTGTAGGTGGTGGCATCCTGTCTGCCATATGTGTCATGGCTGTCAGGAATTTCTCAAATAGAGCATGGATAGCTGGATTTTCTATCACAGCTAGGTCAATCTGGGGCTGTTCAGGTACAAGCCCTTCCCTATTCTAGTCTCTTGCACCTCCTCCTGGTGCAGCAGTGCTTCCCTCAGCAACATGTTCTTCATGTGATCCAGACATCTTCAAGTTCTTCTTCTCCTATGTGAGCAGAAGATACTATCAGATAAACTAGAAGACACTTAGAACAGACTCTACAACCTTAGTCCTATGTCTCTATAGACTCAGCAAACCTAGAGCTCTAATACCACTTAATTGTGACATCTAACTCATAAAAACATAATTAACTAATGTGGAAGCGTTCTCTAAGAAACAGATTACCAAAAATCACTAAAAGAATTAAAACTTTTTGCAAAACGATCCACACATAGGAAATCTTTTTCTTCAAGAACCAAAGTAACACCTTACATTCTATTTTTTTTAATGTACATATCTTATATCATCTCTTTCTGTGCATTACAAGCATCAACTGATATGTTAAACTAAACATAGGCAGTATGAAAATCTCGAGGCACTAAGCCAAAATCTCGAAAGCACTAACTACTACCCCGAGGACCTGAGAGTACAGAGACGACACATAGGACTCTATCTACATCTATACAAGGTATAACATCTAGTGTCTCCACCTGAGACTTCACTGTTGTCCCTGCTGCTGCTGCTGTCCTTCACCTACTGAAGGATTCCCGTCTCCTCATCCAAAACCACATAAAAATGTAGTTTCCACGAGGGTGAGACAATTGTAAATTGCCCCAGCAAGAGATATAACTCTCCGCCAGTAACATTATTATTGCAGCTTAAGAAGATAAACATGAATAAAGGAATCATATTTATTTGATAGCAATTAATTCAATGTCTAACAGATTAGAATATTATTCTTATCTAATGCATTGCAACTATATCTTGAAAGAGAAACATGTCAATTATCCATTAAGGAATATGAAGAACATGTGTAACATTTATTCACTACAGAATCATTACCACATCATTAACTCTCATCAGGCTTAGATCATATATCTAATGCCTGGCATTGTCATTGTGGAGTCATGGCCTGTAGCCATACTCTTTTCACAAAGTGTTGGGATCTTAATCCTTCAACTCACAAAGTACAATTCCACTTCTTAACAAGTTCATCATCATGATTATAGCATCTGGGTATTTGAACCCATAACTCACCATAGGATGCTAATTATCATTAATTAGGTAACTTAATATATCCAGATCATCTGACCAAGGACATAATAATTCTTTCTATCCAATGTATTGGACATAGTACACAAAGCTCAATGATTCTTACTGCCCAAAGCATATGAAGGCTTATAAAGCCTATAAACATTTTCAATAAACAAAGCATCATTGCCCATACCTAGCTATGCTCTTTATCTCATCATTCCTGCATGATTAGTATTCATGATAAATTATAATGCTTTCATATAAGTATCATACAACACTAAGTAATATCACTATTCCCCTTTTTAGGGTTCATGATTTCTCTTTCACATTAGTACCTTACAACACTTAGTAATACCACTATTCCCTCTTTAGGCTTCATGATTTCTCTTTCACATCAGTACCATACAACACTAAGTAATACCACTGCTCCCTCTTTAGGGTTCATGGTATCTCTTTCACATGAGTACCATACAACACTAAGTAATACCACTATTCCCTCTTTAGGGTTCATGGTATCTCTTTTATATTAGCACCCTTCATTAGGGTTTTCCATAAATAACCACTTGGGTTCTTAAGATCATATTATAAATGATCAGCCCTATTCCATTATTTCTCATAGCTAGAAACCAAGATAGGTATCATAAGTATTCAAACATACTTATATATCCTCATCATTCATCATCGAATGTATTATCAACACAAAGTATGAGTTTCTCTCTTATCTTTATCAGAATATGATTATATCATTGTTTATTGATTTGGATTAACCTTTTCAAAGTATGAGTTTCTCTCTTATCTTTATCAGAATATGATTATATCATAGTTTATTGATTTGGATTAACCTTTTCATAAGGCATGTTAGCCTACCATCATCAAGGTGCATTACATTTCAATGTAACAATTGACATGACACATTTCATGTGTCATCCATTCCAATTATAATGGACTTATAACACATCATGGTATATCAGAATTTGGGTGTTGGATGTGATATCTATCATACCTTGATGTATCACTTCCCTCAACACCTTCATCTTACTTGAGTTTATTCACTTAGCTTGTATTAGGGTATTTCCCATCCTAATACTTATGCACTAGATCATCACATTAATCATGTAATGTATTGGTCATGATTCATCTATTTTGAAAAATACAACCATTGCCAATGATATGGACTCACCCTTGAGTCAGGGACTATTAATGTAAGGATATTCATAATCAACCCTCTAGGTATTTCATTTGTCAATACATTAATCACTATTCCATTAATAGGAATATGATTTCCACAATCATAATTTGCAGTTTACTTAGCATCTTACAAACATATATAGATTTGACCTAGGATCACTCTTCATTAGAGTTTCACATAACATCCTTCTATATCAGGGTTTCACCTAGTATTATGTGAAATTAAGATTTCAGAACACATCACCCAGTGTTAAGGCTTCACATTAGCATTAATGGCACTACCCTATATTAGGGTTTCATACACCTTTATCCCATTTTAGGGATTAGGATTTACCATTCACATCCAAGTGGGGTTTCTCTTTCCTCATACCCAAATTAGAGTTACGATATACAATTCCCATTAAATTAGGGCTTCTTACATTATGACACTAAGTTAGGGTTACATCATCACCCTAGATTATGGTTTCACTGAGCTTTGCCCTTAAATTAGGGTTTCACATAACCTTGCTTTAATTTAGGATCAAGGTACATCAATCTTTTCCAATGAAGATTTCATGATCTCATATTATAGATCAAATCCTGATTACATGTTTGTTTATAATGATAGAATTAGGGTTTATTAAATAAGCCATCATCTCTCCCATTCTCTCTCCAGATCATCCTCTTTAGGGTGATAAATAATCCAAGATTAATCTAGGTCAACTCTTCACTTGAGTACACAAAGCTAGGGTTAACCTTCATAATCATCATTGGTCTACATTATTAATAATCAATCATATAATTGACCTTGATCATATTAGGTTTCCAAAGGATCTAACTAATTTGAACTTCAAAATGTCTTAGTCACTTAGACCTCAAACGGTCTTGGTCACTTAGACCTCAAATGGTCTTGACCAATCAGACCTCAAACGGTCTTGGTTGAATACTCAAAACCGTTTAGTAAAGTTGAGGTAGAAACCGTTTGCCAAAGTGAACCCTTGAGATTGTTTGCTAAAGGTGCATGCTTGAAAATGTTTGCTAAAGGTGCCCCTTTGAAACTGTTTGCTAAAGGTGACCCTTGAAACCGTTTGCTAAAGGTGACCCTTGAAACCGTTTTCTAAAGTTGAACATTGAGATCGTTTGCTAAAGCAACATTTTGAAACCGCATGAACTCAACCGGTTTGGGATCGTTTGGTCCCAAATGGTCTTGAGACCATTTGGACTCAAACGTTCTTGAGACGGTTTGGTCCAAACCTCCTCAAAACCGCATGGACCAAACATGGTCTCAACCAATCAAATTGAATTAGGGTTTTCAAGATCGATTCCTTTATTGATTGTGACCATGTTATCACTCATCATTTGAACCTATCACCATGCTTCAATTGAGTTGATTAGGTCAACCTTCAACTGATTTGACCCTCAATTGACCCTCAATTGGTCATCAATTAGGGTTTGAATCAATTGGATTAGGGTTTAGAATCGATGATCCTTCAACATTAACCAATGTGAGTCTAGTTGCTTTAAAACTATTGGACCATCATCCAAATTGGACATGACAAAACCCCAAACGGTCTTGAGGTCATTTGGATGTCCTCCAAATGGTCTTGAGACCGTTTTCCCATCTCATCACTCAAATCCAAGTCATCCAATTAGGGTTTGGATCATTGGATAGATCACCAAATCAACATTTGATTGCACTACAACTTAGTATCTTTGGATCTTCAAACACCTAACCATACTCAATCCTAGACCTCCAAACGGTCTTGGGTGACCACGAAACGGTCTTGAGACCATTTGGGTGATCCCCAAATGGTCTTGAAATCGTTTGGGCAATAAACCCAAGTTTCCAACTTAATCAAATTAGAAATCAGCACTTAACCCGATTAGGGTTTGGTGATTGTTGGACCTTCAACTCATGAACCAATTTGAGTTAATCAATTATAATTGATGGGTCATTAACCTAGATCATTTTGAACAAATTCCCAAATGGTCAACCCTGGTCAACCTCGCCAAATGGTCTTAAATCGTTTGCTTCCATGCGGTTTGGGTGAAACCGTTTCATTCCAAACGGTTTGAAACCGTTTACTCCCAAACAGTTTGGGAAACCGTTTGAGCAACTAAGGAGACCTTTTGACCTAGGATTTTTCTTGGATAAACATCTAATATGATGTAATCATCTTCCTCCTTAGAACAACCAAGAACATAAACCATTTTTCATGGGAATTTCAGCTAGAACTCAAAAGAGTATCAAAGGAGAAAAGTAACCAACGATTATTATAGAAAAGAGTGCAATAGAAATGGTTAAGGGTTTGAGTTATAAAACCCACCTCTAGAACTGATCCCAAGCTCCATGATATAAGGCTATAATGGTGGATGGAGTTCCAACAGCTGTCCAAGCTCTGTGTTGAGCTTTTGGATGAACAAGATGGCTAGGATTGGAAATCGGGTGAAGAAAACCATTAATCAAGCATTGCTTTAGGGTTTCCACCATGAATCTGAGGTAGGATATGATCAAAACTTACCAACAGGTTTTATCTTTTATAAGGTTGGCAGTTTCGGTGATGGTAGCATTCACCGGGACCCTCAGCCCACAAAGGTCCATGACATGCGAGAGGATGTGTTTGGAAAATCGGCAGCGGAAGAAGACATGTTGAACGTCCTCCCTCTGTCTACAAAAGGTACATCTATCACTGGCCTCGATATTCCACTGGTGGATTTTATCTGTAGTGGCAAGAGCCCCATGAAAGGCTCTAAAAATTGTGAAGTTCCACCTATGGATGAGAGTCCCCACCCAAATGGTTTTACCAATGATGCAAGGGTCTTGCTGCGGCCGGATGGCCTTCCACAGGTTGGTGTTTGGGTTGCTGAGCTTCAATAGGCCGTTATTGGTTTGATTGAAGATGTGGCTATGCTGCGCCCAGGCTCGGGCCATATTTTTCCATGAGTTTGACGTGCTGTGCCATAGCAGCATCGGGTCAGGGAGGGCGAACCCATAGCATCTGCACAGCCACTGGGTCCATGGTGAATGTGGGCATGTATGGAACTGGACAAGTCTTCTAAGCGACGCCCACCGGTTGATGTCCCTGACCCCCTTGAGCCCCAATCCTCCCTCTTTAGCAGGCCTAGCCAGGCGCTCGTATCACATGGGATGGTAGTTTGAACCCCACACAAAGTCCGCCATAAACATCTCAATGCGATCACACGTACTATCCGGGATGTGGCCTTGCTAGGCCTAGTACGTGACCAAGCCTTGTAGGTTTGCTTTGGTCAGCAGACACCGGCCTGCCATGGTTATTTTGTCTGGGGGCCATTTGGATATCATCTTCTTCATTTGGTCAAGGCAGGGGTTAAAGAAAGCCTCCTTGTGGTTCCTAGCGGCCAATGGGAAACCCAAGTATCGCGTAGGGAGGGTATCCAACTGGCAGCCCAGGACCCCGCTCCGAAGGGTGGCATTATTCGCAACAGCTTTGGACAAGAACAACTTGGACTTGGTCGGGTTGACATGAACCCCCACCGTGGCGCTAAACTCATCCAAGATCTTTTTTATACCTCGAAGGCTCTTTCTAGTGGCTTCTACGAAGATGAGCACGTCGTCTGCAAAAGTGATGTGGGACATGACGACCGTGCGCTTGACTTTGTAGGTGTGGAAGCACCCTTGACGCTCACCCTCGGACATGAGCATGGTAAGGTACTCCATAATGATTGTGAAGAGGAGGGGTGACAGAGGGAACCCTTGTCTCAGCCCACGTGAGCTATTGAATAACCCCGTAGGAAGCCCATTGACAAGGACCGAAAACGAACATGTGGTCACACATTGTCTGATCCAGCCGGTCCAGGTGGGGGGGAAGCCCATTCTACCCATAATTGTCCATAGTGCTTCCTAATTGATGTGGTCGTAAGCTTTTGAAAGATCTGTCTTTAAGCAGGCCTTTGGGCTTGCGCGCTTGATGTCGAAGCCATACAGAAACTCCGATGCAAGGAGGGAGCAATCTGATATGCTTCTGTTTGGGATGAATGCCCCTTGGTTGTGTGAAACCAACCCCCCTATGACCTCCTTTAACCTCTCCACCAGCACTTTGGCGAAGATCTTGTAGAGCACACTACTGCAGGCAATGGGCCTGAAGTCGCAGAGAGAAGTGGCGCCATCCTTCTTCGGGATCAGCGCCAAGAAGGAGTGATTCACTTCCCGCACCATGTCCCCCCCCGCATGAGCCATAAGATGGTGTTTGTCACGTCCTCACCGATGACACTCCAACAACTTCTAAAGAAGCTGGCATTAAACCCATCAGGGCCCGAAGCTTTGTCTGGCCCGATGGCCCACACCGTGTCCCTCACTTCCTCGCGCATGCAAGGCCTGCAAAGATGCCGGCCCTGGGCCGCCGTTAGCAAGTTAGAAGGTTGGAGTCACATCTGTTGGGTGTGGTCAGTGCTGGAGTTGTAGAGGTTTCTGTATAAGGCCACCGCCTCCCCCTCGAGCTCCTCCTGGTTACTGACTTGTGCTCCGTCTTCATTGATGAGGTAGTGGATCGTGTCCCTCATCTCCTTCCTCTTCACTGCCGCCTGGTAGAATGCCGTGTTGCGCTCGCCTTCCTAGATCCATCGGACATGGCTACGTTGATAGAAGAATAACTCCTCTGTAGCGTCGAGATGATCCAGCCGCTCCCTGACCTCCTTCTCCCTCCGTACCAAGTCAGGGCAGCAAGGTGACTGGTGCAAATCGTCCTGGATGGCAGCATACTCCTTCTTCACCGCCTTCCTCATCGTGCTGACGTCGCCCCTCCTTGCCACCCAAGGTTTAAGTCTGCACTTGACAGCTCTGAGCTTCATGGCGGTGACATAGAGGTGGTTTTTTATGCACAGAGGGACCCCAGGCACTCCTAACCTCCTCCAAGAAGTCGTCCCAGCTGGCCCATGCATTGAGACTCTGGAAGGGCCTCACTCGACGCTTCTCCGGTGTGGCAAACGGGGATGTGACCAAAACGCCGTGGTGACTGAGGTGGGAAAAGGATAGACAGGCGTGGGCCGCTGGGAAGAGGCCCACCCACCTGTCGTTGACCAGCACCCGATCCAATCGACAACACACCTGTTCACCCGGCACCCTTCTGTTCGACCAGGTGAGGATGCCTCCATAAGTCTTCAACTCCACCAGGCCTGTACTTTCCACCACAAGTTTGAACTCCCTCATTGCCTTCCTGGACACCTCACCTCCTCTTGCCTTCTCATCATCGCTGTGGATAGCGTTGAAGTCCCCCGCCACTAGCCAGGGGACCAGCGCCGCGAGCTTGGTCGCCTCCAACTCACCCCAAAGGCAGTGCTGACGCTGAGGCTGGTTGTGGGCATACACCGCAAAGACAAGGACCCGCAATCCTCCCCTATTGGTGCACCAGGCTATCACCATTTGTACAGATGAGGCGATGACCTGTACTGCCCAAACTCGAGGATCCCATTCCCAACAGACCTTGGCTTTCCCTGTGGCATCGATGTTGGATACACAACTCCACCCACTCGGAAAGAGCTCCTTGACCACCCTGTCTCCTCCCAGGTCCTTCGTTAGCTTGGTCTCTATAAGCATACCCATCATTGCTCCTTGCTGTCGTATGAGGAGGTCCACCACCTTCCTCTTTGCCGGCTCACAGGCGCCACGTACGTTCCACGTTATTATTGACATAGAAATAGGTAATGGGGGCTACCTTTGACTCGCAAGCTTCCGCTTGGAGTCCACCTCGGCATCATCGGGAGTCAGGGACTCCTCCACCACATCCGTCTCCTGCTCACCTACTCTGTCCTTCTCACTTCCTTCATCTTCACCTTCCAGGGGGTAGCCCAGTGTCGGCAGAGCAACCACCACTTTCTGCCTTCTCGTCGTCAGGGGTAGTAGCCTCTTGCTGATGGCACATCTCGAGATCCTGATGCTTGCCGCACTAGATCTGAGAAGGGCATGCTTGCCTCTCCTAGCCGGTGCCTTGGTAGGTGACGCCTCGTTTGTTGCAGGAACAGATCCCACCTCAAGCTCTGGAACCCAATCAGGATGTGTGGCGGGTATGCCTTCTCCTCCAGGAGGACTCAGCCCACCCACCACCTCCCTGGGTCCAAGATCGTAGGGGTTGGAAGCCTCCAGATCACCATCTTTGAGCCCACCAAGAGCGTCGTCGTCGCCTTCCAACACCGCATGATCAGGGGGTTGGTCTTCTGGATCTGCAGGATAGGGGTCGCATCCACCTCACCTTCAGTGCCCATGTCGTCCGCCCCTGGCTCGGCACTCACCCCAGTCACTACATTGCCGCCATCACTTGGCCCTTTCTTCTGCATCCGCCTTCTTTTGGTTCTGCTTCTTCCTCAGGGCAGCTCACCCAATTCAGCACCATGCCTCTCAACATACAGCCTACACGAGGCCCGCTCTTCACCTTTGGCTAGCCGCCACTGCGTGTCCACTCTAACCTTGTTGGTGACGAAGGGGCACCTGTGAAGGCCATGCCCGAACGCCTTGCAAGAGGTGCACCAGGCCGGTAGAAGACCGTATTGGACCAGCACCAGCTCCGCTTCCCCACTCGGAAAGCGGACCCAGACTTCACTCTGTGGGTCGCGATCAGCAGGGACGTCCACCAAAGACTTGGCCTGCGCTGCACCCGAAGCCGTAGACACCCAGGCACCTATGTGAGATGGATTACCCACGCAACTGGCCACCTGCGCCAAGATCTCCAGGGAGTGAAGATGCCCGAGTGTAGGGAAGGTGACCCAACAAGGGATTGAGGACAAAAGATCCCTCGTCAGTCTGGTCGAAGGCGTCCACTCACGGAAGATCACTAGTTTGTCGTCAAAGAACCAAGGACCCCCTTCCAAGAAGAGGTCCAGATCCTCCTTGAGCTCGCACCAGAGGTCGAAGAAGCCGCCATCATGCTGTGCAAGCTGGAACTGACCCTGGGGCCTCCACACCCTCCGAAGCCAGCCTCTGATCATCGTCTCGTGCGGTGCTGCATCCAGAACATAGAAGATAGCCGAATAGGCACACACGTCCGCATAAGATTCCATCACTCCTATAGGGATGTCAGCGACGAGACCCCTCTCTGGGTCGTGGGTTGGCTCGATGAAGCTGAGCACCATGCCATCAGGGATAGAGGTCGTCGCTGACTATCGCTTCGCCAACACGGACCACTCCGCCGTAGCCTCCCGCATAGGCCACATCGTCGCTACCTGGCCTGAAGCAGCCGCCTGGGCGTAGGACCTCCCTGCAACCCCCCGTTGACTTCGGGATGCCGTGCAGCGAGGTTGTGTCTGACTCCGGCTAGGATTAACCCACACCATGGACCCACCACCATGTCGTCGACTCTGCCATTGCCTTGTTGCTTCCACAGGTACCTGGGAGGGGCGCCGTCGACTCCCAACATCACCAACATCTCTATCCTCGCGCACCCCACCTTAGTCGTCCTCCTTGGTCCCACTGGTAGAGCCACCATCTCCCCCAGGCGGACGACGCCGAGAGTCAGACTGAGGTCGCAGGACCATAGGAAGGGGCGAGCCTCTGGTGCTCGCCTTTCTTTTCCCCTTCTCTCGAGCAAGCGCCGCCTGCGCTCCTCTACCACCTTTTGCACGCTCCTCCGCTGCTTCACGCTGGATCGAGGAGGTGAGGTAGGAATGTCGCTTTGTCTTGCCCTTGGTCATGGGCGATAGGGTTAGTATGGGTTGGTGTACATGGCAGCAAGAAAGAGGTGGGGAGGGTAGTGCTTGTTGACGTCAGAGCGCACTAGGCGTAGTGACGCCACACTGCACACACACGCCTCAGAGAGGGAGGAGTCTCGGTGAAGCAACCCTCCGGTGGAGTCCTCACGAAGCAACCCAGAAAGCGCCCAGGCATCGCAGAGGCGGCTGACGTCAAAGCGCACCAAGCCTGTTGACGTCAGACAACACCAGTGTGTGACGCCCTTGCTGACGTCGGACCGCACTCAGGGCCACACCTAGTGCCACAGATGAAGTTTTTGGAAAAAACACACGTGTTGCGCACGAGCGTGCAGGTTTGAACAGGCTCCTATTGCAACCACCAGGGCAGGAGGGAGCGAACCGGATCGGCGAACCCAGTCCAACCACGCCCACACTCAGCTCAGAGAAGCTTCTAGAGGCGTGAGCACACAGGTGCGGTTCAGACCGCCCCCCAACCGGGTAGCTCGGAACCCGAATCAAGGGACCGACGCAACGTCAGGCTTGCAGACGACCGTGGTGGAGAGCAATGGTAAGGGCTAACCCTACCATGAAAAAGGGAGAGACCTCCTTCCTTTGTTCCGACAGGGTTCACCGAGGAACCGAGACTCCGGAGAGCTGGTCAACCTCTCACCCATTTTGTGAAAGCAAAGAGAGGAAGGCCTACAATAGTACATTGAGGACGAGGACGCCGATCGTCGGGGAAGAGCGCTGGCATAGACCCAGGAGAAGCACAACACCTCGAAGGACCTAGACCAAACCAACACAGGGGGAGGATCCCCGCCGTAGAATGACCGCACTGGTCGGGTAGCTGGGAACCTAACCAGATCGTCAATGAGCCACCACCGCAGAGTCGAGCAGCGGAACGCTCCGCCCAGGGACCACCGTGAGAGTGCCGCCGGTGAAGCGTGGCAAGCACCCAGAACCCACGTAGGGTCCCAGGAGGACCGAGACCTCCGTAGGGACTGGTTGAACTCCTCGCCTAGTTTTTGGGGGCTCCGATGTTGCGTGGACCGTGTTAAGGTGAAGTAAAGGCGAATCAGGGAATAAGGATGCCACCTTTAAGACCCCTGCAAAACACCCACATACTGACAGGAATCACCTGCCGCGGTAGCTTGCAGCGGACGTCATCTTTAAGACCCCCGCAGGTGAGGGTGACTACAACCCGTCATCAAACCAGGGGGAAAAGGCCCCGAGGTAGGTGAAGTAGCAACAATGGCGCCTTAACTCCACCCACGGAGCAGTGACCCCACGCGGAAGGGATCGCCAGGGAAGCCTAGCTGCCGTGAGGGCAGCGTGGGGGGGGAGAGGGAAAGTGCAGTGGAGAGGAGAAGCGGGGGAGCCATTCTAGAGAGAAGCCGGTTCTCATCTCCTAGAGAGAGAAAGCAAAGAAATTCATACCCCCACTTTTTGAAATGACAGAAATTCTTTTTCTTATAATAATGGTGAGTGGAGTTTTCACATCCTTGGGATATTTCGTGGTACTTGCATAGCTCAAGGATGTCCACACACATCTGAATCCAACCATTTTAACTTTGGTTGAAATCCCTTTAATTAATATATTTATTTTTTCCCTAAATTGAATTAGGGTGTCACTTAGGCTTAAATCTTGATTATTTTAATATCAAGATTCTCTCTCCTCCAACTTAATTCAAATGAGGCGCCCATCTCATTTTTTTTGATCTACATGATGTCAAGAATCATTAGGGACCATATTGAAGTGGTAAATTACATATTGCACCCTAGGTTTTGGGTAAATTGCAAATTACACCAAAACTAGGTTTTAATGCATAAGGATTGCTCTACAAGCTTTATCTTGATGTCCAAGCTTGAGGAAACCATACCACTACATCATAATCATTATTATGATGTCTCAACATCAGAGGAACATTTTATCATGTGCAATTTTCAAGTTAACCCCTCAACTTGGGTAATTTGCACTTTAGTCCAAAATTAACAAGACAATGTTTCAACATTGTTCAAATAGGACCAAAATTGAAACATAAGTTCCTCATGAGCCCTAATTACTTTTCACAAGATAAGATTAAGAATCTACTCAACCTTATTAGGGAAATCATCTAGGGTTAACACATAACCAGGTCAGGGATGTTACAGTCTGCTATAGAAAGGAACAAAGATTGAGTGTTGAAGAGGATGATTGCACCATGCCTCAAGTTCAATTCGTATATCAGAGACAAAGGAACTATACAAACACTACAACACCAAACACATTTTGTAAGTTGAGTTGTTCTCCAACTTTTCATTTACTTGGGTGGCAATGACGTGTGACTAAGAACCACTCTTTCCTTGTGATTTCATAATTGGCTATGGACATTCATTGCCAATGTAATATGGAACCTACAAGGTCACACACATAGGATACACCAAGAAGAGGAGTTATGATAATGAGTGATAATTGAATTCATTGTTGAAGTGTTTACGTATTCAATTCAAGAAGCAAATCAACTGTCTGGTCTCCCAACTGATCAGTTCATGTGATGAAATGACCAGTTGGAATGTCATGTTGATTGAATATTGCATTGGTTGAATTCTAGATGAATCATGGTCGAATTTAATGGTTCTCTAAGTGAACCGATCGACTCATGGTTGTGAGATGATTGGTTCATGAGATGAACTGCCCAGTTTAGTTGTGCAATTTGATTGCATAAAGGATTAAAGCTGACATCAAGTCGTGCACTAATTGGATTAGAATTGCTAATACAATTGTGATTGGGATATATGTTGAAACGACCAGTTCATTGGATGAACTGATTCGTTCACATGCCAACTGATCTATTCACTAGTGTACCGTCTATTTCTCCCATCATAGGTTATGAAAATTCTTGAGATTCTGGTCCCTTCCACTCTCTCATAGATTGGGAACCCTGACCCTAGCCCCTTCTATAAATAGAGGGGTACTAGGGGATTCCCAGAGACACAACTCAATTGCCTTTAACATTTGGTGTCCTCTCTGGTTGTGGTAACCAATAGAGAGCCTAAGCAAGTCCTACATGATAAAGGGAGGGATATCAAGGGAAAACAATCATGGGAAATGAAGTTGGCGATTAGTACACCAAGAGGAGGGACACCTCCTTTCTATCTGTTCTACTAGAATGACATGAGTTCTAGGCGGTCAGTGTGAACTTTCATATAGGTTTGGAGGTCGTTTCTTGATGCTAGGAGGACAATGTCAGCCTACCGTCCATGGTTAAGACCAGGAGGTGCTATAGATGCCATCTCATTGCAACTAAAAGACAGTTGTATGATTACAACGACGAGGACATTAACGCTGGACTTGCTCCAGGACCAGGTATATCCTCAAAACTATCTTTCCTATTACATAGTTATTGACACGATCTGTTGGATTAATGGGGAATATGGTAGTTATTATTTGTTTCTGTTTCCTACCCGATGCCATCTTTCCCTATAGTGGAATCAGAGCCACACCAATTTACTATATTTTGGGATTATCAATATAATTTTTTTTTGTTTTTATATTTTATTTATTGCATATGATGTGAATATTAATATCAGATCAAATACCACACATAATCCTAAACTAATACACACACACAAATATATATATATATATATATATATATATATATATATATATATATATATATATATTTATATATGCAATTTGCATGCGTCGCCCTAAAAGTGAGTCTTAATGGTAGATGGTGTAGCGTGGTTATGGCCAATAACCCTAATTATCTGTGCATGGTGGTTGTGTATTTATTTCTTTTCCTATCTTGGTTTGCATACTTAGCCTCTATCTTATCTTCCAATTGTAAAAGTATTATTCCCTCCTACCTTTGCTCCCATTGAATGTAACTCATGGTTTCTCTATAATCATGTAATAGTAGGATAGTTTAAATTTTTGTTACTATGAAGAAGATGAGGACCAAGGAGGACTAAGAAGGATCAATCAACTATAGTAACCAGAATGTGGTGGACCAGAATCTAGATGACTAGGGAGGTGACCAAACGACCAGCCAGGAGGTGAGCTGATCATTTTAAGGGTTGAACTGATCAAGCCAGATTGGCAAGACCGATCTTCATCAACAACATGTAGACCCTAAGTTGCGGTAATTCATTGTGGCTCCAAGGAATTACATTAGGATGGCCATAACCATTTCTTTTTGTTTTTTTTCATGTTTTTGTTGTGGGATATAACATGTATATGATACATAGTATATATGTGGTGATTGGATAAATACAAACTCCCTCAAATAAGATATTATGTCTTAGATGCATTCCATAAGAAACACACATGAAAATCTTGATCAACTAAGCATGGGAACCCCAAGGGTGGTGTGTTGTCTATCTTGTGGATGTGTGATTGTAATAATGTGGGCCTGCCAAGCAGGGTGTATTTTTATCATGTTGGTTTTTGGGTCATGCTTAACTATGTGTCCTTAATGAGATTAAGCACTAGAAGCAAGTAGATGACTATGGCAAGGAGTTGTGCATATAATCTATCCAAGAATTGCATATGATGCAATTGAAAAAAGTTGCCTACCTTAATAATTGACGATGGACGCTGGCGTTGACCGGTTTATAGTTGAATTGTTTTGGGTCTTGGCTCACTAGAAGGTTGTACACTACAATCTTCCAAACTGATATGTGAGTGCTATCAATTTGAATAAAATAGTGAGTGTGATAATTAATTAAAGGTCTAATTAAATATCATTAAATATTTTTCAGATCAAATCAAATCAAAAAGGGTTTTTGACAAAAAAATCTCTTATAGAATCAAATGGCAATCAAATCATCATTGTGTTTGGTCCTTAGGAAGGACAAACTTAATGGGACAAATTTCTACGATTGGGTTTGGACTTTGAGAAGGGTTCTCAATGAAGAATGCAAACTCTATGTCCTAGAAACACTAGTGGAAGAAATACTTGCTCCTGATACACCTAGGGCTCAAATAGATGGTTACTGGAAGCATGCCAATGATTCCTTAGACACAAAGCACCTTATTCTAAGCTTCATGAACAATGTGTTGCATGAGCAATGTGAAGACATGGGGATACTTGATACGGTGACACAACTTACGGACCTAACTATTATATCAGGAAAGGTACAATGTCTCCAAGGCACTCTTTGAGTGTAAGATGACAGAAGGGAACTCAGTTGAGGACCATGTTCTTAATATGATTAGACATGTGGATCATCTATAAGAATTGGGATTCTCTTTGAGCTAAGAATTAGGTATGGGAATGATTCTTCAATCTTTTCCTGAATGTAACAACCATTTTACTCAGTGCTATCACTTGAAAAATATGGTTAGACCACTGTCAGATTTTGTTGGCATGTTGATAAATGGGGAAGCAAGAATGAAGAAGGACAAATTAGTGATGGAGATCACGGAGTTGATTCCAAGGATGAAAGCAAGGCCATGAAGAGTTCTAAGGATAATCCCAAATTCAGATCTTCAACACTCAAGACAAGGAGAAAGAAAAGTACAAGAGGAATATATCCTTTGTATTTGAAGGCAATTAGGATGAAGAAGATGGAGATGGTCATCTCGACATTAGGAATATACATTATTGAGAGAAACCTATCTACTTCTTCATATTGGGTGCCATATATCAAATCTGGATCTCACATAAGCTCGAATATGCAATACCTAAAAAGAAGTAGGCCTTTAGGAAAGGGCGACGTTGAACTGCAAGTTGTAAATGGAGCAAGAGTTGCTTCCACTGTAGTTGGAACCTATAGTTTATATCTATCCATATGGCTTGTTATAGAGTTAGTGAAATATTGCTATGTACCTACTATGAATAAAAATATCATCTTTGTAGCTTGTATGAACAAGGATGCATATGAGTTTCATGTTACGAATGGTTGATGTTATGTTTCAAAACATGGGAACTTTTATAGAATTTCCCCAATGTCCTATTGTGAGCCCCGACGTGCCACAATGTGAGGTTACTCAAAACAAAGTGCAAAATTATAACTAATAACCACATTACCACAAAATAAGATAAATTAAAACCGGTCACATAAAAGTACCTCAAGCTGAATGCATCAATTTAAAGCCATAGGACTGATACCACTTATTTTTCATTCATGCCAAAAGATGTTATGTATCATTTTTCACTAGCTTACTAGCCACAACCTGTTACATATGATAACATGTTCACATACATACATACATGACATATATGTACAACAAAGGCATGTAGCCAAAATATTGTCTCCATATACAATGTCTATAAAACTCCCCCAAGGACCTAAGAGTATATGGACTATACATAGGACTCTACTACAAAACACAAGAAACTAATCCAAACTTTACTAAGCTACTGCTCCCCTTGTTTCTCAGCCTCAACCACACGATCTCTACTTCATTGTGCACGACCACCTATAGGATGTGGAAACCCATAGGGTGAGACCAAACATCCCAGTGAGAGATATAACTACCAACGTCTATTAAAAGCACATGTGGATTAAAGCAGATTGATAACATACTTAATCGATCAAGCAGATTTAGCTAAATGATATGTAATAAGAAGGTAGCACAAATTAAGCAAACTCGACAGTACCACTGAGCAGTAGAACAATTATTGCTTTAAGAAGGATTATAGAGCATGTATAATAGTTAATTTCTATTACCACATTATAATTCAATAAATCAAAACAAAGTTAAGGAAAAGGTGGTCATCCAATGTTATTCATATTTGACCTTGAGCAAATACACTACACGGTTGTGTTACATCTTTTATTATGCCCTGAGGAGATGAGGTATACCGGTCATGCTGCAACTGACCATAGCTAAGTCAAAATCAGTTCCATACAAGATCTAGGAGGAGCTAGACTCCTATGATCTCTCCACACCCTCGATCAGTCTGAGTCCGCCACATTTATATATAAAGTCCAACAACAAAACAACCTAGTCTGCCTTGGTATATAGGCACAACACTAGTGAAACTAAGTTACGACCACAACCACACTCCCACTGAGGCATTACTACAACCATTCTCTAAAGATATCATATATGTATACTGTATCACATCATTGAGATACAACCTCTATCATTCTCCTGCCAGGGTATGACCACGACCAATCTTGTGAAATGCATATACTCATAGTATACGACTCCAAGGTTCCACTAAGGGAGAACTCATTTTACCATCCAACAAGTACTGACGTGGAATATGAATCTATGGCACATGACAACTACATGATTAAGGTTTCACTTTACTAGTTATGCTAATTGGGTGAATTAAGGCTTCATCATACAACTGGACATCCAAAACCATAATTCAATCTAGCAAGCATAACTATGTAACAACTTCATAAGATATAAAACATATGATGTGTAGAATTTGTCATATCATCTCATGACATCACTGTCTCACTGCCTTAATCATGGTCATTAGCATCATCACTTGTAATCACTGCCATATACAAGGACATCACCACTATCACACAGGAATACAAGAATACCACCAATATCTCATCACTATGGGGTATTAATCCCTTAATAACATCTCCAGAGAATTTCACCTCATAATAAGAATAAGACACTTGTCAGGGCATTAGGCCCAATCACATGATTCCTACACATTCAATATCACAGTGTGATTCAACAATGCAGATAATCACCACCCTGTATTATACATGGGTCACCATAGCATTCACATACCTATGACATTCATTTCACATGCATGGTTAGAATTACACAAGTAGGAGAGAGAAAATATAATCTCATGTCATTCATCCAATGAACTTCAACAAGCATATCATACCCTAGGATTAGGGTTAGGTTTTCAAGAACATAGCTAATTAGGGTTTCATAGCATTATTAAATCACTAAACCCTAATTTCATAACCTCCCACTTTCTTATAGAATACAAGGACTAACACTTCATTATTAACTTGGTTAATCAACTATCTAAACAACATTATGTATTCACCAAAATTTACATGTACATGTGTAACACCCTTACAATGTCTCACATATGTTGCGACCATATACTCATGTGAGTGTATCAACCAACCCTCAAACATGTGTCTCGACCACTAGCAAACCATGCCACTCGAGCATGAACAAAACATGTATCTTCACCACTAGCAAACCATGTGTCTCGAACATGAACAAAACATGTGTCTCAACCACTAGCAATCCATGTGTCTCGACCACTAGCAATCCATGTGTCTCGACCATGAACAAAACATGTGTCTTGACAACTAGAAAACCATAAGTATCGACCATGAACAAGACATGTGTCTAGAACACTAGAAAATCATGTGTCTAAACCATGAACAAAACATGTGTCTCGACCAACATGAAGAGCATATGGCTCGACCAAAACCAAGGCATATGTTTTGACCATGACAAAAGCATATGTCTCGACCATTAAGTCAAGCCATCTCAACAACATGTGTCCATCTTCAAAATAGAGATAAACCACGTCTAAAATAGATGATGGACATCATGGAAACCAAGCTAGGAGAGAGGGAAACCAAGCTTCAATCTCAAGAAAAAATTAATTCAAAACCGAAAGCAATACATAAGGACTGAACCACATCATGATAAAACCAAGGATTGTAATACATGTATGATCATCACCTAAACTATAACTTAACAAAACATATGTGTCGACCACCAGCAAAACATGTTTCTCGACCAAGACTAAAACATAGGTGTAGTGATCACCAAGGTTAAGATACCACAAAGGCAAATAAACATCCTCAAAATAGGTATGAACCACAATCAAAATATAAAGTTATCTCCGAGGGAAATTCATCAAAATAAAAGGAAACAACTCCATACAAAGTTGATTACCAAAAACCTTAAAACACATATTATGGAAGTCACCATGAATGTGCCTTGTTAAGGGAGAGGTAAAACTCATGTTCATAGATGCAAAATAGAAACCAAAACTCCATGCTACATCAAGGTAGTCGAACCTCATGCATGTTATTAAAACCATAGATGAAGGGAAAGAGAACACCATTCGTCTCATAATCATCTCAAAATTGGGTACAAGGAAATTAGGTTTTAGTATTAGAAGCAAATATCATAGGATTATCATCACATCTCATACTGTAAATCATGATAATATCTTTAGCATGTTAAGATCATATTTTAGAGATAGAAACAACAACATGAAATCAATATTATAGTGATAAAATAGTGGAGGAGAAAGTAATATAACCTGCCTTATATAGAGATCTGAGCTCCAAGATCAAAGGCTATGAGAGAGAAGAATATCCTCCAACTTGGATCAGTACTTGGGGCCACAAGGTCACCTTAAAAGAGAAGATAACCATGGTCAAAGAAAATCTCAAGAGAAGAGGGTAATAACCCTAGGCCGAACTAAAAGAAGAAAGGAGAAAGAGAACAAAGCTTCCTTTCACTGCAGTACCACCATGTCAAACATAGTCTATAACCCTTATGATGAGGAGTTTCTCTCAAGACGACCACCATGGATGATCCATAGTCTATGTCCAAAAAAGGAGAAGAAGGAAGGTAGGGTTTCAAAGGAAAAATGTGATCAAGAAGGTAGAACAACTTACCAAGAAGAGAAACCATCAAGAATCACCACAAGGTAGGTGATTAATCTCCAAAGCACCATCTATAAGGTTGATCGACCTCCAAAGAACCTAGATCAGCCGTTCTTTGCTCTCTAAAGCTCCAAGGTCAAACACAAGAGAGGGGATAAGAAGGAGGGTGGAAAAGGATAATTATATGAAGAGGAAAGGGGTTATATACCCAAAGGAGGAGGGAAGTATGGTAGGTGCAAGGTGTCATCACTAGAGGGCACAACATGGACACTTGTCCTCCAAGAAAATAGCCATGCAACCACTCAAAATATGCATGCAACCTATGGTGATAAAATCTAGGTGGAGTTTCTACCATATGGGTCACCACCACCCTAGAGGTCAAAACAAAGATCACGATACCTTGTCTCGACCACTACAAAAGACCACCAAGCAAACTTAGTTAAAACACATCACTAGGAGACAACCATCTTGACCAAACCAAACCAAGACCTCCATGGTCAAAAAAAACTTCAACTAGAGCAAGTGTTGCACTAGAAACACACCTCCAAGTGGGGTGTTGGGGTTGCAACGCAACCTACATGAGCTCAAGGTCGATACACATCACCAAGGTCAAAACCCTAGAAACCCAAACATCACCACATGATGCTTCCTCATCAACCAAGGTCCAAAAAGGTGCCTCATAACATCATTCTATATCTCATGATGCCAATACATAGAGGGCACATTCTATATGTGACATATTGCAAATCTAAATCCTCAACATGGGGAAATTGCAACTTGGTCCAAAATAAGGATATAAAGCTCAAACATCATTCAAATAGGACCAAACTGAAAGCATAAGCTTGTTACATGTTCCAAAAACATCTCAAAGGATTATATTAAGGTTTTAATCATCTAATCAAGTAAATAAAATAAGGTTAGCCCAAAAATCTAGTTCATGGTCTTACACTTATGGTCTTTATTTGCTACATAAAAACACAAATGTTTATAATGTAAATACCAAAATATTAACACTCAACAACTCAAACATAACATACCTTTGGCATTGTTGTTCATGACACATAAATGATAATTGCATATCTAGACTCCATAAAGATGGTTATCTAGACTTTTTTGATTTTTGAACAATAGAGACATGTGAATCTTGTTTGTTGGGCAAGATGACTAAGAATCCTTTCACTGGTACAAATGAGAGTGCTAGTGAGAGGGCTAGTGATATATTTGGATTCATACATACTGATGTATGTGGGTCTATTAGAACAATTGCTAGAGGTGGGTGTTAGTACTACATTACCTCCAGTGACGACTTTAGTAGGTGCAGTTATGTTTACTTGATGAAACATAAGTTACAAACTCTTGAAAAGCTCAATGAGTTAATGAACAAAGTATAGAACAAAATTGGAAAAGGTATTGAGGCACTTTGTTCAGATCAAGGTGGAGAATACTTAGGCCAAGATTTTGAGGATCTTCTGCAAGCTAATGGTATTGTATCACAATGGAATCCACCTGGAACACCATAGCATAATGGTGTATCAAGAAGAAGGAATCAAACATTACTGGATATGGTGCTATCAATGATGAGTTCATATAAACTTATAACTACCTTCTGGTTTTATTCTCTTGAAACCACTACATTTACACTAAAATCGAGTACCATCTAAATTGGTTCTAAAGACACCATATGAGATATGGTATGGGAAGAGACCCAATGTGTCTTTTATAAAGATTTGGAGATGTAAAGCTTATGCAATTCCAAAAAGCTTGGCACTAAGTCTGATAAATGTTATTTTTTTGGATATTCTAAGGAGACTAAGGATATTACTTTTATTCACTATCTGATAGCAAAGTGTTTGTTTCTAAAGATGTTGCATTCCTTGTAAAGGAATTTATTTCCAAAGGAATCAGTGGGAGGAAAGTGGAGCTCAAAGAAGTTTGAGACCAACAAGAAAACATGGAACTAATAGATGTACAAGAGGAACAAAGAGAATCACAGAGTGTTGTGGAATCTCAAATTTCTCAAGTAACAAAGGCACCTCGTAGATATAGTAGGACACACCTTGAAACTGAAAGATTTGGTTATCTTATGACCCAGGAAGGAGGTAAATTGGCCATAGATGATGAGAAAACAACCTATCTAGAAGCTACTAAAGGTCCAGAGTCTGAGAAATGGATTGAGGCCATGAGATCTGAGTTGGAATCCATGTATACCAACAAGGTATGGACCTTGGTCGATCCACATAAAGGATTAAAACCCATAGGGCACAAGTGGGTCTTCAAGAAGAAGACCAACATGGATGGTAAAGTACAAACCTGTAAAGTAGGATCGGTTGTAAAGGGTTTCAAATAAGTATAAGGAGTTGACTATCAAAAAACCTTTTCTCCAGTGGCCATGGTTAAGTCCATAAGGATCATGCTTGCAATTGTAGCTTATCATGACTATGAGATTTGGTAGATGGATGTTAAAATCACATTCCTTAATGGGAATCTTCTCAAGGATGTGTGCATGACACAACCTAAGGGTTTTATAAATCCAAAGGATGCAAATAAAGTTTGTAAGATACAAAGGTCAATCTATGGATTAGAGAAAGCATCTCGAAGTTGGAATCATTGTTTTGACAATATAGACAAAGAGTTTGGAATTTCCCAAAATGAAGATGAACCTTCTGTGTACAAGGAGGTTAGTGGGAGCATGATTGTATTCCTCATATTGTATGTGGACGACATACTATTGATGGGTAAGGACATCCCTACTTTATAAAATGTAAAGACATGGCTGCAAAATATGTTTTCTGTGAAAGACTTGGGGAGAAGCATCCTACATCTTAGGGATAAAGATCTATAGAGATAGATCCAGAAGGCTTCTTGGACTAAGTCAAAGCACATACATTGATAAAGTGTTGAAGAGGTTCAACATGGAGAGTTCAAAGAGAGGAAACCTTCCCATGTGTCTTGGAGTTACCATCTCTAAAGCTCTATGTCCTAGTTATTGTGAAGAAAGGGAACACATGAGTAAGATTCCATATGCATATGAAATTGGATCTATCATGTATCCAACATTGTGTACCCATCTTGATGTCTCGTATGAGTTGAGCATGATGAGCATATATCAATCAGATCTAGGTGATACTCACTGGACATCTGTCAAGAATAACTTGAAGTACTTGAGAAGAACTAAGGATTAATTTCTTATTTGTGGTGGAGAGGAAGAGTTGGTGGTATTGGGTTACACCGATGCAAGCTTCCAAATTGACAAAGTTGATTATAGATCTCAATTAGGATTTTTGTTTTGCCTCAAGAACAGAGTTGTAAGATGGAAAATCTCCAAGTAAGAGATAGTTGTCGATTCTACAACAGAGGCCTAGTATATTGCTACATAAAATGCAGCAAAGGAGTCTGCCTAGATCAAGAAGTTCATTTAATAACTTCATATGGTTCCAAGCATCAACAACACAATTGAGCTATATTGTGAAAACAATGGAGCTATTGCATAAGATAAGGAACCCAGATCACATCATCTTTCCATACATATACAGAGGCATATCCATCTTATACGAGAGATTGTAAAATGAGGGTATGTGAAGATTTATAGAGTACAAACTAAGAACAATGTTGCTGACCCCTTGACTAAAGCACCTTCACAGCAGAAGCATGATGGTCATGTTAGATCACTTGGAATAAGATTCATGGGTGATTATCTCTAAGTGCAACTGGGAGTCTGTTGGTATGTATTCCTAGACAACTAATCATATGATGATTCTAATGGCATAATTTGTAAATGATATGATTAATAATAAAAGAACCCTTCCAATTTCTTCTATTTTATTCCAATTATGAGATAATGAAGTAAAATAATAAATTTCTAGAGAATGATATCACTCAATGACGTATGTCTTCAAGTACGTGACTTGAATAATGATATCATATGAATGTTAAGAGTATATACTTCTTTTTATGTACCTAGTCTAATGTTATTGTGTAAAGTTGATAGACAACAATAACACATAAGACTAGAGTGTGTGTTGGTTGATGACAGAATCTTATTAGTCATGATATGTGATATTAAACCAAGCACATAGGTACTTGTTGGAGAATAGTGTATCAGACAAACTTACCATGAGAGTGACACATGGACACCATTACAATGGTAGTAATATTTAGCTCCCAAAGTGTTGGTGGTGATTGTGGTTCTTAGACCTAATTTTCCACACTCATGACATGTAGTTTAGTATACTTTGACATCATCCACCGCAATCCTGAATATGGGTTGCCATTAAGATGATGATTGGGTGCATTATGATACATGGGAATGATTATGAGTGATGTAGATGGGATTTCTCCCTCCTACTAGAGTATGATATCATGGCCACTTGATTAGTGAGACTGAAAAATGCATGGCCATGCACGTGTGAGCCAATATGTGATATTGACCTTACATACATCTCAGACAGTCTGCTATAGAAAGAAACAAAGATTGAATATTGATGAAGATGATTAATTCGTGCCTCAATCAAGATATTAGAGAGAAAGGAACTATACAAACACAACAACACCAAACATATATTGTAGGTTGAAGTTGTTCTCCAACTTTCCATTTACTTGGGTAGAAATGGTGCGTGACTAGACACCACGCTTTGCTTGTGATGTCAGAACTGGTTATGAACATTCACCGCCAACGTAATGTGGGACCTATAGGGTCGAACACATAGCATACACTCAAAAGAGGAGTTATGATCATAAATGATAATTGAATTTATTACTAAAGTGTTTAGGTGTTCAATTCAAGCAGCAAATCAAGTGACTAAACTCCCAACCGATATGTTCATGTGATGAAATGATTGGTTGGAATGTCAGTTGGATTGAATATTGCATTGGCTGAATTCGGGATGAATCAGGGTCAAACCAACTCGTTTAGTGAGTGAAATAATCGGCTCATGGTCGTGAGATGACTGGTTCATGAGATGAACCGCCCAGATCATGAGATGAATTGCCCGGTTTAGATGTGCAATTCGATTGTATCAAGGATCAGTGTTGACGTCATGTCGTGCATTGATTGGATTAGAATTTCCAATACAATTGTGATTGGGAAACATGCTGCAACGACTGGTTAACTGGGTGAACTGATAGGCTCACATACCAACTGGTCAGTTCCCCGGTGAAGGAACTATTTCACCTATTGTAGGTTGTGAAAATTCATGTGATTCCAATCCCTTCCACTCCCGTGAATTGGGAACCCTGACCCTAGCCCCTCCTATAAATAGAGGGGTATTGGGAGTTTCCCAGAGACACAACTCACTTTCCTGTGACAATTGTTGTCCCCTCTATTTGTGTAACAAGTAGAGAGCCTGAGCAAGTCCTACTAGATAAAGGGAGGGATAGCAAGGGAAACCAATTGTGGGAGATCAAGTTGGTGACTATTTCACCAATGAGAGGGACTACTCCTTCCTATTTGTTCTACTAGAATGACATGAGTTTTAGGCGGTTTGTGTGAACTTTCATCGAGGCGTGGAGGTTGTTGCTTGCCACTAGGAGGACGACGTCATCCTGTTTTCCATGGTGATGACTAGGAGCTATTGCAATCGTTGTCCCAATGCAATTAGAAGATAGTTGAATGACTACAATGATTACGAGATTGTTGTCAGACTTGCTCCAGGACCAAGTATATCATCAGAACCATCTTTTCCATTATATAGTTATTGTCGTAATGCTAATTTAATGGGGAATATGGTAGATTTTTTTATTTTCACTGCCTACCTGATACCATATATCCTTACAACTATATGACAAGGGTCTATTAGTACATTGTCTGGATCAAGGAGACATGAGACTAAGTTAAAATAAATAGGAGAAAGACAACGTTGACCATCTTCTGTGTGGCAAAATAAATTAAACATAATGGAAAATAGTAAAAAGTCCTTCTCTCATGTTCATCGATTGTTCCTTCTTACAATTTAGTGCATAACTTGGCAAAGCCTGACCTACAGTAGCCAAAGCCTGGTTGTTGATGCTAGAAGTGCTATGAAAAACTATAGGGAAAAAAACCCCATTGCACTCAACAAGACATGAGAAACACAACAACTCCAAGATAAGACACAAGGGCAGTCCATAGGTTGACTTTGATCCGTCACCATGGGTAGACCAACAAGATGAAAAAACCTGAATCCACAAAAGGATGAGCACCACAAATATGCATGCTTACTGAATATTTGTCATCCTACATCAAATTCAAATGAAAATAAACCTAGGATAAAACCTCATCAATACCAATCAATCACCACTCCATGCTATTGTTGGCAAAAGATAGAAAGGAGGAAAACATGAAAATACTTGAAATTAGAGAAACCAAGCATGAGAGGAGTTCCAAGAGGACTGATAGAATGATTTTGGATGGTTTATGGACCTTTCCAGGACCAGTGCCAAGATAAGGAACTCAAAATTGTCAAAGAAGAAAACTATAGATGGGAGAGATAGATGGCCTAGTGATTGGGCCAATGGAATAGTTGGGTTATGCTAATGTGGTTCAAGGATGGTGTAGAGGGGATTACATATATACGAGGTGCATCTTGTGAAGGTTGGGATCCTCACCAGACCACGAAATAGGTTAAAGAAGGACCCCTTTCTCGACTAGTATGTTGGGGAGATGAAACCCTTTTGAGTTAGGGTTAGTCTACTCGGTATAGTGCAAGGCATACAAGGGGAGGAGAGTTGGTGTTACGACCCCACCTTCCGGTAACCCCCAATTAAGGGAGACCGAGAGGTAGAAGCCGTACCCATAGTTTCCGAATCAAAGGTTCAACATTTAACCACGAACAATTATTAAATTTTAATAGACTAAACTTGAAAGTTGTAAGAAAAATAAACTTTTGCATACCTTTTTGAAAACTTGGATCTCTAAACTTCCATCCACTTATGGATTCTACTCTAACTAATCCTCCTTGTATTTTACTTCATGTATTTCACACTATGACAATTTAATGTTTGTCCTTTTTGGCTTGTACCTAAAACGCTGACAAACAAAACATCGGTCAGCAAAAGCTGGTATGTGGGGGAAACAATAATCGTGCAATTATTCATAACAATGTATTACATCCAATTACCATTTAACAAACAATTTTACGTTTTAAATATAACTGTGTGATCCATGCATTTCCTATCCTCTGCGTTGTCCCTGCAGTGGACCTGGATACAACTTTCCTTATAGTAGATCCCCATTAAACCCCTCATGGTCCCACCCATAGGTGAACCAGTTTCTAGGGTTGAGTCACATGGCACTACCCGTAAGTAGCCCACTCCTTAACTCATGGCATGCTAATGGGTCTCATGGCACTACACTTGGTAGCCCAATTTGTAACCCACGATAACCTAGACCTTACTCTAGGTTACCCCTTTTTAGCCTTTACAAGCCACAGAGGTGGACCCAGATCTAGCCAGTTATATATATGTTCATAGTGATAGTCATAGTCACTCTATATATTTGCATGAAATAAAAGGCATCCAACAGTTAATTTCAAGCAACCGATAAACATGTTCGGAAATTGCCGTAAAACTAAAACGATTATTCATAAGCGTAACCACATACCTGATTTGATGATTTCACAAGCATTAAGCAATTCCAACCAAGAAAGCAATCCAAGCAAGCAATTCATCAATCACATAATTCCTGAAAAGAATATGTACTCTATTTACTACACACTTTATCAAGAATCTACTTTATTGACTTGGATTCACTTTCTAGGGTTTCCAATCCAAATTAGGGTTTCATTAATATTCATTAGGGTTTCTTAGATCAAATTCTCAAACTTTATCCCTTTTAGGTCAACAAACCCTAAAATACACTTTTCTACTTATATAAACCCTAATTGCTCAAACTATCCATTTTATACCCAAATTGACTTAGGATCATCATATCTTTATTTATTCATGGATTTGAACAATTAAAACAATTAAAAGACATATTCACCTAAATTAGGGTTTTCAGGCTCATTAATGCATATTCATGGACGGAACCCTAAATTAAGCCAATTATATAAAAAGATCATCTTTTTATATCCTATTTTCACTTTTATCAACAATAGGTTAATATTGGCTTGAATTATCCAATGAACAACATTAAATCCACCTATCATCAAATCTAAGGGTTTTTCATTAATTAAATCATTAATGATGATAACTTTATGTACTTTTCAAATTTTAAGCATATTTATGCACATAAATGCTAAATTAGACTAATTACATTCAAAGTTCATCCTTTTCAATCTTAATGTATCTTTTTACAATTAATCAGGTTATTATCAACTTTACTCACCCATTAAACTCTACTAATTACATTAATCATCTCAAAGTAGAGTTTCTTAATCTTTAATTCATTAAAGTTGATAACTTACACTACTTTTTGAATAGCATGCAAAATTAGGCTTCAAACATAATTTCTTTATGTTCCTCTCATTTTTTTGATCAAAATGATATATAGTTTCCCTATATTTGGATAATCCCTCTAATTTCTATGAATTAAATAAAAGAACAACTAGTACCTTGCACATAGGACACGTGGCGCCTTGCCACAGGTTGAGACTTATAACACATGAAACAAGTTAAGTGGGGCACGGTTCTCCCCTCTGGACCGGCCGGATCAGGAGAATGAGTCTCCTGTTCGCCCGTCGCCTCCTTACTCACGCGAGGGGGTTCCTGTCCCCCCGATCTCTGCCGCAGAGCGGCCAATGGCACGGCGGCTGGGTTCCTTTCACGAACGACACAACAGCATGGGTGCCACCCCCTCATCTGAGTTCCTCCCCCTTCAAAGCCTCTTCTGGACCTGCCATTACATCCAGCATGCAAGATCTATTCCCCCAGTCTTCTTCTTCCTCAATGTCGTCTGAAAACCTTAACAACTCGTCTCCTTGGTTCTGTCGAGCGCGGCCACACCATTGCCCTAGATATCTATCTCACGGACATGGGACGGAAGGACACGACTAGTCTGGCAACGAGTGGAGCCACCTCTTCCTATGTGATGGCACCATATGGATGTCCACGACCTACAGTTGCAGTGCGCCAACTTCAGGCTTCCAAGCTCTTTCCTTACGGAGCCAAGGACCCCTGGGAGTTCCTCAGGAGGCACTATTTCTCGAACATAACCAACCCTTCTTTGTTGATAGGGTGACGTCAGATGTTCATCCCACTACCGTGGACAATGGGCGGTGGTTCATCTTATCCAGGAAACAACCACAGAGTCCATGCATCTCTCTCTCTCTCCCAGACATATCCTGGCGATGGCATGTCTATAGACGGGGTGAGGGATTTAGTTTGTATCCCTATAAATACATCTCTTAAGAGAACCCTAATGCTCTCATGATAAGAGAAAAGGGAGGGAGGAGATGGAAGATTACGATCTATTTCCTTTTTAGTCAGATGGTAAAAAGATGATTTTCGGAGAAAACTCAATTTCCTTCCTCTCAAAGCATCTCTTTTTATTAATTTGTATCCTTTAGATTCTTGCCTTTTTATTTATTGGTCATGAAAATATATTTCCTTTTTTGTAGAAAATACTTCTTTTTAATAGTAACTAATAATTCATTAATTAAGCATCTTATTATTTTCTTATTTAACTTTATCAGCATTTTCTCTTTCCTCTTTCTTCATTGGGACTCCTTGGATCCCAAGAAAATCTATTATTTCGAAATTCCTTTTCAAGGATACTTATTATCCTTCTAGATGCATCTATATGCATTATTTCTCATTATCATGTTTATTTCTTATTAAAATATTTTTTTTTCGAGAATTTCTCTTTATTTCTCTTTTATTTTCCTCATTGCTTGTTCCTTTTAGTGTTAGGAATCCTTGGGATACGAAATTCTACCTAGGATAACTCAATTATACCTCTTTTTACTTATTTCCAATATTTTATCATTATTTTCAATTTCGTTCTTAATAAAGAAATACTTAATTAATCTTTTCTTTTCTTATTGCACTCTTTATGCAACTTTGGACTCCTTGGAACCCAAGGAACCCAAGAGGTACGAAATCCCTCTTTGGATTTTCCTTCTATAGGTTTCCACATTTTTCTTTTCTCAAATATTCAATTATTCATTCACTAATTGAATTTTCTTGTTATTTGGGCCCAATAGCCAATAAAGCCCACAACACAGTCATCAAGGCTATCGTAAACGAAATCCACTTATTCCAAACAAATTATATCATTATTTGTTCAAATATCTTTAATATGAGAAATTACATTTCTCAACAAATGAACCCAAAGCTTGGGGTTGTAACAGTTAGGGTGTGGAGGTGAGAAGAGACAAAAAGAAGGGGAGAAGGAGACAACAATATAGAGGTCTACAAGGAGTTAGGAGGAAACAGACCCAAGTATAAAGAAAGGATGAAGACATGTGGTTTTGATCCAAGAACTAAGATATAGCCTAAAAAAACCAAGTGAGAAACCAACATGTCAAATGAAACATAGGAAATCCATGATAAGTTGTCATTAAAGAAAAGTTTGACTAGGATTAGAACTTATATAGATACACCTTTCTCTTCTAATCCAATAAAGATAGTAGATGTAGCCCGATCATGTTAAAACTTGACACCTTAGACAATTAGGATCCAAGAAATCTAATTTTGAGGTTATATTTATCTTTCAAGATTATATTGTATAAGTTCTACTACAATTAGGACTTCACTCTAATATCTCCATATTTAATCTTATTCATCACATTACCTATCAATATTTTTGATTTAGAATCCAATTTCCATCATCTTACTACCAACACAATTATTGATATTATCTTATATATATTATTGTACTTTTAATCATTAATCCCATTATATTCATTAATTTGATATTCACTTAGATACAAAACACAAGTTATCTCCACTTATATTAAACATCCAATTATCATCACATTACATGTATTAGTCATATTATTATCCACACAAAATATTCATTTATAATCATATTGCTAATTAAGGACACTTGAGTCATTAGTTGCATATTAATGTAAAATTTGGCATGTGTTGCATAATTAATGAACCCATTTACATATTAAGACATTGTTACAGTATTAGGCCCATTCCATATGTATTTGAGATATGTTGTGTGTGTAAACACCTAATGTTGATGATGTATCATGAATGTTACCAAGGATGTCTAGGTTAGGGTTATATGATTAAAACTTAGTGTTTAGGTCAACATGATCACTATACTTCACATACACCTTATCCACATTTATGAAGTCTGGGGTTAGACTCCACATATTTGAGTCATCATCTTAGTAGGTTTTGTAGGATCCAAGGAATAATTATGGTCACATGTAATTATGGTTAGGGGTTTATAGAGGATTCACTCATGTTACATGCATTAAATGTTCACTAGGGTTAAAATGTGTGAATTACTCATTATATGCACATTATATGTTCATTTGAGCACAAGAAAGTGTACCCAAGTTTAACTCTAAACTTGTTTGGTCAATTCTAAAGATCCAAGTACACTAACCTCCTAATCATGTAATGCATATTTCTAGAATCAAGATTGGTAGATTTCAGTTCGTTACAAATTTACCTATGGTAAAGAAGCAACTTCTTGCAATTTTAGTTCATTGTGACTATTGCCAAGATAAGAAGTTTCAAGTACAATAAAAAAGTATAGACACATCCAAGTCTGACTCAAGTATGTAAGGCAAATAGTGTCTATTGGAGTTGTGTTTGTAGACTACATAGCTAAATAAGAAAACACAATCGATCCTTTGACTAGATGTCTTACCTAGCCCATAGTTGACAAATACATATTGGAGATGGGATTGAAACCTTTTATGATTCATAGGAGGTAATAAGACAACCTAAAAGTGTGGAGATCTTAAGTTGTCAGGGGAATTGACTGAAACTATGTTATTTACTTGATGTTTTTTGCATCTATGTGTCTCTCCCAAGAAAATATGTCGTTGTCATGAATGAAAATTCGTAACAGATTGGTCTCTCAATGGTTCGAGTCCCAGGAGATGATGCTAGTAGTACATCCTTGGAAACTCAAACTAAAAGATTGATGTTGTATAGTCCACCAATAGGGGAATAGGGTTGTTCCTTGATATCAATCATGATTCTTGATTTATATGCATAACCTTTAATGATCATTTTTATCTGTCCTAGTTGTGTCTGTTGTGTTTTTACCAACCAATGCTCTTGCACCTAAGGTTTAGGTTTAAGATGCCAGTTTCACCTAATTCATGCAGAGGTTTACATTGGATAACTAAAGTATGGTTCAACTGAAAGGTACCTATTGAAAGATCAATATGGATGATTGGGAGACAAAGCATACTACACATTAGACACCGTGGGGGATTGTTAGTTGTATTAACCTATCTAATATTCATTTGCAAGGGTTAATCCCAGTATAGGTGAAACTAATACATTTGGAATGTGTATTAAGAAAGTAATTTTTGTCTTTTGTACAAATTGGAAGGTGTTTTTAGTCCCACATTTCCCACTTCTAACGGTTATGTGATTTTTTTATGTAGGAGTTAATGTGACACTAGTTTTGAAGAGATCTCGGGGAGGGTATTCTCGCCCTTGTGGTAGGTATGTTGATTGTAACACACACACTTGAATATGTGCACCAGACCACGCCACACCTCTCCTCATCGCATCGGGCCAGGCTTAGATCGGGCACGAACTTGTGGGTTCTAGGTCATGAAAATTAATTATATGATTAATTATTTCTAAATCAAAAAGAATTTTATGTGTACAAGAGTATCAACTCGGGAATAAGATTGAGTGTGGAGTTGATATAAATAAGGCCCTTGGATCAACATTTAACACAGATCTAAGGAAACAAAGATTAATGTTTGAGTTGTGAAAACTCTACTCTTGTTGCCTTACATAGATGCTCCTTATACACATCTCATGGAGTTGATCTCTAGAATGAGAGATATCTTTTTTCATCCCTTCTTCTCTTAACTCGATCATCGTGTGGTGATAGCTTACAACCGTTGAGCAACATTGGTGGTGGTGTTGTCCTTCGTCTACATGCGAGTGAGACAAATTTCTTCCATAGGTTCTTGAATGGACCAAGGCTATAAGAGCAACATGTATCCAGAAGAGAACAAGGCACTAATTTCTAACAAGTAACGTCTCTCTTCTTTCAGTGAGAGATCAACTTTGATTTTTCTAACTCAATTTGTTGTGTCCCCAACTCTAATTGTTCTTATGTTTCTTATCTCATTCTTAACTTTGTTTATAAACATTTTAATTAAATTACAACTGCATGCTATTGCTTGTAATGAAGTTTTAAAATCCAACACTTATTTCCCCACAGATCAAAGATTTGATCATCAACTCCATGCTTGCAAGAACCTTTGAAATTATGTATGTCATGCCAAAAGTGGTTATGTTGATCGACAATTTTTTATTCTATTTTCTTCTTTTACTTCCTTGTTCCATCATTTACATCACCTTGTTCCAAGTCATTTTAAAGATGGCAACTGTTTTTCTATTTCTTTAGATCTTTGATATTTTGATTTTTTTTCAATGTAATCCCAAAGGCATATTGTATAAAGTTTGATGAATGCCTTGAAGCTATTTGATGAAAATCCCTTATTGATAGTTCATCAAGTTTTAATTACCATTCCAAGTTGCTGTAGTTTTTATATGAAGAAAATTTGTTATGTTATTTGATAGATAAAATGCATCCTTGACTGGAACTGTTTGAAAGAATTATTATAAAATAGAAAATATTTTATACAGATCTTGTTGATGTTAGGACTTTACATATAATATAATAATTAACTTACAATGAATTAATCAAATGGAAGTCAGTTTTTAGGAATAAGTAAGTTTCAAACCAATCAGGTCTAACTATTTTTTTCAAAACTCAATTTCTATTCTAGAAAAAAACCATTCCTAGAGAGTTTCGATTACCTATTGAGCAGCACATCAATTGTGTTCTACAAGGTGACATGCCTGTAGCCTTTGAGAAGAGGTATGTTCAATGAGAAGTTTTCTAGGATGAGACTGTACCTTTTTGCCCTAAGATTACCTATAAGGTTGATGAGAGTATTGCTGTGGCATGGTGGACAGTCATATTCCTCTTCAGGTTTTTGTAATTATGTCTAACTTTGAGGCTTCAGGGGTTTGATGGGTTGGTCTCTCCAAACTAATGGTGGTTTAACGTATGGCCTCCTGTTTGTATTGGGAATGAGGAGATAAGTTAGGTCATGTGGGTTGATCTTGTTTAAAGATCTGATGATTCTAAATGGAGTCTTATGATGCTGGAGAATTTTACTCTGAATAATGTTTCTCCTTAGTCAGTTTTAGACTTCTGATTTGCTACTAGACCAATGGAGAGTGATATTTTCCCTTAGTTTTTTTCTTCTTGAACATGGTTACATTTTGATATACAATAAACATTTCACATTGGGGTTGATGTTAGACTATATATTCTATCATCACCTTCTGTCCCACCCTCTGTCCCATTGCATCTAAGTTGTTTACATATAGAATAATTCTATACATCACCAATATCCCATCCGCCTGCCCACTAGACTTTGTTGATTGCAATACTAATTATGGGGACATTTTTTTAATTATTTTAAATAGGAGGGAATCAGGAAGAAAGAGAAAATTATACTAGTCATAAATTTCAATCATCATCATCATCATCATCTAAGCCTCAGTCCAAACTATGCTAGGGTCGGCTACATGGACCATTCATTTCCATTTAGCTCAATCATGGGTCATATTCTGGTTGAGATGTAGATATTCGAAATCTCTCTTTATAAACTCTTCCCATGTCAATTTAGGTGTTCCTCTTCTTCCATTAATTGTGCTTCACTCAATAGCATAGCTTTGTATAGGCACATTAGTTCATCTTTGTTTCACATATCCATACCATCTGAGTCGGCTCTCACACAACTTGTCCTCAATGCTAATCACCCTCATAATATTCCTGATAAAGTCATTTCTCAAACTATCTTTTCTTGTCTTCCCACACATCCATCTCATCATACACATCCTCATGGACGTTCATCTTGTTGTGACCTTATTTCTTCACCGCTAAACATTCACTCCCATAGAGCATGGCTGGTCGTGTAGCTATTCTATAAGACTTGATTTTTAATCTAAGAGGGATCTTATGACAACACAATACTCTAGCTTCACTCCTCCATTTAAAAACATTATGCAATGATCATATGACAAATATCATTTTGGACATCACCATCTATCTGAATAATAGAACCCAAGTAACAAAATTTATCACATTTTAGTATATCTACTCCATCCAGCTTGAATCCACCATTCACACTACAAGATTGGCTAAAGTTGTAATGCATATACTCACTTTTGATCTTGTTAATCATCAATCCATTCAACTCCAACACCTTTCTTCAAAGTCCAACTTTATCATTCAATGTATCTTTAGTTTATTAAATCAATACAATATCATATAAAATAACATGCACGAAGAAATATCATCCTGAAAATTCTTTGTCAACTCATCCATAACAAGTAAGAACAAATATTGGCTATGTGGATCCTTGGTGTACCCCAACTGTGGTAGGAAATTTTGGTGTTTCTCCTCCTAGAGCCTTCACACTTGTAGTAGAACTATCATAAATGTCTTTAATCAAGTCAATGTATTGGACTGACACACCCTTGTTCTTCAAAACCATCAACAACACTTCCCTGGGTACTCAATCATAAGCCTTTTCCAAATCAATATAGACCATATTAAGATCTCCTTTTCTTTCCATATACTTCTCCATAACCCTCCTTATACAAAAAATAGCATCTCGTGTTGATCTTCTAGGCATGAAAATAAATTGGTTGTCTAATTACTACGTTATGGATCTTAGCTTCTACTCAAGAATCCTCTCCTAAAGCTTCATCGTGTGACTCATCAACTTGATATCTTTGTAGTTTGTGAAGCTCTAAACATCACCTTTTCTCTTGTAGATGTGGACTATAGTATTATTTCCCCAATCATATGACATCTTCTTGGTCTTCATGATCTTGTTAAAGAAATTTGTTAACCACATAACTCCTTCATCCCCCATACTCTTCCATACATCAATGGAAGTACCGTATAGCTCACATGCCTTTTATTATTTTCATATTTTTTGATGCATTATTGACATAAAATAGTGAAACTCATCACGTTTAAATGATATCTCTTGTATTCATGTCACACAAGTCTCTAATATTATTTACATCATCTCAATTAACAAGCTTATGGAAGTAATTTGTCCATTGGTTCTTGATATCATTGTCCTTCACCAACACTCTACCATTTTCATTATTGATGCATTTTACTTGACTCAAGTCTCTTTCTTTCCTTTCTCTTATATGAGCCATTTTAAATATATCATTTTACCCTTCTCCTATGTCCAACTTCTTATAAATATCATCAAAGTATCTAAATCTTGCCTCCTAAACAACCTTTTTAGCTTCTTTCTTTGCTTGCTTCTATCTCTAGAATGTTGCATCATCTTGAGATTTTGGTCAGCTCCTATAGATCTCCCTTTTTAGTTTAATATCCTTTTCCTACTTCATCATTCCACCACCAAGTCTTTTTCTGTGGAGGCCCGCAACCTTTGACTCCTCCAAAACCTCTTAGGTAATTTTTTTATGCAAGAGATCATGTTATGTCACATAATGATTAACATCAGACTCCAAGTTCCAAGTTCCCTCCTTGATCATTTTGTCATGAAAAGTCAATTTCTTTTCTCCTTTAAGATTCCACCACTTGATCCTTCTATCTTGGTTTTTGTTATTTTTGCCTTTATTGATATTCATGTTAATATCCAAAACCACCAACCTATGTTGAGTCATGAGTTCTTCTCTAGGAATCACTTTACAATCCTTACATACTTTACAATCCACCTGCCTCATATAGAGGTAATCAATTTGGATGCAATTGTGTCATCATGAAAGTACTTCTGAGATTCTCTTTTCTTGAAATGGTTATTTACCAAAATCATATCATATGCAACTGCAAAATCTAATATCCTCTCACATTCTTCATTTATATTGCCACATACCAAACCACCATTAACACTCTCATATCCAACATTGATACTCCCCACATGACTATTTAAATCATTCCCAATAATGATTTTCTTCTCTATCGATATTTCCTGCATTAATTCATCCATATCATTCTAGAAATCCTTCTTAGCCTCCTCGTTAAGGCCAACATGGGGGACATAAGCTCTAATAATGTTAAAACTCTTTCCCCCAAGAACAACCTTGAGAGATATGATTCTATAATCCATCCTACTGATCTTGACAACATTAGTAACGAACCGAAACCTAACCTTTTCACCCAGATCATATGTCTTGAAGGATAGTCAACCTTGTTCTTTGGACTTAACCAAAAGATAAAAATACTCATAATAGAAAATAATTGTAAACCCTAATATGTTAATGCATGAACAAATCACCCTCACAAAATGGATTAATGCTTACATAATTAATCCTTTGATCAATAAAGGGTACCTAAAATATGTCAAATGAAATATTGTTAATTAAAAATTGTTGATACGAGCTAAAATGTTCATAAAAGGACAAGGTGTCCATAATCGAGAATAATGATACATAATTCAACCAAAAATGAAATAAATAAACTTATGTGAGATTATGATAGAGTAAATTTGTTCTACATCATTCCTTAGTCTTTTGGAACAAGGAAGATATAAATGAATGAATAATAACTCCTTGAATAAGATAATGTGATTAATATGAGGAATAATGGTACTATTAGGTAATGGGTTAAAACTCATAAAAGGAAGACTAAATGATTAAAGATAAGTTGAGATTCGTTTTTCTTTGGATATGCCTTGTCTTGGAGGCCAAGTTTTACAAATTTAGGATAATAATAATGACATCTATTTTATTTAGAAAAGAAAAGTTTTTTTCCTTAAAAATATGAAATGAAATACTTATTGACTCCAAAAGTAGAAAATAATCTTAGATTCGTAATCCATACATTAAAAAATGCCTATGGGTGATTTTTCACTCAAGTTGGAGAATATTTGATTAAAAGGTGAAATTATGAGAGAGAAAGTGTGTAGAACCTTCAAAATATTAAATAAATGTGCAAACAATTGCAACATGTAAAATTAATGGCAAATTTGTATCCAAGGCACTTAATGTGACTTGTGGGTGAAGTTTAATCAAATTTGGAGAATCTTGTAATCATTAGTGATGGAATTAAGAGAAAATAGAATTTTGATTATTTAACACATTAAAAGTTCTATAATGGTAAATCTGATTGTATATTCAGATTCCTCATTTTAAAAGTAGGTTGGGTGTCAAATTTCATTTACATTTACACCTTCAATTGAGGAGAAAGAAAAAGATAAATAATTAAATATTTCACTTTAATCAGATTTCGAATTGTTGAAGGTTCCGCTTATTTTTCCTTGTCATGCACCTTGATGACGCAAATAGAATATGTATCATTGAGTTTCTAATTGTGTGGTCTCTGTCTTCTTTTATTCCTCTTGGCGAATTGGTTCACATGTAGGAGGAAACTGATTCCTCACCTCCTCGATTTTCTGGATGATCTCCCTCTCCCTTTCAGTTTCTTCTCTGATTTCTTTCCTTTACCCTCCTCATCCTTCCCTGAACCCAAGGATTATATAAACCTTGAGATTCCATTGCATTCTCGCACCAGCTCTCCCGACCGATGACTTCTGATGTTCCTGCCCTGTCTTGTGCTTCCTACCGTCCTTCTCAACCCCTCAGGCGATCAGACCCCTATATATCCCCTCCTCTACCTTCGTGGTACCTCCAGGAGTCATCTGATGGGTCTGCGTTGCCTCTTCCACCCTTGAACATGATTCCTCAACTATACAGGATCTCCGACGATAGTTTCAGGCTAGAACTAGTTAGCCACCATTCCGAGTCTCTCTTCGGGCCTTGCCGACTATTGGAATCCCCTTGATGATTCTGGGGGTGGTTTCAGAGAAGATCAATTCAACTTTTTGGTGCTCTCCCTATCTCTATTTCCATGGCGGCAAGCCTAGTTAGAGTGCTTCTCACCTTGGTTCCTGATATTTGGGGCTATCGAGTTTGTCTAAGGCTTGCAATTTAGTTTGTAGTTTTCCTTGGTGATTTAGTTGTTGAATTCGTGAGATCTGGTTCTCAAATTTTGGTTGGCTTCACTACTATTTGTGGTTGTTTCATCGAGTAGTAAAGTTTGAAGATGATCTCTCTCCTTTTCCCTAAACTACCCCCTCATTTCTCCGTTCTTTGGTTTTTCTTGCCAAGGGCAGTTTGCTAATTTAGCCCTCATTCTTCTTTGTTTTGGGGAGAGTCAATTGCACCTTTTGGCCTGTGACATGGCCTCACCCGATTGAGCCAAGTCATCTATGCCCGGTCTCTCTCCCACTCTTGCAAGGTGTTTGATGATGTGGCTTTTCCTGATTAGTCAATATTAGAAAAATCATATCTTCTAATGCACTTGTCTAAAAAGTAAAGTAAAATATGTTTTGGAATCGGAAAAATGTGATATTTCTAATAAAAATAGTTTGAGATCCTAATTATTATTTGCGAAAGGTCATTTTTGAGAAGTGAAATATGTGCATAAAATTCATAAAAATCATAACTTAATCATAATAACTCTAAGATTAACATAAAGATATGTTTTCTTGATAAAAAAAATAAAAGGAATCGTATGGTCTAGGTTTTCAGTTCAAAATTTGAGTTTTGCTAAATGGTTTAGAATTAGGATTTCATTATCATATATGAATCTAAAACCCTAATACATGTCAATAATTTGTAATTAGGAAAAGATGATCTTGGAAACAACTAGATTGGTGAAGAGAATTTCTAGGACTCTAATATAAGGTATGCTTGCATCCCATATTATTTATATATTGAGCAATTTCTAATTCCTCTCTCTCTAAATGTATGTTTGCATCTTCTATTATTCTTATTGAGAAATTCACCTATTTTATTCTTTCTCTTGGTTCTATGGACATTTACCTACACCATATCTTGTTCTTTTGGAAAATATACTTCATGTGAAGTAATGTTTTTTTTGTTAATTGACATAAAAGAAGATGCCAGATACCCTCTATCTTTGGCCATCCATTCCTTGCCACTACAAGAGATTTGATTGATGTCGAAAGTAGGAACATTGCTCCTCAGACTAGGTAAAGAAACTCTCAAGTTCAAAGTTTTTGAAATCATGCAAAGACCAGACATTCTTTTGGTCTTTTCTTATGCATTGTTCATGATGGAACTCAATTTGTTGTTATATGCCCACTTTGAAGTGGATGATTATACTGGTCACTTTTTTGGTGACTAATTTGTAAAATTCGACTATACTTTTACTTGCCACTGTACTAAGCATGTTGTGTGACTCAGTAGCCCTAGAGTAATGTAATTGCATTGATTTTAGGGTTATGTTCCCTTATTATATTTTTGTGATGGAGGTTATGTGTCCCATACCTGGGTTTCAAAGTTATGAGGTTTGGCCCACATTTTTATTTATTGGGAGTTTGGTTATGTGGCAATCTCTATCAAGTTTCAAGTTTATGAGGCTTGGACGCTTTTGTTATTTATGTTGTTCTAGTGCTATGTTTATCTCACATACATGCAAGTTGTTATAAGTTTTGTGCCCAAAAAGAATTATGTGTGCTTTTCTGGAACCAGTTTTATTATTAATTTTATGGCAAATATTTCCTTTATCTTATGATGATGATTCTTTCCTTTTAGGCCCTTTTGGGTAGTACTTTAATTTTCTATAGGAAACCTTTTATTTTGATGTCCCCATTTTCTTCATAAATTGCTCAATTCCATATTTAGTATGCACATACTAGCCTTTGCTAATGTCATCTATTTTCTCTTCTTGTTGGGGTATGCTTCCAACCCTAGTTGATGGATTTGGATGATATGGCATGAAGTCTTGGACTTATATCAAAGAATTAAAGCTTGGAGACACATTTGTTATGTTTTGGATTTCCCTCTACATATATCCATATGTTGTATCTTACATGTTCTTTTATAATCTTGTGATAAATTGAATATAGTCAACATCTTTATTCCATTGCTAAACTTTGGTTGTTTTAAATACCATTAATTAGATTTGAAAATTTTACTCCCACACCAACATATCTTTTGGGTGTGTTTGGACTATAGGTTTTACTACTCAAATTTTTAGTAGGGAGTGGATCCCCTCTGGGTCCCACTCCTTACAAAATCATCCTTCAACATCTTATCAATGATAATACCTACGCCATTTCTATGTTTATCAATACATGTATACCATATTTTGTATCCATTGTTTCCAATATAATAACTTGCAATTCATAATGATTTCTTTGATGAAATAAAGAGCATTACATTCCTTAATATGGGAGAAATGTGCCACAAACATGAGTACTCTAATCCAAAATATTAATACCGTAATCATGTGTAAAGTAACCATTTTTTGGAGTACATTACTCTCATTTTAAAAGTACACTATGAATGTTTATTAATTGATATACTATATCCAAACATTCAACCTGTACCCCAAAACATGAGTATTGTACCCTAAACTATATATTCATTATTATTTTTAAGAACATGTCAACATTGGTCTTGTTAGAAAGTATTTTTCATAAGAAATATAATGTTTGTTATTGATGCAAAAAATCATTCCAGATTGACAGTTATGAACAAAATAATTTTCTTTTTTTCTCTTTCTTTATATCTTTTATTATCTAAGTGAGTTTTTTCTACCACATCAACAATGCCCCCTCCCAACCACCGTATGGACATAGTGACGAAGCTAGAAATTTTTGTCAAGGGGGGCACCCCACAAGTGAAAGTTTAAATTCAAATACGACTTCAAAGCTTGCTTCTTATGTATTGATATATAGTATAACATAAAAATGATACGAGAAGACAAATAATGATATAAATTTTTATATGTTTAAAGAAGCTTCAAAAAATACAAAAATTAAAACAAATGTACTAGAGTTTTCAACGACTAGACATTCCCTGAAACCCTTTTACAATAGTGTCATTGTTAATCAATGAAAAAATATCCTTCTTGATATAAGGAATGAGATAATTATTAATCCATTTACCCTCCATCTTATTTCATATCTGACTCTTAATGATCTTCATAGCTGAAAATACTCTTTATACTAAAGTTGTAGAAATTGGTAAAAATTGTGCTAGCTTCAAAATTTTGAACACCAATGGGTAATCTTTCTCTTTTTGAGACCGAACTAATATTTTACAAGATTATCAATTCCTTTCAGTTGTTAAAAGTCACGATGAGAGAGAACATGCAAAATATAAGTATCAAGTTGCATATCACATTTTGTAAGATCTACTTCAAACAAATTAGAAGGATAAAATTGTGATATTTCTATTTATCAAAAGAGATAAATCCATCACTTGGATCAAGACATACAATTCATAGAAGTAACTCTGTATTGGTCTCATAGAAATGATCATCTAACTCAGTCAACATCCAATCAATTATCATGTTGAAAATATCAAATTAAAAATTGTGTTGATTTGTAGTTCTTTCTAGATTTCTTCTTGACCTTCCATTTGGTAAAAAAATCATCATTCATATTAAGAAAGTCTATCTCATATTTCTAATAAAAGACAATAAATTCCTAAATAATAACTCCCACTGATCATTTTCAATTCTTAGAGTGTGCAATTGTTGTTTAGACGACTTCATCAATGTCATTACATTCACAATATTTTGATCTTTTCTTTACAGTGCTAGTGATATATCATGTGTCTTTCCCAAAATAAGTTTCATTAGGTGCAAAATAAAGACCAACTCAAATACTTGGATTTGACTTGAGAAAATATTTCCAAGACCTCCTTGTTTTGCATCCTTGCCATCATTTGTAATGATATCAAGGAAGAAAAAAATTGAAGGAAAAAAATAGATAAAATTTTGTAATGATGCATAGTGAGAACTCCAACGTGTATATTTTTCCTTTTTAATACCACACTCTTAACCGGCCTAAATCGCACGTCCAAAAGGAGTGGATTTAGAGTAGCCAAACTTTTAAAGAGATAACCTGACTCTCAGGCCCCCACAACGATAAATGGGGTCCGATGTAGCGATCGGGGTAGAACACAGGGACAAGGTTGGAAGTGTTAAGCACACGAAATCTAGCACTCGTATACTCCAGTTGAAGAGGGAATGTAAATGGTGTTCCCTAAGGAATGGTGGCACACAAACTAAAGTAGTTCAAAAGAAACAAGAACAACAATAATAAAAGAAACAAAAGAAATAAGATGAAACAAGTATATGGGAGGAAACTTAGGTTGGGGTTCACCTACGAAAGCATCTCACCAACATGCAACAACGTCTCTCTCTCGCATACTCTTACCAAGATTACAAGCAACAATCAAAAGTTTCCATTCCACTCTCTCTCAAGATGAGGAAGGATCTTAGTCTAAGTGTAGCCTCTCTCTTGAGATGACCACACGTAAACTTTGCAACATAACATATGGTTTTAAAGCCTTAACATTCCAACACTCTTGTGCATTCATACTACTCCATGAAACATGATTAAAGAGATATTACTCTCTTGAGATATCAACAATCAAACATCACAAGATGGTAGCTAAGAATACAAGTGAAACATTAAAATAGGTGCATGGAGATAATCTTGATAAGAATACATATATTCACTAGAAAGGGACAATATACATGTTGGGAGGGCCTAAGTGGCTACTCCCAACCCAAGTTAAGGTGTTTAGCCACTCATGCTTGTGGACAACATAACGACGTTATAGAAAGATAGATCCATGAGATGCCCACGAAGAGAGAAGGGAAGTATAATAAGATGGAATGGTAGATCTAGAAAAGAAGAGACGTGATATGACACAATACTTCTTCATATCCAGATCTATCATGTAGATGGCATGGACGGTCTTCTTCTCTCAAAGAAGGGGGTCTTCAATCTTCTCTCTCCTCAACTTCTACCTTTGGAGATCCAAGACTAATGGATGGGATGGTCTGGGATGAATCTAGAATGCAGCAACACTTCGTGGTCCTCAGGATCTAATCTATGATCTCATGATTTGACAAGACAGATGGGTGTGCTATTTATAGGCACATTCCACCAACTTAAGCCTAGACCGCGGTCGTGGTCTTGGTTGAGTGAGGGTGAGACCGCCGTCACGGTCTGTGCTTTATTCATCCTTCACTATGGCTGAGCTTGGTCATGGTCTGGTGATAATCGCAGTCGAGGTTTGCTTGTGGGATGTATCCGGGCGGTCAAGGTTGAGGTCTTTCCGCTTGGTCGCAGTTTGTAAGAGCTAGTTAGTGACTGCAGTTTCCAAGTTGACCGTGTTCCTTCTTTATCGCGGTCTATCTTGAACGTGGTCTGTCTTGACCACTGTCTGTATCCACACTGTGACCACTGGTCTATCTTTGAGGCGCATGTTCTGATCGCGACCATCCATGAGGTCGTGGTTGAGCGATGATCGCGGTCTATAAACTACTCGCGATCCTTCCTTGACGCCTGATGATTGCGATCTCTAGAGAGCTCTGGAACCACGATCGCGGTTGAGATATAAGTGGGTCGCGGTCGCGGTCTTGATCCATGATCTGGATTGTGAATATATCTGAAACCATGTAAATGAGACTTTTGTCAAAAAGATAGAAAAATTATGTGAAAAGCTAGCAAAAGATATACTAAAAGTGGTGCAAAATATATATAAAAAGTACGTAAAATAGAGTGTTATCAACTCCCCCAAACTTAGAATCAAACTTGTCCTCAGGCTAAGTGTAGATTCAAGAACTCAGTGAGAGAATGAAAAATCTTAGAAGACAAAATTATAACATGATTGAAATATCTCATTGTTGCATCGAGACTGTTGTTGCATGTTTTCAAACCCTTAGGTCTCGTTTCCCCCCCTCAATCGGAGTTGCATAACTTCATTTTCCTACCATTACCTTCAATTGTAAAAGGTTCCTCCTTCTCAACTTATCAACCCTTCCCTTAGGTAATGACCGTAGTAATGCAATATCTTTTCCAAAGGGTAGCTTTCACACCTATTCTTTATTTTTCAGTAGGCCCTATGCTTATGTGTTCAGGTAGGCTTAAGGCTTTAGATGTTTTCCGCTTTCTCCTAAACTCCTCACCCACAACTATCGTAAGAACAGTGTTGCCCTTTTTGGACTTTTGACTTTAAGTCAGGTAGTTTTGTGAGTTTCCATTCAGGATTGGAGGTGTGTAAGCTTGGCTTCAAGATTCTACATACGGGAATGACATATCTGCTTTCAAGAATGCATCAATATACCGACCATGTGGAAACTTTTGGCATCTTTTGGGCACAACTCTCATTATTTTTTTTCTTTCTTTTTGGCTTTTTACATCTCCTTTCAGGCTTGGGTGTGAGGGATTTTACTTGGTCTTCTGGGTGGCCAAGCCTCTTTTTGATATGCTTTGAAGAGGGAAACTGTATCCCTTTCTACGGAGATAATGATTTTTTAGTCAAAAGCATAAAGTGAGGGTGGTTGGTCAGGAGAATGACTAGGTGAAGTTCTCTAGTCTCTGAGGGTCTCAGGAGTTAAGGTCATTACATTTACAACATCTTATTGCAAGAATGAGGTAGAGAAATATTGCTACGACTGTTGTTTTACTCGTATATACATGTATATGTTGCTCATGTATTTCTCTCTAAGAGGGCTGAAACACTACAATCAGAAAATTTAGCAAGAGAGGAGGCAAATTTTTAAATTTAAGAGGTAGTTTAATTCAAAATTTCAAAAATTTCATCAAAAATTTTAGAGGTAAAAAGATGGTAAATGTACCTCTATCGCCCGTTTATGACTCCTCTCCCAAACTTATCCTACACCACGTCTCAGGGTGTCAAAATTTGATAAAGATGTATAAACGGGATTTCTTTAGTTGTTTTTGTTGTTGTTGGTGGAGGTCTACTTGGACTCAAGGAGCATGCTTATGTATATTCCTCTTAGTGCATGGTATTGTTCATACTACATGTTTTCCACCTTGAAGCCAATAGTGGCTATGGCCACCATCTAGGATAGACAGAATAAGCCGCAGTCATTTGATAGGGGCACCTGATGGGGGCTCGTGTAGCAGAACTACATCTTATTGAAGTATTTGCCTGTCGAATGGTTGTACCCTCTGTAGTGACTTTGTATCATGTCAAAGTTAGCCTCGGCGCATGTGTTTGCCTTTTCTTCTGTTGGCATCTTTTCTATTATCATATTAGTCTTCTTATTAAGCACGAAGGTAGCGTCTGAGCTATTGTAGAGTACACCATTCCTCCTGAGGATGTTGACATGCAACAAACTCTAATGATTATCGTGAAGAATAGGCAGGAAGATCTAATCTGGTGGGGGACGTTGCCAGGCATTGTTGCAGTCGCTCCTTCTCTCCTGACCTTTTGTCCATTAGGATGTCATCTACCAGTAAGAAGTATGCCATGTGGGCATTTGGCATGGTGTTTCCTAGTAACCTCTGGTAAGCTGACATCATACTTACAGAAAGGTATCCTCCTATTTTCAACATTTCTCGGAGGCCATCTTTTAGCACGCAGATGCCATCTTTATCGAAGATGACATCTCCCGACGAACCGTCTTCTTTCAAAGAACTCATAATTATAGTTAGTTCTTCCTGGGACAGACTAAAGCAGCTCCATCTATCCAAATTCTTGAAAGAATGTGTGATTTATCCTACCAGTATGTCTGATCTATCATTTCCTAGAACTTCTTCTTCAGCCTCTCCTTCCTCAGGCTGTTCTCTTGGAGGTTGATTTTTAGGGACTTCTTCTACTAGAGGCTGCTTTGGTTCTTCATCTGACGTGTGTTTTGCAGCTTCTCCAAAGATTTCATGCCAACCTTCTTTCCATGCCACAACCCTGGCTGGTTCAGTTGGATCAACCCACATGATCTTTAGTCGTTCCCTGCAATAAACCTTTTTAGGTAGGAGGATTTCCATGTGAAGCCTACGGGGTACAACTTCTGCAGGCATCGCCGGATCGTTGAAGAACCGACAATCATATATGACCTCCATAGCATAAATACCCCACAGTCCATTCATGTTTTCATTGTCTAAATTCCCCAGGGGAATGCCCTTGTTGATGGCCTCCATCATGCGTAGTACTATGAAGGCACAATCCCCCTAACCAACCTTTAATTGGGGGACTTTCTTATTAATTGATAAGAGATTCCAGGACCCTTGGAACTTGTTATCTGCATCCTTGATAGCTCGTTGTAGGTGTAGATGTATCTTTAAAGCGTCTCTGGCGTTGCCTTCCTGTGTCATGGGTGCCAAAGTTTCCTCTATTGTCGACATTGCCTTGGCAACTTGTTCAGCCTCCTTGTGCAATAATTATGTGGTGGCCCTAGGTTCAGCTACCTCTAAGGAGGCTTCAACAACTATGTTGTCTTTGACATGACTCTCCTAAGAAGTTTGCCCTAACTTGTCTTCTACCTTCATTTTCAGGGTTGCCTCCATCTTCCCATCATAGAGATAGTCTCTATGATCGTGATGTGGTTGGAATAGGAGGAACTCACTACTCTCCTCAAGTCCGACCCCCAGCTCAGCTAGCATTCGATCGAGCTCTGCCGCTCCTACTATGTGTAGTTCGGTGACCACTTCTTCTCGATGTGTAGTAGCAATTTGCTCTTCTATCATCATTATATGCATAGGCAGTGAGGATTGAGGATCTGCCAGCTTCCCACCATCTTCTTCTGCTTTGTCTTGACCTTCCTCTAGATTGTAGTTGAGGTCGAGCCCCCTTGACGATGTCACATTTTTCTTTTTTTGTTTGTCATTGTGGGAGCTTGACTGATGTGGTGGCTCATTTCTATTTGGATCAACTGCAGGTACCGCCTTTGTGTTGGCACTTCCTTCTTTTGGCGTGCCCGCCCCTATACCTACTCCTCCCACGTTATCATCGTCATTGTCGTCGTGGCTAGAGGGGCTAGATGAGGAGTGCACCGGGCTTGCTGAGCGCTTGGTCTTCCTTTTCTTTCTCCATTTCTCGAGTTCTTCCTGTTCCTTGTCGAGCTTCTGGTGATCTTCTTCTAGTTGTTGACACTCTTCTTCGAGGTTAGCCATATCTGCATCATAGCCCCGACGCATGTTCTCGTTGTCGGCTCGGATGGCATGCCTCTCCTTTTATAGGTCTTTCATTTCATCTTTCATTTTCTTTAATATTCCCATCATCATCCATTGGTTGCTTACAACTACTTAGAGGAAGTCAAGGAGTGCTTTTATCCTTTCATCGAGGACTTGTACCTACGTCATTAATGCAAATAGAGAAAAATAAATTCGGGTATTTATTGTATTGGTTTGATGCATGTGTTCCCACATTGCATCAAACCTTGTACCTAAGGCACCTCCGAAGGAAGATTCTTGCTGGTGCTACTAGTGTAGCTGATGCTCCATGCACGTCGTTGATGAGCTTGGCATTGTAGGTTGTGGAGGTGATGGCGGTGGACTTTGTTCTTTCTCCTTTATCTCATCTAGTGGGTCCACCTCTACTCCACTGATACCCATATCCGGTATGGCCTGAAAGCCTTGTCCTTCTAGCTTTGCCTCTGGTTTGTTTTTGAGTTGTGGGTCGACTGCTGCAACCTTCTCTTTCTTCAACTCTGGCTCTACAGGAGTTGTTTTTTTGTGTGTCTCGAGAGGTGTGGGTTCTGAAATTCCAACTAATACTTCTAAAGCTGGAGCTGTGGGGTTGGGTTGTTCTACGGTTTTCTCCCTCACGGTTGGCAGAGTAGTTGTTTCTGCTGTCTTCTTTTTCTCTACCGCCAACTTTTTCCACGACTCCGTGCTCTTCTTCTTTTGTAATTTAGCTGGGGCACTGCTTTCTCCAGCTGTACTTATTGGGTCTATATTCGTGCTGGATTGTAGTGCCTCAGAGCACATCTTTTTATTGTTATCCTGTGTGGGCCGCACCTTGTGGGCATCATAGAGAGCCATTTTTGTAAGGGGGAGTAGTCTTTTTGACATGCTTTGTTTGAAGTATAGCTTCTCCCCCTTTGTGTGCCAAGATACCAGTGCTGATAAGGGACTTTATGTCTATTCTTTGTTGTCCCTGCATTTCTTTATATCTCTAGAATTCTCCTTTGTTATCATGCTGCCCATGCAATATGCAGAATTTGTCTTTGCGTCCCCATCTACAACTGCTGATAAATGGTCGATTAGTATCTTCCCAATATTAACCAGCTTCATGTTTATCATCGAACAGATCAGGAACATATCTCCGTTGCTAATTGTTCCTATTTCTGACCTCACGTGAATTGTGTGGGCGGTGATTTTCTGCATTGTGTGGATAAAACACGATGTAAATAGCGAGGCCTTGGAGTTCTTTGAACTGTGCTTGTCCTCCCCAGTTACCTCTTCCCACATTTCATCTCTTTCATAGGTGGCAACTTATTTCTCACATGGGGTGGAGGAACATGCCTGGGCTTCTTCCTCTGTCTCGATGAATATTTTGTTCAGCATTGCTTTTATGATTATGTAAGGCTCGCCCCCAGCCTTACTTGCAACTGATAATCTCCACCTCCTACCTTTTGTGTTTCACTACTGGTAGCGACCTTCTTAAGAGAAAATAGGAACTTTGTGGTCAGCTTCTTATAGGATTTCATCTCTGGTATGCATAAGGTGCGTAGGTTTTCACCTTCCATGAATTTTACCGTCATGTCGTAGATTCTCATCTTTTTGAAATCTTCTACATCTAGGTAACGTGTAGGGCAGAACTCCTTATTTTGGTACATGCAATCATAGGTAGAATGGTGCAAGACATTCTTGGGAATCAATGGGGGTTCTTTGGATTGTGTAGATGTCTCCCCCATGACCTCCTTGGCTTTGCTTACCCCCTCCTTATTTAGTTTTTCGGCATCTACTGGTTTTGCCTTCTTGCTGCACTTGATTTCCTTGGGTGCAACTTTTCTTTTCTTTCCTGGTACTCGGATTTCTAACTCTCTTGGTTGGTATTCAGAGGTCTCAGTATGCCCAATTTGTTCTATTTCTTGTGGGAAGTCCTCTGTGGCATGTCCCCCAATATCCTTTGATATTGTTTCAACCCTAGCTGTATCGCCACACGTTTAGACACTAGTTGAGAAGTATCCTATGTTGTTAGGTCATTTACTATCTTCTCTACCTCTTTCATGGAAGTAGCCTCATATACAGGGGGTCCCTGTTGCTTGGAGAAGACATTCTGCAATTTTTTCAATGAATTAGTATCTAGTTGGTTTTAACAAAATACCATTATTGCAATTATCTGGGGAAGGTATTTCTTGCACATGGTAGGTGTTCAGTAAATTATTAAATGGCATGTTCAAGAGTGTGCATAGAGACCGCAGTCATGGTTTTGTTGGTAACTCATATGACATCACAGTCACGGTCTTTGAAAGAGATCGTGGTCACAGTGTAATGGCAAGGGATCGCGGACGCGGTGTAATGATAACGGATCGCGGTCGCAGTTTCCTGAGTAAGTACCACGGTCGCGGTTTACTGATTAAGAATTGCGGTCGAGGTTGCGGTCATGGGTGCGATCGCGGTCTTCTTTCTTGTTATGGTCAGGTCACGGTTTAGGGGACCGCGGCCTAGAGTAGTATTCTTCTACACGACGACCCACGACGCAATTGGTAGTTGGAATGAACACTGCGACTGGTGGTAGGGTTTATGAGCACACCGCAATCGCAGTTGTAGAGGTTATGACTGTGAGCCACGATCTTTCTTCTGCCAATTGTTTTGATTCTTCTCTCTATCTGACGATCTGTTCTTTGTTCTTACCGGTAGCTGTTGTCCCATTATTAATGTTTTAGGGTTTTTATTTGTTAATTGCAAATGCTGCCATAAGGAGGTTAGGGTAAAAGGGAAACTTGGGCAATCCATCGATGGGGCGACTTACGGCCATCAAGAGATGAAATAGGAAGAATCGTTTTAGGGGATGGATTAAATCGCAGGCGACAAGGTGATTCATCAATGTTGAAGTGCAAAAAGGGTTTTCCTGTTACCTTTTCGATGGTTGTGACGGAAGAATCGAACACGGTATGGAATCGAACACGATGGAATCAGCCTTGCTGCGGTGGCAGGTCGTCGATCATGGTTAGCGTGGAGGTTAGGGTTTATCTTAGACTTGGGAAATCTAGGAGTGAAAATAGTCTAAGATGCAAGGGTTTAAGGATATATATACAAACATAACTGCGACCTAATAATAAAAAAGGTGGGGGGTGGAAAACCATGGTCACGATGATCACAAGGAAGGACCGCAGTCATGGTATACTATGAAGCAAAACTGCGGTCGTGGTTCTCTGCTGAATGAATGACGGCCTCAGGTCATGGTCGAGGTGCTAGGTAGCGCGTACCGCGGGTCGCAGTCTTGCATGATGCAAGTGCTATACCGCGACCGCAGTCCAAACTGCGGTCAGATCAAAACAAAGGTCCTTTTCATAGGTAAATTAGGAAATACTCAAAAAGAAGATGGATATGTACATCACTTAAAAGAGAACAAAACTAAACAAAGCAAAAAAAGTAAGAGAAAACAAAGCTTAAGAAAAAGGGTAAAAACTTGGGTTGCCTCCCAAGAAGCACTTGCTTTAAAGTCTCTTAGCTAGACTGCATAAATCTTGACTCCTTGGGTCCTATAGTTGGGTGTGGCAACTCTTGATTCCTTTCCTCATTTGGCTGAGCTGGTTCCTCCAAATTGATCTCAGATCATCTCACAAAGGCTTCATCTACATAAAATCTTTTTACCCTGTGGCAATTGACCTTGAATATACCAGTCTTCTCTCCTTGAATTTCCATTATCCCTGATGGATAAATCTTTACCACAGAGAATGGGCCTGACCATCTTGTTCTATGCTTCCCAGGGAAGAGCCTAATGCAAGAATTGAATAGAAGTACTTTGTCTCCTGCACGAACATCCTTGTTATTTAGGTGGGCTTTATGCCACACCTTAGTCCTCTATTTGTAGATCCTCACATTCTTGTAGGCATGTAATCTTAGCTCCTCGAGCTCCTGTAACTACAAAAATCTTTTCTGACATGCCTTTTCCAGGTCCATATTCAGAAACTTGATTGCCTAAAGGGCCTTATGTTCGAGCTCCAGAGGTAAATGGCAGGACTTTCCATAGATTAATCTATATGGCATTATACCTTTGGGTGTATTAAAAGTTGTCCTATATGCCCAGAGAGCATCGTCAAGCTTCATGGACCAGTCCATTCGAGTGTGGCTAACAATTTGTTCTAGAATCTGCTTCATCTACCTATTAGATACCTCTACTTGTCCAGAGGTTTGAGGGTGATACGGTGTAGCAACTTTGTGCTTTACCCCGTACTTCTTTAGTAGCACCTCAAACTGCTTCCCTCCAAAATGTGACCCCCTCATCGCTTATCACAGTGTGAGGCACCCCAAAGTGTGGAAAAATGGTTTTCTCAAATAGCTTAATCACAGATTTAGAGTCACAGGTTTGGGTATCTACAACCTCTACCCATTTAGACACGTAGGCAACAACCACTAAAATGTACTAATAACCTTTTTATGAGGGGAAAGGACCCATGTAGTCTATCCCCCAAACATCAAAGATTTCTACTTATACCTAGTTGGCCATAGGCATCTCACTCCCCTTACTGATATTTCCAGTTAGTTGGCATTCCTTGCAAGCTTTTACAAAAGATGTTGTGTCTTCGAACATGGAGGGCCAGTAAAACCCTGACTGAAGCACTTTTGTAGCTGTTCTTTCCCCACTATGATGCCCTCCATATTGTGAAGAGTGGCATTCTCTTAAGATCAATGGGACTTCCTCCTCTGGTATACATCTTCTATACAAACTGTCAGAACATCTCTTAAATAGTAGTGAGTCGTCCCAATAATTGTTTTTGACATTGGAGAAAAGCTTCTTTTTCTGGTTGTAGGTTATATCCGGCGGCAGTTGGCCACAAGCCAGATAGTTACATATATCTACAAACCACGGAAGACTTTGCTCGTCAGACTGAACCATTAACAGAGCTTCATCAGCATAGTTGTCATTTACAAGCAACTGATTTTCCTCATCGCAAACTATTCTGGACAGGTGATCTGCGACCACATTTTGCTTTTCCTTTCTTATCAATTATCTCATGGTCAAACTCTTGCAGTGGTAGGGCCCACCTCAGTAGTCTTGGCTTTGTGTCCTTCTTTTGCATCAAATAGCATATGGCCCCATGGTTAGTATAGACCTTTACCTTGGCCCCTATAAGATATGATCTGAATTTGTCAAATGCGAAGACAATCGCTAACATCTCCTTCTTGGTAGTAGTGTAGTTTACTAGGGCTTCGTCCAGCGTATGACTGGAATAACATATTACATGGTGCTTCCAGTCTTTCTGTAACATCCCTGACCTGGGTTATGAATTTACCCTAGGTGTTTTGCCTAAATATGTAATTAAATTCTTGTGATTATCTTTTGGCATGTAATTAAGTTCCTAAGGAACATACATTTTCAATTCTGACTTTTTTTAAAAATAATGATTGTAGTATTGTTTGGTAATACAGGGACCTATGTGAAAATTACCCAATTAGAGGGGTTAACTTGCAAATTACACATGTTAAGATGTTCCTATAACAAAGAGACATCATATGAATGAATATGATGAGGTATGATGGATTTCCCAAGTTTGGGCACCAAGGTGCAGCTTGTGGAGCAATCCTTGGGCTTAAAACCCTAATTTTGGTGTAAAGTGCAATTTACCCAAAATGAGGGGTGCAACTTGTGATATACACTTTCTAGAAAATCTTTTATGACTTTTGACATCATTTAAAGTTATAATAATGAAGGAGGCACTTCATTTGAATAATCATATTATAAGAAATACCTTTGTAATTAAACCACCAAAGTTGTAAGTAAACGAGACCCTTATATGTATATGTGCACTATAGTGACAAGTTGACCTTCCTTGCCTTTAGTCCTTGGTCTTAGAATAAGTTTTACCTTAGATATGAAGAGGAGGGACGTTCCTAAAAGAAAGGAAGGACTTAGTTGTGAAAAGAGGAGTAAGTTGTCCTTATCATGAAAATAACCTCAAAGTATATATGATCCTTTCCTTTGCAACCAAAGGCAACATTTCCTTTCTTCCCTTCTTATTCCCTTGCTTAGACCGACTTAGGACAGAGCTCAGGAGTAGAGGAAGACGACCAAGTTCATCTAGGTAAGATTTTATCATAATCTTGCTCGAATTCATGGAGGAAACCAGGTTACAAGGTTGGTTTCATGGTTATCTTACTTAGTTTTCTCTTCCTAGCCGATCCTTCCCAACTTTTCCTTGAAGAAACAACCTTGGATGACCTGTGGAGCTCAAGCCACCATTAAAGTTTCGAAGCTTGGAAGCTTGGAGTTATAGGAACAACGTTTGAGGCGGGTTTTATAACTCTAAACCTTGCTTTGTTATGCATACTTTGATTCTTGCAAATAATAGTTAGTTCTTCTTCTTCCCCATCTTTCTTTGCACTCTTGCAAGCTTTTTCGTATAGAACAGACCTTGGTTTCAAGGTTGAAGATGAAGGGCGTTAATACCTATGTTGGTCCTTATCCAACTTTATTAAACGATCTTGGACCAATAGGTCAAATGGGTTCACACCCGTTTAAGGTCAAATGGGTTCACACTCGTTTGAAATCAAGTGGGTTCACACTCGTTTAAGCTCAAGTGGGTTCACACTCGTTTAAGCTCAAGTGGGTTCACAATCATTTAAGCTCAAGTGGGTTCACACTCGTTTAAGCTCAAGTGGGTTCACACTCGTTTCAAATCTAGTGGGTTCACACTCGTTTAAGCCCAAACAGGTTCACACTCGTTTAAGGTTAAATGGGTTCACACCCGTTTAAGGTCAAATGGGTTCACACCCGTTTAAGGTCAAATGGGTTCACACCCGTTTAAGGTCAAATGGGTTCACACTCGTTTAAGGTCAAGTGGGTCCACACTCGTTTAAGGCTCAAATGGGTTCAAGGTCGTTCGAGATTAAACGAGTTCAAGGTCGTTTAAAACCTAAATGGGTTGAAGGTTGAAGGTTAAACCCTAAACCAATTGGAGATTTTCAAGGTTGTTTATACTTAATCACTTGACGGTGTAAATGATTCAATGATGATCTAATCTAAACTCTAATGGTAACTTAAGACATTAAGGGACTAAATGACTAATGAATTGACCCATGATGATCACTGGGTAAATTACCAAAATGCCCTTGAGGGGTTAATTTGAGTGATACCTTGTTCTAATCAAACCCTAATCACTTGATAGTGGTGATTTGGTTTATGTTAATCAATGAGGACTTAAACCAACCCTATCTAGAGTTATATAATCACCATCTATTAGTAAGGAGAGAGATAAAGTACCATTTATGGTTAAAACTCAAATAAAGTACCTTCAATGTATATGAATATGCAGGATTAGGGCATGATCCACTTATGAGAGATCATGAAAACCATAATTAAGATGATTGATGAGTCTTAACCTAATTTGAAAGCATCAATGATGATGTTTCTCATTCATGATGATACTATGAGTTCATTTCTCTATGATGTGAATAGTAAACCCTAGTTTTAGGGTAATCATGAGTAATGTGAATAGTAAACCCTAATTCTAGGGTAATCATGAGTAATGTGAATAGTAAACCCTAATTCTAGGGTAATCATGAGTAATGTGAATAGTAAACCCTAATTCTAGGGTAATCATGAGTAATGTGAATAGTAAACCCTAATTCTAGGGTAATCATGAGTAATGTGAATAGTAAACCCTAATTATAGGGTAATCATGAGTAATGTGAATAGTAAACCCTAGTTCATGGTAATATGTTGAAATGAACAATAAACTCTAAACTCATGATTTTTCCTTTAAGCATGAATTGTATGATCAAAATATGAGATGAGGAATCATTATTCCTAATCATAATGAAAGGGTTGAATAACCCTAAATGATATAAACAAGGGAATCTTACCCTTTGTAAGGACATAAAAGTATAACCTTGAATTGAAAGGTTAATTCTGTCTTATTGACTACTAATCTGACTATGAATTGTTGATTATTATCAATTGATTTAATCATGCAGATTCTTATAAGAGAATAATCATATCCAGGTAAGGATCATGACATCATATCCATTGAAAATATGTCAATAGCTTATGAACCGAAATAACTATGTTTCCTAGATGCAAGTGGCATCATATGAAACTGATATGCCTTGAGGGCCATGAATGACATCAAGGTCATGCTAATAGATGACTTGATGCTGACATGTCACTTGATAGCAAGTGTTATGATGATATAAGGGTGTAAGTAACCATGTTCCTGAATCATAGTGATAAGATGATTAAGAATTGATATCCATCTGATAACTGATAAGAGTAATACCTGTTACATTTAGTATTCTTCTATTATAGCCATGTTTAGTACTTGAATGTTTGGAAACATGTATGATGCTAAAAGAATAATGAAATGTACCAAATAACCAAGTATAATCATATCATGTAGAGCCCTGATCATAGATCCATCATTGTTAGGAGTTAAATGATGGTGAAACACATTTTCTTAAGGGAACTCCTGGATCACATACTTTTGAGTATGTGGGGAATATGGATGTGAATACCCTTACATCCTAGTGTAGAAGTTGATGTGGATATATATTAATCCATCAACCCATCACTATGTGTTTATGCCGGGGTGATGTAACACTATTCTCCCGAGGAAATCTTTTATACCGCATCGATGAGAGATAAACATGAAATCTTTCGATAGCAAAGAGAGTGCAGAATGCCATTGTGACTCTAATAGTGAAGTACCAGAATACCCTGGTGAGCTATAATAGCAGAGACACTAGATGTCCTGCATGTTTATCCTCATTCTGACTGAGGTAGTTGAAGGTCATGAGAATCCAGCTCTTTCGATGACCTAGTATGATACCGATGCGACTTACTAGTGATCGGTTGGAGCATGAGCGGTATATCTCATCTCCGCAGGGCATAATGATGTTTGTAAAACATAATCAACTGCGTAGCATAACTGCTTAGGTTGAACTACGAAGAACATTGATTGTTATTACATCGATTGCATTTAATATCCTGTTCAAGTATTAGTATACATGTTCTTCATATTCCTTAATAAAGGTGAGTAATTGTTATCAAGCCTACTGTGAGTAATCTAAGTTACCTGCTCATGATATTCCTTTGATAGCTTTTAACAAAGTTTCTGGCAGAGAGTTATAACTCTCACTGGGACAATTATTTGAAATTGTCTCACCCCGTAGATTTCTACCTTTAGGTGGACGTCTAGGTCGAAGGAACCAATCTGTAGGTGGACAGCAGCAATAGCAGCAAAACCAGGAGCAGCAGTGATTTCAGGTGGAAACACTATGTTGTCTAGTCTTGTAGTCAGAATAGTCTTATGTCGTCTCTGTACACTCAGGTCCTAGGAGTTTGTTGATCTGAGAATTTTGAAGTCTTGAGATTTTGTATCATGATGTATATAATCACTCGAGAAGTGATTTATCAGAGATGTAAACAGTTCATCTTACTTTTATAAAAGGAGTTTCAGGTTTTTGAGATCTCGTTTTCGAAAAGATTTAATTTCTCGTGATTTTTCGTATTCTGCTGTTAATCGAATCGCTTCCGCTATGTTTATCTTGTGTTTTGGAGATCAGAGCCCACACTTTCCTTTGCCCTAGGACTGTACCTATGGCATAGTAACTTGCGTTGCACATTATTTCAAAAGGTAGCTCCCAGTCTGGAGCTTGCAAGATCGATGCAGAGGTTAAGGTCTCTTTTAGAGTCTCGAAAGCTTTAAAACACTTATCATCAAACTTAGACACTGTGTCCTTAATCATCAAATTTGAAAGGGGCTTTGATATCTTTGAGAAGTCCTTAATGAACCTCCTGTAATATATAGCATGACCCAAAAAACTCCTTACTCCTGTCACTGACATTGGTGGAGGGAGTTTGGAGATGGTCTCAATCTTGCTGAGATCCGCCTTAATACCTTTCTTGGAGATCTTGTGTCCTAGGACAATTCCACTTCGAACCATAAAGTGGCATTTTTCCTAGTTTAGGACTAAATGTTTCTCTTCGCATCTTTGTAGAACCAGGGACAAATTTCTTTAGAAAGCATCGAAATCTTTTCCATAAACAGAGAAGTCATCCATAAACACTTCAACTATATCTTCTAAGAAGTCAGAAAACATGGAGATCATGCAACGCTGGAAGGTTGCAGGAGCATTACATAAGCCAAAGGGAATACTTATGAAGGCGTACGTGTCGTATATGCATGTAAATGTCATTTTTTCCTGATCATTTGGGTGTATTAGGACTTAGTAGAATCCAGAATATCCATGAAAGAAGCAAAAGTAATCATGGTGGGCAACCCTTTCAAGAACTTGATCAATAAATGGTAAGGGAAAATGGTCTTTCTTCATGGCCGAATTTAGATTTCTATAATCAATACACATTCTCCATCCTATGACCATTCTGGTGGTGACTTTGTCACCATTATCTCCCTTCACCATATTCATTCCACCTTTTTTGGGTACTACATGAATGGGGCTTACCCAGTTGCTATCACTTATTGGCTAGATGATTCCCGCATCACATAGTTTTAATATCTCCTTCTTGACAACTTCCTTCAGCATTTGGTTTAATTTTCTTTGGGGTTGTACTAAAGGTCTCACCGATTCTTCTAGGTTAATTCTATGCATGCACATGGCTGGGTTTAGTCCCTTGATGTTCTCTATGGAATGTCCAATGGCTCTTCGGTGCTCCTTCAATTCTTTCAACAGTCTTTCATGTTGTTCTTTGGTGAGGTTAGCGTTGATGATGACTGGGTTCCCCCCTTCATCATCTAGGAACTCATACTTCATCCCTTCCAGTAATGGCTTTAGTTCTGGCTTTGGCTTTGGAGTTTCTAGCTCTTCGATTGATGGTCCCAAAGAAGCGTACATCACTATTTCTATTACCTCTTCATCACTAAGACTCTCTTCATCTTGGTTAAGGTAGTCTAGAACTTTGACCACTTCAGGGTATTCTATCAAAGGATTCAAGTTATAAAGGGCTCTCATGAGCGGGTCCACATTGACCTTCTCTTCTTGAATTTCTTCACAATACTGGTTGTAGCTGTCCATGAAGTAGACTGCTCGGAAAGAGATGGCCCTTTCATAGCATCCTTTACCTTAAAGTTGATGTGGTCACTTTTGACCCGAAGGGTTATCACGCCTTCTGTGACATCTATCAGGGCTCTTCTAGTGGCTAGAAAAGGTCGTCCAAAGATTATCGGACACTTAGGGTCCTCCACAATGTCTATTACAACAATATCAAAGGGTATGAAGAACCATCCCACACGGATTGGAACATCTTCCACTATAGCCACTGGTCTCTTGAAAGTATGATCGGCTAGCTCAATTCTCATACTTGTCTTGACCATGTCGGTCAATCCAAGTCTTTGTGTAAGGCTTAAGGGCATCAGATTTATGCTGGCTCCCAAGTCTACCCGCCCCTTTCTTTTGACATTGTCTCCAACACAAAAGGGGAAGTTAAAGGTCCCTGGGCCTTTCTTCTTTGTAGGTAGTTCAGCTTGAACAAACACACTGGACATGTTTGCTAGGTGTACCATTTCGACTTGACTTCCTCTCCTTCTCCTTGTGATAAGGTCCTTGAAAAACTTAGCGTAAGTTGGCATCTCCTCTAGAGCATCCAGAAATGGGACATCTATATGGAGTTTCTTTACAGCTTCCATGAACGTTTCATTTCTCTTCTTCAAGTGGGCCTTGATGAGCTTGTATGGAAATGGGATTCTCGGTTCATATGGACTTTTCTTCATAAAGATTTCTTCTATAGGATCAGGATCCCTAGCTTTTCCACTTTTCTCACAACTTCCTTCAGTAGGCCCCTCCTTGTCAACAAACTTCTCAGAAGAAACTTCCTTCTCATGTTGTGGTTGTTCAACTTTTTCTTCTTCTTTGTCATTTCCTATTCCAAAATTGATCAAAGTTCTCCCTGATTGGAGGATTGCAATTTTTTTAGTCTCAGTGTTTGATGGGATCTTTCCTGAGGGGTTCTTTACTAGCTCAGTCAACTATGCAAGCTGTTAGTCTATCTGGCGTTGATGCATTTGCATATCCGCCATTTGGACTTGCATCGTAGTCAGGACACCCGAGTTGGCTAGGGCACTTTGTGCTAGCTGATAAATCATGGTAGCCTGTCTCTTGGAAAAATTGAATAGTTGAGGCACCAAGTAATGTTGGTTGTTATCTTTTTCCTGACCCTGTCGTTGACTTTGGCCTTGACTCATCCCTTGATTTGGTCCTGCTCCTTGATGAGTTTGGTTTCTGCCTTTTGCTAAGTAGTTATTCTTGTTTGTCTGGTAATTGGTTGTTCGAGTATACGACACTTGTCTTCTCCTCTTCTCAAATCCTGGTGGTGGATTTTGTGAATTTCCCAGCTGGTGTGAATTCTTGGCCGCATCCTTGTTCCCATAGCTAAAACCAGGGTGATCCGGCCTCTTGAAGTTTGCATAGGAAACATTCTATGTCAACTCCTCTTCGCTTTCATTGTCTTCACTTTCTTCAGGTCTAGTGTAAATGTAGTTATCGACTCTGTGTCCTCCTTCACCACATGTGACTCACTTCATCACCTTCTTGGTGTGTTTCTTTCCTTTTCTCCAGTGTCCTTCAGTTGTTTAACATCAGTCACTATCTTTTGGATTTGGGCGGTTATAGTTTCTAAGGCTTTGGCCTCCATGGATGGTCCTTCAGAACCAATATTATTTTACGTGCCTCTATCATTCCTTTTGTAGTCAACTCCTGCTTGGAGCACAACCATGTTCTCTATAATCTTCATAATTTTATTTGGCTTTTTCCCCAAGAAGTCACTACCTGCGGCAGCATTCAGAGAAGTCCTCTCTGTATAGGTTAGCCCATTATAGAAGGTGGTTACAAGGAACCCCTTATGATAGTTGTGGTGTGGGTAGTCTCTCAGGTATTCTGATAACGTTCCCACACCTCGTGTAGGTTCTCCCTTGGCTTTTGTGCAAAAGATGTGATCTTCTGCATGTTACGAATGGTCCACTTAGTAGGATAAAACTTGGTGACAAAGGCATCCGCAAGGGGTCTCCACCCATCTATAGACTGGTGGGGGAGATTTAGATACTAAGAGAGAGCCTTGTCTTCCAAAGAGAAATTAAAACCCTTGCAGTAGATCACTTCTTGTGGGACACCCCTCGTCTTAATGGTATCACATATGTTCTTACAAGCATCAAGATGGTGGTATGGGTTCTCTCTTGGATTCCCGCGGAAAGGTTTGTTCTGAATCATAGATATGATGGCTGGGTTTAGCTCAAAATTTTCTGCATTGAAGTTTAGTACAACGATCGGATATCTTGACTCGTTGGCCCTTATCACTGCCAACTCACGAAGGGTCTTCCCTTCCTCATCGTCCTCGCTATCGTTGTTCTTGCAGTTGCGCTCATGGTTATTATGGTTTCCTCTGTGGCTGCGGCGATGATGACGTTCTTCGTACTGAAAGTCTTCCTCACGACGATCATCTTCATGTCACTCTTCTCGCTCTTCTTCTCATTCTTCATACCGACGACCGTCATCGTAATAACCATCTCTATCTTCATCTGTTCCTGGTGCAGGTGGGTTGTGTGCATTCCTCACATTCCTCTTGTCTCCTGAGAGGGTAACATCCACACGAGGCAGCATGGTGAAAAGGAGTAAAGTCAAACGACTTGCTTCTGCCTGGGTGCCTGAATAGACCATACAGTCAAGTTAGAAAACTGAACTGGTCCAAATGAACTATTCTATACAAACTCAGGTTAGCAAACTTAAAGTAACTGTGTTGTCAAGCTTATTGCTAAGCTTGAGGCACGTGAGTATAGTAAGCGGACTCAGGTTCTTAACAGTGTCGTTTTTGCCTTGTTCTCGACAACGATGCCAAAAAGTTGATCAGCCTAAATTGCACATCCAAAAGGAGTGGATTTAGAGTAGTCGTACTTTTAAAGAGATAACCCGACTCTCAGGCCCCCGCAATGATAAACGGGGTCCGATGTAGTGATCGGGGTCAAACACAGGGACAAGGTTGGGAGTGTTAAGCACGTGGAATCTAGCACTCATATACTCCAGCCGAAGAGGGAATGTAAATGGTATTCCCAAAGGAACGGTGGCACGCAAACTAAAGTAGTTGAAAAGAAACAAGAACAACAAGAACAAAAGAAACAAAAGAAATAAGATGAAACAAGTATATGGGAGGAAACCCAGGTTGGGGTTCACCTACTAAAGCATCTCACCAACATGCAACATCGTCTCTCTCTCTCTCGCATGCTCTTACCAAGATTACACACAATCATAAAAAGCATCCATTCCACTCTCTCTCAAGATGAGGAAGGGTCTTAGTCTAAGCGTAGCCTCTCTCTCAAGATGACCACACATAAACTTCACAAAATAACATATGGTTTTAACGCCTTAGCATTCCAAAACTCTCGTGCATTCATACTAATCCATGACACGTGATAAGTGTGATATTACTCTCTCGAGATATCAACAATCAAACATCACAAGATGGTAGCTAACCATACAAGTGAAGCATTAAAATAGGTGCATGGAGATAATCTTGATAAGAATATGTATGTTCAATAGAAAGAGACAATATACATGTTGGGGGGGGGCTTAGTGGCTAATCCCAATCCAAGTTAAGGTGTTTAGCCACTCATGCTTGCGGACAGCATAACAACATTAGAGAAAGATATATCCATGAGATGCCCACAAAGAGAGAAGGGAAGTACAACAGGATGGAATGATTGATCTAGAAAAGAAGAGACGTGATACAACACAATACTTATTCAGATCTGGATCTATCGTGTAGATAGCATGGATAGTTTTCTTCTCTCGTAGAAGGGGGTCTTCAAACTTCTCTTTCCTCAGCTTCCACCTTTGGAGATCCAAGACTGTTGGATGGGATGGTCTGGGATTAATATGGAATGCAGCAGCACTTCTTGGTCCTCGGGATCTGTTCTATGATCTGATGATTTGACAAGACATCTGGGTGTGCTATTTGTAGGCACATTCCACTAACTTAAGCCTGGACCACGGTCGCAGTCTTCATTCAGTCAGGGTGCGACCGCCATCGCAGTTTGTGCTTTATTCATCCTTCACCGCGGTTGAGCTTGATCACAGCTTGGTGATAACCGCAGTCGATGTTTTCTTGTGGGTTGTATCCGGGCGGTCGAGGTCTTTCCGCTTGGTTGCAGTTTGCAAGAGCTAGTCTGTGACCGTGGTTTCCAAGCTGATAGTGGTCCTTCTTGATCGCGGCCTGTCTTGACCGCAGTCTGTCTTGACTGCGGTCTGTATCCACATCGCGACCACTGGTCTATCTTTGAGGCACATGTTTTGATCGCGACCATCCATGAGGTCGTGATTGAGTGATGACCGTGATCTATAAACTAGCTGCGATCCTTCCTTGAAGCCTGATGATTGCGATCTCTAGAGAGCTCTAGAACTGTGATCGCGGTTGAGGTATAAGTGGGCGGCAGTTGCGGTCTTGATCTGCGATCTAGATTGTGAATATACCTGAAACCATGTAAGTGAGGCTTTAGTCAAAAAGATAGAAAAATTATGTGAAAAGCTAATAAAAGATATACTAAAAGTGGTGCAATATATATATATAGAAAGTACATAAAATAGAGTGTTATCAGCTCTTGATTCAACCATGTACTATTTTGAGCTTACCACAACCCAATTTAGAACTCGGTCTCTCGAATTTTTTGATTTGAAGAGCATCTCACCGCTTTCTTGATCCACGCACAATATTCAAAATATTTGAAATTGACTCAAATAGAGATGCTATAAGTGGATGTCTTTATTCTACAACAACAAGAGGTTACCGATGTTGATGGGAAAAGCAATGCAAATAGAAAGATGATGAATTTTCTCTTAGAATTAGACTTTTCAGACCATTAAATTATCCTTTCATATTGCTTGCGTCACTGTAAATTTGGCCTCACAACTTTGAAATACCGAGTTTTGTCTGGTAGAAAAATAAATGAATTGCCGACTTTAGAAAAATAAAAGATGTATAAGCTACATGCATAATCCCAAAAAATGCTCTATGATCTCCCCTTTAGTGTTCACTTATCTCAATACTATCCCTATCTCTTCCTTCATTGACAAGTCTCTTGCTTCATCAACTAAGACAGTGAATTCAACATTAGCAATTTCTTTTATAATATGATCTCGTTAAGTTAATTTCATATTTCTAGGAGTATTGTTCAAGACCTCTTTATTAATATTATCATTTTAAGATGAAAGGAACTGCAAAAAGTCTAGAAAAATGCATGTAACATCCCAAAATTTCATTGATATTATTTAGAGTTTTAATGTGTTTTATGATGATAGTTAAACAATGGAATTAATGGAATAGTAGCAATTTTATAAAAATTCGTTGAATTAAGGATAAATAAGATATGACTCTTTTTTTATCTCTCCTATGATTATCTTTCATATATATATATATATATATATATATATATATATATATATAGGATAATGAGTAGGCCCTACATTAGAGTAATCACTCTCAATTTCAAGTTTTTGACTCAACTTACTCACAAGGAAATGATAACTCATTTACTCTCGCCTTTTATAAAACATACATTTGGATAATGACCAATATGAGTTTTATAGATAATAGGTTATCAAAACCTAAGTCTAAATGTATAGGAAGATTTATAGATTTTTAGCTTAACCTATGGTTCTAATTTGAAGTCAATAGGACTTTGTTTGACCCTTCAAATAAATTAAAGAAGGTTGTATATAGTTTAAATGAATAATTAATTGAATATTTGAATCACATTTCAAACTAACCAAAGTAGTTGCTATTAAATGTCATGCCTATTTTTTCCTTCCAATTTCATCTATAGTCTGGTGTCAGGCTATTTCATTTGATGTTGAGTCATCCTAAGACATTGGATGCCCATCGTAAGGCTCTAAAATTGTCTCCTACCTTGAGTAGGAGACCAATAATAGAAAGTCAGATATTGATTTCTTCTCCTATCATGATCCCCTCCATAGTGCCCCTATTTACAAAATTTCTTTACTTATGAAACCGTAACCTAATCACGAACCCAACTATACCTATTTTTATAGGATGTCATACCCTATCGAAGGAACACCCTTTAGGGATTGGACTCTTTTCCTACCCTAGGATCACAAACAATTCTATCATCTATCAAACCTATATATAGAGTCCAAAATGACCACCATGCTCAGAGAAACACTCCTATCCTTCCAGTTTTCCCTTCCGAGCCCCAAGACAACGTTGTCTACTCACTTTACTTCTATGGTGAACACCTTACAAACCCCAACTTTCTCTGCAGCCTCAAGTTATTGACGATTTGGTAAGAATCTATGTACATCCTACTTTATTTTCATAGTGTGCATCCAACTTTATTTTCATATATTTTCTAACCTCATTTGCCTCAGGTTATTGCATCCTATAGAGCTCCTTTATCCCTCATTGGTGTGTGTCCCCATGGCGGCAATGGTGGTTACCCAACCATGGTGAGGCCATATATGTGTTCGTCTTGCCTCAAGGATCATTTATCAACCTTTATCTTGTGGAGCTTATCCCTATTTCTAGAGTGTTTGGTTTCCTGGTTTTCTCCCATTATGCCATGTCGGAGGGTTTTTTCTGACCCTGCGATCCATAATGTTTGCTAAAGGGGTCAATATAATCGTAGAGACTCAGGAGTTCCCACCAAAATGTTAGAAATCCTAGTTTCTATCACAATATCTAGAGCTAGGCCTAGGTTTTATGGATTTTTTCCTATTCTTCATTCCTAGATGAGAATGAAGATGCCAAGTGGCATATTACCATATTTGCCTATACTAGATTGAATCTTTGTCACACATCTTTAGGGATATTTTGTGAGATTTTGAATTCCTGATCGAATTTCAATCACACACCTTGTTTGAGTGGGCCCAGATCCTGTAGGTAGACATGATTGGGACATATCCGAGAGAGGTCCCACTACCACATTGGAAAATCTTGTCTATGTGGATTTTATGCAATTTCCTATTGGTGAGAACTTCAATCAATCTCAATAAATTATCTACACATCAGAAAGTTTTGTATAAACAATCAATAGAAATGATTTTTTGAGTAGAATATGATTCCAATGTTTTCAACCCAAACTATGTAATCCTAGACTATGTTTTTTTAGGATCCCAAATTAGGATTTAGGTGAATATCAAGATAATTCTCAACGGAAAACATGTAAATTTCATGACATTAGGGTTTCATCATCCTCAAGGAAATTAAGGGACTTCCTCTGTCATTGTTAAGTGGATTCATGAACTCTAAGTAACCATTATGGTGAAAGTGCTTCATATTCACTTATATTTATGAAATTCAATTATAAAGATATAAAGTACATATTTTAATAATACGTGCTTACAATCCAGATAATGAATTTTCAGTATATTGTCTTATCTAAGATCATACTGATAACATGCACATCTTTCTTAAGTTAGATTTAATGTTTCTAGTTATTATGTTCAAGAGTAATTAATGTTACGTACAAGATAATTGATTCATGTTGTTCCTTCCAATTTATTCACCTTTCTGGGCACAAATCAAGCCTAGAGAGAAATGGTATTCATCAAGCTCTTGAGAGCAATGGTTTAGATCAAGGTCTTGATGACAATGTATTTTATCAAGATCCCGAGAGCAGTTTATTTCATCAAGCTCATGCGAGCAAGGTTATAGAAGAAAGACAATATAGTCAACAAAAGATAGTAGTGTGAATGACAAAGTGAAAAATAGATAAAGATAAAGGATACAATGTTTACAATGTCTAGTTCATGTTTTTTCAAAACTGTAGTTTATTTTCAGTTCATATAATGTTACTCAGTGTCGCTTACTGTAACGTGTTTTCCATTTTGTTTTTCATGTCTAGGGACACGATGTCTGCATGAAAGCATAGGAAACGAGCTTGTACATTGAGAAGAAAGCTAGGAGTCCAAACCTATTGGGGTGTCAACTATGCTAGAACAATTAGATTCATTTTACATTTTGAAGTTGAGATAATGATGCATTAACTTTATGTACAGACTTTTCAATATGAACCTTGATAATGAGAAATGTTATTTTATCATGTGTTGGTTCAATAAATTATATTTTATTAATTGATCATCATGTTTGTGACATGCCTACTATGAGTTATGCTTCCTATCAGTAAATTATATGTTTTAGAAAATTGGGGTGTTACAATATGGTATCGAAGTGAAAAATATTGTTGTCCACCATGCTTTTTTCAAAATCTCATATAGTTTGTCTTCCCTTTTTTAGGTGGATCCTAAGAGGAAATTTGATAAGGTCAAGGATGACGTAGATGGATAGGAAAGTTCTTTCAGTGGGGGAAGTAATCATGGTGCTTCCGGCAGGGCCAACCCTAGTGGTAACCCAATTGCTAACCCTAACGCATCTCTAGAAGTGCTCATCAAGGAATTTATTGATGCTTAGACCAGTAAACATGGAAGACCACATCAGTCAAGTAACCATGAGTTGACCTTATTAGACTTCCTATAAATTAATCTGGTAAGATACTCCAGTGAAGTTGAGACCGATGTAGTTGGTCAGGATGAAGAGTGGCTACTCAATGTCAAACATTATTTCCATGATTTGGGATGAGCTGATCATTCCAAAGTTTTCTTCAGAACACACATATTGAAGAGTGCAATCCACACTTGGTAGGAGAAATTCACTAATGCTCGAGGACCCAATGTTGAGCCATTAAGTTGGGAGGAGTTCACCACTTCCTTTTGAAACCATTACATCTCAGAAGCCATGATTGGGAAGAAGGAATTGGAGTTCAAGCTTCTGATGTAGTATGACTCAATTGTTAGCCAATATGCATTGAAGTTTTGTATGTTGTAGAAGTACATATACGTCTTAGATGAGGTACGTCTGGCAAGGAAATGCACGTGTAGTCTGAAGCCTGATTTGGGCTATGCTCTGACTGGAAGTGGCATCAAGATAGTGCAAGAGGCACTCGAGGCTGCCTTGGAGATAGAAGATCACTGACGAAGGACGTGGAAGAATGATAAGTACAAGGATTCTCAAAGTAACTCCAACAACCATAATAATAAGAAGTGCAAAGCTTCAGAAGAACCAACGGACAAGAAACATTGCCCTACATGCAACAGGCTCCATGCTGGAGTATGTAGGTTCGACACCAGAGTTCGCTACCATTGTGGAGATCTGAGTAATAAGAAGTTTGAATGCCCCAAGTTAAAATTGAGTAGATATGCAACCCAAGACTCTAATATAGACCAACGAAAATAAGAGAAAAACAAGATTTTTTGCAATGATTGATGGTGAGGAAGAAAGCATGATCTAGTTTAACCCTAGTTTTAATCAAATAGAAATACATGTTGAGTATTGCAAACTGGGAATAAGTAAAATTTAAGGCGGGTAGTAGTTTGAAATTTTGAGGATGAAATTTATTTAAGTTGGGTGCGATTGTAACATCCCAAAAATTCACTTATATGATTTAGCATTTTTAATGGAGTTTTATGTTGAAAGTTAAATAGTGAAATTAATGGAATAGTATCAATTTATAAAATTTCTTTTAATTAAAGATATATAATACACTTTGTTACTTTATACATTAAACAACCCACCATTATCTTTATATGAAAATAAATGAGATATGGCTCTTTTATTTTCTTTCTCCTATGCTAATTTTCAAATATACATAAAAGATAATGATTAGGCCCTACATTAAATAATCATTGTCAATTTGGAGTATTTGACTCAAATAACTCACTATAGAAAGGATAACTCATTTAATGTCACTTTTAATAGTGTATATATTAGGATAACAACTAATATAAGTTTTATAGAGAAAAGGTTATCAAAACCTAAATATACATGTTTAGGAATATTCTAGTCTTTTAGTTTAACCTATGGTTCAAACTTGAAGTGATTAGGATTTTGTTTGACCATCCAAATAAATTAAGGAAGGTTGTGTATAGTTTAAATGAATGATTAATAAAAAATTGAATCACATTTAATTAAAGTCACAACTATTAAATGTCACACTTATTTTGTTTTTCACCCATTTCGGCTATAGTCTGGTGTCATGCTACTTCATTTTGATGTGTAGTCATCTAGAGTTGATGGATTCCCATCACAGGGCTCTAGAGTCATCTCCTACCTTGAGTAGGAGACAGATAACAAGAAGTCAGATCTTGAATTCTTCTCTGATCCTGATTCCACTCCACAGTTCCCCTTTTTCCAAAATTTCTTCATAGGTGAAACTGTAACCGCCATGCGAACCCAACTATACCTATTTTTATGGGATTTCATGCCCTATCAAAGGAACTCTCTTTAGGGATTGGACTCTCTTCCTAGCCCATGATCATAGACGACCTCTCATCCATCAAACTATATATATGAGGTCCAAAATGACCTTCAGGCTTAGAGAAACACTCCTCTCCTTCCAATTTTCCTTTTTGAGCCTTGAGCTAGTGCCATCTACTTGGGTTTCTCTTTTGGAGAACACCTTGAAAACCCCGAATTTCTCCACGACCTCTACTCAATTGCCTATTTGGTAAGAATCTATGAACATCCAACTTTATTTCCATATACTTTTTACACCCTAGTTTTACTTAGGTTTCTGCATCCTACATACCTCTTTTGGCCCTCATTGGTGTGTGCCTTAATGGCGGAAATAGTGGTTACATGACCATGGTGAGGTCGCAGATGGGTTTGTCTCACCTCTGGGATCGTTTCTCGACCTTTATCTTGTGGAGTTTCTCCCTATTTCTAGTTTGTTTGGTTTCCTTGTTTCCTATCCCATTGTGCCATGGTGGAGGGTGGTTTTCTCACCCTACAGTCCATGATCTCTGCTCAAAGGGTCAATCTGACAATAGCGACTCAGGAAACCCCATCAAATTGTTAGAAATCCTAGTTTCCATCACAATCTCAGGAGCAAGCTCCAAGTTTTATAGATTTTTTCCTATTCTTCATTCCTAGCCGAAAACAAAGATGTGGGGTGGTAGAATACCGTATTTGCCTAAATCGGGTTGAATTTTTATCACAAACCATTGGGGGTATTTGTGAGATTTTGAGTTCCTGAACAGATTTCAATCGCGCATCTCGTTTGAGTGGGGCCAAATTCTATGTCTAGCCTTGATTGGGATATCTCATAGATAGGTCCCACTGCCACATTGGTCAATCTTGTCTGTGTGGATTTTACACAACTTCCTATTGGTCAGAATTTCAATAAATCTCAATAAATTATGTACTCTTCATAAAAATTTGCATATAAAGTCAATGGAAAGGATTTTTTTAGTGTAATATGACTAAAGTGTATTCAAACCCTAAATCCATCATCCTAGACCATGTATTCTTGTAAGAGTCCAAATTAGGGTTTAGGTGAATATTAAGATAATGATTAATGGAAAATATGTAAATTTCAGGACATTTGGGTTTCATCAACCTCAAGAAAACTTAGGGGAATTCCTCAGTCATTGATAAGTGAATTCATGCACTCTAAGTAACAAATATAGGTAAAGGGCTTAATATTCACTTATATTTATGAAATTTAATTACAACAATATCTAGTACATATTTTAGTGAATACTTGCTTACAATTTAGACAATGAATTTTCAATATATTGTCTTATCTAAGATCATAATGACAACATGCACATCTTTCTTAAGTTACATTTAATGTTACAAGTTATTATGTTCAGGAGTAATGTTAAGTACAATATAATTGATTCATGGTGTTCCTGCAAAGTTATTCACCTTTTTGGGAACAGATCAAGCCTAGAGGCAATGTTATTCATCAAGCTTCAGAGAGCAATGTCTTGATCAAACTCTTTAGAGAAATGTATTTTATCAAGCTCCTGAGAGTAATTTATTTCATCAAGCTCCTGAGAGCAAGGTTATGGAAGAAAGAATATATAGTCAACCCAATATAGTAATTGCCAATGATGAAGAGAAATATAGATAAAGTTAAAGGACATGAAAAATATTAAATATTTACAATGTCTAGTTCAACTTTACTCAAAAATACAATTTATTTTCAGTTCATATAGTGTTACTGATAACACCAATTTTCGTGACATTTTTGGCCTTTATTCTGTTATCAAAACTGCCCTTTTCTGCCATTTTCCTCTATTTTATATGCAATTTTGCAATAATTAGCCAAGCAATGCTCTCAGTCCAATATTTCCATCTTTTGCAGAGTTTCCTCCTATTTTGGCCCATTTAGCACCAATAAGGCCGTTCCGGCCCGCAAATAAGTCCAAGACTGTCTCGCCCCCCCTGACGCCCGATACACACGCTGACTGGAGGGGCTGCGCGATACGACGACGCGCGACGCAAGAATGTCGCGCAATAGGGTACCGATGGACGACACGCCTCTTTACCCGACAGGGAGCCGAGCACGCCGCAACTACTCTATGTGCCGCACGATATCAGCCACCCACCGGCAGGCGCCTCTCGCCTCGATGCCCGACAGCCGACCTCCTTGTGCCGAGCGATACCGGGCGATACCCGCGTCAGCCGACCACCAATTGAACGACGAAAAGCAGGACACGTGGCGTTTTGAGCACCATATCTTCTCACGACCAGCTGCCTATAAATAGCAGCTACAGGGAGCCGAAAAGACAGTTTAGACAATTCAGACAAGCTTGGTCACTTCAGGTTTCGGAGAGTCGAGTGATCTTCGGAGGAGACTGCGAGAGCAGGAGTATCGTGCTCCAGTGTTCGTATCGGGCGACACTAGGTGAGCTCTTCCTCATCCCGAGAGGGAGGCAACTGGTTCACCTAGGACTGTACCGGGCGACACTAGGAGCTGATATCGGCCGATGTAGATACGCGACACGAGTGCCCGATAATAGGATACGCAGCTCCATGCCCGACACGATAACGAACCTGATACGCTCCGCCCGTCAGGCATGTCGCCCGAGAGGGTGTACTGCCCGACTTGAGCGTATCGGCCAGGTCCTTGAGCGATGCAGTCGCCCGTCGCGGTGTGCCGTTTGAGAAAGCGTGCCGCCCGACACGGCTGTACCGGGCTAGGCCCCTGTCCGATATCGGGTGGGATGGTTACTGCAGCCTGTCGTCCTTCTACATCAAGAAGGCGACACATATCTTTAATTCTGTTATTTAAATTCCTTTACTTTTGCATTGTAATTAAGACCTTTAGTGTTTATAGAAATGGAAATACTTAATTACTTGCTGCTCTATTCTTGGTGCAATATGTTGGATGACTGCTATGTTTGATATCCGAACTCTAGCTTGCATGTTTTGGATCGCGTTTCACGTAGCTACCGAATCGTGTTTTCCCGTCGCAACAACTTCGAGAGTTGTGTTGTGGCTCTAGTGTTTGGTCCGATTCTGGAGTACGAGAGTGCCTGGACCAGAGTTGTTTCAGTAACATTTCATTCTAACTTTGAGCCCAGCAACCTCGAGAGGGGTGCCGAGGCTTGGTTAGAGGTGCCCGCTCTAAGAGGAGGGGTGCAGGGTGTTACTAGTGCCGCTTGTTTTGCAATAGTTTTATCCTTCGTACCTTACTCTAGCTCTAGTGTTATCTTTCAGTTTCTGTTGCATGAAAACCCCTAAAAAACTACTAAATGCTTAAAACCTTAAATCTTTCTAGTAACTCCACTTGGTGATAGTTTTCTTGTTTTGTTTGTGACATCTTTACGCTTCCCTTTTGGGGAATTTACAATCTCTTTTACCTGCCGGAGTGTAGCGTGTCGATTCTGGGTTCTCAACACTACCCCCCTTGTCCCTGTGTTCGACCCAGTATATCTATTTTGACCCCGTAAACAAAGTTGCGGGGGCCTAGAAGGATTCGGGTTTATAAATGTAAAAGCTCGAAAACCTCAAATCCGCCTCAAAATTTAGGACACGTGATTTAGGCCGGTCAACTTTTTGGCGCCGTTGCCGGGGACAAGGCAGAAATGGTACTGTAGACGAATCTGAATCCACTAACTACACTCTTGTGCCTCAAGCTTGGAAACGAGCTTGACAACACCCTTTTTCTTTTTCTTTCTCCTTACTATTATTCTTAGCCTAAGCTAAACAATTCAATTTTATAACTTGATTTTTTATATGCTCTTGCAGGAACCCTGAAAGTTGACCTGCTCCACCCAGTTTTGATATCATGTCTCATAGTGAGCAGTCTCTTCATGAATGTGAATGTCAGGGCAGAGGCGAGAGGGTTAGCCAGCCCATCTTGGTTGGTCAGCTTTCCGCCTACATAAAGAGACAAGATACCATTATCAGAAAGCTGGTACAGGATACGCTTCCCGGCCCCAGAGTTCAGAATTCCATGCAACACCAGATGGCGAGTCTGCAGATGCGCCAATGGGAAGTCAATCAACAATTGGCCCAAATGGCAGCAGTGATGAAGAACCCTGTGGGGAAGACACTCTCCTACCCGAAAACTGCCAGAATGGCGGTACTAAGGTATGGGAAGACGGTGGAGCGCACAGCTGAAGCCGAACCGGAGCCTGAACCGAGGTCTGAAAGCACTATTCCAGCAGAGGACGGAGGTGGACAAGTAGAAGCTCAAGAGCCTACAAAGAAGCCTTCCGATGAGCTACCTGGTGGAAGGAATCCTTACGCTCCAATGCCGCCGTTCCCGTATAAGCTGATAAAGGCAAATCTGAAGAAGCATCATGAGAGGTTCATGGGCTCGATCAGGAAACTGCATCTTGAAGTCCCCTTCCTTGATGCATTGGAAGAGATGCCTATGTATGCCAAGTTCCTCAAGGACCTTATCACAAAGAAGAGAAGGGGAGGAAGGACAGAGATAGTGTATCTAGCTTCTGCCTCCTCCACCTTCTTGAAGCCCGACACGCCAAATAAGAGAAGGGATCCCGGAGCTTTCACAATCCCGTTCGCCGTAGGAGACAACGTCGAGCACAAGGGTCTAGCAGACTTGGGAGCAAGCATCAGCCTCATGCCCCTAAGTTTCGCACAAAGGGTGGGTTTGACCAACATGGTTTGAACCAACATGCGGATCCAACTGGCAGACCACACCTTCAAGAGACATGTCGGCATTGTCGAAGATGTGCCGATCAAGGTTCGAAATTTCTTCATCCCCTGTGACATAGTCGTTATCGACACGGCTGAAGACCCCCATTGCTCGATCATCTTTGGACGCCCTTTCTTGGCAACAGGAAGAGCGTTGATTGATGTCTCCGAGGGGATAATCACTTTGAGGGTCGGAAACGACCATATTGACTTCAAGTTGAAGGATATCATGAGAAGCCCTTCCTTGGCTGAATCAGCATGTTTCGCAGATAGCTACAATAAATTCTACGAGGAAATAGAGGAGGATATCCAGATAGTGGACCCCCTCGCAAGGGTTATAAGTAGTCAGGATCCCGACCTCAAAGATCCTGAAGTCACGAGGTATCTCCACCTTTTCGACCTTTCTGACAAAGATTTGCAAGAAGAAGATGAGGTGGTGGAGTATGCAAGGTATGCCTCCCTCGAAGGTGAGCCTCGAGAGGAGGTACCCAGACCAAAGCTAGAGTTAAAAGTGTTGCCTGAAGGCCTGAAGTACGAGTTCTTGGACGGAGAGCAGAGAAACCCTGTCATTGTAAATGCCAATCTTTCAAGCAATCAGCTGGATCGACTCCTTGAGGAGTTAAGGCTCCACAGGGGGGCTATAGGATATTCAGTAGAGGATATCAAAGGCCTTAGCCCCGCCCTGTGCATGCACCACATCAGCTTAGATGAATCAGCCAAGCCTCTGGCTCAACCCCAGAGGAAGTTGAACCAGATGCTCATGGAGGTCGTCAAGAAAGAGGTAATAAGGCTTAGGGATGCGGGGATTATTTACCCAATTAGTGATAGCAATTGGGTAATTCCTATCCACGTAGTACCCAAGAAAGGCGAAATGACGGTGGTTAGGGGCGAGAAGGGCGACGAGGTGGCGGTAAGAACCATCACCGGATGGCGGATGTGTATTGAGTATTGAAAGCTAAATCAGGCTACAAAGAAGGATCATTTTCCGCTACCCTTTATTGATCAAGTTCTCGAAAGGTTAGCGCATCACGATTTCTTTTGTTTTCTTGATTGCTTTCCAGGTTTTTACTAGGTACCCATCTTGCCCGACGATCAAGTGAAAACAACATTCACCTGCCTTTACGGCACTTATGCCTTCCGAAGGATGCCCTTCGGACTCTACAACGCCCCCACCACCTTTCAGCGATGCATGATATCGATGTTCTCAGATTTTCTATAAGACATCGTAGAAGTTTTCATGGACGATTTTTCCATCTATGGGAAGGACTTCGATAGCTGTCTGAAGAATCTGTCATTGGTTCTTCAAAGGTGCGAGGAGAACAGACTAGTTCTCAACTGGGAAAAATGCCATTTCATGGTGCGGGAGGGCATCGTCCTCGGGCATAAGATCTCGAAGCGTGAGATCGAAGTGGACGCAAGCAAGGTTGAAACAATATCCAAGCTTCCTCCACCAAGATCCGTGACGGGGGTGCGAAGCTTTCTCGGGCACGCGGGATATTACCGAAGATTCATCAAGGACTTCTCAAATATTTCCAAACCGTTGTCCAATCTTCTGGTAAAGGACGTTGAATTTGTTTTCTCTAACAATTGTCTAAGTTATTTTCAGGCCCTTAAAAACGCTTTAATATCACCACCTATCCTTCAAGTGCCATAATGGGTTTTACCTTTTGAGCTGATGTGCGACGCTAGCGACTATGCAGTTGGAGCATTCCTGGGGAAAAAGAAAGACAAAAACACCATGTGATTTGCTACGCTAGTCGCACGTTGGACGAAGCTCAGGTAAACTACACAACAACTGAAAAAGGAGATGCTCGCTATCGTCTTCGCGTTTGATAAGTTCAGGTCGTATCTCGTCAGAGCAAGAGTTAAAGTATACACAGATCATGGGGCAATAAAATACTTGATGCAAAAGAGAGACGCGAAACCCAGGCTGTTGAGGTGGGACCTTTTGCTCCAAGAGTTTGACCATGAAATTATCGACAAGAAGGGCACAAAAAATGTGGTCGCCGACCACCTATCAAGGATCGTGGCTGAGAGACAGGGAGGTCCACCTATCAATGATGACTATGCCGACGAGGCCCTCATGTTGGCCGAAGCTCAAGAAGAAAGTCTACCCTAGTTTGTGGACATATGCAATTATCTTGCTTGTGGAGAACTGCCTCCTGACATCACGTACAACCAGAAAAAGAAGCTATTTGCGGACGCCAAGAACTATTACTGGGATGATCCTCTCCTATTCAGAAGGTGCGCTGATAACTTATACAGGAGATGCATCCCAGAAGAAGAAACTGCAGACATCCTGAAGTAATGCCACGCCTCCCCCTACGGTGGTCACCTGGGTAGCAAAAGAACAGCAGTGAAGGTGCTACAGTCAGGTTTCTACTGGCCCTCATTATTTAAAGATTTCGCTCAATTTGTGAAGACTTGCAAGGAGTGCCAATTTACGGGGAATATAAGACGGAGGAATGAGATGCCAATGGCAAGCTGGATAGAAGTAGAAATATTTGACGTATGGGGGATCGACTACATGGGACCGTTCCCTTCATCCCGGGGGTATCAGTACATACTCGTGGCAGTGGATTATGTATCAAAGTGGGTGGAAGCGGTAGCCACCCAAACCTGCTACGCCAAGTCGGTTATCAAGCTCTTTGAGAAGACCATCTTTCCTCGTTTCGGTGTCCCGCACACGGTTATAAGCGACGGAGGGTCACACTTCGGGGAAAGGCAGTTCGAAGCACTCCTGCACAAGTACGAAGTAATGCACAAGATCGCCGCACCCTACCACCCACAGACGTCAGGGCAGGTAGAGGTTTCCAACAGGCAAATCAAGCAGATCTTGGAGAAAACTGTCAGCCGAACAAGGAAGGACTGGTCCATGAAGCTTGACGACGCGCTTTGGGCCTACCGAACTACTTACAAGATGACCATCGGAACCACCCCCTACCGGCTTATCAACGGAAAGTCCTGCCACCTGTCTTTGGAAATGGAACATAAGGCCCTTTGGGCAATCAATTTCCTAAATATGGACCTCGACAAAGCAGGAGAAAAGAGGTTTTTGCAGATTCAAGAGCTAGAAGAGATGTGATTGAACGCCTACGAAAATGCAAAAATCTACAAACAGAGAACAAAATTGTGGCATGATGCCCACCTCAGGAGAAAAGATGCAAGCGAGGGGGATAAAGTCTTTTTATACAAGTCCTCTATCCGTCTCTTCCCTGGGAAGTTACAAACGAGATGGTCAGGACCGTTTACCGTGTCAAAAATATACCCATCCGGAATGATGGAGCTTTACGACAAGGACGATCCGACCAAAGTATTTCAAGTGAATGGGCACAGGGTGAAAAGATTCTATGAGGATGATGCCTTTGTCAGGAGAGCAGAGATCGACCTGCAAGATATGGGCACAGTCAAGGGTTGAACAAAATGATCCCACGCCGGTCGAGCTGGCGACGCAAACTTCAGCGCTCCTTGGGAGGCAGCCCGAGTTTTTCTTTCTTTCATAGAGTAGGATGCATTTTTCCTGTTCTTTGCAAAAACAAACATTATGGCATGTAATAAGGTCTGATTCGGTGCACGCACACCGCTATAGTATTTTCTAAGGTGAAAGGCTTAACCCTTGGCCGATGATGTTTTACCCTTTAATCGCTGTTTTTGCTCTTAGATTTTAGTTTTTCGCCCGCCTGTTTTAACCATGTCGGGCAGCCGCTCAGCTGGCGCGCAGGACCGCCCGTACTGGGTCTTGGTCTCTCGGGCATCGCAACGGACGTGACGGTTGGCATTCCCGGACGGCATGCACCCTATCGTGCAGGAGAATAAATGCCCTTAATGAGGCTGATACGACCATCGTCTCGGGAACCGCCTGACCCGTTGGCCGACGCGCGCCTCAGAGATGTCCGTTTCGCACCTGGCCGAGCCAGCTATAAATAAGAACGGAGGTTTTACCGTGTCGGGCTGTCATGTTTTGCTCATTTTAGCCACCTGTAACGCATGCAGTAGCCCCCCCCCTTTTTGCTCCCGTGTCAGCCAGATGCCTTCACCGTGGTATCGGGCGATGGCTCCTATGAGCAAAGGTATAGCTCGATAGGCTTATCGCCCGACACATGTTTTTCCTATCGCTCGCTGACAATTTTGTATCGCCCGACGCAGTAAGCGTGACACAATAGCCGATGGTGTCTGCCCGACACATCATATCGGGCAACATGTTTTTCTCTTGTGACATCCCGTCGAGAAGTTGCTCTTTATCGGCCGATATACCCATATCGGGCGCAATGCTTTTCACGTCTTGCTATCGGGTTTTAGTTTCATGTGACCTTGCCGCCCGACATGCTTGTCGCCCGATACACCTGTGTCGCGCGGCAAGTGGTATCGCGGGGCAACCTCGTATCGCCCAATTTTATATCGACTCGACCTTTTGTTTTGATGGACAATACCCGGAGATTGTAATAAGTTTATCGAGTTTCTTTTTCCTATCTAACATTTTAAATGATTAATGAACTTGATAACAGGCAAAATGATGGCCGCATCCGAAGCAGTTACTGTGAGACAGAAACGTCACAACGGGCCACAAACCACCAAAAAACGAGCAAGGGGAAATTTCTTTAATCTGGTAGCCTCGAAAGAGGCTCGTTTCCTTATCATAGCCTGTCTTCTGTAGTAGCCTGGGGCCAACTACAGAGACAGCACGAGTACAACCCCGGTGACTGCCGGGACAGCACAAGAGCTCTCTGTCTACCGAGAGCCATTGCACGTGTTCTGGCTGAGCTCGGAAATAAAGCGGAGGCTGAGCTTAGAAAGCGCTTTGTCGACGACCTCCAGATTGAACCTGGGCATCCCGGTTCCAGCTACTTAATAAAGGGGAAGCAGCCACAAGTGCCCGCACTTGTCGAAGCTGTTTCCAAATGAAAAAGAAGGAGGCGGCAACAAAGAAGCATATTGCAGCTTCTACAAGGCACAAGCGAACCCTCTAAATAACCTTCACTGGACTAACATAAACTCACCCTCTTATTCACTACTCTGGGATAGAGTATTGGATAAGTTTGGGGGGGTACCCATGTACCAGTGAAGGAGGTATAAACATTCTCTTGTGCCATTTTGCCTTTCCCCTATAGCATGTACTTGCACCCTTGCTCATATAAATTTTTTTTGAAATTCTGCTTATTTTGTTCCCATGCATATGTACAAAGTCACTATATTAGTAAAAACCCTGATGCAACTGTTTGCCAAGTTTATTTTCTTTGTGCTAAATATGATGCAAGTCCTGTTATATCTTTTTGATAGTGCTGCTTCAAATGAACAAAAGAATATGTTTGGCCATGTCAAAAATTTTGAAAAATATAATAATCTCGCAAACAGCTAAGAGACGAGTATGGAAAAGGAAAAAGCTGCCCAAACAGTAAGAATCTCTTTGTTTCCCCTTACCAGACAAAAATCCTAAGAAGAGAGAGAAGCCTTATGAGCGTGAATAAAAGCATGAGAGTTGTGCCCAATAAAAGAAAAAAAAATATACACACACTTGTTTCCCAAAAGTACCCATCTTTAGGCATGGTAGATCTGGGGCTGTGGTACGTAGGATGTGAAATCACTGCTCTAAAGCCAACTGGCTTGGACTGCAGGGACCACTTGCCCGTTAACGGACCCTTACCTGGATGGACCGATGGGAAACAAGAAGAAAACCCAAAAAGCCTTAGCCTACCCTATACACAACTTTCTGCCCCAAAAAAAAAGCTGTTTGGTGTGGAAGCTAACTTCAGAATCATACAACAACGTCTCACCGAAGCTGTAGAGAATAATCTCACTTAAACAATAAGGCAAGAAAGACGAAGTCTTTTGTTCGTAATAAGGCAGTATTATCTCTAAAGGCATTACGATACTTGTTTTACATCTTAGCTTGAGAAGCATACTACGCAAGAAGAAGCATTGCCAAATAAAGTTTAAATAATGATTGAGGACAATCAAAAAGCTAAGTTTGGGGGGGTTGATAACACCAATTTTCGTGACGTTTTTGGCCTTTATTCTGTTATCAAAACTTCCCTTTTCTGCCATTTTCCTCTATTTTATATACAATTTCACAATAATTAGCCAAGCCATGCTCTCAGTCCAATATTTCCATCTTTTGCAGAGTTTCCTCCTATTTTGGCCCATTTAGCACCAATAAGGCCGTTCCAGCCCGCAAATAAGTCCAAGACTTTCTCGCCCCCCCCCCCCGACGCCCGATACACACGCTGACCGGAAGGGCCGCGCGATACGACGACGTGCGACACAAGAATGCCGCGCGATAGGGTACCGGTGGACGACACGCCTCTTTACCCGACAGGGAGCCGAGCACGTCGCAACTACTCTATGTGCCGCGCGATATCAGCCACCCACCGGCAGGTGCCTCTCGCCTCGACGCCCGAAAGCCGACCTCCTTGTACCGAGCGATACCGGGCGATACCCGCGTCAGCCGACCACCAACTGAACGGCAGAAAGCAGGACACGTGGTGTTTCGAGCACCATATCTTCTCACGACCAGCTGCCTATAAATAGCAGCTACAGGGAGCCGAAAAGACAGTTTAGACAATTCGGACAAGCTTGGTCACTTCAGGTTTCAGAGAGTCGAGTGATCTTCGGAGGAGACTGCGAGAGTAGGAGTATCGTGCTCCAGTGTTCGTACCGGGCGACACTAGGTGAGCTCTTCCTCATCCCGAGAGGGAGGGGACTGGTTCACCTAGGACTGTACCGGGCGACACTAGGAGCCGATATCGGCCGATGTAGATACGCGACATGAGTGCCTGACACCAGTGCCAGGCAATAGGATACACAGCTCCATGCCCGACACGATAACGAACCCGATACGCTCCGCCCGTCAGGCGTGTCGCCCGAGAGGGTGTACCGCCCGACTTGAGCGTATCGGCCAGGTCCTTGAGTGATGCACTCGCCCGTCACGGTGTGCCGTTTGAGAAAGCGTGCCACCCGACACGGCTGTATCGGGCTAGGCCCCTGTCCGATATCAGGCGGGATGGTTACTGCAGCCTGTCGTCCTTCTACATCAAGAAGGTGACACATATCTTTAATTCTGTTATTTAAATTCCTTTACTTTTGCATTGTAATTAAGACCTTTAGTGTTTATAGAAATGGAAATGCTTAATTACTTGCTGCTCTATGCTTGGTGCAATATGTTGGATGACTGCTATGTTTGATATCCGAACTCTAGCTTGCATGTTTTGGATCGCGTTTCGTGTAGCTACCGAATTGTGTTTTCCCGTCGCAACAACTTCGAGAGTTGTGTTGTGGCTCTAGTGTATGGTCCGATTCTGGAGTACGAGAGTGCCTGGAACGGAGTTGTTTTAGTAACATTTCATTCTAACTTTGAGCCCAGCAACCTCGAGAGGGGTGCCGAGGCTTGGTTAGAGGTGCCCGCTCTGAGAGGAGGGGTGCAGGGTGTTACTAGTGCCGCTTGTTTTGCAGTAGTTTTATCCTTCGTACCTTGCTCTAGCTCTCGTGTTATCTTTCGGTTTCTGTTGCATGAAAACCCCTAAAAAACTTCTAAATGCTTAAAACCTTAAATCTTTCTAGTAACTCCACTTGGAGATAGTTTTCTTGTTTTGTTTGTGACATCTTTACGCTTCCCTTCTGGGGAATTTACAATCTCTTTTACTTGCCAGAGTATAGCGTGTCGATTCTGGGTTCTCAACACTACCCCCCTTGTCCCTGTGTTCGACCCCGTATATCTACTTCGACCCTATAAACAAAGTTGAGGGGGCCTAGAAGGATTCGGGTTTATAAATGTAAAAGCTCGACTACCTCAAATCCGCCTCACTAGGACGCGCGATTTAGGCCGGTCAACTTTTTGGTGCCATTGCCGGGGACAAGGAAAAAACGGTACTGTAGACGAATCCGAATCCACTAACTACACTCCTGTGCCTCAAGCTTGGAAACAAGCTTGACAACACCCTTTTCTTTTTCTTTCTCCTTACTATTATTCTTATCCTAAGCTAAACAATTCAATTTTCTAACTTGATTTTTTATATGCTCTTGCAGGAACCCTGAAAGCTGACCTGCTCCACCGAGTTTTGATATCATGTCTTGTAGTGAGCAGTCTCTTCCTGAAGGTGAATGTCAGGGCAGAGGAGAGAGGGTGAGCCAGCCCAGCTTGGTTGGTCACTTTCCGCCTACATAAAGAGACAGGATACCATTATCAGCAAGCTGGTACAGGATACGCTTCCCGGCCCCGGAGTTCAGAATTCCATGCAACACCAGATGGCGAGTCTGCAGATGCACCAATGGGAAGTCGATCAACGATTGGCCCAATTGGTAGAACTGATGAAGAACCATGTGGGGAAGACACTCTCCTACCCGGAAACCGCCAGAATGGCGGTACTAAGGTTCGGGAAGACGGTGGAGCGCACAGCTGAAGCCGAACTGGAGCCTGAACCGAGGTCTGAAAGCACTATTCCAGCAGAGGACGGAGGTGGACAAGTAGAAGCTCAAGAGCCTGCAAAGAAGCCTTCTGATAAGCTACCTGGTGGGAGGAATCCTTACGCTCCAAGGTCGTCGTTCCCGTATAAGCTGATAAAGGCAAATCTGAAGAAGCGTCATGAGAGGTTCATGGACTCGATCAGGAAACTGCATCTTGAAGTCCCCTTCCTTGATGCATTAGAAGAGATGCCTATGTATGCCAAGTTCCTCAAGGACCTTATCACAAAGAAGAGAAGGGGAGGAAGGACAGAGACAGCGTATCTAGCTTCCGCCTCCTCCACCTTTTTGAAGCCCGACACGCCAAATAAGAGAAGGGATCCCGGAGCTTTCACAATCCCGTTCGCCATAGGAGACAACGTCAAGCACAAGGGTCTAGCAGACTTGGGAGCAAGCATCAGCCTCATGCCCCTAAGTTTCACACAAAGGGTGGGTTTGACCGACATGGTTCAAACCAACAAGCGGATCCAACTGGTAGACCACACCTTCAAGAGACATGTCGGCATTATCGATGATGTGCCGATCAGGGTTGGAAATTTCTTCATCCCCTGTGACATAGTCGTTATCGACACGGCTGAAGACCCCCGTTGCCCGATCATCTTTGGACGCCCTTTCTTGGCAATAGGAAGAGCGTTGATTTATGTCTCCAAGGGGATAATCACTTTGAGGGTCGGAAACAACCATATTGACTTCAAGTTGAAGGATATCATGAGAAGCCCTTCCCTGGCTGAATCAGCATGTTTCGTAGATAGCTATAATAAATTCTGTGAGGAAATAGAGGAGGATATTCGGACAGTGGACCCCCTCACAAGGGTTATAAGTAGTCAGGATCCCGACCTCGAAGATCCTGAAGTCACGAGGTATCTCCACCTTTTCGACCTTTCTGACAAAGATTTGCAAGAAGAAGATGAGGTGGTGGAGTCTGCAAGGTATGCCTCCCTCGAAGGTGAGCCTCGAGAGGAGGTACCCAGACCGAAGCCAGAGTTAAAAGTGTTGCCTGAAGGCTTGAAGTATGAGTTCTTGGACGGAGAGCAGAGAAACCCTGTCATTGTAAACGCCAATCTTTCAAGCAATCAGCTGGATCGACTCCTTGAGGAGTTAAGGCTCCACAGGGGGGCTATAGGATATTCAGTAGAGGATATCAAAGGCCTTAGCCCCACCCTGTGCATGCACCGCATCAGCTTAGATGAATCAGCCAAGCCTCTGGCTCAACCCCAGAGGAAGCTGAACCAGATGCTCAAGGAGGTCGTCAAGAAAGAGGTAATAAGGCTTAGGGATGCGGGGATTATTTACCCAATCAGTGATAGCAATTGGGTAATTCCTATCCACGTAGTACCCAAGAAAGGCGAAATGACGGTGGTTAGGGGCGAGAAGGGCGACGAGGTGGCGGTAAGAACCGTCACCAGATGGCAGATGTGTATTGATTATCGAAAGCTAAATTAGGCTACAAAGAAGGATCATTTTCCGCTACCCTTTATTGATAAAGTTCTCGAAAGGTTAGCGCATCACGATTTCTTTTGTTTTCTTGATGGATTTTCAGGTTTTTACCAGGTACCCATCTTGCCCGACGATCAAGAGAAAACAACATTCATCTGCCTTTACGACACTTATGCCTTCCGAAGGATGCCCTTCGGACTCTACAACGCCCCCGCCACCTTTCAGCGATGCATGATATCGATGGTCTCAGATTTTCTAGAAGACATCGTAGAAGTTTTCATGGATGATTTTTCCGTCTATGGGAAGGACTTCGATAGCTGTCTGAAGAATCTGTCATTGGTTCTTCAAAGGTGCGAGGAGAACAGCCTAGTTCTAAACTGGGAAAAATGCCATTTCATGGTGTGGGAGGGCATCGTCCTCGGGCATAAGATCTCGAAGCGTGGGATCGAAGTGGACGCAAGCAAGGTTGAAGCAATATCCAAGCTTCCTCCACCAAGATCCATGACGGGGATGCGAAGCTTTCTCGGGCACGTGGGATATTACCGAAGATTCATCAAGGACTTCTCAAAGATTTCCAAACCGCTGTCCAATCTTCTGGTAAAGGACGTTGAATTTGTTTTCTCTAATGATTGTCTAAGTGCTTTTCAGGCCCTTAAAAATGCTTTAATATCACCACCTATCCTTCAAGCGCCAGAATGGGGTTTACCTTTTGAGCTGATGTGCGACGCTAGCGACTACGCAGTTGGAGCAGTCCTGGGGCAAAAGAAAGACAAAAAGCACCATGTGATTTGCTACGCTAGTCGCACGTTGGACGAAGCTCAGGTAAACTACACAACAACTGAAGGGGCCAACCCTATTGGTACCCTAATGCTAAGCCTAATTCACCTCTGGAAGTGCTCATCAAGGAAGTTATTGATACCCTGGTCGGTTAACATGGAAGACCACGTCAGCTGAGGAAGCAAGAGTTGACCTTAGTGGACTTCCTTAAGTTTAAGCCAAAGATCTACTCTAGCAATGCTGAGACTGATGTAGTTGGTCGGGCTGAAGAGTGGTTGCTCAATGTTGAGCATTGTTTCTATGATTTGTGATGTCTTGAGCATTCCAAAGTTTGCTTTGGGACACACATGTTGAAGAGTGAAGCCCACACTTAGTGGGAGAACATCACCAATGCTCGAGGACCCAATGTTGAGTCATTGACTTGGGAGCATTTTACCACTGCCATTTGAAACCATTACATCTTAGAAGCCATGATTGAGAAGAAGGAACTGGAGTTCAAGCGTATGAAGTAGTATGACTCAACTGTCAATATGCAATGAAGTTTTGTATGTTGTAGAAGTACGAGTACGTCTTTGACGAGGCACGTCTGGTATAGAAATTTATGTGTGGTCTGAAGCCTGATATGGGCTATTCTCTAACTAGAAGTGGCATCAAGACAGTGCAAGAGGCACTCAAGGTTGCCTTGGATCTAGAATATCACCCAAGAAGGACATGGAAGAATGATAATAACAAGGATTATCAGAGCAACTTCGAAAACCATAATGATAATAAGAGCAAAGCTTTAGAAGAACCAACTAACAAGAAGTGTTGGCCTACTTGCAACAGGCTCCATGGTGGAGTATGTAGGTTTGGCATTAGAGTTTGCTACCATTGTGGAGATCTGAGTCATAATAAGTTTGAATGTCCCATGTTCAAATCAAGGAGACATGCAAGACAAGACTCTAATATAGACCAACCAGAAAAGAGGAAAACAAGAATCTTTGCAATGGTTGATGATGAGGAAGAAGCTATGATCTAGTTTAACCCTGGTTTTTATCAAATAAAAATACATGTTGATATTGCAAACTAGGAATAAGTAAAACTCTAAGATGGGTAGTATGTGAAAATTTCAAGGATGAAATTTATTTAAGGTGGGTATAATTGTAACATCCCAAAAGTTCACTTATATTATTTAGAGTTTTTAAATGAGGGTTTATAATGAAAGATAAACAATGAAAATTATGGAGCAATATCAATTTATAAAATTCCATTTAATTAAGAATAAATAATATACTTTGTTCTTTTATGCATTAAACAATTCACCATTATCTTTATATGAGAAAAATGAGATATGGCTCTTTTATTTTCTCTCTCCTATGGTAATCTTTCAAATATACATAAAAGATAATGAGTGGGCTCTACATTAGATAATCACTCTCAATTTTGAGTTTTTGACTCAACTAACTATCTATGGAAAGCAACACATTTACCTTTAACAAAATATACATTCGGATCATGGCCAATATGGGTTTTATATATAAAACGTTATCAAAACCTAAATATAAATGTATAGGAAGATTTTGAGCTTTTGGTTTAACCTATGGCTGAAACTTGAAGTTGATAGGACTTAGTTTGACCCTTCAAATAAATTAAGGAAGGTTGTATATAGTTTAGATGAATAATTACTCAATATTTGAATCACATTTCAATTTAACAACAGTCGCTGCTATTAAATGTCACACCTATTTTGTTTTTTGCTGATTATGCTATGGTCTGGTGTCATGCAATTTCATTTTTATGTGCAGTCATCCTGAGCTGGTGGACGCCCATCGTAGGGCTCCTGAGTCATCTCCTACCTTGAGTAGGTGATTGATAATACAAAGTCAGATCCCTATTTTTTCTTCAATCTTGATCTATGGCATCCAACTTATAAAAACAAAATTTACTTAAGCGGAAGTGAATCATTTGCAGCGAATTACTGAAAATTACTAAAAATTAAAACTTTTTGCAACAAGATCCAACACAAGAAACTCTTACAACAAGAACCATAGTATTACATATACATCCCTGTTTGCAGTTACATTCGATGTAACATCTCTTCTCGAGGATTACATACAATCGTTGCTTTACCAAACTATACATAAACAACATAACTTCGAGGTGTTCAAGACAAAATCTCAAGTCGATGATAAAAGCACTAACTACTGACTTTGAGGACCTGAGAGTACAGAGACGACACATAGGACTCTCTAATTATACAAAACTTGGCAGTTAGTGCCTCCACCTGAGTTATCACTATTGTCCCTGATACTGCTACTGCTTTTCTCTTGCTATTGGGTTCCTGCTTCTTCTTCTGTGTTTACCTAAAAACATTGGATCCCATGGGGGTGAGACAATTGTAAATTTCCCCAGTGGGAGATATATCTCTCTGCCAAAACATTGTTTTAGCAATTTATTATAATAAAACTGAGCAAGAGTTCTTTCATATTAACAACAGTATTACTCATTATATGAACATAGTAAAGTAATCTCCTTCCCTGAGGAGAGAATTGTATCTACTCATGGTAGATTCATAATTCACACATCTACTTGCATTGAATGTGAAGAAATATAAATAACATTTATCAACAAGAGATGCATAAAAGAAATGAAACATCAGCTAATGAATTTCCGTATTCAATCCTTAAGCAAACATGTTATACGGTTGATTACATTTTACAATCACACGTATGCCCTGAGGAGATGAGGTATGCCGCCCATACTCCAACCGACCATTGCGAAGTTGAAATCGGTGCCATACAAGGTCAATGGTAGAGCTGGCTACCTAGACCTCCCATATCTCGGTCAGTACAAGATTAAATGCAGGACATCTTGTGTCTCTGCTAAATAGCTTTCTAGGGTATACTGGCAACTTCGATATTAGATTTACAGTCGCGTGCTGCACTCTCTTCGCAATCGTGAGATTTCTTGTTTATCTCCATATATCCGACATTAATATTATTGGGAGATGTGTACTGCATCTGTCCCAATCATCGGGAGATTCATGGTACATATATCCCAGTACAATAATGTAGGATTGAGAGGTTTAATGTTTACCTTTCCTCAATTCCCTCATTAAGACGTCAGGATACATTCACCCATTGCCCCCACATATTCAAAATATGCATTCCGAGTTTTGCCGTGGAGCACCCGTTTCACCATCCAGCAAGTTCTGACACTGATGGTTATATGGCCAGGGCTATACATGATATGATTTCACTTGATTAATTAAGTACATTAGCATATTCTTTTAGCATCAGTCAAGTTCTCAAACATAACTTATTCAGACACGTGCTATAAAGAAATATGTACTATTTCATCAATCACTTCTCAGTCTTTATAAGACATTGGGATCTCAGTCCCTCATTTCATTTCTTTGAAAGTTCACATCTCTCAATAACATCATTATCATACTTATCAAGTCTGGGTATTCATACCCTCAATTCATCACTATCACTATTACCACTTGTTAGGTAACTATTACCTTCAGATCCTAAGACCGAGGTGTACATAGTACTTGTTACACAAGTATCTCACATGTCTCACAAGGCCTTAAGTATTTTATCACCTTTTACTAGGCAACAGTTTATTCATGGAACTCATAAGGTCCATACACATTTTGTTACTTTTACTAAGCAACAACAACATTAGGCACATAAGGCCATTCAACATATTTATTATATGAATGTCATAGCCCAAATCTGGCTATGTTCATAATCTCATGATGTCTACATGATTAATAGACATGATAACAATCATGTAAGTCATTTGTCACATCCTATGAAACATCAGTAAGACCACCATCCTTTATAAAGATTAGGGTTATCTATCAATTAGGGCTTTCCATTCCCTTTACCCAAAATTAGGGTTAGTGTTTCCCATATTACATTAATTAGGGTTTCATGCTCACATTATTAGTTCAACCCTAATATATTGCTCCACACCTCTGGGAGTATTTAAAGATATAATAAGTATTTGCTTATGATCACTATTCTCATCATATATCATTAATGATCATCAATTCAAGGCATGAGTTCATTTCTCATCCTTGTCATGGTATGATTACATCATACTCATTGATTTGGCTTACCCCATTCTCAAGGTATATTAGTCAACATTTATCAAAGTACATTGAGTTCATTACATTCTTATTGTAACAATTACATATCACACACTCCATGTGTTTCTTATTCAAGAATATTAGATTAGGGGTTCATCAAGGAATGTCTATCCTGAAATGCTGAATGTGATATCTATCATGTCATGATGTATCACTTTCTTCTCATATCCTTCTTACTTAAATAATTCATCTATCTTTGTATTAAGGTATTTCCATTCTTAATACTTTACCCACTAACTTGTCACTTTCATCATATAGTACATAGGTCACATATTAGAATTGTCCAACCATCTTTAGTGATATGGACTTATCCCATGATTAGGCATTGTTGATTTAGAATAAATCATTATCAACTATGTTAGGTATTTCAACTCTTAGGATGTTATCCACATCATTATTTAGTATAGCATACATCATTCCTAAGAGTTTCATGTTCTAATCATTGTAAGGTGTATAAGTTGTTACACATGTATAGAGTTGATTGTATAAAGATCTAGGCATCATCTTATCTCTTAGCCCCTTATTCATTAAAATATCCACATTACCATTCATATGGTTCATCAACCTTTCCCTTCATGTTTATAACATTTTCATCTTATTAATTATATTAGCTACACCCCTCTTTGGTGTATTGGCTATTAAACCCTCACTAGGGTTTCACATGTCATAGTATCATTACATGACATCATCCTGGATTGAGTCTTACATCACCTCATTGCATCAGGGTTTCATATAGCATCATTCTAATTTAGGGTTTCATATAGCATTACTCTAGATCAGGATTTCTCATTCCATATCCCACAATTAGGATTTACTATTCACATCACATTACCCTAGATTAGGGTTCCCCATAATATTAACCTTAATTAGGGGTTCTCATAACATTACCCTCAATTAGGATTTATCATGGATTCACCCTCAATTAGGGTTTCACATGGAATCACTCTCAATTAGGGCTTTACATGGAATCACTCTCAATTAGGGTTTTACATTGAATCACCCTCAATTAGGGTTTATATTCAATAACCCACGATTATGGTTTACTGTTCACATCACTTCACCCTAGATTAGGGTTTCTCATTAAAATGCCCTAAATTAGGGTTTCCCATATCATTTCCCTAAATTAGGATCATACTATCATCATGGATTTAGGATTACACGTATCATTGCCCTCATTTAGGGTTAGGATTCATTAGCCTTCATAATTAGGGTTTCATGATCTCACTATAAAGGATCATACCCTAATTAGACATTCATTCATGATGAAAGTGTTAAAACTTGACCATTCATGTAGGAAGTCTTCTCTCTCATCTTCTATAAGATGATGTTTGCTTCAGCCTTGATTAGACTAAGTCAACTCATTCTTGAAGAAGAATTGACATCATGGGTTATGTCATTATCACCATCATCATTAAGGCTTAATTATCAAAGGGTACTAATTACCTTACCCCATTAAGATACAATTACTATAATGATCTTGGATTACATCATGTATTAATCAATTAATCAATTTGTCCCTTAACCACTTTAAGTATCCATGCGACTTTGGTTAATTATCCACCAAACGGTCTTGGCCACTTAGACCCCAAACGGTCTTGACCAAATCAGACCTCAAACGGTCTTGCTCAATTAACCTCCAAACGGTCTTGGTTACATACTTGAAACCGTTTAGTAAGGTTGAGGTTGAAACCGTTTGCCCAAATGAACCCTTGAGATGGTTTGCTAAAGGTGCACACTTGAAACCGTTTGCTAAAGGTGACCCTCAAGATCGTTTTCTAAAGGTGGGTTTTGAAACTGCATGAACTCAACCGGTTTGGGATCGTTTGGTCCCAAACGGTCTTGAGACCATTTGGTCCTAAACGATCTTGAGACCATTTGGACTCAAACAGTCTTGAGACAGTTTGGTCCAAACCTCCTCAAAACCGCATGGACCAATAATGGTCTCAACCAATCAAATTGAATTAGGGTTTCCAATGTTGATTCCTTCAACCATTGAATTCATGTAACCAATCATCAATTGGACCTATCACCATAGTTCATTTAAGTTAATTAGGTCATCTTTCAACGGATTTGACCTTCAATTGACTCTCAATTGATCACCAATTAGGGTTTGAATCAATTGGATTAAGGTTTGGAATCGATGATCCTTCAACATTAATCAATGTGTAACTAGTTACTTTGAAACCATTGAACCATCAACCAAATTGAACATGACCTGACCCAAACGGTCTTGAGGTCATTTGGATGACCTCCAAATGGTCTTGAGACCATTTTCCGAAGTCAACATCAAAATCCAAGTCAACCAATTAGGGTTTGGTTCATTGGATTGATCACCAAATCAGCATTTGATTGCACTTCAACTTAGTATCTTTGGATCTTAAAACACCTAACCATACTCAACCCTAGACCTCCAAACGGTCTTGGGTGACCACCAAACGGTCTTGAGACCATTTGGGCGATCACTAAATGGTTTTGAAACCGTTTGGGTTAATCAACCCAAGTTTCAAACTCAAACAAATTGGAAATCAGCACTTAACCGGATGAGGTTTAGGTGATTGATGGGCCTTCAACTCATGAACCAATTGGAACTAATCAATAATAATTGATGGGTCATTAACCTAGATCATTATGAACAAATACCCAAACGGTCAACCCTTGTCAACATCACCAAATGGTCTTAAACCGTTTAGCCTCATGCGGTTTGGGTGCAACCATTTTGAAACCATTTGCTCCCAAACGGTTTGAAACCTTTTGCTCCCAAACGGTTTGGGAAACCGTTTGAGCAACTATGAAGACCGTTTGACCTGGGATTTTCTTTGAATAAACATCTAAGATGGTGTCATCATCTTCTTCCTTCGTGCAACCAATAACAACAACCGTGTTTCATGGAAACTTCAGCAATGATTCAAAAGAGTATCAAAAGAAGAAAACTAACCAACGATTATTGAAGAAAAGAGTGCAATAGGAATGATTAAGGGTTTGAGTTATAAAACCCGCCTCCAATTGAGCTCCAACGCTCCAAGCTAACGAAAACAATGGTTGATGAAGCTTTTGCAACTCCCCCTAGGCTCATCCTCAAGCTTTTGGTTAAAAAGATTAGCTAGGGTTGAAGAGGAGATTGAATTAAGAAGAAATCAATGATTTATTTTGATTTCCACCATGGAATCAAGGTGCAATGGGTCAAGAACCTTACCAACAAACTGTGTGTCATCCTCCAGGTCCTCCCTAGATCCCTTGGTCGGTTTCCAAGCAAGGAGAAGAAGTGGAAACGGAAAAGCCTTTCATTTGGCTTGAAAAATGTCTTTTTATAAGAAAACCAATGAGAGAGAAAATACTTTATAAAAGTCTTTTAATTCCAAAATTGTTGCCACCATATCCCCCTTGGTTTATTGTATGCAAAGTCATCTCTATCCCCACCGAGCTCCCTTCCATTATCCAAGAATAAAGGGAAAAGAAATTAAGCACCTTAACCCTTATAATAAGAATATCCATTTTTGAGTGGAAATTCTTTTTCTAATAATAATGGTGAGTGGAATTTCACCTCCTTAGGGTATGCTCGTGCCTTTGCAAGGCTTAAGCTCGTCCACACACACATCTGAATCCAACCATATTAATTTTGGTAGAAGGTCCTTCAATTATTTTATTTATTTTTGGCATTAAATTGAATTAGGGTTTCAACTAGGCTTAAATCTTGATTATTTTAATATCAAGATTCTCTCTCCTCCAACTTAATTCAAATGAGGAACCCCTCTCATTTTATTTTCTCTAAATGGTACCAAGAGATATTAGGGACCTTATTGAAGTGGTAATTTGCATATTGAACCCTAGGTTTTGGGTAAATTGCACTTTACACCAAAACTGGGTTTTAATACACAAACATTATTTTATCAGTTCTTTCTAGGTACTCAGGCTTTCATAAGCCATTCCTCTGCATCATATTCATTCTCATGATGCCAAACTTCTTGAGGAGCATGTTATTATGTAACATTTGCATGTTAACCCATTAACTTGGGTAATTTGCACATTAGTCCAAAATAAGCAAACATTGCTTCAACATTATTCAAACAGGACCAAAATTGAAACATAAGTTCCTCATAAGCCTTAATTACTTTTCACAAGATAAAATTAAGGATCTAATTAACTTGCTTAAGCAAAAATCTCAGGGTTAAGGCATAACCCAGGTCAGGGATGTTACATGATCCGCCTCCACATTGCCCCTCTTTCTAAAATTTCTTCACTGATGAAATCGTAACCTCCAAGCGAACCCAACTATCCCTAGTTTTATGGGTCTTCATGTCCTATCAGAGGAACACCCTTTAGGGCTTGAACTCTGCTTCCTACCCCAGGATCATAGACGACCCTATCGTCCATAAAACCTATATATACGAGGTCCAAAATAACCTCCTGGCTTAGAGAAACACTCCTCTCATTCCAATTTCCTCTTCCAAGCCCTGATCTAGCTCTGACTACTTGGTTTTCTCCTCTGGAGAACACCTTGCATACCCCATCCTTTTTCTATCGCCTCTAGTCAATTGGTGATTCATTAGCATCAATGGACATCCAACTTTATTTCCATATAGTTTTTGCGCCCTAGTTTACCTCAGGTTGTTGCATAGCTGACATGTGTCTCCATGGAGGAAATAGTGGTTAACCGACCATGGTGAGGCAACATACGAGTTCACCTCACATCAGGGATCGTTTCTCGACCTTATCTTGTAGGGCTTCTCCCTTTTTCTGGTGTGGTTGGTTTCTTGGTTTAATCTCCTATTATGTCATGGCAGATGTTTTTTTTTCTCACCCTACTATCCATGATCTTCTATCAAGGGATCATTCTCACCGTACCAACTCAGGAAATCCCACCAAAATGTCAAGAATCCTGGTTTTCATCACAATCTTGGGAGCAAGGTCCATGTTTTACAATTTTTTCACTTGTTCTTCACTCTTAACTAAGAACAAAGATGCCAGGTGGTAGACCATATTTGCCTATACCCAATTTAATTTTTGTCACACGCCTTAAGGGTTATTCGTGAGTTTTCAAGCTCCTGAATGGTTTTCAATCACACATCTTGTTTGAGTGGGCCCATATTCTGTGTCAAGCCCTGATTGGGATATCTCAGAGAGAGGTCCCACAACCGCATTAGACAATCTTGTCAGTGTGGATTTTATGCAGTTTCCTATTGGTTAGAACTTTAATAAATCGAATAAATTATGTACTCATCAGAAAATTTTGCAGTCAATAGAAAGTATTATTCAAGTATAATATGATTGAAGTGTTTTGAAACCCTAAATCCGTCATCCTAGACCATGTACTCTTATAAGATTCCAAATTAGGGTTTTAGTGAAGAAGATCAAGATAATGATTGATGGTAAATACATAATTTTTAAGACATAAGGGTTTCATAAACCTCAAGGAAACTTGAGGGACTTTCTCTATCATTAGTAAGTGGATTTATGCACTCTAAGTAACAAATATGGGTAAAGGGCTTTATATTCGTTCATATTTATGAAATTCAATTACAATGATATCAAGTACATATTTTAATGAATACTTGCCTACATTAATCTAGATAATGAATTTTTAGTACATTATCTTATCTAAGATCGGAATGATAACATGCACATATTTATTAAGGTAGATTTAATGTTTCAAGTTATTATGTTCAAGAGTAATTTTAAGTACAAGATAATTTATTCATGTTGTTCCTTCCAAGTTATTCAGCTTTTTGGGCACAAACTAAGCTATAGAGAGCAATGGTATTCATCAAGCTCTTGAGAGTAATGTCTTAGATCAAGCTCTTGAGATAAATGTACTTTATCAAGCTCCTGAGAGAAATGTATTTCATCAAGATCCTTATAGTAAGGTTATGAAAGCAAGACAATATAGTCAAACCAAGATAGTAATGTCAATGACAAAAAGAAATATAGATGATGATGATAAAGGATATAAAAAGTATTCAATATTTGCAATGCCTAGCTCAAGTTTTCTCAAAAGTATAGTTCATTTTTAGTTTATATAATGGTCCTAAGCGCCTCTTACTCTAATGTGTTTTCCATTTTACTTTGCATGGATTGGAACATGATGTCTGCATGATTGAAGGATAATAAAGAATAGGCAAGGAGCTTATACATTAAGAAGAAATCTAGGTGTCCAAGCCGGGTGGGGTGCCAACTATGCTAGAATAATTAGCTTATTTTTATTTTTAAGTTTAAAGAACCATGCATTAATTTTAAGTACAAGCTTTTCATTATGGACCTTGAGAATGAGAACTATTATTTTATCATGTGTTGGTTCAATAGATTATATTTTTATATATTGATCATCATGTCTGTGACATCCCTAATATGAGTTATGCTTCCACTCAATAAATTATATGTTTTAGAAAATTGGGGTGTTAAATGCCTCTATTAGTCAAATCTACACCTTCATTATGACCACATAAAGGTAATCATTGATTTAAAAGTTAACAAACACAATCAAATGATGCCTCTAACCAAGTTCAGTATTCCTTTTTTACTTCTTCATCTTGTTTAGCCAATGCAACATCAATATGTTGATCTTGATTTATTAGACCATTACATATTGTTCATGCATTATTATGATCGCTAGAAAATTTTCAACCTGCTTTTCAAGTCCTTTCTTATCCTTCCATTTTATGTATCCTCTGCTAAGAAAGGTTGGATCATGGCCGATTTATGGAAAAGATAACAATAAAGGAAAAATACTACATTTTTAGATATGCTATATTCCAACCAAATCAGATGCTCATCAAACCATGATTGATTAAAGCAATGATATTTTTTGTCAAATTGAGTAAAAGGAGAATTTTGACCTTGGGGTTGAAATGGACCCTATTGTAAATAAGCTCTACAGACAGTGTCTTGAACTTTAGCATTGTAAGTTGAAATATTCAGCCTCAAAATCAGATCAAAACTAATATCTTCTATGTTAAAATCTATCGTTGAGTTTTAGATGAAGTCGACACATGTATTTCATTGTTTTGATTTAGATTGTTATTCGATTATGATTCATGTGATTCCTCTGGTAGCTTTCTCTTGATAAATATCTCCATGATAGAATGAAAAACTACAAAATTATAAATACCTATTTGAGGCGATAATTTTATAATATAAATTGTACACATAATAGGAAAAATAAATAAAACAACATGTTATTTATTTTAACTAATTTTAAAAAATTGTCAGATAAGATATTTTTAACGTGTAATTATTGTGTGCGGAAAGGTGTCAGAAAAGTGAAAAAAAAGATTTGTGTCAAAAGTAATGAATTTGAGAATTTTATACCAAGAAAAAAGGAGAAAAAATATGCAATGTGCATAAAAAATCAAAGTCTAATAGAAGCACAATACAAAACTCCTGATTGATTAAATGACAAATTTAGTAAACAATATTAGTTTGTATTTGATAGTTCAACATGCTTGTTTGAACAAAAAATATAGTTCAAAAATGTATAGGTGCCTACGTATATATAAAAATAAATATTTCCTTACCTTACATTTGTCAATAGATCTAAGCCTGAGTTAATGTTGCGGTAGATTTTTGCACGTTTTGATAGTTGCAGCAATATCAAGGTACAAAAAAATTGACAAGAGAGAAGGCCAATAGGTGCAGCATGTCCATGCCTCGACAAATACATATATTCGGTCGTTTGATTATGATATTAGAAGCTCTAGGCAATACCAGTAAGACTACCAAAAACAAACAATAGTCCCAAATTGTATGAAAAAAAGTAAATTTCATTAGCTCTCGTTAAAAAATACACTATAAGCGTCGGCTAACGTTTGACAATCTCTACAATATGAATATGAGAGATCCTCACGGTATATTCTGAAATATAAAACGTGTTACTATCGTTTAAGCGAAGACGACATCTGGTAGGCTGTGATGACCACCTCACACTGTCGAGAAGAAACAATGCTAACCACACCACCGAAATGGACAAAGTCCATACACTACAATGTAATTGTGCAACCGACAATTTTTTTTTTTTCTAGGGACAACCTAGAAGCCAAAGGATTTGCTTTGCAGACTGCAAAAATAACCGTAAAAAAGTTACGGTGGTTTGCGTTTGCTGCGGCTCAAGTAGCAACCTGAGTAGGACGTGCCCCTCGGGCCCATGAGTGGCTTTGCCACTAGGTGGACGTCTCAGTGTAGGAGCTGGGGTGCGTAACCTTACTCTCTTTATATATATGTAAGGTTACACAATGGATGCATGGTCGTTATAAAGTGGGCGTTGCCCGGAAGGGTGTAGCTTACTGGTGATCGGACACAGACAGGGTCTCAGCTTCAAATCCTCGCAGGGACGAATAAAACTGAGATTTATGTCTGACATGGTTGGCGTTGGAACTAATATGTTGCACACTTGATTTACCTTACTCCATTAGTGTCGGGCCTCCACAGGTCAATGAGAGGTCAGGGAGAGGAAGTCTCCTTGATGACTCATCTTTTTCTAGAGTGAGTGCTTGGGATGAATTGAGAAAGAAACGAAGACTAATTCGTTTCGCATGTATCAAGAATCATTGGTGCACGAATCGTCGTACTAGGCACACATTGGGAAGTCATTTTCGGTGTGTAGCGGATATGATACATAGATAATGGATAAAGGTTAGAATTAGGGTTGGCAAAAAAGACTGGCATGAATGACCCGACTCGGATCCGAAATTTTTAAGTTTGTTAGGTTCTAAGATTTTTTGATCGAATCCGAAATTGATCCGACCAAAAGAACCCAAAATTAATTTATGGTCGGATCTGAGTTTGGACTTTCCACCCAAATTGACTCGATTGTCCCGAAATCACAATTTATATTTAAATAAAATTATAAATACTAAAATTTAATACACCCAATGACCTATGAATTTAATTATAAAAACGACCGTAAAGTTTATTTTGACAATTTTGTATTGATTTGTATGATTTATTATACTAGTTGTTTTATGAATTGGTTTTTAAACTTTCCAACAAACTAAAATTAGCTTTATTTATTTCTCAATCATATTATAAGTTTGTTTATATTGAAATTTGTTATTTACACTTGGTAATTGTCAATGAATAAACAAAACATAGATTTTTTTTAAAATTATTCTCGTGGCTTGGGTTTACCGGTCAGATTTGATGAATCTGAAAATATTTTCAGGTCAGGTTCAGATCCAGGATTTCGACACGAAAATCATCATTTGATGTCAACTCAAAATGAAACTCGATCAACTCGAACTCGATTGTCACCTCTGGCTGGAATGCAATCGTACGGGCGGGCGGGCTAGCTGGGTCTCATCGGGCGTGCGGCAATACAGGAGACGGGATAACAGCGGAGAAAACAAGCAAGCTTGGGCTGTGTTTGTTCCACAAGTACAGTACCGGCACGTTAAACAAAACCTAAGTGGCATATTTGCCACTGTTTGTTGCGTTGTTTAGAGGACAAATAAGTTGTCATACGGCTTAGTTAATTTGAAAATTTCCTAATAATGTATCATATGAAATCCTCACGGCAGAAACTTTGTAAATTTGCCATAGATGTCTATTGTCCGTGGAACCCCTTTAGTAATTTCTTTAATACAAGTAAAGATATTTATGTATAGGGCATTGATAGACTTTTTACATATACAAAATGATAACTTATGTTTGTATCAAACAATGGACATCTTATTATTAAATTCATTTTTATTACTTCAAATAATAATTATCTTCTACAAAGTTACCATATCATTGTTAGTTTGTCCGTGACAACTTCATTTACCATAACGGTGTTCCAAACACAACCTTGCGTGCAAAGTGGCGGCAGGTAACATTATTCTTGTGTCCCTCGTGGATACCGCATGCAGCGCGATTACCGCTCGCTCTCACCACCTGGCACTTCTTTGGCGGGCTGGTTGAGGGTGCGAGAACTCGTGGGACTGACAGACTGGATAATCAATATAGTGGCCAGAGTGATATCCCATATCCTGCGGGGTGAAGAAAGATAACTGAGGATTTTAGTCAGTACAAACCTCGTGTGTGGCAAGTATGTGGGCCATACCGTCACAGTTATATTCAGTGTTTTTAAAACCGAACCGGACCGGCCGGTCCGACCGGTCAGACCGGTGAACCGGTAGCTGACCGGTCCGGAAGCCTAAAAAACCGGTAATGTGTCTTTTTCCGGTCCAACCGGTCAGAAATACGGTCCAACCGGTCCAACCAGCCGGTCGGACCGAATCGGATTTAACCAGTGGTTCAAAGAGAAGAAAAAATAGAAGGTAGAATACATATGGGAATTTACATATATGTATATACATATGGTATATATATGTATATGTAGGTATTTATTTATATAGAAAATATACATATAAGGTAGAATACATACATATATATGTATATATGTACAAATATAAGTATATTTGTATATATGCATATATATATGTATGTGTGAATGTATGTGTATATCTACATAATAATATATATGTATACCGGTGGTTCAAAGAGAAGAAAAAACAGAAGGTAGAATACATATAGGAATTTACATATATGTATATACATATGGTATATATATGTATGTATGTATTTATTTATATAGAAAATATACATATAAGGTAGAATGCATATATATATATATATATATATATATATATATATGTATGTATGTATGTATATATGTACAAATATAAGTATATTTGTATATATGCATATATATGTATGTGTGAATGTATGTGTATATCTACATAATAATATATATGTATACATATATATTTATATACATACATATATATAATGTATATATATGTATGTATACATTTGCACAACAATATATATGTATACACATATATTTATATATATATATATATATACATATATATACAATGTATATATATTTAAATATATATGTGTGTATATATACACAAACTATATATATATATATATATAACTTGTGCAGTTCAACCGGTTTGACCGGTCCGACCGCTAATTGCCTTTTATCATGGTGACCGGTTCGGTTTTTTCGGTTCAAATATTTTTTTATGTCATGCTGACATCATTTCCGGTCCAACCGGTTCAACCACTCCGGTTGAACTCGACTCAATCTGGTCTGAGTCAATACCGGTCCGACCACCGGTTCGGTTCTGAAAACATTGGTTATATTCATTTACTTCCGGGTCAGTTCTGCGTCACGTGCTTCCTTCACTTGGTTGAAGCTCAACTTCACCGAGTGGGTAAACCAATATTTGGTACACAAAGTGATGGGAAAATAGGGGCCCTATAATGTTAATTTAACATTATATATATATATATATATATATATATATATATATATATATATATATAGAGAGAGAGAGAGAGAGAGAGAGAGAGTATTATAGTATTATATTCCTCTTAGAGGAGAACATAGAACAAACAAAATTCCTTCCCTTCATCTTTATTTGTCACCTCTTCTCCTAGTAATCCACATAAATGAAATGAAAAGAAAGTCGTGATTGAATTATTAGTACACCGTGATACGCCAACTTAACTTGGCTTATCTTAGGCCAAACCCAGTGCACATGGCGGGTTTTGGAACTATAGCTCTTTCTTCAAACGTGATGCCCTTATACCTCCCTCCATATGGGGCACATATAGGACTTGTTTAATTAAAACTATTTACATGGATTTGTAAGAATGGAACATTTTGATAATCTAGAAAAAAGTTGTTTTTGGATTTCAACGCTTATGTAATACCAGTCCTTATACTTACTTACTAGTGCTACGATGAATGAGGTTGTAAAGAGATTATTGTTCTATAGGGTAAAAGTATCAGAGACATTCTTCGCACCACCAAACTAAACATAATCCTTTCTCTGTTGAACGAGAGAACACCTTTAAGGCTAACAACTCTAGCTAAACAAACATGTCAACAATGTCAAAGTTTGGATTTGAACTGTGGCTGGACCGCAAGCTTGCATTCCATCCAAGTGAAATTTATTTAAAACTTCCAAGGACCAAGATGCAGCACTACCACTAGATCCTCTTTAGAAGCCAACATCAAGCATACATATATTGATAGCACGCAATTGCGAAAACAAGACGCACAATGGACCAACTGGTGGGATAACAAATAAGTTGAATTTTGATTTAAATGATCATTGTAAAAAGAAAATAAGGCCATAAAAAATCAAAATAGCACTCTTCAACTGGTTACTATTCAATTTGTCAAAATGTTTTATCACAATATTTATTGTCTAGGACAACACATCTTAAGTTGGGAGTTTCCTGGCAAAGACGCACATTATCATGTCATAATTATGATGCCATGCTAACTTCTCATATTTCTTTAATAGTCTTGATAATCAGTAAATAACACATATAAAATTCGTTTTATGCCGGCCATAGGAAAAGCATGCAGAACACTATTTGATCTATGCCCAAACAAATAAGCAACATACTAAATGTGGTGGTTGTGACATCACCATCGGGAAGCCGAAGCCACTCCCACTTCGCCCCCCCCCCCATTCCTCAACTACTTACTCTCACTCCTCCCACATGACCCCTTCGTGTTCCTTCTTTCACTGATCTTGTCAAAATATTTTATGCTTATTTATATTATAAGTTTTACGCGAGTCTTCTTAACTATAAATGATTTGATAGTTACATTTGATATATATTACTTTTAATTATAATTTATGACTAACATAATTCTCTTCATATAAATCTAGTGATAAATTTAAATAATACACATGTATTATATTCGATAATATTTCAAACCAATGAATACGATGGCATATAACCAAACACTAAAATATTAAGCATGTAATACCATGGTACAATACTTAGATAAGATATACCTAACACAATAGAAAAAAATTCACAATACAACAAATGATCATATCTACATATAAATAAGGGTGTATCTCTTGATATAAATCAAAAGAATGGATGCACCAAAATATTTATCTTTAAAATAAATATATAAATGCACTATTATTACATTTGTATGAAACATTTAATTTTATTTTAAAGCATGCTTCGTTTTTTTTATTTAAATTTATGATAACAAAGCAATTACATTTTTGTACGTGGAGTAGGGAGTGTACCTGAGTATTTTTTTTGGAGTTCTACTAAGATAATATAAATAAAAAATCATAATATGGTATCACAATTGAAAATATTGAAAAATTGTGGGATGACACATTGTCTCTTATAGGAGCAATGCGCCCCCAAATGGGTCACATTGCTCCACAAAACTACATTTGGTTAAAAATTAGAAATGAAAAGATGACGAGTTCATAATTGAAAGTGCCCTTAAAATATCTGACAAAAAAAGAAAATCAAATGTTATACAAGGAAATCTTTCAAAAATACCAAAATACAAATATTGTTGTCATGATATGAGCAATGCACACCAAAGAGAATCGTGTGGTTCCAAAAAAGTAACATCTATTGTAAACCAATTTGTTGATGAGACATTAAAATAAGTGAAAAATGACATTTAATTTGTTTAGTTAAAAAGGAAACACCACATGTTAACATTGACATGGTCACTTTTTCATTCAACATAACCAACTACAACTTAGACATATTCATCAAACCTCTCCTTCTATCCAAAAGAGAAACGACACCATGTTGTCTACTGACATGTAATATAGACCTTTCAAGTTTAACTTTGATTCATCTTCTTCACTAATACCTTTTTGCATCATGTTAGGCAAAAAAATGTAGGAATTAGTATACTTCGCATGTTTGACCATTCCTTTGTAAAGTTAGTACTATGATAGATTTACGTAGGTGATCTTGAAACAATATATTTTATTTTTAACTAGGAGCAAATCTACACCAACATATTTAATTAAGACATTGTAAAAGTTCTTATTTAGTTTTAAATATTTCATTGAATTTTCTTATAGATTTGAATTCATCTACATATATCCTAGAAGTAGTAAGCAGTCCACTTTATTAAAATTAATAATCTCAATATATTTACTTCCTTTAAAATTTTATAAAAAATATTTTTATTTATGATAGATTTTTATTTTGAATCATGTGGGATTGAGTTACGACCAATATAATAAGTATGGTAGCAACTTTATTTTTCTTTTTGTTATGATACATCATGTCTTTGAAAATTATAATATTGAAAATTTTCTTATCTTGATGGTCTTAGTTCTTAAATATAGTAATGGTCACAATGTACTGTATTTTGTATAATATAATTACTTTTTACGATACCATAGAGACTACACATGATAGTACAGAGAGACATAAATTACTATTTTTCTACCCATTGTTTTTGTGAGACGGATATGACAAAAGAAAATTTGAAGATAGAGAAAAAATGTGAAAGATAGTTTAATATTTTATTTGAATGTGGAGGTGACGGGTAGTCCAATAGTGTGATTCAGCAAACCCCAATGAGGGACGCAAGTTAGACTCTGGTTGCCAACCTTTGGAGTACAATAAAGCTCTACGTTATTGAAGGTGTCGTGGTATTCCCAAGTATGCGACTGGTTTAAGAGTTTACCATGATGGAGTGAGTCCAATAGTGGTCCATCCTGGGAGAGGTTCCTCATTGTCAAAAAATATAAAATTATTTTGAATGACTTGATAATGATAAAACTCTATTTGCGGTTTTTAATACAGAAGTCATGTGTAAAGCACGTACATATACTAGTATGTTTGAAATGAACAACTTACGGTGAGAATTTTTGTCTGTAATTTTTTTAAAACCATAAGAGTAGCGCACCATAATGGTTTTAAAGATTTAAAACCATGTCCACACTTACCATTTGGTGCGGTTATATAACATAAAATATGATATGGTTATCTACTAGTATGATATTTTTCCAACAACATTATCATCCCTAATCACTAGTCGCACCAACTGATAAGTGCAATATTTCCACATAATGAGTCCTTAAATACTGAAAAAACATGTTCAGATCTAAGACACGTAGGAAAATAGAAAATAATTATTTACCGAATACATAAGTAAATATTATAATCACGCGATGTATTGCATTTGTTCAAAGACAAACACGGCCATTAACTCTCTGCCCCGCCAATTCATCCAGAAACTTCCGGAGTCATGCTTGTTGAAGTTGCCTTTAAGAGCCACTCCCAACTGATGGGTATCAATATTCATGTTCTGCATGATGTGGGAGTGTACATCGTGATGAAAGTCCCCCACCCCCTCACACCCAATTAGCTCTTACATCATAAATGTATGCTATCCCGTTGATCTGTGTCATGATTCTACCTGGTGAAAGTACTACCATCAAGGTGTTCAGTTACAATATGGCTCCAATGGCGAACTCCAATCAATCTATGAAATTTTGCTAAAGCATGGATGGATCTAGACAATGCAGAAGTCAATCACATGCCACGAAGTGTAAGTAATTTGGCAGACTCTATTACAAACAAATTTTGTGCTCTTTTATTTATTCACGATTTACTGATGTTAAGCCGAGTTGGCTAACATTAGATGCAGACATTTTCTTTGACTCGTTTTGGCATATTTTAAGACTATGATGAATAATAACTAAACTTCTACATATTTTGTACAAAAGTGCACAAAATATAGAGTATGAAAATTATTTCACAAAAGTACATAAAAGTATTAATTATCACTCGATCTCAGTATATACAAAGAAAGTCCACAAAATTTACACACATAGAACACCAACACATGAAAGTACACGTTAATACAAAAACCTGTGTACAAAAGATACATAGTTTGTACATATTCAGTACGTGAAACCTTTGCTTTCCTTCCTTTCATCAGACAATGAAGAAAATTATGAAATGATAACACTATAAACTTGCTATCTTATTTACAAGGCTCTCAAACAGTCAATGATCTTGAAAAAATCTTCTATTATGGACAAGTGATGTTGCCTCTGGTCGAGGTATAGAGCACTCGACTATCTCATTAGGAATCTTGTTTGGCAGGCATGTATTAGTTCTTTAGAGTAGGATTGGGCATTATATCGAGCCAGACTGACAACCCACGCCCGGGCACGCATAACCTGACCCGAACTTGATCTGGATAAGTTACATAGGTAGGCCAGGCTAAACTTTTTGACACATATTGTTATATGGATCAGACTAGAGCCAAGTTCAACGCATACCCAAAAATTTAGATATTGGGATTGTCTAAATATATATATGTATATATGACGACCAATTTATACGGAGTGTAATTTTTGTATAAGATAAAGTTCACCCCAAACATCTCAAATGATGTTTCCATCTAAGGGCATACTTAGTTTCAAGTAAATGAAATACATATTTAAGATTTTAAATAAATAAACCATATCAAGGTTAGCTCAGTTGGTAACCACAGTGTTTTTTTTAATAGGAGATCTTGGGTTCAGTCCCCTCAGGGACACACTTCATGGAGAAAACCTCATGGCATAAGCACTGGTCAAGGACTAGCCTTTGCAATCACATTTCATCGCATAGGATGACTTGTCAACTAAATTTCTACTTTGGGGGTCTACCTTGTTGGATTGGGTCCAATGTGACCCCGTCTAGAAGTTGTAACACCCCTGACCTGGGTTATGAACTAACCCTAGAAGTTTTGCCTAAATAGGTAATTATTATACTTGTGAACACTCCCTGGCATGAAATTAAGTTCCTCAGGAACATTTACTTTCGATTTTGCTCCTTTTTGTATAAAGTTGTAGCATTGTGTTGTATGCAGGGACCTATGTGCAAATTACCCAGTTCAAGGGTTGAACTTGCAAATTTCACAAGATAAGATGTTCTTTTGATGTTAAGACATCATGAAGATGTCTATGATAAAGTTTGAGGGATTTCCCAAGCTTGAGCACCAAGGTGCAGCTGTGGAAGCAATCCCCATGCTCAGAAACCCTAATTTGGGGTAAAGTGCAATTTACCCAAATTGAGGGGTCCAACTTGTAATTTTCACCATCTAGAACATCTTTTATGAATCTTGTCATCATTTAGAGTAGAAATGATGAAGGAGATACATCATTCACTAATCAGATGAGAAAAAATGATCTTTGTGATAGAAATCACCTAAAATGGGTACAAAACCCTTTCATGTATGTACCCTAGTTGAAGGTTGGATTCCTTTACCCTTAGATCTTGAGTTTTCTTGAGATTTGCATAAGATTAGATGGGCTTGGACGTGCCCTTGAACAAGGAGGGACCTAGATGTGAATTTTGAATTTGAAAGGTCCTTGTAGTAAAAAATAGGCTAAAGCTATAAAAGCTTTTTCCTTTGCAAACGAGCAAACGACCTTGCTCCTGTTTCATTCACTCCCTCTCATTCTCAAACCGACTAAGGAGAGCTCTGGAGCTCAGGAGGACGAACAAGGGAGTGCAAGGTAGGTTTGGATCCTTCCTTTTTGCTCAAATTCTTGGATGAAACTCGGATTTAAGGTCAAATTCATGGCTAGCTCACTTAGCTCCATCTTTCTAGCCATCTCTTCTCAACCTTCCTTGGAGGATTCACCTTGGCCGACCTGTGGAGCTTCTAGGACGCCATTAAAGGCTTGGAACTCGAAAGCTTGGAGCTCAAGGAGCAAGCTTTAGGCGGGTTTTATAACTCTAAACTTTATGCTTTGATTATACATCTTTCTATGCATATAGTTGATAGATCTTCTTCTTCCCTATCTTCCCTTGCATCCTTGCAAGCAAAAACGTGAAGAACTGCTACTGTTCTTAAGGTGGAAGATAAGGGCGTTGATTCCTATGCTTATCCACAGATTTTCACTTTATCAAACGACCTCCACCTATTGCTCAAAACGGTTTCAAACCGTTTGGTGGGCAAACGGTTTCAGGGTCGTTTGAGGGCAAACGGTCTCAAGACCGTTTGGTCCCGTTGACCAAGCGAAGACCGTTTGGGAATCTTGTTCATAATTATGTAGGTCAATCACCCACGAAATTTGAGAGGTTAACTCCAAAGGAATCGTGAGATATGAGCAAATCAATTAGCAAAACGAATTGAATTAAATTCTGATTTGCAATCTGTTTAATTTGCCCTTTTTGGGAAAACGGTCTCAAGACCGTTTAAGATGGTTGACTAAACGTTGACCGTTTGGGATTACTGTTCATAATGATGTTAATTAACGACTCACCAAATTTTATGGATTAATTCCAAACGAGTCATGAGTTGAAGGATGATTAATAGGGCAAACCCTAATTGAAATTAGTGCTGAATCTCCTATGAGTTAAGTTGAGATTTTGGGTTGCTTAGCCCAAACGGTTTCAAGACCGTTTGGGAATCACCCAAACGGTCTCAAGACCGTTTGGGGGTCACCCCAAGACCGTTTGGAGGTCTGGGGTCAAGTATAGTTGATCAATTGAAGGCCCAAAGGCACCAAATCATATTGCAATTAAGTATTGATGTGATGATCAACTCAATAGATCAAACCTTGATGAATTTTCACTAAAGTCCAAAGGATGGATGGGCAAACGGTCTCAAGACCGTTTGGAACTCATCCAAACGGTCTCAAGACCGTTTGGTGTCAACCCAAGACCGTTTGGAGGTCTAGGGTTAAGGTAATTGACCTATTGAGGGCCCAATTACAGTGGGTTAGTGAAACAATCAAATTGCTGTTTTCTAAGTATAGATCTTGTTGAGTTTTGGGTTGAAGGACCCAAACGGTCTCAAGACCGTTTGGGGATTCCACCAAATGGTCCCAAGACCGTTTGGGCACAACCCAAGACCGTTTGAAGGTCTAGGGTTGAGTTAATCTAATGGTTTGAGGGTCCAATTGTAGGAAATTGATGCATTGTTGAAAATTGCTGATTTTGACCTAATTGGATTTCAACCTTAGTCAAAACGACTTGGTTTTTGGTCAAACTTTGGGCAAACGGTCTCAAGACCGTTTGGATGATGTCCAAACGACCTCAAGACCGTTTGGGCCAAGTTTGAGCCCAATTGGAGGTCAATTGATAGGTTCAACCTTGAATTGATTCACACTGTTGAATATTGATGACCAATCAATTTGAAACCCTAATTGAGAACGATTGAACCCTAATTGGTTTGCAATTGAGGGTCAATTTGATGACTAAGTGGCTAAGACAAACCCTAATTGGCTCAATTTATAAGTGGTTAGCATATCTTTAACCAATTGAGGGCTTCAACATATATATCCTTGAACTTTGGTGACCTTTGAACCCCTTTGGAGGTCCAAACGGTTTGAGCCCATTTGGACCAAACGGTCTCAAGACCGTTTGGGTCCAAACGGTCTCAAGACCGTTTGAGACCAAACGGTCTCAAGACCGTTTGGGGCCAAACGGTCTCAAGACCGTTTGGGCTCAAACGACCTCAAGACCGTTTGGGTTCAAACGACCTCAAGGTCGAATGGTCCAAACGACCTCAAACCGATTGAAGCTCCAAACGGTTTGGAAGTCAACCCTTCCAAACGGTCTTCACCTCCAAACGGTCTCAAGACCGTTTGGATCCAAACGGTCTCAAGACCGTTTGAGGGCCAAACGGTCTTAAGACCGTTTGGGTGGTTGAAACCGTTTGAAGGTTGAAACCGTTTGGAGATTTGTGATGGTTTGTACTTAACCATTTGATGATGTAATCAGTTCAATGGTGATTCAATCTAAACCTTAATGGTAACCTAGGTCATTAAGGGACTATGTGATTAATAAGTTAACCCATGATGGTGATCATGTGGCAAATTACCAAAATACCCTTGAGGGGTCTAAAAGGGTAAAACCTTGTTCTAAGCAAACCCTAATCACATGATGCTGATGTTTCGGCTTATGCTAGCCAATGGAAACTTATCTCAACCTGATCTAGAGTGGTGTTGTCACCATCTACTAGTGAGAGGAGAGAGGAAGTATTTCTAGAGAGAGGAAGTATCCTAGAGAGAGAAAGTACCCTTTTTAGGAGGAAACTCTAGTAAGATACTTCATATACATATGAATGTGCATGATTAGGGAATGACCCACCTATGTGAGGTCATGGAAACCCTAATTATGATATCTAATGGATCTTAATCCTAAGTAAGAGCCTTCATGATGATGTTTCTCTTACATGATGATGTAATGAGTACAATTCACCATGGAGTGAATAGTAAACCCTAAGTTTAGGGTGAAGACATGAAAAATGAATAGTAATCCCTAATTCAATTGAATAAAACCCTAGTTAATGACCAGTTGAGGGTTAACTAAGGGTCAAATCAGTTGAAGGTTGACCTATTTAACTCAATTGAAGTATGAGGGTAGGTCCAACTGATGAATGGTTCCATGAATTCAATGGTTGAAGGAACCAACATTGGAAACTCTAATTCATTTGGGTGCTTTATGTAAAGGAGGTCTAATGTGATTGAATATCTTGAGAATCAAGACGATAAATGATCCATCGACCCAGTGGTGAATAATAATGATAAACAAATAAGGTACAAAGGTTGGAACCCTAATAAGTATCTAAGGGACTAGTACCAATTAAGGAATGAATCCCTAATTGCTTACTGAACCAATGACCTGATACACTATGTTAAGCTGAGTTGTATACTCTTGATTGAAGGGTTGATATGACCTAATCAATTTAAGATGATGTTAACATGAATTCATATTTGAATATAATTCATGTGGTGTTTAAGGGTATGATCCTTAGGAAGAGAGAGATCATGAAACCCTAGACATGTATATAAACCCCTATTGTCAGGACTTTTGGGTTTTTAACCCTAGTTGAGGGTGATTCCATGTGAATCCCTAGTTGAGGGTGATTCCATGTGAATCCCTAGTTGAGGGTGATTCCTTGTAAATCCCTAGTTGAGGGTGATTCCATGTGAATCCCTAGTTGAGGGTGATTCCTTGCAAATCCCTAGTTGAGGGTAACTTCATGTGAAACCATAATTGAGAATGCATCCTTAATTGTTGAATTGTTTGCTATTATCTGTTGAATGAACCATGCAGGTTGTTATGAGATGATAGGCATATCCAGGTAGGGAATGCCATGTCATACTAATGAGCTTTGCATATTGTTATAAGATAATGGGCATATCCAGGTATGGAATGCCATGATATATTCATTGAAAGCATGTCTTAAGCTTTATGAATAGTAACCCTTGTTGATGCACTGTGAGTGACATCTTTTGTAATTATGGGCTGTAAGAGCCATAAATGTTATCAAAGTCATGCTTGACAGATGACTTGAGATGAAATAACTGATGATTGTGAAAAGTTAGACCTGCTACATTTTAAGTATTCTCATATATAGCTGTTTTTTTGTAAGATGATAAGAATACTGAATGTACCTAGCTGATTAAGAGAATTAGTGAGAGGAATTGATGTAGATTCATGTAGTCCGTCATTCCTTCACTAAAAGAGAAATGGTGAGAGGAGTTGATGTAGATTCATGTAGTCCATCATTCCCCACCGCACAGTCAAAGAGGTGAGATGCATCCCTGCACTCCCTTAAAAACATAATCAACAGCGTAGTATATCTGTTAGAGTTATCTACGAGTTATTTGATTGATGTTACTTTAAACAGCATAGAGGTTCTCATATTTTGATATTGATTGAACTCTGCTTATCATTAAAACTGCTAGTGAATATCTTGAAGGCTATTATTGCTTTAGTTATTCCCTGCTTTGTTTATAAAGCTTATAGTGGAGAGTTATAACTCTCGCTGGGGCAATTACGTATAATTGTCTCACCCCGTAGACTTCTACTTTTTAGGTGGTCGTCGAAGACGGAGGGACAAGAACTCAGGTGACCAATCCCAGCAGCATCAGGGGCAGTAGTTATCTCAGGTGGAGATCCAACCTGCTTCATGATGTAGTATAGAGTTTGTCCTATGTGTCCTCTGTATTCTCAGGTCCTGGAGTGTTTTGAGTATGAACTCTTGAGAAGTTTTGTATCATGTTGTATATAGTCACTCAAGAAGTTTTTGTTAGTGATGTAAATAGTTAAATCCTTTTTATAGAAAAGGTATGTGGTTTCAAGCTCTTGTCTCAAAAAGTTTTAATTTCTCGTGATTTTTGGTCTTCCGCTGTTTACCGAATGCTTCCGCACATGTTTAAATCGAGATTAATTCGTGGTTTGGAGATCGGAGCCCACAGAAGTGGTTCCTCGACACCAAAATAATCAATAATTTAAACTGTATACTTTAATAATCCAATTTGTTTGGTTAGTTAGACACCAAGTAATTTTTTTTGCATCGCTTTCCAATATCAGAATCAAACGTAATGGTTTCAATAAATTTTACCTATTAAAATCTTACATAATTGTTGAGACACCCTTAAAAAATTAGACTGCAATTTAATCTATCACACTTTTATTTCACCAATTGATTATGTAAAGTGGAGTTGACTTTTATTTTCTATCATAACATTTGACCACATATAACCAAATTAAGGAAATAGATTCATTGTGGTATATGTTTGGTGTGCTTCTATTTTAAATTGAACCAAATAATTTTAAGATATACAATATTAAATTTATAAGTCTATGATTATAAAAGTATTTACTTTGATATGTTGTTTGGGCCAGCCCGAACCCACCCTGAGATCTGGATTTGTTATGTAATTGGGCATGGACTGAATTTTATAAAAACTCATGGGCCCAATCTTGACCAACAATTCAATAAACAATATGGGTTTGGGTATGGGCCAAGAAGAATACAATAGGATCCAGCCAAATACTCATCCTTACTTTAGAGTGGGGCATACTAAGTATATCTTCTTATTTCAAATTAGGCACAATTGTACTTTTCTCCATGTGGCGTCCTGAAAACTCAATGTTGTGTCCCCAAATTGTTCCCTTTGTGTAAATTACCCTTGTCTAAATAGCGTAGCTAAGGAGAACAGTGGACAATTGTTATAATCTTGTCCCTACTTAGTAGGTAATTGACAATTGTGAGTTTCTATGCTCAATTTTCAAACGTTCAATGTGAATTTGATATCTAATGCATATGTGCATGACTTTTATTCAGAAACATAGTTGGAAATATGTTGGATTTTATTCAAACTCCTAATGTACAATAATTTTAGCTTGTTGAGGCTCAATGCATTAATATCAAAAGTTGATGAGAAGTTCGATGGTTAAAATATCAATTGAATAAATGATTCTTAGTATTTTATTAGTAGATCGAATTGCTATGAAAATTAGATTAATCTAATATACATTTCATGTGATGATCAACTAAAATTTTAAGAATTTTTTTTCATTAGTGGACCTATATACCAATTGTATTTTATCGGTGCATATTCAACCAACCATACTAAAATATTGAAATTTTATCAATATAGTATTTGATTGCTAACTTTGAATTGGATAAATTTAAAGTATATCTCTTAAAATATATTTCAGACAACATAATAAATGTTTATGATTTTTTGATCTCGTTTAAGGGAATAAATGACTTATGCATGGGCTAACTATTTGAGTCAAGAGGTGACCGTTGACCAACTGTTAGGCTGGGGATAAAGTAGAATTTGACATTGTATTGATGGACTTAAGGGCTCAAATTCAATCTATAGATTCATTAACATGTAATCCATAAACTCATAACTCTAAGATTAGCTATTTTAGCGATTCTAGAGGCATTTGAGAGATTTTACTAAAAAAACAAAGAATAGTGATTGCTCTTTATTTCAGAGATAATCGAGGTTAGATTTAGATATGGTATAGTTTCCTACTACTATAATTTTGAAATTTTATATAGACTTGCCACCTAGTATACTTCCTCTTCTCCTTTCCTTGAAATCTTGAGAGATTTTACTAAAATAGCAAAGAATATCCACTGCTTTTTATTTCTGAGATAATCGAGGTTATATTTAGATATGATATAGTTTCCCACTACTATAGTTTAATATTTATATAGACTTACCGCCTATTGTACTTTTCTTCTCATTTCCTTGAAATCTCCTTAGAATGGATCTAAGATGCTATGTGAAGCCCTCTTCTGGTGGGGAAAAGCGTTGTTATGAAGAATTGACTCATTTGGTGGTCAATCCTAATTGAATAGAAAATTATAACCTAGATAAGTGACAAAGGTGAGTGGGTAAAAGAATATTTCAAACAATTGTACTTAATGAGACTATTCCAGTTGGATTCTCAATTACTCCTTAGATGACAATACACGAAAGTTATTGTTCATGAATTTAGTTTACTCAACATTTCATACCATGTTCCAAGTTTTATGTAAAGATGTAGATACAAAAATCCATATATCTTGAATATTAGAGTATTTACAAATTTATTCTAGAATTTATTAGAATTCTGTTTCTAAATTGTTCTGGTGTTTGAACAACAGTCTATTTGAAATCCATATAATTTCTTACATGGTCCTACATTTATGATTAGTGTGTTTAATCAAACATGCTTCATCAATTTGATTTCATATCTTGATAAGATAAAATTTTTGATACATATAATACATAACTTGTGCAAAAAGAAACAGATGATGGAAAATCCAATTTAGTATGCTTCTAAAAGCATAAATGCTTCTTTTAATAGTAGATAGATGATTGAAGTGATTCATGTGAAAATTTGAGTTGCCAATTGAATATAATTTTATATACGGATATATTTTTATTATGTGATGTCTAAATTCTAGCTCTGATTCATTTCATGAAATATACAAGTTTTTATGCTACTAAAAGTAAATAGAAATGGCATTCCCCCAGATAGTGATGTTGTTGATGCTATGCACAAAATCGAGAAATGTTGAATGAGAATGATTACATAAGTATACTTCATATCTAATTGAATATAAGAGAAATGTTATATGTGAATGAACAATGAGAAACCCTGAGAGAAGTGTGACCAGTATGTTAAGTATTTAAGAAATGAGAAATCCTTAGGGAAGGGTAATAAATATGTTAAGAATTCAACATACCTAGAGAAATGTTTGACCTGATCAAGAACTCTCACGTTTGTGGATTGCAATTTAGGTCTTTTTCTTCTGACCCTCTGGCATGGGGAAGGAGACTGGCTGCCAGTGCGCAACTACATTTCTCCCTTGGGCTTTCGTCAGCACCCACGCTACTATAGGTCCTTGTCTCTTGGATCTGGCTAGTCATCACATCCCCACCTTCACATCTCTACACCCCCAATTAGACTATGTCTTGCATCTAGATCTAGTCTCCTTGTCCCAGGTGCATGAGGAGGTGTTTCAAAGTGTGGCTTCACCCCCAGGTGCAACAATCACTCTTCAACATAAGTGATGCAGAACCTCTAGCTCATATATTTTCATGTGAAATTTTGAGTTTCTAGTTGAATATCATTTTATGTACACACATACTTTTTATTTAGTGATGTACAAATGCTAGATCAGATCATTTTTACGAAATGCATAACTTGTTATGCTACTTAAAGTATACTTGATTGAAACTTCCCCTGATAGGGATGTTATTGATTCTATGTGAATGAGAAATATTACATCCGTATACCTCATATCTGATTGAAGATATAAAAAATGTTATATGTGAACAAGAAATGAGAAACCTATTGCTATGTATGCCCAGAGATCCAATCATATGATGATTGTAGTGGCATATCTTGTAAACAATTTATTTAGTAATAAAAATTAATTCCCTTTATGTCATTTTAGTCAGTTACAAGATAACAATATAACGTGATAAATGTCTAAAGAATGATTATACTCGATCCCAAATGTCTTCAGGTTTAGGACCTGGACAATGAGATCATATGTATGATAAGAGTTCATACATTCTCGTTATGTCCCTAGTTGGATGTTACTGTGGAAGCAATATAGACAACAATACTACATAAGATTATAATATGTCTCGATTAATGATATAATCTCATCAGTCACTATATGTGATATCAAACCAAATACATAGGTACTTGTTAGAGAATAGAGTATCAGATAAACCTACCTTGAGAGTGATACACGGAAACCATAGAATGGTAGTCAGAATCAACTCCCATAAGTATGGGTGGTGATTGTGGTTCTTAGATATGAAACCAATATAATCATCACATGTTATTTTATGTACTTTGAAACCATCCACCTTGACCTTGAATGAAATTTTCCAAAAAGATGGTTCTTGGGTGCATTGTGACACATGGGATGACTGTGAGTGATCTAGATGGAATATGTCCCTTCTATAGGAGTATGATATCCTGGACAATTGATAAGTGAGACTGAGAAATGCATGGCCATGCTCTTGTGAGTCAATATGTGATGTTGAGCTCATATGTATCTTAGATAGTTTGCTCTAGTTCAAGGAACAAAGATCGAACGTTGAAGAGGATGAACATCCCATTCCTCGAGTTCAATCTAGACATCAGTGATAAATGAACTATACAATCAAGTTTATATAATTGGTGTATCATTCATAAAGGAACTGTACAATCTATTATTATATCAGGTCCATGAGACGATTGGTTCAAAAGCTAAACCAATCTTTAGGGAATCGACCGGTCCACGTTGTGAAGTGACTGGTTGGTTGATTGATATGATTGGATCAAGGATTCATGATGATGTCATGTTGTGCATTAGTTAGATATTAATTATCAATACAACTGTGATTGGAAAATATAGTGAAATGACTGGCTCAAGGGTTTAACCGGCCGACTCACAAGCCAACCAATTAGTTCATTATTGAACTAGCCATTTTGTCAGTCATAGGATACAAAAATTCATGAATAACCTGTCACTTCAACTCCCACTCAGAATAGAACTCCTGACCCCAATACTCCTACAAATAGAGGGGTATTTGAGGCTTTCTAGAGACACAACAACAATCTCTAAAAATTGTTGTCTTCTGATAGTCGTGATAACATGAGAACCCAAGAAATTTCTACCCGTCAAAGGGAGGGATAGAAAGGGAGAGATAATTTGGAGAGCAAGTCGGCAGTAGCACGCTGACTAGAAGGGACAACTCCTTCTTTTCTAGTCAATTAGAATGACATGAGTTCCATGTGATCTGACTATAGAGGTGAGGAGGTTGTTGCTTGCCTCTAGGAGGACAAAGTTAATTGTTATCTATGGTGATCAACCAGTAGGCCACTATTGATATTATCCAGGTGGAACTTGAAGAAAGACACATGCTTATGCAATAGAATTGTTACTAGACTTGCTCCATGTTCAGGTATAACCTTGTAACCATCCTTTCCATTATATTATTGTTGATGTGATCTACTATTCAAAGGGAAATATGGTAGTTATTTTTTGTTTCCACTTCCTTTTTTGATGTCATATTTCCCAATAGTGGAATTAGAACCACATCATTTTACTATGCTTTGGGATTTAGTTGATATGATCGGATTTTGGTTTTAATCATTTATATATTACATTCAATGTGAATATTTAAATGGTTAATGTAAATATCCAATTGAAGACCACATACTATCCCTATATATATGATATATATGCAATTTAGACGTGTCATCCTAAAATTTGTTTTGATGGTGGATGTTATCAGGGATATGGCCAATAACCCTAAAAAAGCATAGTAGACAATATGTCTAGTAGTCTACTAGGAGCAAAGAGGAGTCAAGCGTGGGAGCCGGGCTCAAATGAAAAAACATGCTATAACTCGAAGTACCATTCATTCTTTTGCCAATGAGAGATGTTATTATTTGATTGGCCAAGTTTGGAATAAGATCATAGTTGGGATTTCTTCAGGGGTGTAATTCCCTCGTATGGCTATGAGACTCACAATCAGGCGTTGCATCTCCATTTCAGGAAAGTTGAGACCCTTTATTGCCACATCAAGGAAAGATGAACAATTTTATGTGGTTGGTTGTGATTTTTATTCTTGTTTATATCTTGATTTGCGTACTGAGCCTCTATCTTATCTTCTATATGTAAAATTATTATTCTCTCTTTCCTATGCTCCCCTCAAATATAACTGGAGGTTTACTTTTACCATGTAGTATGTTTAAAAGCATTAGGAAAGTCTTAATTTTTATTATGATAAAGAAGACGCTCTGCACCAGACGAGTTGCTCATTCCAAAAGATGGATCAATCAAATGTAGGACAAGGGAGACCTGACTATAGGAGGAGCCGAACTGATCGGCTGGTGGCCCAACTGATCATTTGGAGGCACCCAGAAGATGTTGGATTAGAGACCAAACGACCATTCGGTGAGACCAACCAACCAACCAACCAACCAAGTGGTAATCCTATCGGTTCAAGAGTTGGACTAGTCGACCCGAATCGGTTAGAGCATAGATCTTCAACAACAACTTGTTGTTGCATATGATATTGACCTTAGGTGGTAGTAAATCCTTGTGGCATTAAGGAATTAGAATAGTATGGCCATAGCCCTCGCCTAAATTTATAATTGTATGTTTTCGTTTGTGGGATATAACTTGTATATGATATATACTATAAGTATGTGGTGATTGGACACACACACAGATATATATATATATATATATATATATATATATATATATATATATATATATATATATATATATATATATATATATATATATATATATATATATGTTGTTCATTCGTTACCCGCGTAGGTAGCCAGATTTTCGCTACCTGCTGGAGTAACTCGGGATTAAAAGAGTAACTATATGGTACACTAGAGTAACTCTTCTGAATCAAAAGAGTAACTATATTGATATATAGAGTAACTCTGAGAGAAAAAGAGTAACTGTGCAGAAAATATACAGTCAGTAAATATATGGACAGGTTTTTTGATTTGGGGGGGGGCAAATGATATTATTTTTGGATCAAATTTTTTGGAGAGCTAGATAAAATGCTCCTCTACAATTGCAAAAAATAAAATAAAATAAAAATATCAGGAAGTGTGCACGGGTAGCTATCCGCATGGGTATTAAAGGTGAGCCCTATATATATGTATATATATATAAAGCCCTAAATGTAGCTATTAAGTTTAGATACTTTCCATTAGAAACGCACATGAAAAGCTTGATCGACTAAGAGTAGGCACGCCAAGAATGGTGATGTGGGCCTGCCAAGAAGGGTGCATTACTATCGTGTTGACTTTTGGGTCAAACTTAACTAAGTTATTCTAATTAGATTAAACACTTAGAAACATGCATATGACTATGAAAAAGAGTTGTACATACAATCTATCTAAGAATTGCATAAGACACAATTGGAAAAAGTTTCCTACTTTAATGATTGATTATGGACGGTGATGTTGATCGGGTAATAACCCAATTATTTTTGGTCTTGGCTCACTAGAAGGTTGTACGCTACAATCTTCTGAATTGATAGTGAGGGTTATCAATTTGAAGAAAATAGTGGGAGTAATAATTTTTTAAAGGCCTAAATAATATTGTCAATATGTTCAAATAAAATAAAAAGTGTTTTGACAAAATGCAACCTTTACTCTTGTAGATATAAATGAAAAACACACAATACGTCTTTGTGCTATGCTTAGAACGCCTGTCCCAACTGATCGAAATTAAAGTACATCAAGGCAGCTGGAAGACTGCAAGTATGGGAAGCAAAGGGACTCTCATCTCACACGTCTGCTTTACAGATGACCTTATCATCTTTGCGAAAGCCAGTATATCACAAATAAAGGTCATCAAGGAATGCTTCAGAGCCTTTGAAAAAGCTTCAGGCCAATCTATATCCAAAACCAAGACACGCATCTTTTTCTCTAAAAGTGTGGACAGATCCATAAGAAGAAAGATCAGAAGAATCAGTGGGTTCCAAGCGACTGAAGACCTGGGTAGATATCTTGGTGTTCCTATTCTACACATTAAGGTTAATAAACAAACCTATATCAAGGTTCTTGAAATGGTCTCATCAAAGACCTCGTCCTGGTCTGCTAGAAGTCTATCTTTAGCAGGTAGAGTTTGCTTGGCGAAAGCCACCCTGTCGACCCTTCCCACTTATGTTATGCAGACAGTGCAATTGCCTCTACATCTCTGTGATAGGATTGATAACACAATCAAGCGATTCATATGGGGTGGAGCACAAAAGACTAATATGATCTCCCTTGTAGCCTGGGACAAGGTCTACTGCAATAAGAAAGACAGTCGACTTGGACTGAAGAAGATGCGACAGTGTAATTAGGCTCTACTCTATAAACATTCATAGGACTTGAGCACCACTCAAGACTCCTTGTGGTGCGTGGGCATGAGAACCAGATATAATCATTCTCAACACACCACCAGCAACAACCTATCATGGCTGGGTCGGGTTGCACTCAAAAGGAAAATGTTTATAGAGGAGAACTCCTACCTTCTACCGATGAATGGCCAAAACATCAACGTCTGCGAGGATGTATGGTAGCAGAATGGCTATAAACTGAAAGACCATGTCCTCAAGCTGGTACTCGATGACCTGACAGACTTAAAGGTGAGTAGTTTAGTCAACCTTCAAGGGGAATGGGATATCAGATATCTGAATGAATACCTTCCCAAAGAAATGATAGACATCATAACAAAACTTGTAATCCCTAAGGAGATTGATGGAGAAGATTTGAGAGTATGGAATCATTCCATTAATGGCACATACACTACAAAATCTACCTACCACAAGCTTGTTGAAGGAAGGTGTATCCCAACTGAAGGACACTGGAGTGCAATCTGGGAAGCTAATACATTTGCACGTATCAAAACCTTATCATGGCTTCTTATGCATGAAGCTCTCTTGACTAACTCTATAAGAGTTCAGAGAAAGATAGCTACTGACAACACCTGCCCAAGGTGCACCAAAACCAGTGAAACCTTGCTCCACGCAATTTGGGACTGTGAGTTTGCAAGGCCGGTATGGGAGGAACTCATTCAAAATCGGGACATGATAAGCTCTTTGAGAAACTCTAACGGCAAGCAATGGATCCATGAACACACCCGTAATAAGGATGCTACTGCAACCCTCTTCTTAACGGCTTGTTGGCACATATGGACCTATAGAAACAAACATACATTCAATAGTGAAATCATCCCTACCTTGATGCAAAACAGATACATCCTGAGAGAAACTAGAGCTCAAATGAAAGCCTTTGGAGCGAAACCAAGAAATGAGAGTATAAATATTACTAAGACTTCTTATTGTTGGGAAAGACCTATAACTAGAACATTTAAACTCAATTGTGATGCAGATGTCAAAACCAACCAAGCCCCGTGCGATGTGATCATCACGGACAGTTTGGGTGCTTGGAATGGGTGAGCCTCTATCTCCCTTGACACCAAAGATGTGATCGAAGTTGAACTCATGGGGATTATCCTGGCTATAGAGATTGCTAAGACAACAAACATGGAGGAAGCTATCTTTGAAATAGACTCTATAATAGTCGTGAGGCTTATTGCTGAACCTACTCTAAACAACCCGAGATATGCCAAAATCATTGGTTCTTTGAAGAAAGCCATTAACCAAAAGTGGCAGATAGTGCACATTAGACGTGAATGCAATATGGTTGTAGATGGCCTAGCTAAATCGCATATGAAAAATCAAGCAAGGGTCCAACAATATTACCAACCACCAAATGAGATCTTGGATCTCTTAGATAGGGACCAATGTAAGGGAGGTAGTACTGCCTTGTTTACTTCTGAATGCTTAATTAGTGATTGTAATTCTATTTTTAATTTTCTAGCAAGGGGAGGGCAGGATGAATAAGACATCCTCCCAACTTCGCTAAAACACACACACACAATTATTGTGATCACTCTTTGAGAAGGATCATCTAAATGGGAAAAACTGGTTTTAGACTTTGAAAAGTGTTCTCTATGTTCCTAAAATACTAGTGCCAGCAGAATCTATTCCATATGTTCCTAAGGTTGAAATGGATACTTACTTGAAGCATGCCAATGATGTCGTAGACATTAAAAATCTTATGTTAGGCTATATGAACTATGAGTTCCATAAACAACATGAAAATCAAGAAAGGTATGATGTCTCTTAGGCGTTGTTTGAGTGCAAAATGATAAAGAGAGATCTAGTAGAGCCCCATGTGCTCAATATGATTGGAGATGTACAACATCTAGAAAGATTTGGATTTTCTTTAGTTCAAGAGTTGGTCATGGATATGATTCTACAATCATTTCTTGAATCTTATAGCCAGTTTATCGAGTGTTATAACATGAGTAATATGGTTGGATCGTTGTCTAAGTTTCTTGGCATATTAGTAGTTCTTGAAGGCTAAATGAAGGGACAAACCCGTGATGGATATCATTGGAGTAGAGTCCAAGGATAAAGGCAAGGCCAAGAAGTGTTCTGAGGCTAAGCTAAAGTCCAAGTCTTCAACACTTAAAATAGGGATAGGAGTAAGGAAACCTAGTAAGATGAAGCAAGGAAAGAGATATCTACTTATGTTATATATGTAATTGAGATAAACTTTTCTACGTCTTCACCTGTGATACTTGATATTGGATGTGGATCACTCATTTGCTCAAATGTGAAGGATTTGAAAAGAAGTATACCTTTGAAGAAAGGTGAGCTTGAACTGTGCGTTGCTAACAAAGAAAGAGTTATTGCCAATGCAGTTGAAACCTATGAGCTATCTCTGCCAGGTGGGCTTATAGTAGAATTGGAGAACTGCTAGTATGTACCTGCCGTTAATAGGAACACCATATTTGTATCTTGTTTGGACAAGAATGGATTTGACTTTCTTATAGAGAATTATAAATGTTCTATTAGTAATGATGAGATATTTTATGGAAGTGGCCCAATGTCTTATGGTCTATATTTGATAGATATGTAGACAACTGTGTATAGTGTAAATACCAAAAGACAAAAACTTGATAACTCAAACCAAACATACCTTTGGCATTATTGACTAGGGTACATCAATGAGAAACAAATTTCTAAATTACATAAAGATGGTTATCTGGACTCTTTTGATTTTGAATCAATAGAGACGTGATTCTTATTTGTTGGGAATGATGATAAAGACTCCCTTCATTGGAAATATTTAGAGATCAAATGATCTATTAGGACCCATACTTACTGATGTGTGTTGCCGTTTAGAACAAATGCTAGAAGTGGTTATCAATACTCCATTACCTTTACTAATGACTTCAGTGGGTATAGTTATATTTACTTGATGAAACATAAATAGAAACTCTTGAAAAGTTTAAGGATTTCATGTATGAAGTACGCAAAAAACCTGGCAAAAGTATTAAGGCACTTCTTTCAGATCGAGGTGGAGAATACTTAAACCAAGAGTTTGAGGACCTTGTAAGACACTTTGGTACTGTATCACATGGACTCCTCCTGGAACACCTCAGCATAATGGTGTATTAGAAAGAAGGAATCACACATTTCTAGATATGGTGTGATCAATTAAGAGTTTACCTAGTTTTCTAAATTCCTTTTGGGGATATACTTTAGAAACTGCCGCATTTACACTAAGTTGTATACCATATAAATTGCTTCAAAAGCCACCATATGAGATACAGTATGGGAAGCGTCCCAATGTGTCTTTTATGAAGATTTGGGGTTGTGAAGCTTATGTGAGAAAGTAATTTCCCAAAAATCTTGGACCTAAATCAGATAAATGTTATTTTTTTGGATATCCTTGGGAAATTAAAGAATATTACTTTTATAACCCATTTGACAATAAAGTGTTCGTTTCTAGGGATGTTGTACTCCTAGAAAAGGAATTCATTTTCAAAGGAATCAATGGGAAGAAAGTAGAACTCAAATAAGTTGTAGACCAATAAGAAAACATTGAACCTAAAGAGGTACAAGAGGAACACAAAGAGTCACAAACCATTGTGGAATCTTAAATTCCTCAAGTAACATAGGAACCTTGTAGATCTAGTAGGACACACCTTGAGCCAGATAGATTTGGTTATCTATCGACTCAAAAAGGCGATGATTTAGTAATTGATTATGAGCCTATAAACTACCTAAAAGTTGTGAAGCGTCTAGAGTATGAAAAATGGATTTTGAGGTCATGATACTTAAGATGGAATCCATGTACACCAACTTGGTATGGATCTTGGTGGGTCCACCTGAAGGGGTAAAACTGTAAAGACTGGGCCCAGTGCCCTAGGCTCTAGTAGAGTTTCAAGAATAATGACTGGCCCCACAGACCACCACTAGCCTTAACTGCGTGCTTTGTCATCACTCACGTGCAAGATAGGATAAACTTCCCGACTGCTCACCATTCCTAGTACTACTCCAAGCTGAGCACACTTAACTATGGAGTTGTTTAGTGATGGGCTCCCGAAAAAGGAGGTGCACCTTGGTGATATGGGTAGTCCAATCATTCATTTTAGGATCATCTAATCTGAGGCCTCAAAGTCCTAGGATGTTACAATCTCCCCCACTTAGACTCTTGACGTCCTCGTCAAGGCTCAACTATAAGGCCTCATAATCATTTCCCATTTCGGTGTAGACCCATAATGACCCATGGACACCCAGATCCCAATCGTGGAATACTAATACAAGGGTGGCTACATCAACCATGGACAACCATTTCCAACATGCCTGGACCACACGACTCAAGACTGGAATGCCACATGTCCATGTGGACAGACCACCACAAGCCTTAACTATGCACTTTGTCATCACTCATGCGCAAGCTAGGATGAACTTCCCGACTGGTCACCCATCCTAGTACTACTCCCAAGCTGAGCACGCTTAACTATGGAGTTCTTTAGTGATGGGCTCCCGGAAAAGGAGGTGCACCTTGGTGATATGGGTAGTCCAATCATTCCTTTTAAGATCATCTTATCTGAGGCCTCAAAGTGCTGGGACGTTGCAAAAACCCATATGGTACAAATGGGTCTTCAAGAAGAAGATCAACATGGATGGTAATGCTCAAACATATAAGGGCATATTTGTTACAAAAGGTTTCTTAAAAGTTCAAGGTGTTCACTATGATGAAACTTTGTCACCTGTTTCCATGGTTAAGTCCATCAAGATCATGCTTGCCATTGTAGCTTATCGTGACTATGAGATTTGGCACATGGATGTTAAAACCACATTTCTAAGTGAGAATCTTCTTGACGATGTGTACATGACACAACCTGAGGGTTTTATAAATCCAAAGGATGCAAATAAAGTCTATAATCTACAAAGGTCAATCTATGGGTTGAAGTAAGGATCTCAGAGTTGGAATCGTCATTTTGATGAGACAATCAAAGAGTTTAGCTTTAGTCAAAATGAAGATGAACTTTGTGTGTACAAGAACGTTGGTGGGAAGATAATTGTATTCCTCATATTGTTTGTAGATGACACACTATTGATGGGGGTGACATTCCTACTTTATGGATGGTAAAGAACTGGCTGGGGAGTACCTTCACTATGAAGGATTTAGGCTAAGCATCCTATATCTTAGGAATTAAGATCTACAGAGATAAACCTAGAAGGCTTCTTGGTCTAATCCAGAGTACATACATTATCAATGTATTGAAGATGTTCCACATGTAGGATTCAAAGAGAGGGAGTTTTCTCATATCTCATGGAATTAGCCTCTCTAAACCCCAACGTCCCAATTCTTGTGAAGAATGGGACCACATGAGTAAGATTACATATGCATATGTATTTGGATCAATCATGTATGAAATGTTATGTACTTATCATGATATCTCGTATGCCTTGAGCATGACTCATAGATATCATTCAGATCCAGGAGATGCCCACTGGACTATCATGAGAACATCCTTAAGTATTTGAGAAGAACTAAGGATCGGTTCCTTGTCTACGGTGGAGAGGAAGAATTGGTGGTAAATGGTTACACTGATGTAAGCTTCCAAAGTGAAAAAGATGACAACAAATTGCAATCTTGATTTGTGTTTTTCCTCAATAAGGATCTTTGAGTTGGAAGAGTTCCAAGCAATAAATAAAGAGTTGTGGATTCTTCAACAGAGGCCTAGTATTCTGATGTATCCAATGCAACAAAGGAGTCTATTTGGATCAAGAAGTTCATCACAAAACTTGGGGTGGTTCCAACCATCACTGATGCAATTGAGATATATTTTGACAACAATGGAGCTATTACACATGTCAAGGAACAAAAATCGCATCGGTGTTCCAAGCACTACTAAGGTGGTTCCATATCATATGAGAGATCGTACAATAAGGAGATGTGAAGATTGGCATAATATCGACCCAAGGAAATGTCATTGACCCACTGATAAAAGTACTTTTACAGTAGAAGCATGATTTACTTGTTAGGTCACTTGGAATAAGATTCATAAGTGATAGTCTTTAAGTGGAAGTGAGGGTCGATTGGTATGTATGCCCATAGTGCCAATCATATGATGATTGTAATAGGATAACTTGAAAAAAGTCGATTAATAATAAAATGCAATTCTATTTATTCTATTTTTTCCAGTTATGAGATAATGATGTAACATAATAAATGTCTAAAGAATGATGATACTTGTTGACATATGTGTTCAGGTTTAGGACCTAGAGGATGAAATCATATGTATGATAAATGTTCATACATTCTTATTATGTCCCCATTAAGATGTTACTATGGAAGCAATATAGACAATAGTGATACATGATACTAGAGTGTGTGTTGATTGATGACAACATCTCATTAGTCATTGTAATGACCCATTTTCATATTAACCATCTAATTTGGGTGTACTTGATTGATTGCATACTTAACAAGGTGGATAATTGTATAAAGCTTGATTAATGATGGTAGTTCAATTTTGATGTTTTGAATCTAATGAGAAACTTTAATCATACTTTGATTCACTTAATTAGGGTTTAATAATTGAAACTCTAATCGGCCACAATTAGGTTTTGATGACATATGAAGACAAAATTTGATAAGTATAGTGCTTCACTAAATGATTTTTAGTATTTTATTTATAACTCTGGTTTATTTGAAATATGGATATGATTTATATGTCCCAAATGTAAGCACTCCTGAAAAATATTAGAGTTTTTGAATAATTCTATGACATGTTTGTGGGTCGAGTTTTCCCAAGAGAAACTTAGCCAATCATGTATTCATATTGAAATATAGAAGTCTTGTATGTTAATTTTATCTTTTGATTGGTACATCCAATTGATGTAAAATTTTAAATTTTTTTATAAACTCCATTATATACATACTATTAAATTGGAATAATTTTTGTATGATGTTTGATCTCTACAGAGAGGGGTGTCGGTAGAGTTCTTCCCAGGACAAACTCGACCGACCATGCTGCAGACTGCAATATAGAAGTCTAGTATTTGATTTTTATTTATTTATTGATAACTCCAAATGATCTGAAATTTGAGCCTTATCTTATAAACTCGATTTCAGATATTTTTTTAAATTTTCATAAGTTTTGGACAATTTTTGAGTTCTGAAGATTGTGGTGTTGGTCGAGTTTATAACTGAGCTGACAAACCAGTCTAAACAAAATGAAAATACAACAGAGGGCTTGTTTGCAATTATTCTAAGCACCTTAATTCATCTATATGACTAACCTAACACACAAGGATATCTCATAACTGGTCATTCCTATCCAAGAAATGAAATTCTAGAGAGAGAGGAGAGCTAGGGTTTTGAGAAGTAAAAGTGGTAAACATGTTGACCTAGGGTTTCTCTATCTGAGATATGATGAAATCAAGTAAGTTTAGCTTCTTTGCATAGGATTTCATGGTGAATCTTCTCTCACATGTCAAGATTCTATCCCTCCTCTGGTTTGATTTGAAATCACATCAAATCATCCCCTTTTCTCACTCTTTCTCTCCTAATCTCCATTTCTAGGGTTTTCAAGTTGAGAGGCGGAAGAAATGGATTCATTTGCTAGAGTTTGATTGGGTTTCCAAAAATTCAGAGGTTGACCTACGTTTTTAAGGTGCTTGGCACCTGAACTGAGTGTTTTTCTCCCACCTAATCTCTATATTCATGTTGAAAGCCTAATTCTATCTGGCTAAATTAATCAGAAACCTTGCTTGCATATGTATGTTATTGGATATTGATTTGGGAAAGATATTAGGGGATCAAATTCTACTTATTTTAATTATTTATCATTGATTGGAACTTGATTAATTCATGATATATTGTTTGAGGATCCATGGCAAATCCTACAGATAGATGACTATGCTATTTCATGTGAATTTTGCCTAAAAATCATCCCAATGGCCGATATGCTTGGAATTGAATTGGCATGTATAGAACTATATTTGAATTGTACTAGAATGTATTATATAAGTGTATTGATAATTATTAATGGAAATGAATATGATATACACATAAGGATCAATATGAGGTGACCACATTTCCTGATTAGGATTTGTGTTGAGGAAGTGAATCAAATGAGTCAATTGATCAAAGTATACTTATGCTTGATGAATGAAATATGTGAAAATTGAAACTAGGGTTTCCATGTCTGTGAATAGCCCTAATGAACCCCTGAATCATGATTAGATTACTAAATGATATGATTCTTGTGATATGTTAAACTAAGAAATGACTTCTTAAAAACTCTAAAGGTTTAGTATTAAGACGATTATGAGTAAAGCTAGAACTTGTATATGATGTCGTAAATGTGATGAAACGTTGAAGTTGTAAGTATTAATACTTCAATTGAATATGATGAGTCTTACTAATATGATATAAGACTAATGCATCTATTTTAGTATAAATTATGAAATGATGAGTATGCACTGACATGAATGTGGGTCCTTTTTTACAAGCTACATAACAATGAATTGTGAAGGATGTTCGAGATTATGGTGTAAGAAGATGTAACGTAAACTATTATTTTAAGCTAAAGTGAGTAGTATAATAAAGTATGATCATTGTTGATTTTGGGAATGACATCAGACGTCACTGACATTGTACACTTATCTAAATATAAGAAATGATATGAGGAAAATGTATTGACTGTGATGGCAAGTTAAAGATGAAACTAATGAAGTTATTATGATGAAGTCTTTAATTCTTTATTTTAATTACATGTTTCTTAACCCATATTGAATGAAACATACTAAAATTGGATTTTGATGGATATCAATGAAAAGAGAAGTATTGTATATCAAGTAATTTAAAAATGATTGGTTCCAATAATTTAATGAACATGACATGAGAGAAGTTGAGATTGATGAATATAAAATGAAAGAAAAAGATGGGAATCAGTTGATGAATCTAAGAACCTAACTCTAACCCTAAATATGGTGAATCAAATGATGCTAATGGATAACAATCTCAAATAAGGGATCAAGGAATGCACATAGATGTAGTTGAATTCAATTACAAGATGAGGTATTTACAAGAATGTGTTCTTGTATTGTGATTGTTTGATGGAATACTTGTACTATGAGAATAGACTATTTTGATGGACTTCAAATAATATTCAACATGTGTTGACTAGTAACCCTAACTGAAAAATACAAAATAAAAGAAGAAGAGAACTAAGTGTGTGATACATATTTATGCATGGAATTTATTTGCATATGTTGAAATTGGATGGAATAAGAATATGTTGTATGATCAATCTTCCCTAAGTATGATGAATGATACAAGATATCTATATGCTTTTATTGTTTCTAGTTCTAATGCCTATGTGAGTATTTGTTAATCACTGTGATACAGAATGTGCTAATAAGAAATATGTTGAAATAGAATTTAATATGTGTTGCTTACATTTGAGAAATCCTGATGAGGGTAAATGATTCACAATGAGATTATGTCTTGGGATGAAAGCCCACTGATGATGATAAAATCCTGATGGGGTAAATGTTGGACAATGAGATTGTATCTTGAGATGAAAGCTCATTGATGATCAATGCTATGAGATGATGTGGAAATTTAAAGAACTATATATATTGCAAACTACAAATTGTGGTGCTTCTTGTTATAGTCATTATCTTTCTTTATAAGATCAATCTTTTTCATGTTATTCAAGTTATGTGAGAATACATACATATGATATATGATGTTTTGCATTCTTTTAAGATGAGTAAAAGAAATTAATAACAAGTGAAATGATGAAACATCTAGTTAGGTGCCCTGAACACCGTGAGTTTCCCCCGAGGACTACACTAAGGAAACAAAACAGATATCCTTGTAGTAATTGATGAATTATGAGATGGATTTCCAGAGTGTGGATTGAGACCTTAAATATTAGACCACCGAGACTTAGGAGTGAGTCATATGGAGTGGATATGGCCCTAAATCCTTGATGTTACAGTCTATGTCTAGGTGGAATGGGCTCTGATGAAATGAAATATGTGAAACGTGAAATGAAAAATATGTGAAATATTTTGATATGTTATTTATTATTTTGTTGGTTCCTATCTCGTATACTTGAGATGAGGGCGTGAGCCACTTTAGGAAACCCTAAGGTGGCAAGATTCTGTTGTTGATATCTAAGGGTGGTCGACTAAACTAAAAGATAGAGGCGGTGAGTCATTGACACATGAATCAGACATGGCAACTTCTACTTGGTGAGGTACAAGCCAAGTAGTTTCAGGGCAAATTAATAAAAGATGATAAGTCATGCAGAGCATGATTTGAATGGTTGTTACATTTCTTGTATTACTACTTGATGATTTTTCATTGTTGATTATTCTTCTTGTTGTGGAAAGTAATCATGTTGCTATGGACATTTTCTATTTTATATTATTATCTATCATGTTGACAAGTTATAAATGTTGTAATTTATATCCATTCTGGTTGTGGGTTGGATTTCTTGCTATTTGATAGTATTATTTGGTAGATATGTATTATGTGTACTTCAACTTTAGAACATCAAAATGTGTTCCTGGTCCGACTGGTGGAGTGTCACAAAGATAATGTTATTGTTATGTATTGATTCAAAATGCTTTGTACTTGACTTAATACTCATGTAGTAAGATTCTTAATCTGAACTAAGAAGTATATTTTGATTTTTTCATAGACATGTTTTAAAAGATGTCTCAAAGTTATAATTGGTTTATGTGATTACCTTATCTGCTGGATTAGATTACCATTGTATTCTAGATTTGACTTGTGATAGAACTATATGCTAGACTTTTCAATAGATGCATGTTTCTATTAGTTTATTATACTTAATCTAATGCTGATGCATGTACCTAGATTGAGTGGGAGGTATCTACTCACTGGGGCTCTATATGAGTCTCATGAGGTTGTTTCAAATGTTTTTAGGTATAATGCTATCCAGTAGAGAGGTCGTGACAAAGAAGATATAAATAGCATAATCTAGATAGATTAGAATGTCCTTGTACTCTCTTTCATGGGATGGGTTGTAGATTAAGTTCGTTCATTAATTTACATGTATTTGATGTTAACTGAACTTCATATGAGAACAAGATTTGATTCTGGTTTTAATGAAGTTGAATAAGATTGGTGATATTTAAATTTGATGTCCTTAATGTGACGTCGATTTATGAATTTGTGAAGAAACAAAAAGGAAAATTTATCTGTGTTTTTCATATATTGTATAATCGCCTTTATTGTTAAAGGTTTGTTGTATTTTATAATATGGGTTTAGATTTAGGGATTATCTCTAATGGTTGGCATTTATGCTAATAAAAAGAGAGGTCCTGACAACGTGGTATCAGAGCCTAGGTTAGATGAGTGTACAGGGACAATAGGATTTATGATTCAATGATAATGTGGATGTTGAATATAACCTGAATGATGTGCATACTGACTGAACTCAATATCCATATACTTTGGTCAAGTATTTGGGTATTGAGATAAGATAGTATAGAATTGCTGACTATAGTTCTTCAGGATGCCCTGACCAAGTATCCATATGAACACAGTTTGGTAGTATAATAAGATGCATGATGAAAAAAAAGAATGGTGATAAAAAGGATTTTATAGATTAATGTGGAACCTATGAAAAGAAGGAAAACTCATATAAGAAAAATGAAATCCTACGATATTAGGAAGACAATATCTAATGAGTTTGAATCTGAGCATTAAATCTAAAATTGTGAGAAAACGCTATGAGCTAAGAATGATGCACACTAAATGATCTTCCTTGTGAAGAAAACTGATGAATCTTGATAATAATACTAAATGCGTCATAATATTAACCCATGAGATGCATAATCAAAATTTAAAAGAATATGAAAGTTGATGTGAGCCACATATTGATAAATGATTTTTAACTGATATTTATGATTTAAGTGTCTATAATACTAAAGGATAAATATGATGATGAAGGGGGAATAAATATCCATCTAAAAAAATATGTCATGAAATAAAGATAAAATGAGTGTCTTTCTAACTTGATGCCCACACAGAAGAATGACTAGATGATATGAATTTCTTCCAAATATTTTCTTGGATTTTGGGACAAAATTCTAAAAGGAGGGGAGAATATGTAATAACTCATTTTCAGATTAACCATCTAATTAGGGTTTACTCAATTGATTGCATCCTTAACTAGGTGGATCATTGTTTAAAGGTTGATTAATGATAGTATTTTAATTATGATGTTTTGAATCTAATGAGAAACGTTAATCATACTATGATTCACATAATTAACATTTAAGAGTTGAAAACCCTAATTGGACACAATTAGGTTTTGATGACATATGAAGATAAAATTTGATAAGTATAGTGGCTCACTAAATGATTTTTAGTATATTATTTATAACACTGATTAATTTGAAATTTGGATATGATTTGGATATCTCAAATGTGAGCACACTTGAAAATATTAGAATTTTTGAATAATACTTTGACCTATTTTTCGGTCGAGTTTCCCCAAGAGAAACTCAGCCAATCATGTATTCAGATTGAAATATAGCAGTCACGTATTTTAATTTTATCTTTTTATTGGTACATACAATTGATCTCAAATTGTTCATTATAGATATACTATTAAATTGACGTAAATTTTGAATGATGTTTGATCTCTAGAAAGAGGGATGTCGGTCGAGTTCTACTGAGACAAACTCGACCGACCATGCTCCAGACCAAAATATAATAGTGTAGTATTTAATTTTTATTAATTTATTGGTAACCCCAGATAACCTAAAATTTTAATTGTATATTATAAACTCAATTTTAGACATTCTGTTAATTGTTTTTAATTTGTGGATGGTGTTTGAGTTCCAAAGAGTGTGGTGTCAGTCGAGTTTATAACTCACTCAACCAACTTGTCTAAACAAAATAAAAATACAATGGATGGCTTATTTGTAATTGTTCTAAGCACCTCAATTCATCTATATGACTAACCTAACACATAAGGATATCTCATAACTCGTCATTCTAGTCCAAGAAATTAAATTCTAGAGAGAGATGAGAGGTAGGGTTTTGAGAAGAGAAAGTTGTGGAGATGTCGACCTTGGGTTTCTCTATCTGAGAAATGATGAAATCAAGTAAGTTTAGCTTCTTTGCATAGCATTTCATGGAGAATCTTCTCTCACATGTCAGGATTATGTCTCTCCTCTATTTTTAATTGAAATTACATCAAATCATCCCCTTTTCTCACTCTTTCTCTCCTAATCTCCATTTCTAGGGTTTTCAAGTTCAGAGGAAGAAGAAATGAATACATTTGCTAGAGTTTGATTGGGTTTCCAAAAATTTAGAGGTTGATCTACGTTTTTAAGGTTCTTGGAACATGAGGTGAGTTTTTTTATCCCACATAATCTCTATATCCATGTTGAAAGCCTAATTCTATCTGGATAAATTAATAAGAAACCTTCCTTGTGTATTATGTGATTGGATATTGATTTGGGAAAGATATTAAGGGATCAAATTCTACTTATTGTGATTATTTCTCATTTATTGAAACTTGATTAGTTCCTGAAATATTGTTTGAGGATCCATGGAGAATCCTACAGATATATGACTATGCTTTTTCATGTGAATTTTTCCTAAAAATCATCCCAATGACTGATATACTTGGAATTGAATTGACATGTATAGAACAATATTTGAATTGTATTAGAATGTATTATATAAGTGTATTGTTGAATGTTAATGGAATTGAATTTGATATACACATAAGGATCGATATGAGTAGACCACATTTCCTGATTAGGGTTTGTGTTGAGGAAGTGAATCAAATGAGTCAATTAATCAATGTGTACTTATGATTGATGAATGAAATGTGTGAAAGTGGAAACTAGGGTTTCCATGTTTGTGAATAGCCCTAATGAACCCCTGAATCATGATTAGATTACTGAATGATATGATTCTTGTGATATGTTGAACTATGGAATGACTTCTTGAAAACTTTAAAGTTTAGTATTAAGACGATTATGAGTGATAAAGCTAGAACTTGTATATGATGTTGTAAATGTGATGAAATGTTGAAGTTGTAAGTATTAATACTTCAATTGAATATGATGAGTCTTACTAATATGATCTATGTCTAATGCATCTATATTAGTAGAAATTACGAAATGATGAGTAAGCCCTCACATGAATGTGGGTTCTTTTATCCAAGCTACATAACAATGAATTATTAAGGATGATATGAGATTATGGTGTAAGAAATTGTAACGTAAACCATTATTTTAAGCTAAAGTGAATAGTATAATAAAGAATGATCATTGTTGATTATGGGAATAACATCAGAAGTCACTGACATTGTACACTTATCTAAATATAAGAAATGATATGAAGAAAAATGTACTGACGGTGATGACAAGTTTAAGATGAAACTAATGAAGTTATTATGATGAAGTCTTTAATCCTTTATTTTAATTACATGTGGCTTAAACCAATTTGAATGAAACATACTAAAATTGGAATTCGATGGATATCAATGGATAGAGATGAATTGTATATCAAGTGAGTTAAAAATGATTGGTTCTAATAATTTAATGAACATGACATGAGAGAAGTTGAGATTAATAATAATAAAATGAAAGAAAAAGATGGGAATCAGTAGATGAATCTAAGAACCTAACTCTAACCCTAAATATGATGAGTTAAATGATGTTAATGAATAGAAAACTCAAATAAGGGATCAAGGAATGCATATAGATGTAGTTGAATTCAATTACAAGATGAGGTTCATGCATTTGTAATGATTTACAAGAATGTGTTCTTTTATTGTGATTGTTTGATAGAATACTTGTACTATGACAGTTGACTATTTTGATGGACTTCAAATGATATTCAACATGTGTTGATTAGTAACCCTAACTGAAGAATGTGAAATATAAGAAGAAGAGAACTAAGTGTGTTATACATATTTATACATGAAATTTATTTGCATATGTTGAAATTGGATGGAATAAGTATATGTTGGATGATAAATCTTCCCTAAGTATGATGAATGATAATAGATAACTATATGCTTTAATTGTTTCTAGTTCTAGTGCCTATGTGAGAATTTGTTAAGAACTGTGATATAGAATGCACTAATAAGAAATATGTTGAAATAGAATTTTATATGCATTGCTTACATTTGAGAAACCCTAACGAGGGTAAATGCTACACAATGGGATTATGTTTGGGGATGAAAGCCTATTGAAGATGATAAGTGATAACACCAATTTTTGTGATGTTTTAGACTATTTTTCTGTTATCAAAACTTCCCTTTTCTGACATCTTCCTCTCTTTTATATGCATTTTTTGCAATAATTAGCCAAGCAATGCTCTCAGTCCAATATTTCTATCTTTTGCAGAGTTTCCTCCCATTTTGGCTCATTTAGCACCAATAAGGCCGTTCCGGCCCGCAAAGAAGTCCAAGTCTGTTTCGGCCCCCCTGACGCCCGATTCGCACGCTGCCCTGCCCGACAGGGCTGCGCGATACGACGAAGTGCGACGCAAGGATGCCGCGCTAGAGGGTTCCGATGGACGACACGCCTCTTTACCCGACAGGGAGCCGAGCACGCCACAACTACTCCATCTGCCGCGCGATATCGGCCACCCACCGGCAGGCCCCTCTCGCCACGATGCCCGATAGCTGACCTCCTTGTACCGGGCGATACCCGCGTCAACCGACCACCAGCTGAAGGCGGCAAGGAGGACGTGTGGCGCTTCGAGCACCATATCTTCTCACGACCAGCTGCCTATAAATAGCAGCTACATGGAGCTGAAAAGATAGCTTAGACAGTTCGGACAAACTTGGTCACTTCAGGTTTCAGATTGTCGAGTGATCTTCAGAGGAGACTGCGAGAGTAGGTGTATCGTGCTCCGGTGTTCGTACCGGGCGACACTAGGTGAGCTCTTCCTGATCCCAAGAGGGAGGGGACTGGTTCACCTAGGACCATACCGGGCGACACTGGGAGCCGATATCGGCCGATGTAGATACGTGACACGAGTGCCCGACACGAGTTCCCGGAAATAGGATACGCAGCCCCATGCCCGACACGATAACGAACCCGATGTGCTCCGCCCGTCAGGCGTGTCGCCCGAGAGGGTGTACCGCCCGACTTGAGCGTATCGGCCAGGTCCTTGAGCGATGCAGTCGCCCATCGCGGTGTGCCGTTTGAGAGAGTGTGCCGCCCGACACAGCTGTATCGGGCTAGGCCCCTGTCCGATATCGGGAGGGATGGTTACTGCAGCCTGTCGTCCTTCTACATCAAGAAGGAGACACATATCTTTAATTCTGTTATTTAAATTTCTTTACTTTTGCCTTGTAATTAAGACCTTTAGTGTTTATAGAAATGGAAATGCTTAATTACTTGCTGCTCTATGCTTGGTGCAATATGTTGGATGACTGCTATGTTTGATATCCGAACCCTAGCTTGCATGTTTTGGATCGCATTTTGCTTAGCTACCGAATCGTGTTTTCCCATCGCAACAACTTCGAGAGTTGTGTTGTGGCTCTAGTGTTTGGTGCGATTCTAGAGTACGAGAGTGCGTGGAACAGAGTTGTTTCAGTAACATTCCATTCTAACTTTGAGTCCAGCAACCTCGAGAGGGGTGTCGAGGCTTGGTTAGAGGTGCCCGCTCTGAGAGGAGGGGTGTAGGGTGTTACTGGTGCCGCTTGTTTTACAGTAGTTTTATCCTTCGTACCTTGCTGTAGCTCTAGTGTTATCTTTCGGTTTCTGTTGCATGAAAACCCCTAAAAACTGCTAAATGCTAAAAACCTTAAATCTTTCTAGTAACTCCACTTGGAATTTATAATCTCTTTTACCTGCCGGAGTGTAGCGTGTCGATTCTGGGTTCTCAACACTACCCCCCTTGTCCCTGTGTTTGACCCCGTAAACAAAGTTGCGGGGGCCTAGAAGGATTCAGGTTTATAAATGTAAAAGCTCGACTACCTCAAATTCGCCCCCAAATTTAGGACACGCGATTTAGGCCGGTCAACTTTTTGGCGCCGTTGTCGGGGACAAGGCAAAAATGGTACTGTAGACGAATCTGAATCCACTAACTACACTCCCGTGCCTCAAGCTTAGAAACAAGTTTGACAACACCCTTTTTCTTTTCTTTTGTTTCCTTTTAATGCTATTTATTCTTAGCCTAGACTAAATAATTCAATTTTCTGACTTGATTTTTCATGCCTTTCTTTCAGGAACCCTGAAAGAAAGATCCCTGTACCACCGAGATCCGACACCATTCAACTGATCGACCGAGCACAGTCATCGACATCATGCCTCCTCGTGTCAACCCGCAACAAGTTGAAGGTCAACAACAGGGAAGGCCTAGGGATGAATCACCTCCCCCGAGTGGCAATGATCGCTACGACGGAAATGATCAGCAGGAAGATCAGGAATCAGAGCACTCCGAGGAAGGGCACCCCCATGTCAGGCGTCGTCACCGTCATCGACACAGGCGACACCAGAACCAAGAACAACAGGGAGGCAACAACAGCGACGATTCAGACGAAGAAGAAAAGACTTTAAGGGAGCTAGCCTCCACTAAGGAAAACAATTCCAGATGCCCTGTCGTCGTTCCGCGATTCAACGCCGCAAACTTCGAACTCAAGCCGTCTGTTATCTCTATGATTCAGAACAAAAGCTTTAGAGGGAGTTCTAAAAATGACAATCCCTATCACCACTTGGATGCTTTTAAGAACATCTGTGATACTATCAAGATGCGGGGGGGGAGTTCCCCAAGAGGTGATCTATTACAAAGGCTTCATCTTCTCCCTAGAAGACAAGGCCCTGTCCTGGTATCTTGGGTTACCCCACCAGTCTTTGAACAGATGGGGGGCATTGGCGGACGCATTCGTAAATAAGTTCTACCCAACTGAGAAGACAGTGAGAAATAGACAAAGGATAACTTCATTCATGCAAAAGCCTAATGAGAATCTCCATGATGCCTGGGAGCAGTATCAAGAATATCAGAGGGACTGCCCTCACCACAACTACAAGAAAGGGTTCTTGATCACTACCTTCTATAACGGCCTAACTCCCGAAGAGAGGGTTTCATTGAACGCAGCAGCCGGAAGTGACTTCCTGGGGAAGAAGTCGAGCAGGTCCGAGAAGATCATCAAGAACATGGCCGAGCTGCAAGACGGCACTGACTATGATAGATCTGACCGGGGCCAAGCTAAGAAGGTTAGTGAGGGACCTTCTTTTGAATCCAAGGCAATGGAGATAATCACTTCTCAGATTCAAAGGATAGCTACGGATGTGAAGCAGCTGAAGGAATCTAGCGGAAAGGGTAAGAAATAGGTCGAAAAGGTAATGAAATGTGTAACATGTGGAGAAGGTGGACACGGGGTAGACAATTGCATCTACACCCAACCAGACGCACCAAGAGATACCGAATCTGATGACGAGGAAACTAAGAAGGTGGCTTTTGTGAATTTCAAAAGACCGGACCATCCTGGTTTCAACTATGGCAACAAGGATGCAGCTGAAAATTCGCATCAGTTGCAAAGTGCCTCCAAGCAACCTCAGGCTTTTGAGCAAAGGGGAGGACCAAGTCAATACCCCAAAAACACTCATTTCCCATCAAACAAAGGGAACTTCCAAGCACAGGGGAAGTATCAAGGGCCTAACCAAGAACAAAGCAAGGGCACGGGCCAGGAAGACGTGATTGGCCAGTTATTTGATTTTGTTAAGAAGCAAGATACGATCAACAATCAACTGGCGCAGAGTACGTTATCAAATTTTGGTGTCTTGAACTCGTTGTAGGTACAACTGGTGGACATGCAGACACACCAACACCAGATCGACCAGCAGCTAGCTCAATTGGCTGAAATTGTGAAGAACCCATCGGGAAGGATTCCGTCCAATACCGAACCGGCGAAAAGAACAGGACAATGACCACAGAAGTGGGGATGAAGATGCAAGAAGAAGAAACTTCGAGCGTCCAGCTAAAGACGAGAAACGCAGCGCTTCTCGGGAGGCAACCCGAGTTGTCTTTTCAATTCCTAGAATAGGACATTTTTACTTTCCTGCAAGAAAAACATTACAAACATTTTGGGATGTAATAAGGCCCGAGTCAGTGCATGCGCCACATGCGCTGACTCTGTTTTGTGGGTCACCGAAGTATTCTATAGGATGGGATGGGTAATGCTAGTTGAGGCCGGGACCTTAGTTTCGGGCCAGTGATGTTTTACTCCTCAACCGCTTTTGTTACCCCTTTTCGTTTTCAAGCTTCCCTTTTTCTTTCTTCTAGCTTTTGCTCCGAAGGTCGTAATGGAAAGCAACCCTTCCGGCAGGATATGCGCAACATCATGCAAATAGTGTTTCGGGCATCGCTAAAGCCATGACAATAGACGCTCCTAGACGGCATGAGCCTGTGACGATCGTGCCAAAGGACTGATCACCCTTAGGCCGACGGATGGACTGCCCACCTCGTGGATGAATTGCCCTATCGGCCGATGCATGCCCGAGATTGCTTGCCGTGATTTGACCGCCGAGTTTGAGTTTGCTATATATATACGAACAAGTTTTACCGCATCGGGCTACTTGAATTACTGTGTTCGTACTCCCATATCGTGCAAAGGACTTTGTGCTTTTTCTCCCGTGTCGTGCGACACCCCTTGCCTTCGTAACGTGCGGAAGTCCCAAACTCTGTGAGGTACAACCCGACAGACCTATCGCCCGGTAGATATCGCCCGATAGATCTATCGCACGACAGTCTATGCTGCCCGACACGTTCTTTGTTAACATGTATAGATTATCGGCCTTGTTAACTGAGCGGTTTCGTATCGCCCGACATGTATATCGCGTAACGTATCTTTTAGTAACTATTGCCCGATATGCCATGTCAGGCGATAGTCGTGTCGTCCATTTTTGTATCGTCCTGAAGGTTTTGTGCCGGGCGACACGCTGTTTCCTTTTTATATACGAGCCGTATCGGGCATCTTTTATCGCCCGACACGGCCGCGCATTTGTCGCCTATCACCTTATCGTATCAGGCGATACCCGTCCCTAGTATCGGCCACATGACTTCACCTCAGAACCTTGTGTGTCGCCCGATACTGGGGGGGGGAGGAGGCCAGGCAATCTTTGTACAAAAAAAAATCGAGCCACACATTTATTCTTTATTATATACTTCTTTCAAAGGCCAACATATTTAATCAAAGTATTTCTTTTGTTGTCCTACAGAGATGGCCCGCACCAAGATGACTGTTGTCCCCGTTGACTCTCAGGGTAGGAGGATCTACCCCGAGACTGCGGCTGAACCCTCCAACGCCGGGTGGAAGCGCCCAAACCCAAGACCAGTCGAGGCCTCTACAACAGAAAAGAGGGTCAGGGTTGGAGAAGCGGCAACTCCAACTCCAATTTTAACTTCAACGCCCCCAGCAGCAGCAGCAATCCCGGAAGCCTTGGCGGTGAGTTTCGAGCCAAGGAACGACGAGCATACTCGCCGGTATGCTGAGCTGGTGCCCAAAATCTACCACCCCAGCAGGTTCTGCCATGAAGCCTCATTTGCTGATCTGGGAATTGAGAAGAGGCTGAAGGCCGTCCTCGCCGTGGCGGGACTGAAGAAAATCTGCTTCAGCAGGTCTTCCTCGTACACTAGGCTGACAATGGAGTTCATGTCTTCCCTCCATCGGGTGAGAAATTCACCGGCGGAGAGAAAAGAATTCGGAGGGCCAGACAGACTCCAAGCTCGACTCTACAACTCGGAGTGCACAATCTATGAAAAGTTCCTGAACCAGATCTTCTCTTCAAGTGAGGAGGAGAGGATCCTGATGGACAACGGTGAGAGAATCACCGAAGGAGACGGGTTCGATCCCATGAAGCTCTGGAACAAGTTAACCGGTGAATCTTCGTTCAAGCCGGGAAAGAAGGTAGCTGCTATGCACTCATGCTTCTGGAGGATAGTACACAAACTGGTGGCATGCCTCCTGTTCAGCAAGTACGAATCCAGCAACATATACACGGAAGAGCTCCAGGTCATGTGGTACATAATGGAGGGCCGAGTGATCAACCTCGGATGATTTTTGCTGAACAGACTACATCCGATGAAGGAAGCTACCAAGGAATAATGCATGGGTGGCATCGTCAACCTAATCGCAATAGGACTCGGGTACCCAAAGGAGCCATGTAGCCTTTCAAGGACGCAAGGCGATGAGGTGTTTGACACCAAGTACCTGATGAGGACCAGCATCATTAGGAAGGAGAGGGGAAACTATTTCTATAAGTTCGCAAGGACAAATACACTCCTCCCACTCCCTCGCTGCGCCAACTACGACGTAGACAAGTTGGTGTTCACTACAGCCGAGATTGAAGCTGTAGCAAAAGGCGCAGCCCCCACCACAGCCACCAAGGCCCGAGAAGGGGAAGTTCCAGAGCTAACGGCTACAACTGCCAGTAGGGTTGTAGTCGCTCTAGCTATATCGGCCGCCGCCTCAACAAGAAGGGTGGTAGCCGACAAAGAACCGGTGATCGTTGGGGTCACCGAGACAGAAACTTTAGGAGCTTCCGCAGAAGAGACGGCTGCAGCCCTTGTCATCCTTGAAATGCTTGTTGAGGCAGAAGAAGAACCTGAGCCGAACACCAGCAATGCGGTGTTCTCCGAGACCCTGAGGATGGAGCTCGAGGAAGCTCAGCTGACACCTACGCCGCAACCTGTGTTGCCTTGTATATCAGGAGAGGAGGTCGCCGACAGTGCGGAGGTGAACCGAAGTTCGCCCGCACCACAACCATCCCCTCGCCGATGAAAAGGCAAGGTGATAGCTACTGAAGTAGTGCCATCGCCCCGCCTGGCGACATCGGCAACACAAACTGTTTATGTAAAGTATACCACGCCTGGTAAACCATCGCATGAGAAAGAGGTCGCGAGGACGGAAGGAAGATCTATCGGAGCTTCCCCATCGCTCGGAATGACGCTCGGGCACGAGCTCGACAGGTTGCGGGAGGTAACAGATACCAACTCTGACATTTGTATTTCCCTAACCCGCAAATATGCGTCTATCCAAGATAGGCTGAGAAGCCAAGAGCGAGAGCTGCTGAGTGGACTAGAGGCCGTAAATTCAATAATGCAGCAAGTTCTCCAACTCCAATGCGTCTGTTCAAGATAGGCTGAGCAGCCAAGAGCGAGAGCTGCTGAACAGACTACATCCGATGAAGGAAGCTACAAGATCGAGGAGAGGCTGGATAGAGGGGATGACCATCCGCGTCGAAGGCAGCCGAGACGGTCACCATCACCTCCAAGCTGTGGCTCTCCATCATCTTCGTCAGCGTCTCCCTCGACATCTGCGTCACCCTCCTCCTCCAGCGGGCGATCCTCAACGCCCAAGGAGGGGATGCAACCGAAGTCAACCGACAGAGCTCCAGTAGGACAGGTGAGCTCCGTAGGTCCCGAGGAAGAAAATCCCTCAATCTCCCTGGATGATATTGAAGATGATAACGGAGATGTTAGCATCGGGACAGACTCTTCAGACGAGTCGGAGGGAGAAATGGGGGACGCGTACGCAGCCAATGAAAGACACTTCCTCTGAAGTAGACGCTCGATGGCAGACAGGTTCCGTGAGCCGTCAGAAATACCGTCCTTTGAGATGGCCAACTTCGACAGAAGGGCCATCGGCTACCTGTCGATCAGAGACCAGAAACTGCTAGACAGGGTCCTAAGATCGCAGGCAGATGAAGAAGACGTCGTCTGGAGCGACGACTACTTCTCCGTACGACGGGGAACACTCCGCAACATGTTCCGCTCGACGGCCGTCGTCGGAAAAAGGCTATTCAGGGTCCTCGAGAATGTTATAATAGAAAATATTGATAGTAGGACAGGTCGGAAGAAAATATACTGTGCCACCCCGACCTTGGCGAGAAGGTTGATGTGTAGAGAACTAGACTCCTCTGCGGTGTCCAACATGCTGCAGCACATTGACGAGCACAACCCTAACCTCGTGTTGGCACCGTACAAGCACCGCAACATATGGTTCCTCTGCGTAGCAGACCTAAGGAACCATGAAGTCTGGCTCCTGAACTGTAGCTACAATGAGGTGCCGCACTCCGGGGTCGCCTTCAGCCGGCCGGAAGACAAAAACATGAGGCTTCTACCAATGCGTCTTTAAAGAGTTATCAAGCGAGGAGCCAAACACCACAGCGGCGTTTGGAACTTCTTTTCTATTCGCAACTTCCCCGTTCAGGCTGAAGAGGGAAGCGGAAACAGCGCCTTAGTCGTCTTAAGTGCCATTGAGGTGCTCAGTACATTTGGCAACTTGAGGGCCCTTAGGGGCCATTGTTTCTATCAACGCAGAGGCACCTACGCCATGTTGCTGATCAAAGACAAGCACTATTTCTGGGACGTCGGGGTACCAGAGCATTGATGGAGCTGGGACTTACACCAAAAGATTACTCTTCCAATGGGAGTCCCAAATATGCACCAAAAACCCTAGGGAGTTGGTGTTCTCTCTAGGTTTACCTACAACTGGTGCTAGATAAATGCTCCAACCCCACAAGAGTGTGGAAGCCTTATCATAGTACAGGTTTAGGATCGAACCCAAAGGACAACGTTAAGAATCTGAGTGTCTTTTTCTTGTTTCGTATCAATCTAAGTTAATCATCTAAGACCAGAAGTTTGATTTGAGTTATTTAACCTAAAACATGCAAAAGTAAAGGCAAGAATAAAAACTAGTTTAAGGATTAAAAACTAAGATTAGAAGATGATGATGGATCACTGGGGTGATGTGGGTATTCACCACCACTACACATGAATTGTACTTGTACCAAACATAGCAAGACTTGTAAGCAAGATACATGGATGTTGTACAATACCGATGTCTTATAGGACAAGAGTAATGCACACATCCTTCATGGGTTGAGTAACTCTCATTCGGTACGTATCTATGTGTCAATGAAGATATGTAGTATCCGAAGAGAAAATCTTACTCAACCTCGTGAAACGTGCATCGGAAAACTAACAAGCGAGCGATAATTACCAAATCGATTAGTATCCTTATAGACTATCCCTCTTTCGAGGATATAGCTACGAGAAACGTGAGAGTGTTGCAACGTCAGCCATTCCCGAACGAATGGTCAAGTACTTTGCACCACTCTCTCCTCAGAGTGTGTTCCTCGACCTGTCAAGGTTGCACTTTTGTACGTCAACTGATTCCATTTCATAGTACAAAAGTACAACGATGGAGGTGAGTTTACTCCACTCCTTAGAAAGCATTCCTAGATACCGAAACGGATGCGCGGTGGATACACGCACCAGAAACCAAAACTAAATCGGTATTCGAGTCTCAAGAGCGGCCGTAGACAAACCACAACGAAAGACAATAGATGCATACAAGAACACGGCCAACATTCAAGCATGTATGAAATGATTTAGTATTGAAACGGAATGATAACATCTTTTTAGTACAAGTTACAAAACACGGGCAGCGGGGCTAGTACCCGCACCCCAGTGAATGGAACTACTCGCTCCTCATAGAGGAAGCAACAAAGAAAGAGAAGAGAGAGGAAGAAAGCATCGTCGGAGCAGAAGAGTAGATCTGTGACAGCCCGGTGTAGATCGTCGCAGTCTCCGAGACTGCTCCGTTGTGGTCGATGTCGTCTGTTTCTCGCCTCGATCTTCGGGTCAACCTCCAGAATAGCAAGAGTAGGATGAGGTGGAGCTATGGTGTGAGCAATGGTGAGAAGGTGATGGAACAGCCTACTAGATCTGCGCCCAGACTGGCTGCTCACCGGATCTGGACTCAGGATGGGATTCTGAAGCTGTGGGTGAAGTTTGGTCAGAAACGGTGCTCGGGCAATCTGGCAGCGTTCCGGCACTGGTCCCAGTCCGGCAGCCTTGGGCCGTAGTGAGATGGGCCCCCCCAAGACCATGCCTCTACCCTTCTATTTATAGGCTTGCCAAAATATCTTAGGCCCCGGAGTCACACCATGTGCGTGTCTTTTTGTCCATGCGGTTTTCTTAATTCATACGGTTTGGTTGCTTATACGGTCTTGCTTTGCCATTCGGTTTGGCACCTCATACGGTCTTGCTTTGCCATTCGGTTTGCTTTTCCCGGCCATTCAGTTTGCTTTTCCATTTGCCCCATACGGTCTTTCCTCATTCGGTTTCTGTCTTTGGTTTCTCCGCCCACACGGTTTGGCCATTCGGTTTCATACGCATCTGTCCATGCGGTCTCGCTGCTAATAGCCCATACGGTTTGCTTTTCTCCGCCAACTTTTCTTGGTTTTGACGCTTCTTTTCCTTCGCTCATTTTTTTTTCTTTTTCTTTTGCTTTTCTGCCTGCTTTTGGTTTCCCGCTTTGGTTTCGTGCCTATTTGCTTTGTTTTGTTTATTCAGTTTTGCTACTATGCGTGAAGTAGCAAACCGTGAGAGTAATAGACTCTCAAACCGAATGGCCGGGTGAAAAGGGCCGAGAAGAGGGATAATTGGCCCAAATATTCATTTTTTCCTTGTGCGTTCTGTTGCTTTTTCCATCTTTGACAAAGTGTTGATCCTTCATGCATTCACGTGAACTATTCAATGGATTCTTCTCCATTTGATTTGCACAATCTTCGCAACCCAGTAAACGGTCTTCTCATAGCAAACGGTTGCTTGCACAACTTGCTAACTCAAACGGTCTTCGGTTATTGTAACATACGATCTTCGAGTGCATGCATACGTACAACTCAAACGATCTTCGGCTATTGGTCTTTGATTTGTCAGCGAGCAAACGGTCTTGCATGTCCTCATACTCAAACGGTCTTGGGACCGCATGGGCTCATACGGTCTTGAGACCGCATGGGCTCATACGGTCTTGGGACCGCATGGGCTCATACGGTCTTGAGACCGTATGGTCTCATATGGTCTTGAGACCGCATGAGCTCAAACGGTCTTGAGACCGCATGGGCTCATACGGTCTTGAGACCGCATGAGCTCAAACGGTCTTGAGACCGCATGGGCTCATACGGTGACCGCATGAGCTCAAACGGTCTTGAGACCGCATGGGCTCATACGGTCTTGAGACCGCATGAGCGCATACGGTCTTGAGACCGCATGGGCTCATTCGGTCTTGAGACCGCATGAGCTCATACGGTCTTGAGACCGCATGGGCTCATACGATCTTGAGACCGCATGGGCTCATACGGTCTTGAGACCGCATGGGGTCAGAACCGTATAGCGCTCAAGACCGCATGGATGAAACCAGAAGGATCAAGACCGACTAGTGGTGATCTGCAGAGGGAAAGGGGAATGAGTAAGAGAGAATAGCATCGAATAAACTAGTGATTATAACTATTTAGGCAATATTTGCAAGGAATTAGTGAAACACTCAATGTGAACCAAAGTGAGGGTAAATCAGTCAATATGAGGAATAAAATCCTTAGAATTGGCGACTGTGCAGATGAATCTGGAGGATTCATCACCACACCGAACTTGAGCGTTACTCGTCCCGAGGAACGGAGAAAAACTTAAGATAGTCGACAAAAAGCTCGTTCGTCTCATAATTACCTCATCTGCAAGTAAGTGTTAGAAATTTCACAAGAAAAAAAAAAGAAAGGGGAAAATGAGACGAAACAAAATTAGGGCAAAAACGTCGAAAATCCTTTGAATTGGTGACTGAAGGTGGATCTGGAGGATTCATCGCCACACCGAACTTAAGCGTTGCTCATCCCGAGGAACGAAAAACTTAAAACAGTCGCCAATGCAATCGTTCATCTCAGGATTGCCTCATCCTATTGTCATATCGTAATTTTGTTCATGGCTCGGATGGATACAGCATCAAAGCTTCCTTAGATCACAGAATACATCTTATGATATCCTCATTTCTGAGTTCATTTTTCTGAGGTATTTCCTTCTCATTCTCTGTCGTATCAGTCATGTTAAAGAGTTTTATGAGACTTTGGACAGACCCACGGAATCAACAAAAAGCATATGATCTGTCACTGGTGTTGAAAGAGGAGAGAATGGGGGTATGATCAAAAGATAAGAGTCTCTCCTTTGATTGAATCAAGACTCTTATTAATAGTTGACTCATTGAGATACTTTTGAATGATTTATGCACAACTCTAATTGACTTAGCCTTACACCCGATTCTTTTTCTAAAGGTAACTCAGAAGTGTGTATAGGTTGGCTTAAGGATTTTGGCTATTTTACCTCTTTGAGAGGAGGTAAGGGGTTATTTTTGGATCCTTAGGATCTCACTACCGATCACGACACATCTTCCTTCATGAGGGTAGCTAATGTACCGGCCGGGCGAGACCTTTATCGGTTATCCTTATTCAGGGCACAACTCTCATGTTTTTATTCACACTCTGGCTTTTATTCATTCTCACTTGGCTTAGGAGAAAGGGTATTTTTGGATTTTTGCATATTTGGGCTGCCAGGCCTCTTTTTGGAATCGGGGTAGATTTTTCACCAACCTCGGTATGTGCACAATCATCATTGTATACTCTTTGAAGCAAAATGAGAAGGTGGTACGCCCCTGTTATGTATTGAGGGGTATGGAAGAAGCGGTAGTGGAAAAAGAGGTGTGGTGTACCACACCGAACTTAGAGTTTTGTAGAGGTGTGGTTTACCACACCGAACTTAAAGTTCGGCGATGTTCTAGTTTTCACTAGAAAGGAGTGTGGCGTGCCACACCGAACTTAAAACTTTGGCATGGTTAATGAACAGTGGGGTATGAAAATGAAAGAAGAAGTGTAGAAGAGAGTTTGGATCATGATGTTGTTTGCTTAGCGATTCCATGCGACAGGTCTCTATTCTCCATCGCACTCTGCTCCAAAAGAGACATGATGAAACATCAAATGAGAAATCCATACAACGGATCCATTAATCAGGTAAAGGCGTGATGTATTTGATCTATCTCAGCCTTATTGAAGTGTATCATATTTTCCTGTTTGAGATATAACATTAGGATTCATAGACAAATCAAAATGAAAAACACGCATTGGCTAGTTTTAAGTATTCTTTTCCAGGAAATTTGCAACGCAAAAGAGGTGATGATCACAGATTTGCAAAACAAAAGCCGACTAGATAAAGGCTTTATTTTTAGAAAAATACAAAAAGGCGGAAAAATTACGAAAAAGAAACTAGAATGGAAAAGCAGGAAGCAATAAAGATAGAGGGTGGAGTGAAAGTCATACCACCCGCCCTCCACCTCGAACTTATGAATTTGCCCATTTCTGAGCAAGTACTAGGTTCAAGATGGAGGGGAAGGGTTGAGCAGTGTTAACCAGGCGGTCCTCGTAGTTGGAAGAAGGTCCGACAAAGATATCTTGTGATGGCTGGTGCTGAGAACGAGGAAGTGGTCTGAACAACTTGTTGGCTGGGAAGTTGTGGCAACTTGAATGAGTCTTCTGGATGACTTGGATGCACATCACTTTCACCTCGTTGTCCATCCAGAAGAATCCAGAGACCTTCCCCCATCAGCGAGAGAGGTGGAACATAGGTAGTCAAAACTGGAGGACTATGCGAGAAATCAAGGTTATGCCCACTTGTGCCCTCCAGTTGTGGCTCACCCTCGAAGTTCAAAGTAAAACTACTTTCTTCAAAATCTAGGGCAGTTGATTGAGGGTCGGCCACTTGAACTTCCTCCTGTCTAGGATCAGGTGGTGGATCCGGTTCCGGCTTCATTTCTTCACCTGGCTTTTCTTGTGTGGGATATAGTAGCCAGGATGACTTTTCTTCATCAGAGGAGTTATTTTGAGAAGTATCATCATCTTTATCAATGTTGAAATTGGTAAGAGCGTCGTTATTCTTTTCAAAGTTTTGTTCAGGATTTTCCTCGTAGAACATCCTTAGTTCATCCAAGTAACTAGAAGAGGATTTGACTGGTAAAACGAACTCTTGCTCGGGTAAGGAAGTCATGGGATCCTGAGATAGGAGTTCCAGTGATGTCTCTTCATGAGAGGGATTAGTCCCTGACATATCATTTTGAGGGCTAAAATCCCTTGATGAACCCATTTCTTCAATATTGGGACTGATATATTGTTGTTCCAATTCTTCTTCATAACACTCCTCCAGTTCAATTAAGCGCTTGGGAAGAGTTTCTATGAGAGGAATGGAAATTAGCTCAGGTAATGGATAAATCTCAGTTTCATGAATGTTAGGGGGGGCTTCTTTAGAGGTGTGTGTGACTATAGAAGGATAGGTTTGTGACTTGTTGTCTTTCCAAGGGACATTACAAGAGTTCACAGTAAAACCGTAGTTCGTTTTAGGGTCAAGAGATGGCTCATGTTCCTCTTCATATTGCACTATCATCTCATTCAAGTGACTAGAAGGAGATTCAATAGAAAGATCATGCTCTTGTTCGAGGACTGACTTCGTCTGGACTTCTTGTAATGGCGGTAACTCTAGTAACATCATCTCATGAAAAGGATTGGTCGTAGATTCATCATCATGATATTCATCATCTCCCCATGATTTTTCTTCATCATCATCAGGGTCAGTGAGAGTAATGTGGTCCGTCCCTGAATCAAGATCTTGATCAGTCCCATCCTCGAGGTTTGTTTCTAGATCGACTGAATGGTCAGAGATTTCTTCATAAGGGCTCCAGCAATGGAGTCATTTGAGTCTCTTGCATAAAAGATGTCTCCTCATCTGAATCAGTCTCATATTCATCTATGTCTGACTGTGAAGGAGTATAGGGTTCTTGTAGCGTAGACCTTTCTTCATTGGAATTCAATGACAAGATGGTTGCAGTCGAGGAATATTTGTCATATAAGGAGTCAATCATTGCTGATTGCCCCTCAATCTGTATGGTTGGATCAGGGTCTATGGGAGAAGATGGGCAGACACCAAAATTTATCCCCAATTTATCTTCCAATCGTAGAAAATCTTCAGATTGAGTGCTCATTCTTTCATCTAAGAGCATAGTGCATTTTTCATTATCCGAGTCAGACCTTAGCCCAGAAAATGATTCTTTTTCTTGCGATGTTATGAAGGGGTCATCCTTGAATTCATTCATTAACTCGGAGGGTGATTCCCCATTTTGCACCGATGCATGCTGATCATTGGAAGGCACATTCCACATGATTTTGTAATCATCATCATAATCTACATGTGGACCAGGGATGTGCTTAGTTGAATTTTGTGGCTGTTCTACATGTTGCTCAGGAGCGTTGACAAGTTGCGTAAGTTGATTAAGGTCGGCTATCAACTTCTTGGTCGCGACTGTCTGATTAGCTAGTTGTTGAGCCACCGATGTTTGTAAGGCACGTAGTTCTTCCATCAATGGTGTTGATTTTCATGAAAAGGCTCTTCATGGCACCCGTTTGATTGATGTTGATAATAGCTTCCCTCATCATAGTATTGATTTGAGTTGCTTTCCAATTGCCCTCCTGTATTGCAGTCTACGCCTTGAAATCCGCCATAGTTAGGTTTCTCGTAGTAGCCTCCGGGGTGATATGGAATATAAAATGCGTTATATCCATAGTTGTATGGAGTGACTGCTCTGAGTTTCTCGACTATACGATTCATCATTACTTGACGCAAGGCCATCACGTGGAGAGGATGAACGTTGAAACAGTTGATTGATGCATGAGAATAGTCGCCACAGAATTGACAACTATTGGTTGGTGACACTGACTGCTTCATTTTGAAGAGAAATGGTACCTGAAATCAAAGAAAGAGTTTATCAAGTTTGACCAACCACTTCAAAACCAAGATGATATGCAAGATTAAGTCCTTTACTTTTTAGGTTTTTGAAAAGAAAAAGAAAACCCTAGAGAAACCTAAATCGACACAAAATTTGAAAAAGACGATTCTTAAACCGTTGTTCCCGGCAACGGCGCCATTTCTTGATGGAGATGGGACTTACACCAAAAGATTACTCTTCCAATGGGAGTCCCAAATATGCACCAAAAACCCTAGGGAGTTGGTGTTCTCTCTAGGTTTACCTACAACTGGTGCTAGATAAATGCTCCAACCCCACAAGAGTGTGGAAGCCTTATCATAGTACAGGTTTAGGATCGAACCCAAAGGACAACGTTAAGAATCTAAGTGTCTTTTTCTTGTTTCGTATCAATCTAAGTTAATCATCTAAGACCAGAAGTTTGATTTGAGTTATTTAACCTAAAACATACAAAAGTAAAGGCAAGAATAAAAACTAGTTTAAGGATTAAAAACTAAGATTAGCAGATGATGATGGATCACTGGGGTGATGCGGGTATTCACCACCACTACACATGAATTGTACTTGTACCAAACATAGCAAGACTTGTAAGCAAGATACATGGATGTTGTACAATACCGATGTCTTATAGGACAAGAGTAATGCACACATCCTTCATGGGTTGAGTAACTCTCATTCGGTACGTATCTACGTGTCAATGAAGATATGTAGTCTCTGAAGAGAAAATCTTACTCAACCTCGTGAAACGTGCATCGGAAAACTAACAAGCGAGCGATAATTACCAAATCGATTAGTATCCTTATAGACTATCCCTCTTTCGAGGATATAGCTACGAGAAACGTGAGAGTGTTGCAACGTCAGCCATTCCCGAACGAATGGTCAAGTACTTTGCACCACTCTCTCCTCAGAGTGTGTTCCTCGACCTGTCAAGGTCGCACTTTTGTACGTCAACTGATTCCATTTCATAGTACAAAAGTACAACGATGGAGGTGAGTTTACTCCACTCCTTAGAAAGCATTCCTAGATACCGAAACGGATGCGCGGTGGATACACGCACCAGAAACCAAAACTAAATCGGTATTCGAGTCTCAAGAGCGGCCGTAGACAAACCACAACGAAAGACAATAGATGCATACAAGAACGCGGCCAACATTCAAGCATGTATGAAATGATTTAGTATTGAAACAGAATGATAACATCTTTTTAGTACAAGTTACAAAACACGGGCAGCGGGGCTAGTCCCCGCACCCCAGTGAATGGAACTACTCGCTCCTCATAGAGGAAGCAACAAAGAAAGAGAAGAGAGAGGAAGAAAGCATCGTCAGAGCAGAAGAGTAGATCTGTGACAGCCCGATGTAGATCGTCACAGTCTCCGGGACTGCTCCGTCGTGGTCGATGTCGTCCGTTTCTCCACCTCGATCTTCGGGTCAACCTCCGGAATAGCAAGAGTAGGATGAGGTGGAGCTATGGTGTGAGCAATGGTGAGAAGGTGATGGAACAGCCTACTAGATCTGTGCCCAGACTGGCTGCTCACCGGATCTGGACTCAGGATGGGATTCTGAAGCTGTGGGTGAAGTTTGGTCAGAAACGGTGCTCGGGCAATCTGGCAGCGTTCCAGCACTGGTCCCAGTCCGGCAGCCTTGGGCCGTAGTGAGATGGGCCCCCCCAAGACCATGCCTCTACCCTTCTATTTATAGGCTTGCCAAAATATCTTAGGCCCCGGAGTCACACCATGTGTGTGTCTTTTTGTCCACGCGGTTTGCTTAATTCATACGGTTTGGTTGCTTATACGGTCTTGCTTTGCCATTCGGTTTGGCACCTCATACGGTCTTTCTTTGCCATTTGGTTTGCTTTTCCCGGCCATTCGGTTTGCTTTTCCATTTGCCTCATACGGTCTTTCCTCATTCGGTTTCTGTCTTTGGTTTCTCCGCCCACACGGTTTGGCCATTCGGTTTCATACGCAGCTGTCCATGCGGTCTCGCTGCTAATAGCCCATACGGTTTGCTTTTCTCCGCCAGCTTTTCTTGGTTTTGATGCTTCTTTTCCTTCGCTCGTTTTTTTTTTCTTTTGCTTTTGCTTTTCCGCCTGCTTTTGGTTTCCCGCTTTGGTTTCACGCCTATTTGCTTTGTTTTGTTTATTCGGTTTTGCTACTATGCGTGAAGTAGCAAACCGTGAGAGTAATAAACTCTCAAACCGAATGTCTGGGTGAAAAGGGCCGAGCAGAGGGATAATTGGCCCAAATATTCATTTTGTCCTTGTGCGTTCTGTTGCTTTTTCCATCTTTGACAAAGTGTTGATCCTTCATGCATTCACGTGAACTATTCAATGCATTCTTCAAGCAGCTGCTGGATAGTGACCTAGATGAAGAATCTTCTCAGTCCAGCAGCCCCTCAGAAAAAGAAGAAGAAGTGGTGACCGTCAAACATGGGGAAGGCAAGGAGCTGATGGTCCTTAAGAAAGTGCACGGGATGGAAGAAACTGCTTCGCCTAAAGCCACAGAAGGGATGATCAAAAACTTCGACCGTTTCTCGTGTGCTACGCTCACGCAGGAGCAGGTAGATGGAATCCTTCTGAAGTTAGTAGATGCTACCCCGAGGGATGTCATTTACAAGGCGAGTAATGTCGTAGTCCCAATTGATGAACTAAGGGACGTGGTTAAAGAAGGATGATGTTTGTCGGTATCGGTATTAACCGCTTGTATCCAAATATTACAACCAAAGTTTGATCACGCATATATAGCCCATCCTATGCTGTTTAACGACGTTTGCCTAGCCGACGAAACAGGAGCACAAAAGCTTTTCCTGGAAGAGTTGGAAAGCGGAGTCCCTAGCCAAATCTTCCTACCAATTCTTCATTATAACCACTGGACGCTCCTGACGGTGTACACCCGGCAACGAGCAGGAATCTTTTACAACAGCTCGGATGGCAACAAGAACCATCCAGTGCCGTGCACATCAGAACCGTTGTCATTCGTCGAACGCTTAACTCGAAAATACTACGACGGGGTGACAAAGATGATACAACCATTCCTGGAAACACAAGCAAACAAATGGCACGAGCTTCAGTTCTGCCACCGCAGCCCACAACAGATCCCATTATCCAACGACTGCGACATCCACGTCCTGGAATGGATAGCGAATAAAGAGACGCCTGACCAGCTCCATCACATCGATTACCACATCAAAAGAGGAGAATATGTGTGGGAGCTTCTATCTGACGAAGGCGCGCTTGTCGGCTAACCCTCACGGGATTAGCATTACCATGCCTAATCTACTTCACAACTCTGGGACAGAGTGTGGAGTAAGTTTGGGGGGGTACCATGGTACCAGTGAGGGAGGTACAAAATTCTGTCAAATTTTCTAACTTAATCTTTTGATTCTTTTGTTCATCATGTATACATATACTTGTTCATATAAAACTCTTGGATACATATAGATACATATACATGTTCATATAAAATATTGAAATTCTGAAAAATTTTGTTTATTTTGTTCCCATGCATATGTACAAAGTAGTTACAGTAGTAAAAACCTGATGCAAATGCTTGCAAAGTTTATTTTCTGTATGTTTAATGTGATGCAAGTTTTGTTCTATCTTTCTGATAATGCTGCTTCAAACAAACAGAAGATTACATTTTTCCACAACAAAATTTTCGAAAAATATAATAATCTCGCAAACAGCTAAGAGATAGAGTATGGAGAAGGAAAAAGCTACCCAAACAGCAAGTATCTCTTTGTTTCCCTTACCCGACAAAAATCCTAAAAAGAGAGAGAAACCTTATCAGAGTGAATAAAAGCATGAGAGTTGTTCCCAATAAAAGAAAAAGAAAAAAATATATATACATACACTTGTTTTCCAAAAGTACCCATCTTTAGGCATGGTAGATCTGGGGCAGTGGTACGTAGGATGTGAAATCACTGCTCTAAAGCCAACTGGCTTGGACTGCAGGGACCACTTTCCCGTTAACGGACCCTTACCTGGATGGACCGATGGGAAACAAGAAGAAAACCCAAAAAGCCTTAGCCTACCCTATACATAACTTTCTGCCCCGAAAATAAAGCTGTTTGGTGTGGAAGCTAACTTCAGAATCATACAACAACGTCTTGCCGAAGCTGTAGAGAATAATCTTACTTAAACAATAAGGCAAGAAAGGCGAAGTCTTTTGTTTGTAATGAGGCAGCATTATCTCTAAAGGCATTACGATACTTGTTTTACATCTTGGCCTGAGAAGCATACTATGCAAGAAGAAGCGTCGCCAAATAAAGTTTAAATATTGATTGAGGACAATCAAAAAGCTAAGTTTGGGGGAGTTGATAACACCAATTTTTGTGATGTTTTAGACTGTTTTTCTGTTATCAAAACTGCCCTTTTTTGACATCTTCCTCTCTTTTATATGCATTTTTTGCAATAATAGCCAAGCAATGCTCTCAGTCCAATATTTCTATCTTTTGCAGAGTTTCCTCCCATTTTGGCCCATTTAGCACCAATAAGGCCGTTCCGGCCCGCAAAGAAGTCCAAGTCTGTTTCGGCCCCCCTGACGCCCGATTTGCACGCTGCCCTGCCCGGCAGGGCTGCGCGATACGACGAAGCGTGACACAAGGATGCCGCGCTAGAGGGTGCCGATGGACGACACGCCTCTTTACCCGATAGGGAGCCGAGCACGCCACAACTACTCCATGTGCCACGCGATATCGGCCACCCACCGGCAGGCGCCTCTCGCCACGACGCCCGACAACCGACCTCCTTGTACCGGGCGATACCCGCGTCAGCCGACCGCCAACTGAATGGCGGAAAGGAGGACGTGTGGCGCTTCGAGCACCATATCTTCTCACGACTAGCTGCCTATAAATAGCAGCTACAGAGATCCGAAAAGACAACTTAGACAGTTCGGACAAACTTGGTCACTTCAGGTTTCGGATAGTCGAGTGATCTTCGGAGGAGACTGTGAGAGCAGACGCATCGTGCTCCGGTGTTCGTACCGGGCGACACTAGGTGATCTCTTCCTCATCCCGAGAGGGAGGGGACTGGTTCACCTAGGACTGTACCGGGCGACACTGGGAGCCGATATCGGCCGATGTAGATACGCGACACGAGTGCCCGACACCAGTGCCCGACAATAGTATACGCAGCCCCATGCCCGACACGATAACGAACCCGATGCGCTCCGCCCATCAGGCGTGTCGCCCGAGAGGGTGTACCGCCCGACTTGAGTGTATCAACCAGGTCCTTGAGCGATGCAGTCGCCCGTCGCGGTGTGCCATTTGAGAGAGCGTGCCGCCCGACACGGCTGTATTGGGCTAGGCCCCTGTCCGATATCGGGCGGGATGGTTACTGCAGCCTGTCGTCCTTCTACATCAAGAAGGCGACACATATCTTTAATTCTGTTATTTAAATTTCTTTACTTTTGCATTGTAATTAAGACCTTTAGTGTTTATAGAAATGGAAATGCTTAATTACTTGCTGCTCTATGATTGGTGCAATATGTTGGATGACTGCTATGTTTGATATCCAAACCCTAGCTTTCATGTTTTGGATCGCGTTTCTCTTAGCTACCGAATCGTGTTTTCCCGTCGCAACAACTTCGAGAGTTGTGTTGTGGCTCTAGTGTTTGGTCTGATTCTGGAGTACGAGAGTGCCTGGAACGGAGTTTTTTCAGTAACATTCCATTCTAACTTTGAGTCCAGCAACCTCGAGAGGGGTGTCGAGGCTTGGTTAGAGGTGCCCGCTCTGAGAGGAGGGGTGCAGGGTGTAACTGGTGACGCTTGTTTTGCAGTAGTTTTATCCTTCGTACCTTGCTCTAGCTCTAGTGTTATCTTTCGGTTTCTGTTGCATGAAAACCCCTAAAACTGCTAAATGCTAAAAACCTTAAATCTTTCTAGTAACTCCACTTGGAGATAGTTTTCTTGTTTTGTTTGTGACATCTTTACGCTTCCCTTCTGGGGAATTTATAATCTCTTTTACCTACTGGAGTGTAGCGTGTCGATTTTGGGTTCTCAACACTACCCCCCTTGTCCCTGTGTTCGACCCCGTATATCTACTTCGACCCCGTAAACAAAGTTGTGGGGTCCTAGAAGGATTCGGGTTTATAAATGTAAAAGCTCGACTACCTCAAATCCGCCTCCAAATTTAGGACGCGCGATTTAGGCCGGTCAATAAGTCATGTAGAACATGATTTGAATGGTTGTTACATTCCTTTTACTGCTACTTGATGATTTGTCATTTTTGATTATGCTTCTTGTTGTGGAAAGTAGTCATGTTTCTATGGACATTTTCTATTTCATATTATTATGTGTCATGTTGACAGGTTATAAATGTTGGGATTTATATCAATTCTAAATATGAGTTGGATTTCTTGCTATTTGATAGTATTATATGGTGGATATGTATTATGTTTACTTCAACTTCAGGATTACAGGATGTGTTCCTGATCCGACTGGTGGAGTGTCACAAAGATAATGTTATTGTTATGTTTTTATTCAAAATGCTTAGAACTTGACTTAATACTCATGCAGTAGGATTCTTAAATCTAAACTAAGAAGTACATGTTGACATTTTCATACACATGCTCTAAAATATGTCTCAAAGTTATAATTGGCTTACATTATTACCTTATCTAATGGATTAGATTACCATTATAAGCTAAATTTGACTTGTGATAGAAATATATTCTATACTTTTCAACATCTGCATGTTTCTATTAAGTTTATTATACGTAATCTGATGTTGATGCATGTACCTAGCTTGAGTGGGAGGTATCCACTCATTGCGGCTCTATATGAGTCTTATGAAGTTGTTTCAAATGTTTTTAGGTATAATACTATACAACGGAGAGGTCGTGACAAAGAAGATATAAATAGCATAATCTAGATAGATTTGAATGTCGTTGTACTCGCTCTTTCTGGGGATGGGTTGCAAACTAAGTCCATTCATATATGTACATGTATCTGATGTAACTAAATCGCATATTGATAACACCCATTTTTGTGGTATTTATGGCCCATATTTCGTTGTCAAAACTGCCCTTTTAAACTATTTTCCTCTCCTAGTTGTCAAGTTTTTGGATAAACAGGCCACACTATGCTCTTAACTCATTTTTATCATCTTTTACAGAGTTTTCCTCGCTTTTCCACTCAAAATCAATAAAAGGCCCATCCCGGCCCATGAACGGTGTTTTACCTGCATCGACCCTCCTACCAGTCACCTGACACACTCATTACCCATCGTACAGCAGCCCGATACAGCTGTCGCGCGACACGGGTGTGCTACACAAAAAGACTCCGCTGGGCGATACACCGCTTACCCGACAGGGAGCTGTGCCCACCACGACTACTCTCCCGATGAAGTGTGTCGCATGATACAAGCCACCCACCGGCAGGCACCCACCCGTCACGACTACCTGATACGCTTGCAACCCGACACCCGCTGTGTCGGGCGACACGCATGTCGATCATCCCCGAAGCCGCACTAATAGAGTCGATGGAGGACACGTGGTGCCTAGAGATCCATGAATTCTTCCAATCGCTGCCTATAAATAGCATCTACAAGACTCCGATGGGACGGGTCAGAATTTCATGAAGGCTAACTTTGGAGAATACCTGGAGCTAGTGTGTCGCGTCCCAGAGGCATGTCGGGCGATACTAGGTGAGCACTTCCCCAACCCAAGAGGTGCGGGAGTCATTCACTTAGAATCCGTTTCGGTAGCCAAAGCAGTCGATATAGACCAAGAAGGCTACCCGACGTACCAGGCTCCTAGATGGACCCCTTTCTAAGACGGCTCGCCTGTACACTCGATACAAGAACTCAACACCCTATGTCGTCTCTTACCCGACACGATATCGATCCCGATACAGAATACCCATCATGGTGTGTCGCCCGAGAGGGTAGTATCCTGACGACGACCGTATCGGGGGAGGGTGCCATGACTGATATGATTGCCCATCACTGTGTACCGCCCGACAGGGCTGGTAACCCGACACGAGCATGTCGGCCAGAGCTTTCGCCCGATATCAGGCTAGAGGCACCTTAGAGGTCTTCTGTTGTATGTCACCCTCCTAAATCAAGGAGGCGATACCTATCTTCCCTTTTTCAATCATTTACTTTCTTTATTTACACAATGTAACTAAACCTTTTTATACAATGCTTATGTTAATGGAATTAGAGGAGTTTTAACACCTACTGCTTTAAGTTTGGTCTCTTTTTTTGGATGATTGTTTTATAGCAGCTTGGATCATGTTTTAACTAGCTATCAAATCATGTTTCCCGTTACAGCTCCCTCAAGAGAGGGGTTGTAACTCTAGTGTTTGGTCCGATTAGGGAGTACGAGAGTACCCAGGGTCGGAGCTGCTTCAATATTCTTTCCACTCCAACCCAAGTCCACTACTCTTGAGAGAGGGTGTTGGTGCTTAGTTGGAGGTACCCACTTTGAGAGAAGGGGTACTGGATGTTTTCTACTACCACTTTTTATGCCGAAGCTTTCCTCTTTCATGCCTTACCGAGGCAGTAGTGTTTTCTCCTTCGATTATGTTGCTCAAACCCCCTAAAAATTGATAAATGCCAAAACATTAATCTTCCTTGTAACTCCAGTTGGAGATAGTTTTCTTTTATTTTACTGATCTTTACCCACCGTTCCCTTGGGAACATTGTTCTTACCCCTCTTTTACCAGAGTGTAGAGTGTTGATTCTACGTTCTTAGCATGACCACCCTTGTCCCTGTGGTTTGACCCCGATCTCTACTTCGGACCCCATCATCGTTGCAGGGGCCTAAGAGTCGGGTTATTTAAAAGTCCGACTACTTCAAATCCGCTCCTTTTGGACACACAATTTAGGACGGTCAACTTTTTGGCGCCGTTGCCAGGGAAGTTCCAAGAATGACAACCCCTACCATAACCTAGATGCTTTCAAAAATATATGTGATACCATCAAAATGAGGGGAGTGCCACAAGAAGTGATCTATTGCAAGGGTTTCATCTTCTCCTTGGAGGACAAGGCACTATCATGGTACCTTGGACTGCCACATCAATCTCTGAATGGATGGAATTCTTTAGCGGATGCTTATGTGAACAAGTTCTACCCTACATAGAAGGCCATTAGGAACAGGCAGAAGATCACATCTTTCACCCAGAAGCCAGGAGAAAACCTACATGATGCCTGGGAAAGATGTCAAGAGTATCAGAGAGACTGCCCTCACCACAACTACAAGAAAGGTTTCCTGATAACAACATTCTGCAATGGTCTGAAATGTGAAGAAAGTGTATCACTAAATGCAGCTGCAGGAAGCGACTTTCTTGGGAAGAAGCCCAGTAGATCTAAAAAGATCATAGAAAACATGGAAGAACTACAATCTGGTACTGACTACGACATGAGTGATAGAGGATATGCTAAGAAGGCTGCTAATGAAGGACCGTCGGTCGAATCCAAGGCTCTTGAAGCAATCACCACTCAAATCCAAAAGATAGCCACTGATGTTAGACAGTTCAAAAAGAATCAGGAGGGAAAGGAAAGAAATAGATTGAGAAAGTGATGAAGTGTGTCACCTTCGGAGAAGGTGGACACGGTATTGATAACTGCATTTACAACTGGCCTGACGAGTCAAGTGAAAGTGAATCCGAAGTAGATGAAGCTGAGAACGTTTCTTTTGTCAACTTCAAAAGATCGGACCACCCTAGTTTTAGCTATGGCAACAAGGATGCGGCGGAAAACTCACATCAGTTGAATAATCCATCCAAGCAACCGCAAGGTTTTGAGAAAAGAGGTGGACAAGGCCAGTACACCAGAACCACCAGTTTCTAATCAAACAAGGCAAACTTTCAAAGGCAAGGGAAGTACCAAAACCACCAAGCTACTAACCCTAGCCAAGGCCAGGGACATGCTAAGGAGTAGAGTCCGGAAAAGAACTCGAGTCAACCGGAATTGGTGGGCCAACTGTTCGACTTTGTCAAGAGGCAAGATACTATAAACAATCAGCTGGCGCAAAGCGCGTTGTCCAACTCAAGCATCCTGAATATGATGCAGGTTCAAATGGCAGATATGCAAACGCATCAACTCCAGAGAGACCAGTATCTAGCTCAAATGGCCGAGTTAATGAAGAATCCTTCGGGTAAGATACCATCCAACACTGAGTCTGCTAAAATGGCGGTACTCAGGTCAGGGAAGACAGTAGAATGCCCTGAATCGGCTAGACCTGAAGAACCTGAACCAAGGGTTGCGACAGAGTATCTAGTAGAAGGAGAGAACCAACGAGCTCATGTCAGGGAGCCAGAATTCGAACCTGTGGAGGATCCGATTGGTAAAAGAAGTCCTTACTCTCCAAAGTTGTCTTTCCCATACAAACTCATAAAGGCACATCTTAAAAAGATATATGAAAGGTTTATGGAGTCGGTGAAAAAGCTTCACCTCAAAGTGCCATTACTGGATGCTTTGGAGGAAATGTCGACCTATGCCAAGTTTTTCAAGGATTTGATCACCAAGAAAAGAAGAGGAGGAAGGATTGAGATGGTACACCTATCCAGTATGTCATCTGCCTTTGTGAAGGCAGATTTTCCTACCAAGAAGAAGGATCCAGGAGCCTTTACTATTCCTTTTGTTGTTGGAGATAACGTCGAGCGGAAGGGTCTTGCTAATTTAGGGGCTAGTATAAGCCTTATTCCCTTAAGTCTGGCACAACAATTGGGTTTAACTGATATGGTCAGGACCAACATGAGGATTGAATTGGTAGACCATACCTTCAAAAGACCTTTGGGAGTAGTTGAGGATGTTCCGATTCGTGTAGGAAGATTATTCATTCCTTGTGACATTGTTGTCATTGACACTGTTGAAGACCCTAGCTACCCTATCATCTTTGGGTGGCCCTTCTTGGCTATAGGAAGAGCATTGATTGATGTTGATGAAGGAATCATCACTCTGAGGGTCGAAAATGATCACATAGATTTCAAGGTAAAAGACGCTATGAAAGGACCGTCCCTACTAGAATCTACCTACTTTGTGGATAGCTACAACAAATTTTGTGAAGAAGTAGAAGAAGATATAATAATGGTAGACCCTCTTATGAGGGCGTTGAACAATCATGACTCTGAATCCAAAGATCCTGAGGTTGTCGAGATCCTTGGTTACCTAAATCAATTTGATGAAGATCTAAGTGATGAGGAGAAGGTTATAGAGACAGTCAAGTTTGCTTCTCTAGAAGCAACACCAGAAGAAGAAAAGGTACCTAAGACCAAGCCAGAGCTGAAACAGCTGTCGGAAGGTTTAAGGTATGAGTTTCTAGACAATGAAAGGAGGAATCCGATCATAGTTAATGCCAGTCTGACGAAAGAATAATTGGAAAGGCTTCTCGAGGAATTGAGGCTCCATAAGCAGGCTATAGGCTATTCGGTAGAGGATATAAAGGGACTTAGCCCTGCGCTATACATGCACTGCATAAATTTTGAAGAATATGCTAAACCCATAGTCCAACCCCAGAGAAAGCCGAATCAGATGTTAAAAGAGGTTGTGAAGAAGGAAGTGATCAAGCCGAGGGATGTAGGAATTATCTACCCAATCAGCGAAAGCAACTGGGTAAGTCCCATCCATGTAGTACCAAAGAAAGGAGGCATGATAGTTCTGAAAGGTGACAAAGGCGATGAAGTAGTGGTCCAGACTATCATCAGATGGAGAATGTGCATAGATTATCGGAAGCTGAACCAAACCACGAAAAAAGATCATTACCCGCTTCCCTTCATCGACCAAGTTCTAGAGAGATTAGCGCATCATGATTATTTCTGCTTTCTAGATGGTTATTCTGGGTTTTATCAAGTCCCTATTTTACCAGACGACCTGGAAAAAACCACTTTTACTTGTCTCTATGGTACTTATGCTTTTTGAAGAATGTCGTTTGGGTTGTGCAATGCTCCAGCAACATTCCAACGTTGCATGATCTCGATGTTTTCGGATTTTCTGGATGACATCGTGGAAGTTTTCATGGATAATTTTTCTATTTATGGGAAGGACTTCGATGCTTGTCTGAAAAACCTATCTTTGGTCCTGCAACACTGTGAAGAAAAGAATTTGGTCTTCAACTGGGAGAAGTGCCACTTCATGGTACAAGAAGGCATAGTGCTAGGTCATAAAGATTCAAGGAGAGGTATCGAGGTAGATGTGAGAAAGGTTGAAGCTATATCTAGATTACCTCCACCTAAGTTTGTAAATGGAGTGTGAAGTTTCCTCGGGCACACTGGTTATTATCAAAGATTCATAAAAGACTTCTCGAAGATCTCAAAACCTTTATCAAATCTTCTGGTTAAGGATGCTGAATTTTATTTCACTAATGATTGTCTAAATGCTTTTCAGGCTTTGAAAGATGCACTTGTTTCTCCACCTATCCTTCAAGCTCTGGATTGGGAGCTACCTTTTGAGCTAATGTGTGATGCCAGTAATTATGTCGTACTGGCAGTCCTGGGACAGAAAAAGAACAAAAGGCATCATGTCATTTGCTATGCCAGCCGTACTCTTGATGAAGAACATGTAAATTACACAACGACAGAGAAGGAGATGCTTGCGATCGTTTTCACCTTCGACAAGTTCATATCTTATCTGATTGGAACAACGGTAAAGGTCTACACCAACCATGGGGCGATATGATATCTTATGAAGAAAAAGGACACTAAGCCCCGACTGCTAAGGTGGGTTTTACTACTCCAGGAGTTCAATCACGAGATCATTGATAAGAAAGGTGTGGAAAACGTAGTCGCCGACCACTTGTCAAGGATTACAGTCGAAGACAAGAAGGAGCCACCTATCAATGATAACTATGCAAATGAGGCCTTGCTAATGGTAGAAGCCAGAGATCAGAGTTTGCCATGGTTTGCGGATATTTGTAATTACCTTGCTTGTGGGGAGTTACCTCTGAAAATAACATACAATCAAAAGAAGAAACTCTTTTCTGATATAAATAATTACTATTGGGATGATCCCCTTCTCTTTAAAAGATGTGCAAATAATCTGTATAGAAGGTGTATTCCTGAGGAAGAAGTGACAAACATTCTAAGGAAGTGCCATGCCTCACCCTATGGAGGACATCTGGGGAGTGAAAGGACTGCTGCTAAGGTGCTGCAATTAGGATTTCACTGGCCTTCGTTGTTCAAGGATGTTGTAGATTATGTAAAAGTTTGTAAAGAATGCCAATCAACAGGAAATATTGGAAGAAGGAATGAGATTCCTATGGCCAACTGGGTCAAAGTCGAGATTTTTGACGTCTGGAGAATAAACTACATGGGTCCCTTTCTACCATAAAAAGGATATCAATACATTTTAGTCGTGGTGGACTACGTGTCTAAATGGGTAGAAGTTGTTGCCACCCAAACTTGTGACTCGAAATTTGTGATCAAGCTATTTGAGAAAACTATCTTTCCTCACTTTGGAGTACCTCGTACTGTGATAAGCGATGGCGGATCGCATTTTAGGGAGAAACAGTTTGAAGCGCTTCTGTGGAAGTATGGGGTCAAACACAAGGTTGCTACACCCTATCACCCTCAAACTTCTGGGCAGGTGGAGGTTTCAAATAGATAGATTAAGAAGATTTTAGAAAAGACTGTCAGCCGCACGCAGAAAGACTGGTCAATGAAGCTCGACGACGCTCTTTGGGCCTACAGAACTGCATATAAGGCACCCATTGGCACTACCCCTTACAAATTGATTTATGGGAAATCCTATCATCTACCCTTAGAGCTTGAACACAAGGCTCTTTGGGTGATTAAGTTCCTAAATATGGACCTGGAGAAGGTAGGGGAAGAAAGACATCTATAGCTAAAGGAACTCAAAGAGCTGAGGATACATGCATACGAGAATGCAAGGATTTAAAAGCAGAGGACCAAGGTGTGGCATGATGCCCACCTGAAGAAGAAGGATGCGAGTGAAGGTGATAAAGTTTTGTTGTTTAAATCCTCTATATGTCTTTTTCCTGGTAAGCTGCAAATGAGGTGGTCTGGACCCTTCACCGTGGCAAAAATATATCCATCAGGAATGATGGAGCAGTATGACAAAGACAATCCAACAAAGGTTTTTCCAGTGAATGGGCACAGAGTGAAAAGGTACTATGATGATGAAGCCTTTGTAAGAAGGTCAGAGATAAATTTGCAGGATGCTGAAACGACTGAAGGCACAAAGTAAAGGATCTAAAGCTGTCAAGCTGAAGACGCTAACTACATCGCTCCTCGGGAGGCAGCCCGAGTTTTTACTTTTCTTAGAATAGGACGTTATTTCCTTTCCTACAAAAACATTATGAACATTATGGTTGTAATAAGGCTCGAGTCAGTGCATGCGCCTCATGCTCAGACTCCCTCATTTTATGGGCCACCACTTGGTTTTATAATCATTGATTAGTAATACTATCTGAGGTTGGGAGTCCCACTTTAGGCCAATGATGTTTTACCCATCAGTCACTTTTTCCTTTTCTTTAGTTTTAGTCTTTCATCTTTTTTTCTTCTTCTTCTTATTTGAAGCTTTGTATCCGGCCGAGATGCCTTGACCGATACCAATTTCTCTGGCTGATATCGGGCAAGGTCCCGGTAGCGTCGTCACGCAACACGCCCATATCAGGCTATAGTATCGAGCATCAAACCTTAGCGGTCAGTCGTATCGGGCGATACGCCAAGCATCCGTATCGGGCAACATGAGTAAATGACACTTGATTAGACAGATGGGACTGATTTTACTGCTCGTCTAGGGAATGATTTGTCTCCTTGGGCCACACGTTCCCTAGTTTTACCCGTTTTACCCCCGCCTTTTATTGCTATATATAGTAATTGTGGTTTAATCGTGTCAGGCACTGGCATTTACTTTCTCACCTACTCCCATATCGTGCAGTAAATCTCGCTTTGCTCTTGTATCGGCCAACCTAGCATCTGCTCCTGTGTCACGCAAGCTACATCAGAAGATAAAGGTATAACGCGATATGCGTATCACTTTGCTTACCCAACACGCTCCCGTGTCGTGCATCTTGTACCTGGCACAACGCCAGAGTTCTTTTTGTGTGTCGCCCGACACGCGCTAATGTCGATTACCCTGCCTTTTGACTGTGTCGCGCGACACACTCCTATCACGTGCCCTCCCGATACCCTATATCGGGAAATGCTTGTGTCGCCCAATTTTGTTCATAATAAGATTTTATATTGTATCGTCTCACGTCTTGCTAGTCTCGGGTGACACCCTTTTTTAGAGCAACCGTATCGGGCAGTATATTTGTTCGTGGTGATGCCTGGTGTTGCATGATAGACTTGTGGCGATATCGGTCCGAACTTAGTACCACCCGACACAGGCATATCGGGCAAGCATCGTATCGTCCAGTTTTGTCGCCCGATATGGTTGTGTCGGGCATCTCTAATATCGGTCCAGTTTTTTTTACTTATCGTGCAAACAACTTTGCTTTTTGACCGTATCGGGCTATCACAATTTTATCACCAATATCGACTTAAGACTATCAAGTCTTGTTAAGTTTTCAATATATCACCGATCTGATATCAAGCGACACACCCCGCCACCCGATATCGGACAAGGTGAATCATTCAGATGCCCACTAAACTTTTGTTTTATGATAACAGAAATGACCCACACCAAACAAACCGTCGTCCAAGTAGACGAACAAGGCCAGAGGATCAACACTGAGGCCACAATAGAAGCTACCACAGTCGGGAAGAAACGCCCCAATCCTGATGCAGCGGGGCCAAGAAGAGGCCGAGGACAAAAGCCGAGAAGAGGCCGAGGACAGAAGCAGCGGAAGCCCCTTCTGTAGCAGCAGAACCTCTATCTCACTCCCGAGGACAGTTCGTGCCCAGGGACGAAGAGCATCAGTAGAGATACATAGAGTTGGCGGTAAAGATCTACCGGCCAACTAGATTCACCCACCAGCCATCTTTCTACCACTTCGATATCTTCAACAGGTTGGACAACATCTTGAGAGCTACAGGGCTGAAGACGATATGCTTTGGCCTATCCAGAACATAAACTGAGCTCACAAAGGAGTTCATGTCCTCTCTCCGGCGAGTCCAGAACAGGCCGGAGGAAGTGGAGAGTTTTAGAGGAGCAGACCTGCTGCAAGGTCGGGTATACAACATTGAGAATGAGATCTCAGAAAAGCTACTCAACAAGATATTCTCCTCCTCAGAAGCCGAGATGGAGATGCTGAACAATGGTGCCATGCTTGGTGAGGGAGATGGCTTCAACCCGGTCAGCGTCTGGAAGAAACTGACTCGTAGATCAAACTACAAGCCAGGAAGCAAAGTGGCAGCCATCCACTCCTATTTCTGGAGGATCTTCCACAAGATAGTGGCTTGCATCCTCTTCAGCAAGTACGAGATGAGCAACATCTACTCCGAAGAACTCCATCTTATGTGGTACATGATGGAGGGCAAGGTGGTCAACTTGGGGATCTTCTTGCTGAAAAGACTATACCCCATAAAGGATGCCACCAAGGAGTACTGAATGGGTGGCATCGTCAATCTGATCATGGCAGGGTTGGGGTACCCAAAGGAGCCGCACATCCTGTCAAGAACCAGAGGTGATGACAGGATTTATATGAAGTTCTTGCAACGAGCAAATATTATCAAGAAGGAGGGCAGGCGCTACTTCTACAAGTTTGCAAGAAATTCAAAGTTTCTACCCCTCCCATTCTACATCAACTATGATGTAGAAAAGCTAGTCTTCACCGAAGCAGAAGTTGAAGCGTTAGAGGTTGAAGCCGCTTACGCAACCACGACCAGGATACAGAAAAGGGTGGCTGCAATGGGAGGGTCGATCCCTCTAGACGCCCGATAGGACAAATCTTCCACAGTCCCTACCGAGCCACCCACTACTCCAGAGAAACCGATGACAGCCATTGATAGAGTTGTTATCGCTTCTCCCATACCAGCCGCGGCCGCCACAACAACATCTTCCGCGGCTGGAGAAGTGTCGGTGATCATGGTGGTCGTCGAGACAACCGGGGCTGAGACGACCTCGATATCCCCGAGGGAAGCTACCGTGGAAGAGATAGCCGCAGCCCCCGAGACTTCTGTTGCGCCTTCAGTGGAGAAAGAAGTGGTGTAGCCGGACGCCAACAATGGGGCGTTCGCTGAGATCCTCGAGATGGAGCTCAGGTCTGCGCATCCCATACCGACACTGCCGTCGGTGTCTCCAGTGGTAGCTGTAGATGAGGTCACAAACAACAAAGAGGTGGAGCAACATCCACCCACACCATGCCCTTCTCCACCACCACAAATAGGTGAGGCAGAGACAACCGCAAAAGTGTTGACGTCTCACCCAGAAGCAACAACCTCGTGAACAATCCAGATTGATAGCACCCCGAGTGAGGCCACACACTTGTTGGGTCGATCTTCACGCGTGAGGAGCATCGCAAGGACGAGAGGGAGATCTGATGCAGCCCCTCCGTCACTGGGACAGATGTTGGGTCATGAATTTGATCACTTGTGGGCGGTAACATGAAGCCACTCAGCTACTTTTACTTTGTTTACCCGCAAGTTTTCTATTTTCTAGCAGAGGCTAAATAGCCAGGATTGGCAACTGCTGACTCTAGTTGGCCTTCCCAGCCAACTAGAGGCACTCAACACAACGTTGTAGTAGGCCCTCCAACGCCTTGACATGATCGAGGACAGGCTGAATAGGAGGGATGACCATCCACACTCAAGGTAGCCGAGGAGATCTCCATCACCTCCTGGCTCAGGATCCCCACCTTCCTCATCTACATCCTCGCCCAGGACGTCGTCCACTTCCTCCACCAGTGGGCCATCCACACTGCCCGAGGAAGGGACGATGCACAAGTCAGCCGACGGAGCTCCAGTAGGACAAGTGAGCTCTCGCGGCTTCGAAGAAGTTACTCCCTCAGTCCCCCTGGACAAAGCTGAGGACAACGATGAATCAATCAGTGTCGGGGAGGACTCTTCTGACGAATCAGAGGGAGAGGGGGGGACATCTATGCCGCTAACGAAAGGCACCCCTAGAGGAAGAAGCTCGACAACAAACACATTTTCTACACTGTCAAGATACCTTCCTTCGAGATGGCTGACTTTGACAGAAGGGCCATCGGATACCTGACGATCAGGGACCAGAAACTACTGAACTAGGTCCTAAGGTCATAGGCTGATGAAGAATACGTCGTCTGGAGTGACGACTACTTCTCCGTATGATGGGGAGCACTCAGAAGCATGTTCCTCTCACCAGCCGTCATCAGAAAAAGGTTATTCAGGGTCCTGGAGGGTGCAATAATCGAGAATATCAGTACCAGGACAGGTCAGCAAATAATATACAACGCCACCCTGATCTTGGCAAAGAAGGTTGATGATGGGAGCATCCGACTCCGTTGCAGTGGCCAACATGCTGCGACAGATTGAAGAACACAACATGAACCTCGTTTTGGCCCCGTACAAACACCGCAACAACTGGTTCCTGTGTGTGGCAGACCTCCGGAACCATGACGTCCAACTCTTCAGTTGTCGCAACGAGGAGGTGCCACACTCAGGACATATCTTTTCTTGCCCAGAGGACAAGCATCTCAGGCTTCTCCCACTGCGTCTTCTCCGAGTTATCAAGCAAGGAGTCCAACGTCATAATGACATTTGGAAATTCTTCTCTATTAGAGACTTTCCTGTCCAAGCAGAATCAGGAAGTGGTAATAGCGCATTTGTCGTCTTGCGTACCATGGAGCTACTCAACATCTTTGGAAACATAAGGCATCTCCAGGACCAAGACTTCTTCCATCTCAGGAGCACCTACTCTTTTCTGCTGATCAAAGACAAGTGCTATTTCCAAGATGCAGGGGTACCAGAAAAGTTGCTAGATAGTTACCAAGAAGACGAATCCTCGCAACCAGGCAACACTCCAGAAAAGGAAGTCGAGATGGACGTAGACGTTTACGGGGCGGGCAAGCGGTTAGAAATCTTGCGGGAAGTATGTGGAATTGAAGACCCCGCTTTGCCTGAAACTTTAGAGGAAATGATCAACGACTTCGACCGTTTCTCATGCTCTGCACTCACACAGGAGTAGGTCAACGAAGTTCTTCTGATGTTAGCTGACTCTACCCCCGCAGACATCATCTATGAGGCAGGTAGTTTCATAGTCCCAGTTGATGATTTAAGGGACATGGTAAAAGAAGGAGGATGTTTGGCGATATCAGTGGCGGCTGCCTACATCCAGATACTACAAAAGAAGTTTGAACACGCATACATAGCCCATCCAATGCTATTCAATGACATCTGCCTTGCCGTTGAGTCAGGCATGAAATAGTCTTTTCTGGCAGAGTTATAGAGCAGGATTCCACGCATCATCTTCCTACCTGTCCTGCATTACAACCAATGGATGCTCCTGATGATGTACACTCTCCAACGAGTAGGGATCTTCTATAATAGCTCAGACAGCAACAAAGATCATCCAGTATAGTGTACATCGACAATGTTGACACCGCTCGAGTGCTTAGTACGAAAATACTATGATGAGGTGGCGATGCTGATCCAACCATTCCTGGAGACAACAACAAGCAAATGGCACAAGCTTCAGTTTTGCCACCGCAACCCACAACAAATTCCACTATCCAACGACTGCGGCATCTTCGTGCTGGAGTAGATATCTAACCAGGAAATGCCTGACCAACTCCACCAGATTGACTACCACAACAAACACAGAGAATATGTGTGGGAGCTTCTATGTGGAAAAGGTGCGCTCACCTGCTAACCCTAACTGAATTAACATTGCCCTACCTTATCTACTTCACAACTCTGGGACAGAGTGTGGAGTAAGGTTGGGGGGGTACTATGTATCAGTGAGGGAGGTACTAAAATCCCTTTGAACTTCACCTTTTGTTCTTTTTCCTATAACTTAACCTGTGTACATATACATATACATGTTTGATATAAAAACTTCGCATATACAAATTTTGCCTCTATACAATTGTACAAAGACACTTTATAGTATAAACTTAATATGACTTCTTTCCATCTTGTTTTCTCAGTGTCTACAGAGGTGTAGGTTTTTATTATGTTCTTTCTGAAAATGTAGTCTCAAAACAACAAAAGACTATGACTTTCCACGCCAAAAATTCAAAAAAATAATCTCGCAACAGCTAAGAGATGTGTATGCGAAGGAAAAAGCTGCCCAAACAGTGAAAATTTCTCTTGTTCTCCCTTACCCAACAAAATCCCAAAAAGAGAGAAAAGCCTTATGAGAGTGAATAAAAGCATGAGAGTTGTGCCAAATATATATATATATATATATATATATATATATATATATATATATATATATATATATACACACTTGTCTTTCCAAAAGTATCAGTCTTTAGGCATGGTAGATCTGGGGCAGTGGTACGTAGGATGTGAAATCACTGCTCTAAAGGCAACTGGCTTGGACTGCAGGGACCACTTTCCCATTAACGGACCGCTACCTGGATGGACTGATGGGAAACAAGAAAAAACCCAAAAAGCCTTAAACCTATCCAAAAACACAATTTTCTATCCCCAAAAGTTGTTTGGTGTGAAAGCTAACTTCGAAATCATGTACCCAAGTCTCGCTGAAGCTGAAGAATTTTTTTTTCTTAAATAAGGCAAGAAAAACAAAGTCTGTTGTTCGTGGTCGGGCAGTATTCTCTTTAAGACATCTCAATGCTCAGTCAAACCCCTTGTCTGAAAACTATCAGGTTGAGAAGAAGTATCACAAAACAAAGTTTTAAAATTGATTGAGGACAATCAAAATGCTAAGTTTGGTGGAGTTGATAACACCCATTTTTGTGGTATTTATGGCCCATATTTCGTTGTCAAAACTGCCCTTTTAAACTTTTTTCCACTCCTTTTTGTCATGTTTTTGGTTAACAGGCCACACTACGCTCTTAACTCATTTTTATCATATTTTACAGAGTTTTCCTCGCTTTTCCACTCAAAATCAGCAAAAGGCCCATCCTGGCCCATGAATGATGTTTTACCTGCATCGACCCTCCTACCAGTCGGTCGACACACTCATTACCCATCGTACAACAGCCTAATACAGCTGCTGCGCGGCATGGGTATGCCGCGCAAAAAGACTCCGTCGGGCGATACGCCGCTTACCCGACAGGGAGTTGTGCCTACCACGACTACTCTCCCGATGAAGTGTGTCGCGCGATACAAGCCACCCACTGACAGGTGCCCACCCGTCACGACTACCCGATATGCTTGCAACTTGACACCCGATGTGTCGGACGACACACATGTCAATCATCCCCGAAGCCGCACTAATATAGCCGATGGAGGACACGTGGCTCCTGAAGATCCGCGACTTCTTCCCACCGCTGCCTATAAATAGCAGCTACAGGACTCCGATGGGACGGGTCAGAATTTCCAGAAGGCTAACTTTGGAGAACACCTGGAGCTAGTGTGTCATGTCCCAGAGACGTGTCGGACGATACTAGGTGAGCACTTCCCCAACCCGAGAGGGGCGGGAGTGGTTCACTTAGAATTCGCCTCGGTAGCCGCGGCAACCGATATCGACCAAGAAGGCTACCCGACATGTCGGGCTCCTAGATACATGTCGGGCTCCTAGATGGACCCCTGTCCGAGACGACTCGCCTGTACACTCGATACAAGAACCTGACACCCTATGTCATCTCTTTCCCGACACGATATCGATCCCGATACAGAATACCCATCACGGTGTGTCTCCCGAGAGGGTAGTATCCTGACCATGACCGTATCGGGGGAGGGTGTCGTGACCGATATGCTTGCCCATCATGGCGTACCGCCCGACAGGGCTGGTAACCCGACACGAGCATGTCAGCCAGAGCTTCCGCCCGATATCGGGCTACAGGCACCTTAGGGGTCTGCTTCTGTATGTCACCCTCCTAAATCAAGGAGGCGATACCTATCTTCCCTTTTTCAGTCATTTACTTTCTTTATTTATGCAGTGTAACTAAACCTTTTTATACAATGCTTATGCTAATGGAATAAGAGGAGTTTTAACATCTACTGCTTTAAGTTTGGTCTCTTTTGTTGGATGATTGTTTTATAGCATCTAAACTCTAGCTTGTATGCTTGGATCATGTTTTGACTAGCTATCAAATCGTGTTTCCCGTTACAACTCCCTCGAGAGAGGGGTTGTAACTCTAGTATTTGGTCCGATTAGGGAGTACGAGAGTACCCAGGGTCGGAGCTACTTCAGTATTCTTTCCACTCCAACCCAAGTCCACTACTCTTGAGAGAGGGTGTTGGTGCTTAGTTGGAGGTACCCTCTTTGAGAGAAGGGGTACTGGATGTTTTCTGTTGCTGCTTGTTATGCCGAAGCTTTCCTCTTTCGTGCCTTACCGAGGCAGTAGCATTTTCTCCTTCGATTTTATTGCTCAAACCCCCTAAAATTTGATAAATGCAAAAACCTTAATCTTCCTTGTAACTCCAGTTGGAGATAGTTTTCTTTTGTTTTACCGATCTTTACCCACCGTTCCCTTGGGAACATTGTTCTTACCCCTCTTTTACCGGAGTGTAGAGTGTTGATTCTGCATTCTTAGCACGACCACCCTTGTCCCTATTGTTCTACCCCGATCACTACTTCGGACCCCGTCATCGTTGCGGGGGCCTAAGAGTCGGGTTATTTAAAAGTCTGACTACTTCAAATCCGCTCCCTTTGGACGCGCGATTTAGGTCGGTCACATATGGGAACAAGATTTGATTTTGGTTTTAATGAAGTTGAATAAGATTGGTGATATCTAAATGTGGTTCCCTTAATGTGACATTGATTTATGAATTTGTGAAGAAACAAAAAGGAAAATTTATATGTATTTTTCGTATATTGTTTAATTGCCTTTATCGATAATGCATTGATTTATTTCATAATCTGTGTTTAGATTTTGGGATTATCTCTAATGGTTGGCATTTATGCTCATCAAAAGAGAGGTCCCAACAACATAGTATCAGAGCTTAGGTTAGGTGAGTCTATAGGGACAATAGGATTTAGGATTGAATGATATTGTGGATGTTGAATATAACCTAAATGATGTGCATACTGACTGAAATCAGTAGCCATATACTTTGGTCTAGTATTTGGGTATTGAGATAAGATAGTATGTAACAACCGACTATAGTTCTTCTGGATGCCCTGACCAAGTATCCAGATGAACACAGTTTGGTAGTATAACAAGATGCATGATGAAAAAAAGAATGTTGATACAATGGTGAAAAAAGGATTTTATAAATTAATATGGAACATATGGAAATAAGGAAAATTCATATAAGAAAGACAAAAGCCTACAGGATTATGAATACAATCTCAAATGAGTTTGAATCTGAGCATTAAATATGAAACTGTGAGAAAAAGCTATGAGCTAAGAATCATGAACACTAAATGATCTTTCTTGTGAAGAAAACTGATGAATGTGAATAATAATACTGATTGAGTCATAATCTTAACCCATGAGATGCATAATCAAAATTTTAAAGAATATGAAAGTTGATGTGAGCCACATATTGATAAATGATTTTTAAATGATATTTGTGATTTAAGTGTCTATAATACTAAAGGAGAAATATGACGATGACAAGGGATAAACTACCCATCTAAAGAAAAGATGTTATGAAATAAAGATAAAATGAGAGTCCTTCTAACTTGTTTTCGATAGAGATGAACGATTAGAAGATATGAATTTCTTCCAAATCTTTTCTTGGATTTTAGGATAAAATCCTAAAAGGAGGGGAGAATTTGTAATGACTCATTTTTGGATTAACCATCTATTTAGAGTTTACTCGATTGATTGCATCCTTAACCAATTGGATCATTGTTTAAAGCTTGATTAATGATGGTATTTTAATTTTGATATTTGAATCTAATGAGAAACTTTAATCATACTTTGATTCACATAATTAGGGTTTATGAATTGAAAACCCTAATCAGCCACAATTAGGTTTTGATGACATATGAAGACAAAATGTGATAAGTATAGTGGCACACTAAATGATTTTTAGTATTTTATTTATAACTATGATGCATTTGAAATTTGGATATGATCTGGATATCTCAAATGTGAACAGTCTTGAAAATATCAGAATTTTTGAATAATAATATGACGTATTTTTTGGTCAAGTTTCCCCAAGAGAAACTCAGCCGATCATGTATTTAGATTGAAATATAGCAGTCACATATTTTAATTATATATTTTTATTGGTACTTCCAATTGATCTCAAATTTTAAATGTGGCTGTTAAGATCCATTATAGATATACTATTAAATTGACATAATGTTTTGATGATGTTTTGTCTCTACAAATAGGGGTTTCGGTCGAGTTCTTCCCAGGACAAACTCGACCGACCATGCTCTAGACCACAATATAATAGTCTAGTATTTAATTTTTATGAATTAATTGGTAACCCCAAATATCTGAAATTTTGACTATATTTATAAACTCAATTTCAGACATTGTGTTAATTGTTCTTAATTTGTGGATGGTGTTTGTGTTCTAAAGAGTTAACTCAGTCGACCAACCAGTCTAAACAAAATAAAATACAATGGAGGGCTTGTTTGCAATTGTTCAAAGCACCTCAATTCATCTATATGACTAACCTAACACACAAGGATTCTAAATCACATCAAATCATCCCCTTTTCTCACTCTTTTTATCCTAATCTCCATTTCTAGGGTTTTTGAGTTGAGAGGAGGAAGAAATGGATTCATTTGCTAGAGTTTGATTGGGTTTCCAAAAATTTAGAGGCTGACCTATATTTTTAAGGTGCTTGGCACCTGAGCTGAGTGTTTTTCTCCCACCTAAGCTCTGTATTCATTTTGAAAGCCTAATTCTATCCGGCTAAATTAATCAGAAACCTTGCTTGCATATGTATGTGATTGGATATTGATTTGGGAAAGATATTAGGGGGTCAAATTCTACTTATTTTAATTATTTATCATTGATTGGAACTTGATTAATTCATGATATATTGTTTGAGGATCCATGGAGAATCCTACGGATAGATGACTATGTTATTTCAAGTGAATTTTTCCTAAAAATCATCCCAATGGTCGATATGCTTGGAATTGAATTGACATGTATAGAACTATATTTGAATTGTATTAGAATGTATTCTATAAGTGTATTGATAAATATTAATGGAATTGAATATGATGTACACATAAGGATCAATATGAGGTGACCACATTTCTGGATTAGGGTTTGTGTTGAGGAAGTGAATCAAATGAGTCAACTAATCAATGTATACTTATGATTGATGAATGAAATGTGTGAAAATGGAAACTAGGGTTTCCATGTTTGTGAATAGCCCTAATAAACCCTTGAATCATGATTAGATTAATGAATGATATGATCCTTGTGATATGTTGAACTAAGGAATGAATTCTTGAAAACCTAAAAGTTTAGTATTAAGACGATTATGAGTGATGAACCTAGAACTTGTATATGATGTTGTAAATGTAGTAGGGCCTTTATTATGAGTGATGAAGCTAGAACTTGATTATGAGTGATGAAGCTCTCAGAGCTAGCAAAATCCAATGTAGTAGGGCCTTGTATGTGCAACTCATCGTAGCTCTTCGTAGGTGCAGTTGTCGTCAAGGTGGATGGAACCATGGGGAACATTCTCTTACCCTTTGCTATAATGGGCATGGCAACATGTTAAAAGAACTGGAAATGCATGGCATTAGTTAAAGGGAACCAACATAGTTGATGAAGGAGGCACAAAAAGGGAGATAAGGTTGGGGTGTAGCAGTGGGGATCTGGCAATTTTCAGTGGTTGTTACTGATGAGTTTTTGGACTTGCTGTCGTCGGGGTTGGGGCACTAATGGAGAATGAGGTGATGAGGTGTTGGGGTGCAAGAATGAACAAAGCTCTTCCTGTTGGTGTCATCTATGTTGAAATTTGTAAGGTGGCATCATCGATTGTGGTCACACCAGCATCTGGGCATCACTTTAGGGTGTTATAGGGTCAACAAAAATTCAACTGAATGAAGAAGAAATCCGCTGAGATCTGACCAAGTGTTGGGTTGAAGCAAGTGAGGAGATATGATGGATGAGTGATGACTTGTGGATATCTTCTCGTCGATGTCAGATGGTGAAGATCTTCTAAAATTCAATTTACAAAAGTAATATAGTCATCCTTTGGCCTTCTTGGAGTTGAGAGTGCATCAAGATGTGTTTCAGATTGAGATTTCATGGTTATGGAGACTAGGCTAGGTGGCAACCACTACTAGGTGCAAGACGGTGACCTATGGCGGCCACTATAGGTGGAGACCATGGCTTGCGGTCCTGGGTGGAAAGAGAGAGGTTAGAGAAGAGGCATGTCAGCTAAGGCTTTGGGGGATCTGAGGAAGGAAGGGAGAGGATGGATAATAAGAGAAGGTCGTCGTCGATTATACATCTTGTGAACGTGATCGTTGTTGGGGAGAGGGGGAGAAAACAAAGGAGGGGATGAAACGACGCCGATTTTAGATTGGGTGGCTGATCACAACTGCTTGGTTCTACATTGAGATCCTGACCAAGAAGGGTGTGACACGGGAGATGAAATGCAACTTTAGTACATTCAAGTAATTAAATACTACCTTAATTATTTCAAGGTTATGTCAGGTCTTTTCCTTTCTAGTTAATTTGAGGGAGCAAATGATATCCTAATGACATGAAATTTGTCTTATAAGCTAACTAAGATTCAAGGGATCTGATTTTATCATCAATTTCTTATTTTGAGGTCATTTGGTATTTATATCTCTAGTATGTGACAAATATAAATTTAATGCATATATTATCCATTTTAAACCAAAAGTGGTACATATTTAGTATTAATTCAATTTATCTTATCTTCCTACATAGGAGTATTCTGGAATGTCAAATAGGAGTTAAATACTAATAATTTGTGTATTTGCAACTCAAACCTTACTATAGAGTTTATTTGGTTATTTCCTCATCTATAAAAGTAATATAATTACCTCATATTATTTAACTCTGAGTGATATTATTGTACATTTAAGCACAACTGAATATAGTCATGGAAGAAGGGGATTTTTAACCTATATTTCTAGATTTGAATATGTTATACTTTCCTATGGCTTTTTATATCAATGTTGTCTTAGTAGAGGAAGAGCTTTTCTCTAAATAGAGTCGAGTCCATACATTTGGCATGGTGTAATACTAGACATTACACCCTTGGGAGATTCCTTCTATGTGACTGTAACCTTAGGTTGGGGTTTATGTGAATTGAACATACTCACTAGAGCACTTATGAAATACATTCATGTAAAGGATGCAATGCACACATTCGATATGAACTTGTCCTCGTGCCCTTCGTAAGTTTTCACAGATAATTGAAATTCAAATTAAAGAGTATGGTGTAAGATGTAGTTCACGACATCATTTCGGATGTATATGAACTAATCCTAGGCAAGGTTCAAATCCCGAAAGTACCCATGTTGAAAGACATAGTTTTAGTTACATTTCTTTTTTTTTCTTTACAATTGTTTCAAGGTTTATGAAATATGTGGGGGAATTTTATATTCCAACCGCCATCGTTTATCTCATATTTCTCACTTCTAAAGTAAAAAGGGACCATTAAAGTGGGAGTGAAGACCAGAGACTTGTGGGCCTTTCTTCGGACTTTGAAATTTAAGGTTGATTAGACTTGTATGTTATTTGACCTTTGATGCAATTAAACACAGTCACACACACACTTGCGCACACCTCTCCTCGCCACACCCGACCATGGCCCACCCCAACTTACCTGGCCCAACATGTTACGGTGCATTGCGTTGCACAACATGCATGCGATTTGATATTTTATAAATTAAAATTATTTTAATTTTTGTCAAAATTATGTTTCTGTGATGTCATTTGAATCCCAAATATGTACAATTTTCTATCTCCTAATTGTCTTAAAAAATAAATTGCCTTGATCCACCTAAAGTTTGATTATCCTCTGAATGAGTTATGTCCTTTTTCCATCCATGTTCATTAGCCTTTAGGTTTGCTGATTTGAGTTCCTTCTGTTCTTATTTGAGTGCATCCAATGAAACATGCATTTGGAACTCGTAAACCAATTATGATTAGAGGAAAAAGATGGCTAGTTGGGAGCCTATTCTATGTGCTTCGTCCATGTATAAAATGAAAACATTTAAGTCATTTCTAACACATCCAGAAATATAGAATTCATTTGAGAACAACCAGAGTCGTTGTATGCAAATTGCTCTTTATTGTGTGATGCTTACTACTGTTATGTGTGGCCTCCACCATCATGACATCAACCCACTAATTCACCTTGTTACAGCCCGTTTCATCTTTCTCCACCTGTTGTTAGCCACTGTTGTGCATCTAAAGGGAATTCTTCAGACATGTTCTTTCAACGACGTATAAGGGCTAACAGATTGTTCAGACACTGAACTTTTGTTAGCACCTATAGGCAACACCAAGAGCTAGCGGTGACAGAATCTGAGAAGAAATCTGTTGATCAAGCTCGTGCATAGGAACGATGAATTTTGTCTTTACAGCAGTGATCTTTGTGTTGCGCTTTCACCCATATGCTCTTTTAAACTTGACAATCCATTTTTTTATTTCTGAATAGATTATCTGTAGTTTTTTCTAGTAAAAGATTACTAAACAATAACTTCAAATTCAAAGATATATCCGACAGTAAGCAACTGTTTTCAATCGATCTCTATGAGTGTTAGGTCCGTTGGGCATGGGCATATAGATGAATACAGAACCATTTCGAACCATACAGAAACCTACCAATGCAAAGGTGTTCTTCTATTCTTTTAGAAAAGTCAGCAGCCAGTGGACCAAGAGTAGCATAGCATGGGTATATATAGATGTTGAAAAAATAGGCAACTGTAAGAGGGAATGCTCTATAGGCGGTGGATGTTGTCACTTACGTACTTATCTGGCAGAGAGGCAACCGGCAATGGAAGGAAAGGGCGAGGGGGTGTCGGCAGCGCCATGGGGGACACATAGATGATGGTTAGGGAAGAATGACGACCGACACGGAAGGAATGTGGGGCGAATAGGACTCGCACATGCGGTGAGACGGGAATTAGGCGGGAGGAAACAACCAAGATTGGCGCGTACAGTTGCGCTCCTGAACGGGGGCGCTTAGTAGGAACAAAGAGAGAGACTGCGATTGACTGGATATTCAATTCAATCGCCACAGGGATTTTTCTATAAAAATCTGACATCTCAGAAAACAATAGGGAAATTGATAATTAACTCTTCCGTGGACTGAGGACCTCACCCTGCAGGTATTTATATGTTTCATGGTTAGCTTCGTATCATTGGCCTCGTGGACTTAAAGGACAATATGTCTTTGTTTGGGGCGCAAGGAACAATACGCACTCAACCGAGACACGTTAGATACCATTTTATTATTTTATTATGATACCGTGTTTTCTTATTTTAGACTGTTTTTGGTTTTTATTTCAATTATTTGTCTACTTTCTTGTTGTCTTAGAGGTCGGGTTTGGTGATGGTGGATGAAGGGCAGAGTAAGTTCAGGGTAGTAATTGCCTGCCTTTGTTACATTTATAAACGTGATAAGTTTCAAGAATATGACGAAAACACTTCTCCATTTAGGCAAGCTCTTCGATGTAATAAATGGTATGTGAATGAGAAAGAACGACTGAAAGGCATCACTTTCTTCTTCTCATCATCCATCCCCCACCCCTCATTTACACTATTCTTACCCTCTAGACCACAATACAACCATTAGCCTATATATATACTCAAATTAAATAAGTTATCCTCTTTACCCCTTCCCACTTCCACCAATAGTGTTCCGCCATTCCTTGAAACAAACTCATGAACATTTTCAGGTGCACCAAGGAGGAATGGAACCTTATATGTGACAAGGGGATGAAACTATCCTTTCATATCTCAAATCCTAAAGTCCCTCCAGCTAGTGTTGTTCGACCCTCCTCCCATCCTTAGTTGGTTCAATCACCAAAGTTTTGTCGTGCCTTTCTAACTATGGTGGATGGTGTTTCTTGTTATGCCCTTGTAATTGAGGAGTAGTTTAACGTAATTGACAAAAGAAAAGTTCAAGGTTTTCACTACTGACATGTTGAAAAATGATTAGGTTTGGCTTACATGTGATGCCTTTGAAACCTATACCCACTCAAATCTTATCATCTTTTAATTTGATGTGACAACTCAATTGTTTCAAGCACCCAAAAGAGTACAAGCCACATAATGGAACAATATTACTGGGTGACTCATGCACACAATTGAACCATATATCAAATAAGAAATTGAACAAAAAGTTTTCAATCAAACTATATCCTAGAAGAGACACTATCTAAACCATATATCAAATGAAAATCTTAATGTAATAGTTTGCCACTTTTAATATTTTCTTTATAGAAATGTTTCTATTGTGAGGAAAAACTTGGGACACACTTTGTTGAAGGAGTATTACATGAGTTACAATTCTGTCATGAATATTGACTTTTAGTGAAGGTTGTGCCTTCATTTATAGAGACTAATCCATCAACCAAAATTTTAAGTTGCTTGTCACTTTTTATTAATGCATTAATCCTCCACAAATAAGTTTTGGGACCAGTTAGCCTTCAAAATTACTGAATGTACATTGATTTAGTCACACTGTGACGCCCCGACAGCGTCACAAGGAGAGATTACTCAAAATAAAGTGTGGAAATATCACTAACAACCAGATTACCATAAAATAAATAAAAATTAAAACCGATATCACATATCCACCTCAAGTGGAAACATTTGCATATGAGTCCATAAAACCGCATGTAACATATCTCATGCCAAAATATGATTACATAATACTATTCACTAGCTCACCGGTCACAACATGTTATCTATGATAACATGTTCATATACATACATGCCATATCTTTACAAAAATTCATAGAGCCACAAACCTCGTATCGATGTACAATCCACAAAAAACTCCCCAAGGACTTGAGAGTACATGGACAACACATAAGACTCTACTACAAAGCACTAGCAGCATGTCCAACCTTTCGACAACTACTGCTCCTCTTGTAGGCCAACCTCAATCGCAGTATTTCTACCTTGTCATGCACGACCACCTAAAAGATATGGAAACCCACAGGGTGAGACCAAACATCCTAGCGAGAGATATCACTCTCTGCCAACGTCTATTATAAGCATATGTAAACTACACTACTAGATTAACCATTTTAAGAAGATTCAATTCAATGATATAAGGAAGGAAACTAATATTTTTTAACAGTTTAGGTATCTACAACTAAGCACTAGAACATCTTATTCTTGTAGAAGGAATATGAAGAACACATATAACAGTTTATTTCTCTTACCACATTATAATTCAAGAAATTAGTAAAAAAGATAAGGCAAAGGGTCATTCAATGTGAATCATACTTAACCCTAAACAATTATACTACATGACCGTATTACATCTTTTTTATTTGTCCTGAGGATTTGAAGCATACCACTCAAATCCAACCAACCAATGTGAAATCAAAATCCGTGCCATACATGATCATTGGCAGAGTCAAACTCCATGATCTTCTCATGTACTACTCAGTCAGTTTGAGTTCGGACCGCAGTGACATATAGTCAAACTACAAAGACAACAACTTATAGTCAAAGCTATAATCATGTAGAGTCAACAACTCGTACTCAAGGATATGGTCATGTGAAACACCTAGCCCATGTTGGTACAAGTCACGACACTACAAACCAAGATATATAACCCGATTACAGAGGTACAACTGCAATTGTCCTCTATTACATCATATCACATGCTCATCGTTGAAACCCTACCGTAGTCGTTCTCGAAACACTTGGGATCAATATGTCAACGAAACATAGTCACTTGAACCTCGCATACTCAACCGTATGCTCTCCAGGTTTCCCTTGGGAATACATGTAATAGTCAGGAAGACTGCCTAAGGATCTAGTAAAGTTTTTAGAAATGACGACTGACCCAACATACCACCACTAGCCTTAACTGCATGCTTTGTCCTTACTCACACACAAGTCGGGGTCAACTTTCCAACTGGTCACCCATCCTTGTACTACTTCAAGATGAGAAAACTTAACTATGGATTTCTTCAGTGTTGGGATCTTGAAAAAGGAGGTTCACCTTGGTGACATGGGTAGTCTAATCATTCCTTTTAAGATAATATTATCCAAGGCCTCAAATCATGGGATGTTATAATATCCCCAACTTAGACTCCTGACATCGTTGTCAATTCTCAACTATATGGTCTCACGATCAATCCCCATTTCAGTGCTGACCCAAATGGCCCATGTACACTCAACTCCCGATTACAAATACCAATGCAAGGGCGGCTGCATCAATTCATATTGCCCTTTCCAACATGCCTGGACACTACCATCGCATGGGCAACTCCATCAACTTGGATAGCCCTCTTTCCAACATGCATGAACTGCACGGCTCAAATACCAGTATGCCACAGGCCCATGTGGGCCCCACCTACTGGAGGGAAATTGGCTCTGATATCATTTGTAATACTTGGGCTCGTTTCCCAAGTAGAATTTTTAGAAATGACGACTAGCCCAACAGTATGCACTCTAGGTTTCCCTTGGGAATACTTGTAATACTCGGGTTGATTGCCCAAGGATCTAGTAGAGTTTTTAGAAATGACGACTGGCCCAACAAACCTCCACTAGCCTTAACTATATGTTTTGTCCTCACTCACGCGCAAGCCAGGGCCAACTTCCCAACTGGTCACCCATCCTAGTTGTAATGCCCAGGCCCACTACCCAAGGCTCTAGCAGAGTTTCAGGAATGACGAATGGCCCCACAAAACCACCACTAGCCTTAAGTACACACTTTAATCTCACTCACACGCAAGCCATGATCAACTTCCCGACTGGTCACCCATCCTAGTACTAATCCAAGTTGAGCATGCTTAACTATGGAGTTCTTTAATAATGGGCTCCTGGAAAAGGAGGTGCACCTTGGTTATATGGGTAGTCCAATCATTCCTTTTAAGATCATGTTATCTGAGGCCTCAAATCTTGGGATGTTACAATCTCCCCCACTTAGACTCTTGACGTCCTTGTCAAGGCTCAACTATATGGCCTCATAATCTGACCCCATTTCAGTACAAACCCACAATGGCCCATGGACACCTAGCTCTCGATCACGGAATACCAGCACAAGGGTGGCTATGTCAACTATGGAAAACCCTTTCCTACATGACTGGACCGCACAGCTCAAGACTGGCATGCCACATGCCCATGCAGGCCCCACCTACTGGAGGGGTTATGGTTCTGATACCATTGTAATGACCCCGCCTCCTGGTAACCCCCAATTAAGGGAGACCAAATGGTCATAGCCATTATCTCAATTTTCCGGATCAATGGTTTGACAAATAATCAATAATAATTACTAAATTCTAACAAAAACTATAGTGAAAAGCTAGAATAAAATAAAACTTTGCATACCTTTTTAAAATCTTGGATTTCAAAACTTCTATCCATAACTGGAATCCATTCTAACTAATCCTCCTTGTACTTTAATTCATGTATTCACAATGTACCACTTTACCATTTGTCCTTTTAAATTTTTGTACCTAAATCGCCGAAAAACAAAACGTCGATCAGTATAATGAATTATACTGGTATGTGGGGGAAACACAAATTATGCATTTAGTTTTAACAACATATTGCAAAGAAATTATGATTTAACAAACAAAATTTATGCTTTAAATATAACTACTCAATCCATACATACCCTAGCCTCTGCGCTGACCCTGTAGTGGACCTAGATACTAGCTCTCATATGGTAGATCCCAATTAACCCCCATGATTCTACCTAATAGGTAGATCAATACCTAGGGTTGAAGAGTCGCATGGCACTACCCATAGGTAGCCCAATATCTAACTCATAATATGCTAAAGAGTCACATGGCACTACCCATAGATAGCCCAATCACTGACTCATGATAACCTGATTGTCCTACCTAACAGGTAGACCATGTATTAGGTCTTCCTTATTATTAGCAAAGCCACAAAGGAGGACCAGGATCTGAGCTAGTCATGTACACTTATTTATAGTGATAGTCATAGTCACTTTATAGTTGCATGAAATAAAAGTCATCTACACAGTTATATCTAGGAAACCGATAAAACATTCAGGAATCGCCATGAAACTAAAGCAATTTAATCATAAGTGTAACCACATACCTATGACGCAGACTTTTGAGATAAAATCAATCAAGTAGAGAAATCCAACCAAGCAAGAAAGTATACACAAGAATCCTAAAATAAATATATGAATTCCTTTTATCAAGATTTATCCAAGCCCATCTTGCTTCTTAGGATTTCTATTCCCATTTAGGGTTTCTATCCCTTTTTAGGGCTTCTCTTGCAATTAGGGTTTTGCCTCCACTTTTAGTATCATAAACCTAATTAAACAAAACTACATAAAAACCCTAAATTTCTCATCATTTATCTCCTAACAGGTTTAGGATCATTATTTAATAACATATTTCCATAATTTGAATCAAACATGGTTTTCTCTTCTTTTTCCCTAAATTAGGGTTTCTAGATGCATTATCATACATACTTAGTTTAAAACCCTGAAAAATGCAATTATTCATCTAAATCAGGTTAGAATCTACCATTATCATTCAACAAGTTAATACTACTCGAATTAACTTATTATGCCTCATAGATTCATTCATTAACCTCAATTAGGGTTTCTAACCAAATTTTAATACAATTTTCATCAAATTAATACACTTTTGCAAAACGAGATGGAATTAGGTTACCAAACAATTTTTATCTTGTTCCTTGTATTTTTCTGATCAACTTTCATATATAAAGTTTATTCATCCGAGTTTTGTAACAATTTTTATGAATTTTACAAGGAAAAGCACTTTTTTGGAATATTCGAGCAGAGAGGGTGATTTACCAAAAATATGGGGCTGCTCGATCAATAGTCTGCTGGTCCACCCTTTAGATCTGACACTTTGTGTCGTGCACCTCCACTCACCAGGAAAATAACCCGGTCGAGCTTGAGACTGTCAGATCTCTTCGCGAGACCACGGTGGAATGTGATCGGATGATCACTGCTCGTCATCCTCTTCCTTTCCTACACTTGACCTGTGGTGGCATTGTGGTGGTGCTCTCACCGGAGAGAAGCCAATCAAAAGGGATAGAGAGATCTGGGACTCAGGAGGTATCCGTCTGGGTTTGTGAGGAGGTAAGGAATTGAGAGGGGGGGTCTATTTATAGGATTTGGGGCTCCACTCAGGTTTCCCTACCCTTGCCCCCACCTGTCCTTCAGTCCGATTGGGATTTTCCTCTAGAACTCTCAAGACACCCTAAAAATAGGGTTGGTCGTGCATGGAATCACCTCCCAAAGACCCTCGTGGTCTTGGATTCTTTGCAGGTGAGGTAGGGTGCAAGGAATTTGCATTGGGAAATCTCAGTTTCCCTCTAGCTTTCCTTCTCTGACTCGACGTGGGTGATGTACATCCACCCTTGGATCCGTGATCCTCTAGACCACGCGGGGCATCCAACGGCTGACATCGCTCCCCTATTTCTTATTTCTTTAAAAACAAAGGAAAAAGGGTATTTAATAATGAAATCTTGATAAAATCATATCTCTCTCCTCATTTAATATGTTTCCCTCAAATTTTAGATGAAACTCTGTCTTGGCTTTATGTACTTGTGTATTAAATTTGAAACTCAAATTCCAAAGGAAAAGGGTGTTTCCTTCATATACAATTTATTCATTAATAAAACCAAATTAATTGATATTTCCTCTTTCTTTTTCCATTATCTTATCATCTTGCATTCCTTGGACCTCAAGGAACCCTAAAGGCACAAAATCCCATATTTGGAAATATTTCTTTGCCTTTTTCTCTTATCCTTTTCTCTCTTTCTTACTTATTCCTTTTATTAAATAAATTCATTTTTTTATCTTTCTTTTTCTTGTAATTGGGCTCAATAGCCAATAAAGCGCACTAAGCAACCAAACAAGGCTATTGTAAATGAAATCCATCCAATACAAACAAATAAATCAACCATTGATTTCATTTATCATTAAAAGGAGATTTAAAAATCTCATTACATGGTTTAGAAAAAATGAGGTTATAATATCCTCCCCTCCTTATAGGAATTTTGCCCTCAAAATTCTACAATCAAACAGACAAATCAGGATATGTTTTTTCCATGTCTGTCTTCAGCTCCCATGTGGCTTCATCCTCTCCATGGTGCTTCCAAAGAACCCTTACCATCTCTATATGTTGGTATGTATGCCCATAGAGCAATTCATGTGATGATTGTAATGGGATACTTTTTAAATGATTTGAATAATAATAAAGGCAATTTCTGATTAATATGTTTTTACTATTTCTGAGATGATAGTGTAACATGATAGATGTCTAAAGAATTGTTTTACTCGATGACGTATCCTTTTGGGTTGAGGACCTAAATGATGAGATCATACGGATGTTAAGAGTATACATTCTTGTTTAGTCCCTAGTCGGTTGTTATTGTGGAAATAACCATAGACATCAATAACACTAAAGACAAGATTGTGTGTTGGTTGATGATAGAATCTCATTAGTCATGATATAGTGATATCAAACCAAGCACATAGGTACTTGTTAGAGAACAAGTGTACCAGACAAACCCACCATGAGAGTGATACATGGAACCATGATTTGGTCGTCACAGTCAGCTCTCACAGTGATGGTGGTGAATGTGATTCTTCAACCAGAAATCACTACACTCAACACATGTCATTGGGTACACTTTTACATCATCAAACGTAGTCCTGAAACATGGGTTGTTATAAAGGTGATGATTGGGTGACTTCGACACATGGGGCTTTTGAGGGGTGAGTGATAGATATGGGATTTGTCCCACCTAAGGGAGTTTAATGTCCATGGCCACTTGATGAGTAGGATTGAGAAAGGCATGTGCATGCATGTGTGAATCAATATGTGATATTGATGTCACACACATCTCACCCAGTCTGCTCTGAGATCAAGGAAATGGATGAACGTTGAAAGGATGATTGTATCATGCCTTGAGTTCATTCAGGACATTAGGGACAAAGGAATTATACAATCGTTATTGTAGGATTGAAAGTCGTTCTCCAACTTTCTATTTCACTTGGGTAGCACTGATGTCTGACTAGGCACCACTCTTTTCTTGTGAAGTCATAAATGTTATGGACTTTCACTGCCAACGTGAAATGGACCTGCAAGGTCACACACATAGGATTTAACCTAGAAGAGGAGTTTATCCACAAATGATGTTTAGATTGATTACTAAAGGAGTTTAGTAGTTCAATTAAACACTCAGTTGATTGATAGCTCAAAATCGTAGTGTTCAAGGTGATGGACCAATTGATTAGAGTATCGGATTGATTGAAACTACAATTGACTGATTTTGCACAGTTTGCACTTCCAACCGATCGGCTCATGTGATGAACCGATCGGCTCTGGTTGGTGAACCGATCGGCTCAACTGGTGAGACGATTGGCTCATGAATCAATGAGATGATTGACTCAATTATTGAATCGGTCGATTGATGTGACCAACATAGATTGTTTGGAAAGTCAATTTTGCAATTATAATTTATTTCACTTGTACAAATTCGATTTGGACAAGGATTAATATTTGATTAATCAGAAACAAATATGAAAGTCAATTTGAGTTGGACCAGGACCATGAACCGATCGGCTCAAAAGTGAACAGATCAGCTCCGGTGTCCCAAACGATCAGTTCAGGTGTGAACCGGTCGGCTGAGGTCACCAAATGACTGTTTCAGGGTTGAAACTATCGGTTCAGCTGGCGCAGTTGGTTGTTTTATGGAAAATCTCGAACCCTTCTACTCCTATTTAGTCCCGCATTGCCCGGGGTAGAGAACCCTATCCCATGACCCTCATATATATATAGGGGTATTGGGGGCTTCTCAAAGTACAACTCAGAACACCAGTTTCTCTGCAAAGTTGTCGTTCTCTTTGGTTTTGGTAAGTGAGAGAGCCCGAGCAAGTGCTACCCGATAAGGGAGGCACAACAAGGGAAAGACAACTGCAAAAAGGCAACTAGTTGTAGGAGAGTGTGTCGGTAACTAGTACGCCAACAGGAGGGTGTGACTCCTTTTGATTCCTTGTGGGATAAGGAGATCGGAGTTCCAAGCAGACTGTGTGGATGACTACAGAGGCGGGAGACTTCTGCCGCTCAGAGGACAGCTGTCAATCTCGATAGTCCTGGTGAGACCAGGAGTTGTACAGACACTGTCCAAGACAGGAGGTGAAGACCGCACAAGCTGTGAGGTAACATCGCCGAGCAAGCCTCGGGACAAGGTATGCCTCTACAAACCATCCTTCCTATTGTATAGACGTTGACGTGATTCCTTTATTCTGGGTTTGGGAGAAGAAATTTTTATTTATGTTGCCTTCTCTGTCTCCCCTATAACCCAACAATGGTATCAGATCCACGCCAACTGCTCTATACTTTAGGATTATCGATGTGATCGATTTTGGTTTGTCGCATTTATTGCATACGATGCGAATAATATTGGCTTTATGCATGTCCAATCCAAAATCCACAAATCCCAATATACATATATGATATGTAATATGAATGCACTCGATACGCATCACCCTTAAATGAGTTTTGCGGTGGATGTACAACATGGTTATGGCCAATAAACCATATGTATGTGTGCTTGGTTGAATGTGGTTTCTTGCATCTCGATCTGCGCACCGATTCCCTATCTCCTATTCCTGATGTAACTCGAGATAACTCGAGATTTCTTTCCTACCTTTGCTCCCCCTGAATGTAACTCGGGGTTTCCTTTTTCAAATGTAAAATAGGATAGATTTTTATTTCATGTTATGTCAAAGAACGGTGAACTTTTGATGACCGGTTTGAGGAGAAAGATGAGCGGGTGGCGACCTGAGGAGATGCATGATGACCAGTGAACCGATCGGCTAGAGGTGCCAGTCGATCGGCTGGTGGCACCCAACCGATCGGTCTGATGGTGAGCTGATCAATCATGGAGATGAGTTGATCATACCCAAAAAGGCAAATCACAGAGTTCATCTTGTACATGTTGCACGTGATGTGGACCTAGATGACCGTGACTCCTATTGGCTCGAGGAATCACATTAGGATGGCCATAATCATTGCTTTTATAGTTTCACATGTTTTCTGTGGGATATAACATGTAAATGATACTTATTATATTGTGATGATTGGATATGTATATGTACCTATAAAAACCAAATCCCTTATTAAATATTAAAGTTTTAGATGCCTTCCAAATGCGACACATGTGAAAAGCTTGATCGACCAAGTGTGGGCACGCCCTAGCATGGTACATCATCTATCTCATGGAAGCGTGAATGACTTAACAAGGTGACCTAGATAGGATCTAGCACCTTGAGGCATGGAGGTGATCATGGCAAGGAGTTGCACATGACATATTTCAAGAGTTACATATGATGCAATTGGCAAAAGTTGCATACCTGAAAGATCTGAGTTGTGGGTGACAACCCTAGCTGGTTCATGACTCAGAGGATTTTAGGATCTTGACCCACTAGAAGATTGTACGTAGTAATCTTCTGAATTGATGGTGAGGGCTGTCAATTTGAATTAAAATAGTGGGAGCGGTAATTAATTAAAGGCCCAATTAACTACTGTCAAATTTTATTCAAATCAAATAAAAAAGGAGTTTTGACAAATTCAATTTTCTCTTATATAATGGCAAAAGAATCATCTTTTAAAATGGGAAAATTAATTGAGAATAAATTCCATAACTTGTTGGGGATTGTGAGAAGTGTTCTGCACAACCCAGAAATACCGATAGCCTTTGAATCCACTCTATGTGCGCTTAAGAAGAAGGATAGTTCATTGATGGAGATCAATGGAACAAAGTCTAAGGACAAAGGCGAGGGAGAGAAGGGTTTTCTCGCCAAACCAATGTCAGAATCTTCTGTGCTCAAAACATGGAGAGGATGGAAGGAACGATGGAAGAAGAGGCGAGAGATAGAGATCTCTACTTCTGGTGTATATGTTATAGATATTAACTTTACTACTTCTTTGTCATGGGTACTTGATACCGGATGTGGGTCTCACATTTGTTCAAATGTGAAGGATCTTAAAAGAAGTAGGCCTTTGGGGAAAGGCGAGGTTGAACTACGTGTCGCCAATGGAGCAAAAGTTGCGGCCAGTGCCGTAGGAACCTATGAGTTAACTCTACCTAGTGGGCTAATAATAGAGTTGAATAACTGCTATTATGTACCTGCCATAAATAGGAATATCATTTCCGTCTCTTGTTTGGACCAGAATGGTTTTGAATTTCTAATTAAGAATGGAAAGTGTTCTATTTCAAAATATGGGATCTTTTATGGCAGTGTCCCAATGTCTTATGGTCTATACTTGATAGATCTAGAGACAAGTGTATACAACGTAAACACCAAAAGGCAAAAACTCAACAACTCAACCAATACGTATCTTTGGCATTTTCGTCTAGGTCACATAAATGAGAAATACATTTCTAGACTCCATAAAGATGGTTATCTAGACTCTTTTGATTATGAATCAATAGAGACATGTGAATCTTGTTTGTTGGGAAAGATGACCAAGACTCCCTTTTCAGGTAAAGGTGAGAGAGCTAGTGATCGATTAGGACTCATACATACTAATGTATGTGGACCTTTTAGAACTAATGCCAGAGGCGGGTATCAATACTTCATTACCTTCACTGATGACTTTAGTAGGTATGGCTATGTGTACCTGATGAAACATAAGTCAGAAACCCTTGAAAGGTTCAAGGATTTCATGAATGAAGTATAGAACCAAATTGGTAAAAGTATTAAAGCACTTCGATCCGATCGGGGTGGAGAATACTTAAGCCAAGAGTTTGAGGACCTTCTGTGAGCCCGTGATATCGTATTACAATGGACTCCGCCTGGAACACCACAACATAATGGTGTGTCTGAAAGAAGGAATCACACATTACTGGATATGGTGCGATCAATGATGAGTTTTTTTGACCTTCTAATTTCTTTCTGGGGTTATGCTCTTCAAACCGTTGCATTTACACTTAACCGAGTACCATCTAAATCGGTTCAAAAGACACCATATGAGATATGGCACGGGAAGCGTCCCGATTTGTCTTTTATTAAGATTTGGGGTTGTGAGGCTTACGTCAGAAAAATGTTTCCTGATAAGCTTGGGCCCAAGTTTGGTAAATGTTATTTTATTGGATACCCCAAGGAAATGAGGGGATATTATTTATACCACCCTACTGACAACAAAGTGTTTGTTTCTAGGATAGTTGTGTTCCTAGAAAAAGAATTTATTTCCATAGGAAATAGTGGGAGGAAAATAGAGCTTGAAGAGGTTCAAGCCCAACAAGAAAACATTGAACCGGTAGATGTACAAGAGGAACATAGAGATTCACAAGGTGTTGTGGAATCTCAGTCTCCTCAAGTAATACAAGGACCTCGTAGATCTAGTAGGACACTCCTTGAACCTGAGAGGTTTGGATACCTTGTGATTCATGAAGGCAGTGAGTTGATGATAGATGATGATCCAACTACCTACCTAGAGGCTATGGAGGGACCAGATTCTGATAAATGTCTTGAGGACATGAAATTCGAGATGGAATCCATGTACTCCAACAAAGTATGGACTTTGGTGGAACCACCTGAAGGGGTAAAACCCATAGGGTGCAAGTGGGTATTCAAGAGGAAGATCGACATGGATGGCAATGTGCAAACTTATAAAGGCAGATTGGTTGCAAATGGTTTTCGACAAGTTCAAGGTGTTGACTATGACGAAACCTTTTCTCCAGTTGCCATGATTAAGTCCATCGGGATCATGCTTGCAATTGTGGCTTACTATGACTATGAGATTTGACAAATGGATGTTAAAACTGCATTCCTTAATGGGAATATAAATGAGGATGTCTACATGACACAACCTGAAGGTTTTGTGGATCCAAAGAATGCCAATAAAGTCTGTAAGCTACAAAGGTCAATCTATGGATTGAAACAAGCATCTCGGAGTTGGAATCTTTGATTTGATGAGGAAGTAAAAGTGTTTGGCTTCATTCAAAATGAAGATGAACCTTGTGTGTGCAAGAAGGTTAGTGGGAGCACGACCACATTCCTCATATTGTATGTGGATGACATACTATTGATGGGGAATGATGTCTCAGTCTTAGTGAAGGTAAAGACTTGGCTTAGGAATACTTTCTCAGTGAAGGACTTAGGAGAAGCATCCTACATTCTAGGAATTAAGATCTATAGAGATATATCTAAAAGGCTTCTCGGACTAAGTCAAAGCACGTACATTGACAAAGTGCTGAAGTGGTTCAGCATGGAGAACTCAAAAAGAGGCAACATCCCCATACTACATGGAGTCATCGTCTCTAGAGCTCAATGTCCCCAATCTTGTGAAGAGAGGGAGCGTATGAATGGGATCCCATATGCATCAGCCATCAGATCCATCATGTACGCTATGTTGTGCACATGCCCAGATGTCTCGTATGCTCTCAGCATGACGAGCAGGTACCAGTCAGATTCCGGGGATGCTCACTAGACAGCCGTAAAGAACATCCTCAAGTATATGCGAAGGACTAAGGATCAGTTCCTTATATACGGTGGTGAGGAAGAACTAGTTGTAAAGGGTTACACCGATGCAAGATTCCAAATCAACAAAGATGATTATAGATCGCAATCAGGATTTGTATTTTTCCTAAACAATGGAGTTGTGAGCTGGAAGTGTTCCAAGAAAGAAATAGTTGTCGATTCTACTACAGAGGCTGAGTATATTGTTGCTTCACATGCAGCAAAGGAGGCTGTACGGATCAGGAAGTTCATCACTGAACTTGGTGTAGTTCCCAGTAGCTGTGATGGAATTGAGCTTTATTGTGACAATAATGGAGCTATTGCTCAAGCTAAGGAGCCCAAATCACATCAATGGTCCAAGAACATACTGCGGTGCTTCCATCTCATACAAGAGATCGTACAGTAAGGAGATGTGAAGATTTGCAAAGTACCAATTGAATACAACATAGTTGATCCACTAACTCAGGCCCTTTCTCAGTAGAAGCATGATGGTCATGCTAGGTCACAAGGACTGAGGTTCCTAGGTGACTGGCTCTAAGTGCAAGTGGGAGTCTGTTGGTATGTATGCCCATAGAGCAAGTCATGTGATGATTGTAATGCGATACTTTGTAAATGATTTGAATAATAATAAAGGCAATTTCCGATCTATATGTTTTGACTATTTCTGAGATGATAGTGTAACATGATAGATGTCTAAAGAATTGTTTTACTCGATGACGTTTGCTTTTGGGTTGAGGACCTAAATGATGAGATCATACGGATGTTAAGAGTATACATTCTTATTTAGTCCCTAGTCGATTGTTATTGTGGAAATAACCATAGACATCAATAACACTAAAGACTAGATTGTGTGTTGGTTGATGATAGAATCTCATTAGTCATGATATAGTGATATCAAACCAAGCACATAGGTACTTGTTAGAGAACAAGTGTACTGGACAGACCCACCGTGAGAGTGATACATGGAACCATGATTTGGTAGTCACAGTCAACTCGCATAGTGATGGTGGTGAATGTGATTCTTTGACCTGAAATCACTACACTCAACACATGTCGTTGGGTACACTTTGACATCATCAAATGCAGTCCTGAAACATGGGTTGTTATAAATGTGATGATTGGGTGCCTTTGACACATGGGGCTTTTGAGGGGTGAGTGATAGATTTGGGATTTGTCCCTCCTAAGGGAGTTTAATCTCCATGGCCACTTGATGAGTAGGATTGAGAAAGGCATGCGCATGTATGTGTGAATCAATATGTGATATTGATGTCACACACATCTCACCCAGTCTGCTCTGAGATCAAGGAAATGGATGAATGTTGAAAGGATGATTGTACCATGCCTTGAGTTCATTCAGGACATTAGGGACAAAGGAATTATACATTTGTTGTAACACCATTTATGGACTGTAGGATTGAAAGTTGTTCTGCAACTTTCTATTTCACTTGGGTAGCACTGATGTGCGACTAGGCACCACTCTTTGCTTGTGAAGTCATAAATGTTATGGACTTTCACTGCCAATGTGAAATGGACCTGCAGGGTCACACACATAGGATTTAACCTGGAAGAGGAGTTTATCCACAAATGATGTTTAGATTGATTACTAAAGGAGTTTAGTAGTTCAAGTAAACACTCAGTTGATTTATAGCTCAAAATCATAGTATTCAAGTTGTTGGACCAATTGATTAGAGTATCAGATTGATTGAAACTGCAATTGATTGATATTTCACAGTTTGCACTTCCAACTGATCGGCTCATGTGATGAACCGATCGGCTCAGGTTGGTGAACCGATCGGCTCAACTGGTGAGATGATCGGCTCATGAATCAGTGAGATGATCAACTCAATTATTGAACCGGTCTATTCATGTGACCAACAGAGATCATTTGGAATGTCAATTTTGCAAATATAATTTGTTTCACTTGTAAAAATTCGATTTTGACAAGAATTAATTTTTGATTAAACGAAAAAAAATATGAAAGTCAATTTGAGTTGGACCAGGACCACGAACCGATCGGCTCAGGTGTCCCAAACGATCGGTTTAGGTGTGAACTGATCGGTTGAGGTCACCAAACGACTATTTCAGGGTTGAAACGATCAGTTTAGCTGGCGCAGTTGGTTGTTTTGTGGAAAATCTCGAACCCTTCTACTCCTGTTTAGTCTCGCATTGCCCGGGGTAGAGAGCCCTATCCCATGACCCTCCTATATATAGGGGTATTGGGGGCTTCTCAAATTACAACTCAGAACACTAGTTTCTCTGCAAAGTTGTCATTCTCTCTGGTTTTGGTAACCGAGAGAGCCCGAGCAAGTACTACCCGATAAGGGAGGCACAATAAGGGAAAGACAACTGCAGAAAGGCAACTGGTTGCAAGAGAGTGTGTCGGTGACTAGTACGCTGACAGGAGGGTGTGAATCCTTCTGATTCCTTGTAGGACAAGGAGATCGGAGTTCCAGGTAGTCCATGTGGATGACTGTAGAGGCGGGAGACTTCTGTCGCTCAGAGGACAACTATCAATCCCGACAGTCCCTGTGAGACCAGGAGCTGCACAGACACCATCCAAGATAGGAGGTGAAGACTGTGCAAGGCGTGAGGTAATGTCGCCGAGCAAGCCTCGGGACAATGTACGCCTCTATAAACCATCCTTCCTATTGTATAGACATTGACGCGATTCCTTTATTCTGGGTTTGGGAGAAGAATTTTTTGTTTCTGCTGCCTTCTCTGTCTCCCCTATAACCCAACAATATATTCTTATTTTTGAACTCTTTCACCTTGATATCTAGAATCTGCAAAGGTGACTCAGGATAAGTTAGCTTCCCTTAAAGCTCAATAGGCTCAATGCTCAGCACATGGCTCAGATCTTACACATATTGCTTTAGATTGAACACGTGAAACACATCATGCATCATACTATACTGAGGGGACAATGCCAAATGATATGCAACTTCACCAATATGTTCTAACACCTCAAATGGACCCATGTATCAGGGACTCAACTTTCCTCTGTTCTTGGCTATAGCTTGGAGTGGTCGGATTTTCAGAAATACATGCTCTCCCACAGTGAAATGCACATCATCCTGCTTCACATCAGCATATGACTTTTGTCGATCCTGGGCTCTCTTTAGCCTTTACATGATCAAAGAAACTTTATCAACATACACTTGGAGCTCATCTGACCTCAATAGGGTCCTCTCACTGACATCATCCCAGTGAAGAAGTGACCGACACAGTATCCCATAAAGAGCTTCATACAGAGGCATCCCGATACTGGCTTGGTAGTTGTTGTTGTAGGCAAACTTGGCTAAAGGTAAGTAATGTTCCCCCGATCCACCCCAATCGATCACACAAGCTCTCAACAGATCCTCTAAGGTCTGGATTGTCCTTTCTGACTGTCCATCCATCTGGGGGTGATAAGCAGTACTAAAATTTAACCTTGTACCAAGTTCCTCTTAAACTTGCTTCCATAACTTGGAAGTAAACTTTGGGTCTCTATCAGGGATGATGGAACCGGGTATGCCATGCAAACATACTATCTCTCTAATATACAACTTAGCTATATCTGACACCTTGGCAGTGGTCTTTAGGGCAAGGAAGTGTGCTGCCTTGGTAAGGCAATCTACCACAACCCATATCACATCATGAACTTTCTTGGTCCGGGGTAGACCCACCACGAAATCCATGGTGATCTATTCCCATGTCCACTCTAGAATCTCTATCGAATGTAAAAGTCCATCGGGTCTTTGGTGTTCATCCTTCACCATTTGGGATGTAAGACAGCTGGCCACATATGCCGCGATGTCTCTCTTCATTCCTGGCCACCAAAAAAACCTCTGTAGGTCCTTGAACATCTTGATAGTTCCCGGGTTCACCGTGTACTTAGAACCATGAGCCTCTTACAGAATATGTTCCCTTAGCGGTGAATCCTCAGAAACCCATATACGATTCTCAAATTCGATCCCTCCGTCCACTCCCACTGAGACACAGGTCTGTGGCTTCTTCATCAAGCCCTTCATCTTGTCGAGTTCCCCACTGACCAATTGTGCTGCCACGATCTCTCCTAACAACTCAGACTGAATTTGGATGTTGGCCAGTCAGACTCGATCCTCTAGCGGTAGTGGAGTCCACTACACCAGCTCCTCTAAGCTCTTCCACTGACTGGACAAAACAGCTACACACCTGCGCTATTTCTGATTCAAAGCATCAGCTACAACATTCGCCTTACCAAGATGATAGGAGATGGTGAATTTGTAATCCTTCATGTACTTCATTCATCGTCGTTGTCGTAGGTTCAAGTATCTCTATGTCAGGAGGTACTTCAAACTCTTATGGTCAGTGAAGATCTCGAAGGTAGCACCGTACATGTAATGGCGCCATATCTTTAATGCATGGATGATAGAAGCCAGCTCTAAGTCATGTGTTGGGTAATTCACCTCATTGGGCTTGAGTTGTCAGGAGGCATATGCAGCCATATACCGATTATGTTCCAACACACATCCAAGTCCCATCTTTGATGCGTTAGTGAATATCATAAAACCCTCATTACCGGAAGGTAGGGTCAACACTGGGGCAGTGGTCAGCTTCTCCTTGAGTTGCTGGAAATGAGCCTCACATACATCGGACCATACAAACTTCACATCCTTCTGAGTCAACATGGTCAACGGAAAGAAAGTCTTTGAGAAATCCATGATGAAGTGTTGATAGTATCCTGCTAACCCCAAGAAGATGCAAATCTCGGAGGGGTTCTTCGGTGCAAGCTAGTCTCGAATTGCTGACACTTTAGCTGGATCTATAGCGATCATTCCTCCTGAGATGATGTGTCCAAGAAACATGACTAGGTCTATCCAAAACTCACATTTGGAGAATTTATCGTAAAAATTCTGCTTCCTCAAGATATCAAGGACTCTACTTAGGTGGTCTCGATCTTGTTCTATGTCATCGGAATAGACCAGGTTGTTGTCTATGAACACAATGACAAACCAGTCAAGGAAGGATTGAAACACACTATTCATAAGGTTCATGAAGACACTGGGTGCATTGGACAACCCAAAAGGCATAACCACAAACTTGTAGTGGCCATAATGGGTTCTAAAACTAGTTTTCAGAATGTCCTCATTCTTGACCCTCAACTGGTGGTATCCCGATCTCAAGCCAATCTTGGAAAAGACTTGAGCTGACCTCAACTGGTCAAATAGGTCATCTATCTGGGGAAAAGGGTATTTATTCTTAATAGTAGTCTGGTTGATCATTCGGTAGTCTATGCACATTCTGAGTGAACCGTCCTTTTTCTTCACAAAGAGAACCGATTCTCCCCATGGTGATGTACTAGGACAGATAAAACCCTTATCTAGCAATTCCTGCAATTGTTTCTTCAACTTGAGAAACTCAGCTTGGATCATCTTATAAGGTGCTCATGAAACAGGGCTTGTCCCGGGAGCTAGCTCTATCAAAAAATCTACCTCTCTCTCATGAGGAATCCTAGGTAGATCATCTGGGAAAACATCCGCATAGTCCCTGACTACCTCTATTTCCTCTAAGGGTTGCACCTTGGTCTCTGGCTCGGTAATTACTGATAGGAAAGCTTAACAACCTTTAATCATCATTCGCTCTACCCTCAAGGCTGACACATATAGGCTGGTGGTGGCATCCTTCTTACCCCTAATGATGAAAGGTGGTTGACCTGGTTTCTTAATGACTACCTTCTTCTCCTTACAGTCGATATTGGCCCTATAAGTATAAAGCAAACCCATACCAGTGATCACATCAACGTCATTCATGTCAAGAAGGATAAAGTCTGTAGGAAACTCATGATCTTGATATTTAATAGGTATCACTGGAGTTTTCAAAAGGGATGTAAAGATTCAACCACTCGGGTTTGTAACATCTAAGACATACCATAAATCCTTGATATCCAAACAAAGCATAGTTGCGAGATTCCTCAAAATAAAAGTGTTAGTAGATCCAGAATCAAATAAAGCTTTTACATTGTGTCCCATGACTTCAAGCATGCCTACATTTTTTTTCACCATACATTAGACTACATGCTTATCTTAAAACATAAAAGAAAACTCAAAAGGTTATTACCCTCGATCAACCGATTAGCATTAGTATGAGCTTCCTCATTGTCAATAGCAAACACTTGAGCTTGTCTTCTTTCTCCAGTAGGCGGGGCTACAGCTATAGGCGGGGCTGCTACTGGTCATGGTCTTCTTACATCTGGAAGAGGACAAGCTACTAGTACAGGAATGGTCTGTAGCGTCGGTTTTTTTAAGCCTGTAACGTCACTTTATAACCGACGCCTAAGTGGTTGTCGCTATAGAATTTTCTCTATAGCATCAGTTTATTTGACCAAATAAAACTGACCTTACAGAGTAAACACCGATGCAAAAGGTTGTAAAAAATCTGACCCAAGCAAGAAAAAAGGAGCCTGTAAGGTCGGTTATTCGAAAAAAAACCGACCCTATAAACGGTCTCGGTCGAGAAAATAAATATTTTCTTGACAATTTTCGGTCGACAATTTTCTTGACCGAGAGAGTTTACAGGGTCAGTTTTTTTAGAATAACTGACCCTAAATATTGAATAAACATTTCAGTGTACCCCTCGGTCGAGAAAATTGTCGACCAAAAATATTTCGGTCGACAAAATTGTCGACTGAGGGGTACACTGAAAATATTTATTCAATGTTTAAGGTCGGTTTTTGTAAATAAATGACCTTATAGAGGACATTTAGAGACGGTTTTGTACAAAAACTGACGCTAGAAGTTATATTTCGGTCAAAAAATTTCTCGACCGAGGAGTGTACACTGAATTCAATCTTTAGGGCCAGTTATTTAAAAAACCGATGCTAGAAGTTATGATTTTTTTTAATTTCTGCATAAATTGAAATAGAACAGAAGAACAAGAAGATTCATATATTCTAGGAGAGGGGAGCATTGATGCTCAACCGTCACCATTCAAAACCACACATTCATAACAAAAATGATTCATTATCACATCATAATTTACAAAATGATAGAGTGCAAGTCTGAGATGATATTAAACAGATACAAAAGTAAATATGAAAGAGTACTCAAACCACATACATAAATAGAGCTGACATATTTAATCCAATGCTATATCGACTTCATTTGGAAAAGATTCTGACCACTCTTCTCGGAATTCATCCAAGTCCACATGTGTGTAAGGCAGAGTTGTAAAGATCTGTAACAGAAAATGCACATGCTAATATTTTATAAAATGACTACAATCACTTGTAAATTTATGATGTTATTCTTTATTACCTGACTTATAGTCTGAATGTCATGTGATGCTTGTTTGACAATAGCTTGCATATATTTCATTACATAGTAGCCACAAGCCCAGTCATTATTTTGCATAGGACACTACAAATAACAAATTATACTTAATGTTAGTAAACTACTATAAACAACAATTGAGATAAGACTATAAGAGTTGACATATTACAGTTGAAAATTAATACATATAAGAGTAAGAAGTTGTCAAAGTAGCTACCTTGACATTTTTCAAAGTCAATGTCTTTAATTTTGTGGGTATTTGTCCTCCAGCTTCACAAAAAGCCTTTATACCCCTATCAATTAAATGATAGTTGGTAAAATAGAAATTCTAAATAGAAATATCATGTTGAAGCATTGATTAAATTTATGCTTACTCCATAGCTAGTAATTTTAGTTTGTGACTCCTTGTTGTTTTACCCATTGGGTTAAGATAATAAAGAGTCATCAATTTTGGGGCAATCACCACTAATTCCCAATGTCTAGCTCTGAGTAAGAATAAAACAAACATTAAAATAAATAATTTTATTCATTATTAAAATTATATTGAATAATAATACTTACTGGACGTTAAAAGGAATTAGGATAATTTCCTTCCCCTCACTAGCAAAATATTTGAATGCATCAGAGAAGTACTCATTCACATCCTCAATATGTGTCTCCACCTGACTAGTGACTGAAGGAACTAAGAATCCAACATTCTTTATATCAAAGTTTGTGGCCTCGGTATATAAATGGCTGTTAAACATTTGTAATTATTTTCATATGTAGAAATAAGCTAAAAATGTGTATTGGAATTTTCTATATATATTGATAGATCCTTACCTTATCCATACTTCTATTATCGAAGTATTCATCCAATCATACCGGAACAACTCTATAATATCATCAAGAAAAATAAAATTATCAAAGTCCCTCCCAGCTGCATCTTCTGTTAAATTGACCAACATATGTGATCCCGAGCTTTGGTTGGCTAAGTATCGACACAAACATTTAGATTTTCTTCCCAATTCGTCGAATGTAGCTTCAAGAATGAAAGATGGCTTGGGCATAGGAGGATGACTAGTAGAAGTTTTACTTTTTGGTTTACAAACCTGTTAATTAAATTACATACTTATATTACATGAGTTCATATATGCAGTCAAATATGAAAAATATGGTAGAAATAAGGTATACCTTATCATTGATAACCAAGTGTCTAGGCCAACCCACCATAGCACCCTCAGCTTCTTCAACTGTACTATATTTAGGATTAGGTATGGGTAGTGGTTTGTCCCCCATTCCGTCATACACAAGATGGATGGACACACGACAAATGTCATCAGTAATTTGTTGGAAATGCAATGTACCACCAAGGTTGTACACCTTTCCCACTACCACAACATTATATTCTGGAACCTCCACTGCAAGTTTACAGTTCATACCAACCTAGATTGAAATAATATAAGTTATATAAGAAACAATAGAACAGATACATTTTACAACTATATATATTATCATATATTTATCATACTAATAACACAACATATAGAACAAAATCTTACTGCAGATTGTTGTGGTGGGTCATCGGGAGTGCTCCCATGACCTTCTGCAACTAGAGCATGGGCTTGTACCTCATCACTTGAGAGACGCACAATATGAATAGGTTGAGAAGGTTGAGTAGGCTGAAATGAAGACATTATTTATTTTACTTTTTGTGATACTAATGTTTCAACCTCCTCTTGTGTAAGACCTCCTGCACAACCTCTTTAGATTGTGAAGGGCCAAAATAAGACTTGAATCCTATGCCAGCTCCTAATCCCCTAACACGGCCGTGATGCTCCTTCGTACCAAGAGCAACTGCTAGTTCATCCATGTTGCCAGTTGGGATGAACTTTCCTTCCTTCCTTTGCTCATGGAGATCAATCTATTCATAGTTAATAAAAATATTAAATCACAATATCAATTACATATAAATAAATCTAAGTTTGTGGGAGTTACTCTTTACTTAGTTGGGATAAACCTACCATCTTTTGTGCTACCTCCTTAGTTGCAGGGTTGACAATTTCACCTGCTCAATTCTTTCTAGCATCAATCCATGTCAAGTGTCGGGGTGGTCGCTCAACTTGAGTTGTACTAGATTCTTCTCCAGAAGAGGATTGCTTCTCTTGTAGTTGGCGGCGGAAGGCATAACCACCGGGCCCCAAGCGATGGTCATGCACATTTTTAGCCCGTCTTTCCTTTTGAGCCTTGTGAATAGCCTAATCATTTAAAATGAGGTATTGCAATTTAGACTTGGCAAACATGTATAAAAAGATTCACCTCCTTAATTGTATAAAATTAAATATTCATACAATACATCACAATCTTTATTACCTGAAACTCTTCCGATCTTCTAGCTGCAACAAATCTTTCCCACACCTCAAGATCTATAAAAATATATACATCTGTAGCTTTCTTCTTTTGTTTAGGATTATTTATAAATTCCCTTACAATATATGTCTTAAAAACCCTCCATCGTACACCACAACGTTGTAGCACTCTTTTCTTGTGATCTTTTTCATTTAGATGAAAAACACCCTATACATACAAAAGAAGCAATTAATAATGTTGTTTTGAAAAGGAATTAATTACAAGCAAATTAAATTAGAATCAATAGATAAAAACATATTAAAATAATATCACTTCCACTCACAGATATATATTTCCATATGTGGTCTTTTGGGCATTAGGAACATCATGCTAATTTTCTATATCTATTGCCACCTTACAGCACGCAGTCACCCCTACGTAATGCTTGAAAGTACTAGCATGTTCCCCAACAGGTGCTCCTGTCATATCAAACTGGACTGGCAATTTATCCCCTTTAGCCCTAAGCTCCTGCAGCCTACGCATCAATGTAGGACCTCTACTTTTCTTAGCATCACCACTACCATCCTCATGGTGCTCATGCTCATGCTCAGAATGTTCATCTTCACTCGCCATTTTAGAACCTGCAAGTATACATGATAAAAAAATAAGTGATAATAAAAGCACAAGTGATAAGGTATACATGATAATAAAATAAATAATTCAAAGAATACATGCCTTTAGTATTGGTTGAGTTGTTAGTCAAGTAAAATTCCTTCAGCATGATCATGACGTTTATAATATTCATCGGTATTATCTTCAACATTTACACTTGGCAAACCAACTGAGAATGGACTGGAATCATCATACTTTTCATAGTATTCTTCTTCATTTATAGGTTCTACAGTAAACTGTCTTTTTCCATGAAGAACGACAGACTAATTTTTATTTGTCGGGTCATCAATATAGAATACTTGTTTTGCTTGGTCTGCCATGATGAATGGCTCATCTTTCTCACCAAACTTTTCAAAATTCACCAATTTGAAACCCAACTCATCCACTAAAACTCCTTTGTTGTTGTCAACCCAATTACACCTAAAGATAGGAACTCTGAAATTTGTATAGTCCAATTCCCATATGTCCTCAATGACACCGTAATATGACATCTCAGCTTCACGTGGTCTTTTATCTTTGGCACTAGAGAAATACAATGAACAAGCTTGAACAGTGACCCCACTGTTTTGGACCACACTACTTTCGTCTTGACGCTTTGTGTAGTATGAAAATCCATTTATGTCATAACCTTCATATGACACGACATCCATTTTTGGCTTAAAGGCGAGCCATTTTATGTTCTCAACAACATTATTCAGTGATTCAGATAGTTGATTAAATACTTTCTCTTCAAACCACCTAATAAATGTTCAATTATGCTCTCTTGCAAGCCACATTGAATTGGATCGTGGATGATTTCTCTTGATAAGATCATTGTGTTATGTGATGTAGCTACTAACTTCATCGATGTTGTGTAAAATATACAAATACGCTTGTTCCCACAACTCACGACTGATTCCTTTCACTCATCCTCCCAGAGTTCCTTTGCCACAATAAGATTCAGTGTGATGGGAATTTTTTAGATCGCTAGAAGTTTCATTGCAATTCAAAAAATCATTACAAAAGTCCATCACCTCCCTAGCCACATAACCCTCAACAATACTCCCTTCAAGACGATAACGATTCCGAACATCACCTTTAAAAACACTCATGTAGCGTTCAAATGGATACATCCAGTGTAAGAAAATTGGACCCAACATTTTCACCTCCCTTGTAATATGTACTACAAGATGAACCATGATATCAAAAAATGAAGGAGGAAAGTACATTTCAAGCTGACACATGGTAACAATTACATCTTTCTATAATTTATTGAGAGTATCAGGATGTATCACTTTGTTGCATATTTCATTGAAGAAGAAACAGAGTCTTGTGATTGCAAACCTTACATGCTTCGGAAATATAGATCGAATAGCCGCAGGTAAAAATGTTTGTATTAAGGTGTGACAATCGTGAGATTTGAGACCTATCAACTTCAAATCCTTCATTGATACCAATCTACGAATATTATAAGAGTATCTTTGTGGAACCTTAATATTATACAAGCACTCACAGAAATTCTTTTTCTCCTTCTTTGACAAAGTGTAACAAGTTGGTGGTAAATATGTGTGGTGACCCATGATCTCCACTGATAATTCTTTTCTAATACCCATTAATTCTAAATCTTTTCTAGAATTGATGCCATATTTAGTCTTTCCTGGTATGTTCAATAGTGTACCAATGATGCTATCACAAATATTTTTTTTTCAACATGCATGACGTCAATGCAATGTCTAATTGTCAAAGATCTCCAATAAGGAAGATCCCAGAATATTGACCTCTTCTTGTATAGAGATTTGTCACATGCGAGTGGACGACTACTTGAACTCTTTCCAAATTCATTAACAATATGTTTCACCCTAACATATACAACATTTCTTGGTATAGGATTAGGAGCACTTTGTTCCTCAGTTGACCCATTAAAGGTTTTGTGTTGCCTTCGATAAGGATGCACTGGTGGGAGAAATCTCTGATGACCAAGATATACGATTTTACCACCATGTCTCAGTCTGATTGATTCAGTATTTTCTTCACAAATAGGACATGCTTTGTATCCTTTTATGCTATATCCATACAAATTTCCATAAGTTGAAAAGTCATTAATCGTGAAAAATAACATAGCACGCAAACTGAAGATCTCTTTACGTGAAGCATCATATGTCATAATACCTTCTTCCCATAGTTTCATTAGGTCATCAATTAGAGGTTGAAGGTAAACATCAATATCATTTCCAGGTTGCTTGGGCCCTGATATCAATATTGACAACATCACATACTTATTTTTCATACACAACCAAGGAGGAAGATTGTATATAACAATCATAATAGGCCACGTACTATGTTGGCTGCTTAATGTACCATAGGGATTCATTCCATCTGTACAGAGTCCAAGTCTTAAGTTTCTTGCTTCTTTACCAAATTGAGGGTATAATAAATCAATTTTCTTCCATTGTGGTGAATCAGATGCATCTCGTAGGACACCATCATCATTGGCCTTTAACTCCCCATGCCAAGAAAAATTTTGTGCAACTTCTATATTAGCAAATAAGTGTTAAAATCATGGTATTATTGGTAGATACCACATCACCTTGGCAGGAGAGCCATATTTAGCCTTAGCTGAATTTGTGGTCTTATACCTTGACGCACCACATTTTAGACAATTTATCAAATTACTATAGTCCTTCTGAAATAACACACAATCATTTGGACATGCATGAATCTTCTTAGCCTCCATTCCCATTGGGCACATTATTTTCTTTGCTTGATATGTTGAAATTGGAAGCTCGTTGCCTTCAGGAAGAATTTCCTTTAATAAAGAAAATACTGAAGTGAAACTCTTATCGCTCGACCGGTTTTGAACTTTAAGAGTATATAATCGCATCACAGCACTCAACCTCGTGAACTTAGTACAACCCTTATATAATGCTTTTTCAGCATCATGGACAATGTTTGCAAATAAAGAAGGTGGATCAATGACATTGTCCTAAAAACTACGTAGCATCTCATCAACCATATCATCCTGAATCCGGTCATCTTGAATCGGTTCATCATTAACATTATCATCATTATCTATATCTTATATGCCACAACTATTAGTATCGACATTTTTTGATTCATAATTAAGTTTCTCTCCATGCCAATACCATTCATTATAACCTTGTATGATCCCATTGCATATGACATGATTCTTAATTTCCTCACCAATATCAACTTTCAAATTGTTACCACAATTTCTACATGGACAATATAGCCTATCTGTAGGTAGTTTCCTATGTTCCTCAGCAAATCTGATAAATTCATCAAGACCTTTGGCAAACTCTAGACTGCAACGGTTCTTGATAGACATCCAACTTCGATCCATTTTCTATATCACATTAAAATTAATTATAAAACTAAGCGTCTAATATTGATACTATAAGCTATAAGTTTTTATTGATAGGAAGTTAATTACTTTTATCCTAAAGTGTACCACCTATCCCATTTTTTAATATTTAATCTCACTAGTAACTGTATAATGTCTGTTTAGTTTTGAATAAAATTTCAGCAGCATTTCCCCTAAGTTCTCCAAGTACACCGATGTAAATGGCAAATAACCACTCACATATGTACCCAGAGAACTAATGAGGAAATCCTACTGAAATTTTCTTCAAAACTAAACATACATTATACAGTTACATCCTAAGTGAGATTCAATATTAAAAAATAGTCCCAAATCGGAGACTATCCAAAGTTTACTCCTAATGAGTTAATTTTGAATGGGTTTCTAAGTTAATATATAAATGCATTATTTTCATGCATCAACCCTAAAGTGTCAATTTGGGAGTACACATGTCTAATCTCATATTAATTTCTAGAATTTATATAATGATTACATATGAAAAAATATATGTTTTTATTATTGGTTGGGTTATCAAATTATATAAAATGGAAAAACAATATAACTGTACAGTTAAAGGAGTCCAGGTCCAATCTCAGTCGACAATTCGTCGACCGAGAGCCCACCTGCACGTGGCGTCCAGGTCCACCCTCAGTCGACAAGTTCTCGATCGAGAGTGGACTTAGACGCCGCACAGGTGGGCTCTCAGTCGCCAAATTGTCGACCGAGAGTGGATCTAGACGCTACCGTGGCGGCGGGAATGAACTCGGGAATGAGGGAACAAGGCGGCGGCCTTACTTGGAAATGACAGTGACCTTCGTGGAGGATGTGACGACCTTCCTGGAGAGGCGGCGACCTTCGTGGAAGTTTGGAGAGGTAGTGACGACGAGCTCTCTTCGTGGAGAGGAGGCAAAGCTTTGGTGGCGCAGAGAGGTGGCAAGGGCTTCGCGGAGAGGAGGCAAGGCTTTGACGACGAGCTCCCTTCGAACACGACGACGACCTTTTGGCAAAGATTTGGTGGCTTGGCAGCTCTTTTGGTAAGGAGAAGCTTTGGCAGAGCGGCAACGAGATTTTTTGGCAAAAAGAGATTGGCGGTGCAAGAGAGAAAATAAGAACTAGGTCTCGGCAGCGAGAATGGAGGGAAAATGAGACCCTGACTCGCTTTGTTACCCTCGAAACCTGTAGGGTCGGTTATTTGCAAACAACCGACCCAACAGGTAAGCGATGCTCGAACAAGCTTCTCGGTCGATAATTTTGTTGACCGAGGATTCCTAAAAGGTCGGTTATATGGATAAAACTAACCCTAGAGGTGCATATACACACACGAAAGGAAATCTGGATCTAAAACCCTAAACAACAAACACTTCTCAGTCGATGAATTTGTCGACTAAGAGACTCTCTAGGGTCGGTTTTAAAGACAAAACTGACCCTAGAGGTTCTTATACACGCACGAAACAAACTGAGGGGAGCTCTAGGGTCAATTAAAAGTAAAAAACTGACCCTAGAGGTTCTTATACATGCATAAACTAAACTGGATCCAAAACTCAACTCGGTCGACAATATTGTCGACCGAGAGACCCTCTAGGGTCAATTTTAAAGAAAAAACTGACCCTAGAGGTGCTTGTACACGCACGAAAGGAAATCGGGCTCTCATTCTCGGTCGACAAATTTGTCGACTGAGATGTTATCGATTGACAAATTCGTCGACCGAATGGAGCTCTAGGGTCAGTTAAAAGTAAACAACTGACCTAGAGGTTCTTATACATGCGTGAACTAAACTGGATCCAAAACTCAACTCGGTCGACAATATTGTCGACCGAGGGACCCTCTAGGGTCGGTTTAAAAAAAAAAAACCAACCCTAGAGGTGCTTATACACACACGAAAGGAAATCTGACTCTTCTTTCGGTCGACAAATTTGTCGACCGAGATGTTATCGATCAACAAATTTGTCGACCGAAGGGAGATCTAGGGTCGGTTAAAAGTAAAAAAACCGACCCTAGAGGTTCTTATACATGTGTGAACTAAACTGGATCCAAAACTCAACTCGGTCGACAATATTGTCGACCGAGGGATCTTCTAGGGTCGGTTTTAAAGAAAAAAACTGACCCTAGAGGTGCTTGTACACGCACGAAAGGAAATCTGGCTCTCATTCTCAGTCGAAAAATTTGTCGACCGAGATGTTATCGGTCGACAAATTCATCGACCGAAGGGAACTCTAGGGTCAGTTAAAAGATAAAATCCGACCCTAAAGGTTCTTATACATGCGTGAACTAAACTAGATCCAACACTCATCTCGATCGACAATATTGTCGACCGAGGGACCCTCTAGGGTCGGTTTTAAAGAAAAAAAACTGACCCTAGAGGTGCTTATACATGTGTGAAGACAAACTGGATTCAAGATGTCTCCCGCGTTTTTTGTCTCCCGCATTTTTTGTAGACATATAAGGTCGGTTATTTGGAAAAACCGACCCTATAGATCGAGGCGCGAAACCAAAATCAAGCAAATATTTTCCGCGGGAAACTGTAGTTGGCTTTCTAAATCCAATTGTCTATAAGGTCGCTTATTTTATGAAAACCGACCCTATAGAGATACACTACAAGGTCAGTTATTTTAAGAAAAGTGACCCAAGAGGTCTTAAGTGGTGCTCGTGTTTTTTATAGACATATAAGGTCAGTTATTTAGAAAACTGACCCTATAGAGTTACACTACAAGGTTGATTTTGTTAAGAAAACTGACGCAATAGGTTTTAAGTGGTGCCCGCGTTTTTTTAGACATATAAGGTCGGTTATTTGAAAAAAACTGACCCTACAGGTAATGACGTTATAACCCATTTCTGTACTAGTGAGCATCTTGGAGATATCCCTCTTGTTGACAATGGTAGCTTGTCTTCTTCTTGTAGCAACACTCACCTGTATGCCACTTTCCGTAGGTGCGACATTGAGGTCGGTTGTTCTCTTGTCGGGGTTTTCCTTTTCCTCCATGTCTTCCCTTGGTATGGTTATGCCCTTGACCTTTCTTGTGATTGTTCTGCTGGCCTTGGGTTCCTTTAGTGAAACCCAAATATCCTTTGGGTAGATTTTGAACAGGCATCACTGTCCTCTCCATGTCCAGGGTGGTGTTGTAAGCTTCAGTGAAAGTTTTTGGTTTACTTTCCATCACATGGGGCTTGATGGCAGGGTGAAGATGCTCTATGAAATGGTCCACCCTTCTTTCCTCATCCATCATATGTCCAAAACACTCCAGGATTCAAAACTTGCGTCGAAAGTCTGCCACATATGAGCTTCCTTGGGTCATATTGGTGAACTCCCTTTCCTTCTCTTTCTTAGTGAAGATAGTCTTGAAGTTGGCCCACACCATCAATTCTTCACTTAAATCCCGTCCTATGATATGTGTTTCCCACCATATCTTGGTTTCTCCTTCCAAAAGGTGAGCAGCAAAGAGAACCTTCTTGTTTGGATGTACCTCAAGCATGTGGAATCTATTTTCGACTGCAAGTAGCCAAGCCTCCACCTTGTTGACCACTTCAGACTTATCCTCTCCCCAGAACTTCTCGATGTTCATCTTGACGAAGTCTAAGATGGTGGCTCCGAGTCGAGGGCGAACGGGAAGCGGCTCGCCATTCTCATCTCTATCTATGTCTCAGAGGGCCAGAGCGTTGATGGCCACAGTCAGCCTCTTCTATTGTTCCATCCATAAAGCGTCAGGGGTATGAACCACCATGGTTGGTTCTGGACCACCAGATTGGTCCTCTTCCATCTTGGCCTCTTCTTCATATATAGGTTCCTCTTCTTGTTCAAGATTGCCAAAGGGTATTAGTTTAGGGTTGGGGACCTCATCTGCAGCTTCTTTAGGTCTCTTCCTCTTCCTTGAGGATTTACCACCATGGTTCCTCCTCCTCTTCTCACTAGATCCCTTTCCCTTGCGGGAAGGTCCACCACCATTGGTGGCATTCGGGATAGAAACGGTCTTCACTCGAGCCATCTACATAAGCATACAAATAGACCTTTAGTCTACATTTAAACTAATTATACTTATGTCAATGACATCTTGTTACGTATCTTTAATTAATTTGATGGAGGATTCCGTAATCCTTAACATGCTTACCCATACCTCAAGAGGGTGGGGGAAGAGAGAGAAAACCCTAAACCTTAATATCCTTAATTGAATTAGGTTTGAGAAGGGACGAAAAAGATGAGAGAGTCCTAAAGGTATCTTATTTCGAGTCAGAACCTAAAACATTGGTCAAGCAGTCACACTACATCCGGGAGTCCTCGTGACCGACTAGCAGGGCAGAAGAAAATATTGTCAGCCCCCGGACCGTGATCCTTTTCTAGACACCTTTGTCTTTTAGAAAATCCTCTAATAACTCCCTCGGTTCTACTAAGTTTGTAAATTTTATTGATTATTAAGAATGAAATGAGAAACCAATACTCTGATACCAAATGTAACGCCTGGGCCCACTACCCAAGGCTCTAGTAGAGTTTCAGGAATGATGAGTGGCCCCACAAACCACCACTAGCCTTAACTGCGTGCTTTAATCTCACTCACGCGCAAGCCAGATCAACTTCCCGACTAGTCACCCATCCTAGTACTACTCCAAGATGAGCACGCTTAACTCTGGAGTTCTTTAGTAATGGGCTCCCGGAAAAGGAGGTGCACCTTGGTGATATGGGTAGTCCAATCATTCCTTTTAAGATCATGTTATCTGAGGCCTCAAATCCTGGGATGTTACACTAGTACTACTCCAAACTGAGCACACTTAACTATGTAGTTCTTTAGTGATGGGATCCCAGAAAAAGAGGTTCACCTTGGTGATATGGGTAGTCCAAATATTCCTTTTAAAATAATATTATCTAAGGCCTCAAATCATGGGAATTTACAATCTGCCCCATCTAGACTCTTGACGTCCTTGTCAAGACTCAACTATATGGTCTCACAATCAATCCCCATTTTAGTGCTTACCCAAATGGCCCATGTACACTCAGCTCCCAATTACAGATACCAAAGCAAGGGGGCTCCATCAACTCAGATAGCCCTTTCCAACATGTTGGACACTACCAACGCATGGGCGGCTCCATCAACTCAGATAGCCCTTTCCAACATGCGTGGACCGCAAAACTCAAAGATTGGTATGACACATTCCCATGTGGGCCCCACCTGCTAAAGGGGAATGGGCTCTTATATCATTTGTAATACTTGGTCCCATTGCCCAAGGCTCTAGTAGAGTTTTTAGAAATCACGATTGGCCCAACATACCACCACTAACCTTAACTATGTCCTTTGTCCTCACTCATGCACTAGTCGGAGTCAACTTCCCAACTGGTCACCCGTCCTAGTACTAATCCAAGTAGAGCATGCTTAACTATGGAGTTCTTTGGTGATGGGCTCCCAGAAAAGGAGGTGCACCTTGGTGATATGGCTAGTCCAATCATTCATTTTAATATTATATTATCCAAGCCCTCAAATCCTGGGACGTTACAATACCCATTTCACCATCCAGCAAAGTATTGACGATGAAGATGGATCTATGGCACAGGGCATCTACATGATTATGGTTACACTTGATTAGTTAGGCCAATTGAGTATCTTTTATCATCAATCAAGTTACAACATATAAACCCTAAACGAACTCTATAAAGTTAAGGGGATAATACAACTCCAGAAGATATAAAATGTATAAGGTGAAAACTTGTCATACTATCACTTAATATCACGGCCAATTCAAGGCCATCAACATTATCACGATGTCATGGGATATCAATCCCTCATCACATCACTAGAGCATAAAACCTCACACTTAGGCATTAAGCCTCTGGTAGGTCATAAGACCTATCACATCATTATGATCTCAACATGCCTCATCAAGGCTCATAGCCATCACCCTAAATCATATGATTACCACCAATGCATTCACAAGTTATGACATTCATTCAACCTACATGGTTAGGATTACATAAGTAGAAGAAACAAAATATAATCACATGCTAGTTATTCAAGAAAGCTAAACAAGTATAACATACTCTAGAAGGTTAGGGTTTCACACATATAGACGATTAGGGTTTTCATTTCATTACTTGTCTCCAAACCCTAAATATCTCATCTCGCATATGTTTGGAACACATTAGGATTAAGAAACATGATTAGGATTAATATGAACAATCGTTCAAACATCACTATGTATTAACCATCAACTACTTGTACATGCACATGCAATGACCATACACTCATGTGTGTGTCTACCCAAACCATCAAGACATAGTGTTGCGACCACGACACATATAGGTGTAGCAACAATAACACCCAAGGCTACTTGTAGCGACTGAAACAACCAATGGGTAGCGACCCATCCACCAAAACAAGGGTAGCGACCAACATAGCACATATGTGTAGTGACCATGGTGATTAGGGTTAACTTTGTAGCACCCATAACACATCACCAGGTGGACATGATCCAACTCAAAGCAAGTTACTTCAGTCAAAGCAAAACTCATCAAAACATTCATGTATGTACCAACCAAAAGACAAGAACTCAAAGGTGTAGCTACTACACCTAGGGTTAGGGTTTGTTGTGCCCATAACAACCCACCCATATGTAGCGACCTCAAACCACTAAGAGGATTATAGCGACCCAAATGTCAAGCTACTCCAAGGAACACAAAAACAACTCCAAAATAGAAGTACCACGTTCAAAATTGAAGGTTAACATCAAGGAAACTCATCATCATCAAGGTGGAAATTTCCATACCAAGATAAACATCAAACCCTATAACATGAACCATGGAAATATCCATGAAAGAACCTTGTTTAAGAGAAATAAAACCCATGTTCATACAAGAAAAGTAGAACTAAAACTTCATGCTACTCTGAGATACTCGAACCATATGCATTTGATAGAAATCCATAATCAAAAGCAAGAGAAAACCATCCATTCCATAATCACCATAAAGTCGGGTAGCAAGATTAGGGTTTAAGGGAAAGAGCAATCTACTTAAAAATACTACAAAATCATAAATCCTAGATCAGGATAACTTCATATATCACTTTAAGATCATGTTTTAGAGATTATATTAGCAACATGCAAGCGTGATTATAGTGCAAAAAAATAGAAGAGGGAAAAGAGTTATATAACCTGCCTTATGTAGATATCAAGCTCTAAGACCACAATCTCCAAGATATAAGATGAAACTTCAACTTAGATAAGATTTCATCCACAAGATCACCTCCAAAAGAGAAGAGCACCATTGTGAGATTATGACTTAAGATAAGAGGGTAAACTCAAACACTTGTCCGAATAAGAGAGGAGAAAGAGGAGAGCTTCTTCTCACATAGGTACCACCATGGTCAAACCATAGTCTCCAACCTTTGTGAGGAGAAGATCTTCAAGAAAGACACCATGGTTGCACCATAATCTCATGTCTGAGAAGGAAGAGGTAGCATGCAAAAGAAAATGAGATCAAGGGTACAAAACCAGTTACCAAAAGAGAACTATCCTCCTCGATCCTCCAGTCGGTCGACCCATCTCCAAGACGGTCAGTTGGCATCATCATAACATCTTTCTTCTTTGTCATAATAGTAAAGTAAACTATCCTACTATTACAGGATTATAGAGAAACCTAGAGTTACATTTGAGGAAAGAAAGGGTAGGAAAGAATTAAGTTTAAATTGATAAGATAAGATAGAGGCTCGATACACAGCCTGAGATAATATAGGATTAACCAACCAGACAACCATCTACAAATAATAGGGGTTATTGGCCATAACCATGCTACACATCCACCATCAAAACTCTTTTTTAGGGGACACATGTAAATTGCATATATATATATATATATATATATACATATATATGTATATATATGTATATATATCATATATATTAGTATGGGATTATCGTGGTATTTGATTGGATAAGAAATTATTCGCATTGTATGCAATAATTGAACGATAAAACCAAAATTTGACCATATCGATTTACCCGAAATATAGTAGATGGACATGGCTCTGATACCATTCTAGGGAAAGAGGGCACAGATATAGGCAACATAAATAAAACTTTTATTCTCACATTCCCAATACACCAACAGATTGCGTCAATAACTATATAATGGAAAAGATGGTTTTGAGGATATACCTGGTCCTAGAGAAACTCTAGTGTCATACTCCCCATCATTGTAAATGCCCAACTACCATGTAGTTTCTCTTGGACGGTGTCTATGCAGCTCATGGTCTTTACCACAAACATCATATTGAAACAACATCTATAGCGATTCATGCAGTCTCACCACGTACTGCAGGATGATATTGTCCTCCGAGCGACAAACAATAGTCTCCCGCCTCTAGAGTAGTCCACACGGAGCACTGGGAACTCAACATTGCACTACCAGAGCCAACAAGAAGGAGTTTTCCTCTTCTATCAGTGTACTAGTCATTAGCATGCTCTCCCACAACTAATCCTTAGTTGTTCTCTCCCTTTCTATCCTTACCTTTAATGGGTAGGACTTGCTTGGGATCTCTATTAATTACCACAACCAGAGAGGAAAATAGTTCTCAGAGCAATTGATTCTCAAAATGTCTCGAGAAGTCTCTAGTACCCCTCTATTTACACTAGAGGCCAGGATCAGGGTTCCTAATCGGTGTGGGAGTAGAAGGGTCCAAAATTATAAATGTTCTAGAAATTGTGAACTGCAAGACGGTCGTCTTGTGAAATAAAGTGATAGTCTCATGAGTGAGACGGTCGTCTCATGTAGTTTCCTTTTCTAAATCCAATTGGCAATTTGAATCCAATTAATGAAGGTGGTCGTCTTGTGTAACACTAATCCTTGATGCAATCGAATTTCCCCACAAATCGGTCATCTCGTGACCAAAAACTGGTTGTCTCGCTCATGTGAGTTGGTCGTCTTGTGACCAACAACCGATCGCCTTGCTCACACAAGCTGGTCATCTCGCTCATACAAGTTGGTCGTCTCATGATCATGAATAAGCGAGATCCACAAACCACTCATCTCGCTCATGCGAGACAGTCATCTCACGAATACAAACCGGCTGTCTTGCTCATGTGAGACGCTCATCTCGTGCCCCAATTCTGGAAGAACTCAACCAATTTAGTATCTAATCAACCTGACACTCCAAACAGTCAGTCCAACACTTGAACTTGATGACTCTAAGTCCAGTCAGTTAATCTATTATTTAATTAAATACCTAAACACCTTTAGAGTTCAATATAAACATCATTCATGAATATACTCCTTTAATCCAAGTATATCCTATGTGTGTAACCCTATATATCCAAATTTATGTTGGTAGTGAATGTCCTTAACAAAATAATGACACCACAAACAAAGAGTGGTGCCTAGTCACACATAATTGCTACCCAAGTAATTTGGAAAGTTAGAGAACAACTTCAACCTACAATGTATGATTCATGTTACAGTGATCATATATGTCCTTTGAATATGATATCCAAAATGAACTAGAGGCATGAAATTGTCATCCTCTCAATGTTCCATCCATGTTCCTTGAACTAGAGCAGGCTGACTGAGATGTGTATGAGTTCACATATCACATATTGAACCACATCAGTATGGTTGTACATTTCTTACTCTCCCTTATCAAGAGGCATTGGATATAAATCTCCTTTAGGAGGGACAAATCCCATCTAGATCATTCACACTCAATTCCCATGCGTCAAAGATACCCAATCATCACCTTTATGGCAACCTATATTTTAGGATTACGTTTGATGATGTAAAATTATACCCAACGACATGTGACCAGTGTAGTGACTTCATGTATAAGAACCACAATCACCACCGTCACTATGATAGATGATTCTGACTACCATTCCATGGTCTCTATGTATCACTCTGATGGTGGGCCTATCTGATACACTATTCTCTAACATGTACCTATGTGAGTGACTTTATATCCTATATCATGACTAATGAGATTCTAGCATCAGTCAACACACAATAATGTCTATTTTGCTTATGTATTATTGTTGTCTATTTTCCTCCCACAATAATATTCGACTAGGGACATAATAAGAATTTATGTACTCTTACCGTATGATGGTCTCATTCTTCAAGTCATGTACTTGAAGACATACATCATCGAGTAACATCATTCTTTAGACATCTACTTATGTATGTGTCAACATCTCATGGCTGAGACAAAAATGATACACATAATTACCTTTATTATTATCAAATCAGGTATTTAATGCCACATCCCAATCTTCATATGATTGGCTCTTTGGGCATACGAATACCAACATACTCTACAATGGGATCTAGATGTGTAGTCATGCCCAATATCTTCCACAAGGACCAAATACTAGCATATTTAATACTCAAGATAATATTGCTACTACATTTATCAACCAAATATGTAGTTTATTATTTCAATGCATCTACATTTCTATTTATTATCAACCTGACCTAAGATAAAAAAAAATTGATAGGACTCAAGCTATTATAATGTTTTATCTATTACTGTTATCTATTTTTCTTCCATAGTAATATTCGACTAGGGACATAAATAAGAATTTATGTACTCTTAACATCTGATGATCTCATTCTTCAAGTCATGTACTTGAAGGCATACATCATCGAGTAACATTATTCTTTATACATCTACTTATGTATGTGTCAACATCCCATGACTGAGACAAACATAATACACATAATTACCTTTATTATTATCAAATAAGGTATTTAATGCCACATCCCCATCTGCATATGATTGGCTCTTCGGGTATACATACCAACATACTCTATATTGGGATCTAGATGTGTAGTCATGCCCAATATTTTCCACAAGGACCAAATACTAGCATATTTAATACTCAAGATGGTATTGCTACTAAATTTATCAACCAAATATGTATTTTATTATTTCAATGCATCTACATTTCTATTCATTATCAACCTGACCTGAGATAAATTTTTTGATAGAAGGACTCAAGCTAGTATAATGTTTCCCCTCCTGGTGTTTTCTCAATCATAGTGGTACTTATGGAGTCAACTATAATATATTTACCAAAAAAATGTTGTGAATGTGTCCCTTTCAATTCTCAGTATGTTGCAAATGGCCACCCTCTTAACTTTCATCTACATGTTAGATCTTGTGCATCTTGTATAATGTATATCCGATCAATATATCCACTCAAAGTTCAAAATTTTGATATCCTTAGGCTTCAAGTGGATTTTGGAACCCATACATAGATCACACTCAACAAAAAATACAAACTAACACAGATGCTCCACTTCAAAGTTCCTAAGTATGTATAATATATGTATGTGCTATTAAGTATGTTTATAATAAATTGTTATGACGTTTCCCGACTTTCTTATGAGGTCATGAACATAGCCGCATTGATCCTAGTTCTACACTGACAATTGCAAATGGAGGAAACCATACTCTTTGAAGATACTAATACACCCATTTTGATATTGTACAATGGATATTTTGCCGGTTTTGTAATGAGATGAGAAAAAATGATATACTTTCTCTCTATGACTACTGTATGGCCTATTTTCACTCTTTTTTGTTTTTAAGACTCTTATGTGGAAACATTTATGATCTATGAATCTTAAACTGCATCAAAGTCATATATTTGGATATGTTGAATGCATCTTTTGTTGGGATTTTTTCTTCTTATGTGACAAAAACCTCATAGTTGCAATTTAACTTGGTTTGGCTTTAGAAATTTGACAAGGTTGGTTTGATGTGAAAGATTCTCAAACTATTTCCCACTCTCTAGCCATACGTGTTATTTGGGGATTGTTATAAAAACATTCCCATATTACTCTGGATGTCCTTTGTTTTACTATACTTTGAGTGTAGTACCTTGTATGTGAGGATCAAAGGTAACTTTGGATGTAGTACAATTTAAATGTATCGGACGAGGGCCATTGTAGGTAAGAGATCTCAATGTTGGACTCTCGTCTTGTTCATTTCAGTCATTTCTTTTTTAAGAAACAATGATAACTACCTCCTAGAAGGGAAGGAAGGTTTCTATGTTGAAAACCATGCTTCTATCATGGAAGCCAAGGATGTTAAGGGTAATAAGATCACACTGATCAAGGTTCATTGTTGGATATATGAGCTTTGAACTATCCTCTAATCTTTAGCCATACTAGATGATTAAGAGTGTCAGGATTTTGATGTGTTTATCCTTTTTTGTCTTTTAGGAAATACCAACATCAGTTATTGTTTAGTGCACAAGGAGAATTCCTATGTTGTACATGGTACCGCAGTGGTCACAAGGAAGTGTTGAAGAAGATCATCATCGGTGAATTGCCTACTAGGTGTTGAAAGTCTCAACTCATAAGTTTTCTTCTTATGGATATTCTTCTTTTTGTCTTTATGAAACTGATGTGTTGATACATTGAGGTACAATGTAGTCTCTCCTGGTTTCTATAGTTTCTCTATTTATATCTCCTTGAGTCTCATTTACCTAAAGCTGATGATAAGATTTTTGTGATTATGATCTAGAGTTGAAGTTTCTAAGTTTAGTCACTATTTAGTATGTGAAGAAGTGAGTCAAATGATAAAAATAAATCTACAAACAATCACATATATTCTCAAGTTAAGGGGTACCAATTATCAATATAACTTGACATCTCAAACCACAAAATATTCCTACCATTCACTTAGATCTCTGAATAGAATCCAATTAAAAAATTTGAATGCCAATAGACCCATGGATGTTTGATACTACTTATAATCATCCAACTATGGGTTGAGAGGGACCACCTGTTTCAACAATCCATTAATATATTAGGTGTTCAATTAATCATTATCATGCACGCATTCAATTAACATTTTTTTTTCATAGACAAGTTCCAAAGTTCAAAGCTTCCACTACTCTAATGTGTTCTTTTGAACGTCGGTTATGCTTTTCAAAAAAGAGTTGAAGATGATGTTCAAGAGTTGAAGATTTTGTTGTGCATCTATTTCCTATGGTTCTAAATATGCTTTTGGATTGGAATTTGGTCCTCTTCACATATAGGCTCCTTTATGTCCTTTGTACAAAAACTTTTGCTAGAATGAGGGGAAAAAGGGGCAGAGGATGCTTTATATATGTCCATTTTTTTACCAATTACGGGGAAAAGAGTAAATCCTCCTCTCTGTAGCTTCATTTATTTTTAATAAAAAAGAAGAATTTACAACTTATATTTGAGTACTATTGTCCCATTTCACATTATTAGGTATGTTGTTAGAGAGAGACGTGATCATTATTTCCATCTTATTGAGACTGATATTTGTCAGGGCCAACATTGATTCTATTTTTTAGGAATTTTCAAATAAAAACTGATATATTTATGAGGGCCACAACACATTCAAATTTACATATTGCCGAATTCCTAACAAATACACTTCTGAAGGTGTTCTGAGGCCTATACAAATGTATTTCTTAAGGCTAATTGTGATGGAACATGTATTATTAAGGCCCCTTTTCTTGAGGGATTATTTTTGAAAGAATATCCCACAACCGAATTTTTTTGTGAGAGTCTGCTCTCACATGTTTGGGAAGGCCTTGTTATAAAATGAAAGACAATTTTCTAAGTAGTTAAGTATACATCCCTAACCATATGCGTGATATTTTTCATTATGATACCATGATATGTTTTTATATTTAAAACATCAACAACGTTAATAACTAGTAAAAGCTATATGTTCGTCATGATTTCCTGGAATGAATTAACAATAACGAAATAAAATAGTATATTAACCTTGATTGCATATATAAAAATGACAATTATTGAAATTAAAATACATAAAAATATAGGTCATTAAATATTCTACATGACAATATATATATATATATATATATATAAAATGTAAATAAAGATAAGATGAAATGCATAAAAATCATTATCTAGTCCTTATAGAAGGGGTTGAAATAGGTGGTATCAAATTTTATCTCAAAAGTTTGAATGAAATTATTTATGCAAAAATATGTTTTGACCAAGATGATATGTTAACCTTTTATTAGTCTTAAGATCTTTGACTATATTTAAGACTAAAACATAATATATATATATATATATATCTTTAATATGTACTATTTTATTTGAATAATACATATGAGTGCTTGACAATATTGTGTAAAATAATAGATATAAAAGCATATAAGACGATAACAAAATATACCACCAAAATTGGGATTAGATACAAAAAGACAATATAGAAAATAAACAATACAATATAGAACCATCCATTAATTATGAATGTATACGTTGTTATATATATATATATATATATATATATATATTAACATAAAAATAGACTGCCTGCATAACAGATACAAAATAAAAAGAAAAATATATAAAATATGTCGAAAAGTTGTCATAGTAACGTACTTTCTGAAGCATGGATCTTACAACTTATAGATGAGATGATTTTGGAATCTCACTTCTTATAGTGAAGGAACCAAAACTTATATCTATTTTTTCCTTACCCTCTGGAAAATGAGATGAGTAGAATTCACATCTAGTTTATTATTATAATTATAATTATTATTGTTATTATTATTATTATTATTATTATTATTATAGTTATTATATATATATATAAATATATATATATATATATATATATATATAAATATATATATATATATATAAATATATATATATATATATATATATATACCAAAAGAAACAACGTAATGCACACAATATAAAATAAAAGTACGTAAATTTCACATTATTTTTTGATGTATATAATTTTGAAATATGTGCCGTTTATTTTACTAAAATGCTAGTACTAAAAATAAATAAATAAATAATTACAAGTGAATTTAGGATATATTAAGTAATTTGCAAAATAAACTCAAATATAAAAACACGTAAATGGTATCACAACAAAAATAAATTTTAAAGTGTGGCTCGACGGGGGATGCTTTGCCCACTCGTAGGGTAATGCAGGAGGCGCATTGCCCGTAACAGAAGCAATGCCTCGAAAGTATATGTAAGTAGATGCACTGCCCCGAGCTGCAACCAATATTTGATAAGAAAATAAAAAACTTACAAACCAAACATGAAATAGTTGATAAATGACATTTTGACATTTTGGCCAAAAGAATAAAGACAGGTTTTTGCTAATAAGAATCTTATATAATTGCCCAAATTGTAAATAGAAACTATGACGATTGGGGATTTGTTTTGTAGCTGCTCGTAAAAATTGAAACAATGTTTATATAAAATTTGGAAAAAATCTATACAAAAGATGACAAATAACACGAAAAGATTGGCAATTAAAATATACAAAATATATGACGGTTGGATAATGATGCTGTACGTTACAGTTTACATGCAGGTAACTGAACTTCATCCGGTTTCGACCATACATATCTGACTGTTTTCTTTTTCATTTCTTCCCTACTCTTTTTCCGATGCTCTTCTGATCAGCGTTTCCATAACTAACATTAACAACAGGGGCGGCAATTTATCTATTGTAGTTGTTCAGCGTCTCCTCCAGTGTGTTGGTCACTGAAATTTACATGCGCATTTGGCAAGTTGGGCTTGAACTGGGCTGTAGGCTCAAAAGGGCGAATCAGGCTTGCTGCGTGGTAATCAATGTCCTCATATGCTGTCGCGTGTAGGTATGGACAAATAAGAAAAATTCTTGGCATAACCGGCCACCCATACCCATACGCTGACACATCCGATTTTGGGGAACATTAAATTGCTGCACGTTTCGAGATGTATTAAGATACAGTACATATTCTGCATGTTTGTTCATACAAAAATCATGCAAAAGCACCGCTGTGATGTCCCACTATCTCACAAAACCTGACAGACACTTTTATTTGAAATTTCATTCCTTGCGTACAATTTTTTAATTTTCAAATTTTTTATTGAATTATGTTGCCTTCATGCTTCTTCGCTTTGTGTTCCTTCACAAATATGTGAGTACTGTACTTTTATCCTTTATATTGAATTGTCTTATTTATAGTATTTTGACTATCATAATATTATTTTATTTATTATTACCAATGTATTACCTACCTTATTTGTTGGACGCAAATATACTACTAAATAGAATCAACTACAAAATGCATCCACACAAATGTTTGTCCAGATGGCCAATGTTGCTATGAGATTCTGTAGGTACTGTGCTTATACTTCTAAACCAGTTATACAATTATGTTTAATTTTGTAACTTGCTAGGTACTGTACTTATGATTGAGTAAATGAGTTGAAATTAATAAGTGGGTATCATACTTATAGATGTATTTTATAGTTGATTCTTGATCTGGTGTGCACTGTACTTTTGAGATCATTAACAAATGGGTACTCAACTTATGTCTGCATTTTGTAAAAAAAATTGTCCAGATGACAAATATTGCTATGGGATTCTATACGTACTGTGTTTATGCTTCTAGATTAGTTATACAATTAATGCTTGATTTTGTAATTTTCTAGGGTACCGTACTTATGCGTAAGTAATTGAGTTGAAATTAACAAGTGGGTATAGTACTTTTGGTTGTATTTATCGTGAATTCTTGATCTGATGTGCACTGCATTTCGTAAAAAAAAAATTATCCAGATGTCCAATGTTAGGTAGGCACTTTTGAGACCAATTATACAATTATGATTGATTTTGTATTTTACTAGGTACTATATTTATGCTTGCATTTTGTCAAAAGATTTTGTCCAGATGGTCAATGTTGCTATGAGATTCTATAGGATCTGTGCTTATTCTTGTAGACCAGTTATACAATTATGTTAGATTTTGTAATTTACTAGGTATTGTACTTATGCTTCAGTAAATGAGTGCTTAAGGATGCATATTATAACTGATTTTTGATCTGATGTGCCCTGTACTTTTGAGATCATTAACAAGTGGGTACTCAACTTATGTCTGTATTTTGTAAAAAAAATTCCTGATGACAAATGTTGCTATTGGATTCTGTAGATATTGTGTTTATGCTTCCAGATCAGTTATACAATTATGTTTGATTTTGTAATTTGCTAGGTATTGTACTTATGCGTCAGTAACTGAGTTGAAATTAACAAGTGGGTACAATACTTATGGATGCATTTTATAACTGATTCTTGTCCAGATGTGCACTGTACTTTTGGGATCACTAACAAGTAGAGCGCGACTGCGGGATTGCGGTTGCTGGAGAGTCGAGGTGCGGCGGAGCATGGCTGCGGGAGAGGTTAGTTTCTCACATACTGTACTGGAGAAGGTGAGTGAAAGAAGCTGAATCGGAGTATTGTACGTCTGAGAGAGCACGATTGATGAGAGATGAGGAACAGACGTACTGTACTAATGCGGGAATGCCGGTGGGTGAAATAGAGATGGAGAGAAGAATTACAAGAGAGAAAATGAATAAATAAAGATGAGAGCTGGAGAGAGATTTTCAAGAATCTTCATTTGATGCATGGAATCAGTTGGTGTGGAGTTAATTCGTATTAAAAGAAACAGCTGGGAAATGCTTTTGCGGGCTCCCAAGGAATCAGGTGGGGCAGCGGCTGGATAAGTGACTGTGGGTAGTGTAACTTCAAAATAAATGAAAAATTATAAACATAGTCACCTTCCCACCCGTTCGCTCTCCCGGTTTTGGGGAATGAGAACTGACACCAGCTGTCATACTGTCAGCAGCAATTAAAGTAATAAAGGATGATGGAGGTAGAAGAGAGAGAAAATATTTTAGTCCATAACATTCAATCCGGGACATATTTTTTGATGAAACAAATTGTATTAGAATCTTTGTAAAAAATTACTTTCCAACAAGACTAGTGTTGACATACTTTGAAATAATGATAATACGAGAGAAATATATTATCCATATTTTAGGATATCATACACATGTTCTGGGTACAGACGTACAATACTCGTGAGTACAGTACATCACATTTACATGTTCTGGGTACAGACGTACAATACTTGTGAGTACAATACATCACCTTTGTGTTTCTCTCAAATCATGTACAATAGCTACTTATTCTTCTGTGGATTCGATTGAGATAAAAGTAGCAATGAGTTTAGTACTGTACTTTTGAATGAAGGAGATCAAGAATTAGTTGTTCTTAAACAATAGTTGAAAGTATTGTACTTTAGTAAAATGTATATATATATTTTTAGTGAAATGTGACTTAGTTTATATAGGTATGTTATATGGTTATCAATATTTCTTTTATACATGACATGTCTTGTACATTACTAACAAGATCATCAAATCATGTATTGTTGTTATGTCTCGTACGGTACCTCTAGTACTATATGTCTAGTACTAAACTTTGTATTACAAAATTGTGATTGTTAGTATTGTACTTCTTGAAAAATGTGTGCGTATCCTTGTATACAATTTTCGTCAAATGTTACATTCTAAATGTATGTAAAAATTAATATAAATGATAAAATGTACAATATTTACAGATTTGTGACAAAATATTGAGTGTGAAAAATAATGAGACAATTAGTATTGTACGTCTGTACATATTACGAATGTGAATACTTAAAAAATAAAATGTGGTTGTTAGTATTGTACCTCTAGTAGTGTATTTTTTATTATAAAATTTGGTTGTTAGTACTGTGCTTCTTGTAGAATATGTGGATATCCTTGTATATGATTTTTGACAAATGCTACATTCTGAATGTATGCAAAAATTAATATAAATGATAAAATATACAATACTTATAGATTTATGATATAATATAAAATTGAAAAAATAAAGAAGCAATAAGTACTGTACCTGAATGGTCAATCTGAGTATAATACTTAAAAACGTACTGTACTTTTGTATACTTCTCTTCTATCTTAATATACTTCTAATATTATTTTTTTTTCAAAGTATGTCAACGTTGTCTTGATAGAAAGTATTTTTTACGACGAACATAATGTTGTTTATTTCGACCTAAAATTCCTTACTGTTTAAGAGTTATGTGCAAAATATTTTTCTCTCTCCAATTTTTTTCATTTTATGGTGTATTTACTTTTTCTGCCACATCAGCATTGACCACACATCTCAACCACCAGGTAGATGATCGGGTGGATGGGCCGGTATGTATAGCGTAGCTCAAATAAATATAACACCCACCACCCGGTGATTAGTAGATGTCATTCATTGGAATAGGCGAAAGAAATAACGAGAATTGCGTTCTTGCAAAAGCTGAGTCATATTTTCTTATTACACTGATTCCAGTATCCAACAGTGCCAATTTCGTCGTTCTTGGCTGCTCGTGCATAAACCCGCCATAGCAATTACCACGTAAATGGGGTGTTATAATAGAATTAAACGTATACGTTATCTCAGAAATGAAAACGCTGACATTATGGAAAAAATATAGATCTATACACATTTGGATGTAATAAAATATATGTCAGCTCGCTCTTAAAACTCTTTTCCACTGTGCAACCATGATTAGCATATCTGCCAAGGATTGGGCCAGCGGCCCTTTTCTGGTTCGAATTGTGGGAAGCCCATTAGGACCACGTTTCCCTGACAGAGTTATGTATATAACCCAACCGCAGCCACAATTTGCTGACACAGCCGTAATTGATTATCAGAAGTAATCAATCGAGAACAAAGCAGCCGCCGCTTTGTTTACAGCTGCTCCAATTGACGAAGGAAAGCAGAAAAAGGCCAAGCAAGAAAGAATGAAAGAAGTAGAGAAAGAAAGGAGGGCGTTACTGCTCTGGTTCTTTTCTTCGATCTATATTGAATTCTCCATCACAACTTGTATCGTTCTTTCTTCTTTTACTTGAGTATTTCGGCAAGGGGGTGTTTTCTGAGAGGCCAATAGGGGAGTGACCGACTGACTTGGTAAAATTTATATCTCTTCATTTTTATTTGTATTCTTCAAGTTTTGGGTCAAAAATTGAGAAAACTTTATATCTTCTTGATTAGTGGGATTTTTTATCGGGATTTGATCCATCTATTTTTTCCTCACACATTGTAGAGTTTTTTCACGTAAATATTTGTGTTCTCCGCGATTACTTGTCCGCATTAATATTTTATGTGCTTCTTGGGATCTTGTTCATTACATTGTTCCACTACTATGCATAATGGATATTATGTACCTAGTCAACACGTGCAAGTACTTTCGATATACCTTGTGTGTGTCAGATACACACGTCATGACTTGCAATTGCCTTTTCAGTGGTCAAATCAGTGTTGGAGTAAGTAGAGTAGATGGAGAGCGCAAACAACATAGTGAATTTGATAACGTATAAGCAACCAATGTAGAAGATTAAGATGGATGATCTTTTTACTTTAATACTTTATATTAACTAGTTCAGAGAGATGCAAGCAAGCCTAGGAACACAAAAGATGAGGACTGAAAAATGATGAACATAAAATGCATGAGACTCATCAGTCGCTCGGTTGATGAGTCAATCTTCCATCACCATCACTGATTAGAGTAGTGCCCACCTCTATTGAAGAAGCTCGACTCATTGTACAAGAGGAAGTCAACATGAGACTAAGTAAATATGATTAAGAAACTTGTAAATCTAAAGTTCAAGGAAGGTTGTAATATTTTTGTGCACATTAATGATTTTAAAGCATGGTGAATTGGTTCGATACAATGGGGTTTTCACTGAATAATGAGTTGCATGAGCTTCCAATTCTTGATTTTTTACTTGACAGTTGGGAGACTTTGGTTATTTATGTTAACAACTCTTCTTTATATGGGAAATAACGTTGGACTTGGTTTCTAATAACCTATTGAATAAAGAGACTAGATGGAATAGCTCAGTAGAAACTTCTACTCTAGATTCTCTTGGTATTGAGGACAAGGGAGGAGTCTGAGTCACGTAAAGCATAGGTCAAAGTCTAAGAGAAAGATGATTTTTCATCATTTCAACAGATCAAGACACTTAAAAAAATTCCACAAATAACGCAAAAGAGAAATTGCATAAAGAAAGGTAAAAGTGTCAGATGATCAATAAATATATTCGGAATTGTTACAGATGTTACGGGGGTACTCACATCCAGACTTGACATGGGATATTGTCTACATATCACTAACAATACTAATTGGGTGTTAGACACTAGTGCATCTGTAACAAAATCGTTTATTATCTGACTCGAAACACCAAATGATTAGAAAATCAATGGGGAAGGGACTTGAACGTTTGTCCCTAGCATGGTAATGTTAATGCATAAATGCAAAAGTATAAAATCTTAACATACAGGAACAATTAACCAGACTACCTATACCAATATTCTAAACATTCAACTATTATATCATTACAACATCATTTATTGCATAATTTTAGTTACAAAAGAGTGTTGGTTCAAGGTCTCATTTGACTATGTAGTGAAATACATGGATAGAGTAGCAATGGAAATAAAAATTTATGTTTATATTTCTTTACAAGCATATCACTTCAATAAAAATGTATATAGGAAAGAGGATGCAAGATATACCTTATCTTGGAGAAAGTCCAACGACTATCCTTGCATGGCAATGTGCACCCATCTCAAATAGCACATGGATGGCAGTCGGTGACGTCCTCTTGATGTGACAACCATGGACGGTGGTTGACAGTGTCCTCCTAGCATGGTAGAAATGACTTTACACATTTATGTAGTCCACACAGACCACCAAGAACTCTACATCACACTTCTAGAGACGATGAGAAGAAGTTCTCCTTCCATTTGTCAACATGCTAGTATTGAATTCCTTTTTGGTGTTGTCTCCCTCTTTCTTGGGTAAGATTGCTCAGGTTCTCCCATTACTGCAACTATGATAAAAGGTGTTCCTTGTCTGCCTCCTCCTTATATAGAAGTAGATGATCTAGGGTTTTGAAAACACATGGGATATGAAAGGCCATATTTCATGATCTAACAACTGTTGTGCGCATCCAGTCGATCGACTGGACACTCCAGTCAATTGACTGGCATGGCCAATGACGCAATAGAATTGGTTTTCAATGTGATGATTAATACATGTTGTTAAACATATCATTACTCATTTGACACAATCAAAATTGGTCATTTAACATCCAGTTCAATGGATCGATGTCAATGTCAGTTGAGTCGGTCGTCTGGAAGACCAGTCAGTCGATTGGCACACCAATTGGTCGATTGGACATTCTAATCAGTCGACTCATAGCTAGTGTTTCTTAACTTGATTATCTAAACACTTTCAGTAACCATGTTAAATATTATTCTTGAGTAAACTCCTATACTAAGTGCATCCTATGTGTTTGACCCTATAGGTCCCATATGATGTTGGCAACAAATGTCCATAACCAGATTATGATATCACAAGCAAAGAGCGGTATCTAGCAAATGTCATTGCCACCCAAGTAATTGGAAAGTTGGAGAACAACTTCAACCAACAATCTGTGATCAACGTGTTCATGATCATATAGCTCCTTTGTCTAAGATATCCAGATTGAATGTGAGGCATGGAATCATCATCCTCTTAATACTCAATCTATGTTTCTTGAACTAGAGCAGGATGTTGATATACATGTGAACTAACATATCACATATTGACTCGTGTGATTATGGCCATGCATTTCTCAGTCTCTCTTATCAAGTGGTCGAGATATCAACTATGGAGGTAGGGATAAATCTCATCTACATCATTCACAGTCAATCACCATGTGTCAGATTATATCTTAGCACCACCTTTATGGAAACCATTACTTAACATATGTTGGATGTGTTAAAGTTCACTGAATGATGTGTGATGTTTGTAGTAACTTCATGTCTATGAACCAAAATCACCATTATCACTTTGAGAGATGAGTCGAGCTACCTTCAATGGTTCAATGTATCACTCTCAAGGTGGGTTTGTTCGATACACAGTTCTCTAGTAAGTACCTATGTGTTTGACTTGATATTCAATATCATGACTAATGATAATCTATCATCAGTCAATACACATTCTAATCTTATGTATTATTATTGTCTGTTTTACTTCTACAATAACATTCGACAATGACATAACCCACCTTACAATCATCATATTGCCTTTATTTTTATCAAATCAATTACATTATGCCACATTACAATCATCATAGCTATGTAGAATACATAAAAACATACTCCCACTTTCACTTAGAGACAATAACCTACAAATCTTATCCCAAGTCATCTAACATGACCATCTTGCCCTTGCTGAGAAAGTGCTTTTATTGGTGTATCAACAATATTGCTTCTAGTTGGTAATCTACTAATATTTTTGTATGATCTCTTGTATGAGATGGAATCGCCAAATTATATACTTGGAACGTTGATGCAATCTTAGTTCTTTTGCTTGTGCAATAGCTCTATTGTTGTCATAATAAAATTTTACTACATGTCTAATGCTTGGAACCACTGCAAGTTCACTGATGAACTTCTTGATCCAAATGGCTTCTATTTCTACGCTTAAGGTAGAAATGTACTCGACCTCTGTTGTATAATCAACAACTATCTCTTGCTTGAAATGTTTCTAACTCACAGCTACATTGTCAAGGCAAAAGACAAAATAAGATTGCAATTGATGATCAACTTTGTCAGTTTGGAAGCTTGCATTTGTGCGATCCTTTACACCCAACTCTTCCTCACCTCCATAAACAAGGAACTAATCCTTAGTCCTTCTCAAGTACCTAAGGATGTTCTTTGCAATAGTCTAGTAATCTTCACCGGGGTCTGATTGATATCTTCTTCTCATGCTCAAAGCATACGAGGCATGATGATGTGTGCATAACATTGCGTACGTGATAGATCTAATTGTGGATGCATATGGCATTTTACTCATGTGTTCGTGTTCTTCACAAGAATAAGGACACTTGTCTCTAGAGAGGTTGACTCCATTGGACATGGAAAAATCCCTCCTCTTTGGTTCCTACATGTTGAACTTTTTTAGGACCTTATCAATGTATGCACTCTGGCATAGGCCAAGAAGCCTTCGAGATATATCTATATAGATCTTGATTCCTAATATATAGGACGCTTTGACAAAATCCTTCATAGAGAAGGTACTTCCCCACCAATTGTTTACCATTTGTAGGTTAAGGATGTTTTCCTCATCAATAGAATATCATCAACATACAATATGAGGATTACAAATATGCTCCCACTAACCTTCTTCTAAACATAAGGTTCATCTGCATTTTGACTAAATCCAAACTTTTGACTTCCTCATCAAATCGAAGACTCTGACTCTAACATGGTTGCTTCAATCCAGATTGACTTTTGAATCTTACAAACTTTATTTGCGTTACTTGGATTTATAAGACCCTGAGGTCATGTCATGTGCACATCCTCAAGAAGAATCTTGTTAAGGAAAGTAGTTTTAGCATCCACATGTGAAATCTCATAGTCATAATAAGGTGCATTGGCAAGCATGATCCTCATGGATTTAACCATGGCAACTAGTGAAAAGGTTTTGACATAGTCAACATCTTGAACATGTCTAAAACCCTTTGCAACCAATATACCCTTATAGGTTTATACATCACCATTCATGTTGATCTTCTTCTTGAAGATCCAACTGCACCATTGGGTTGTACCCCTTTGGCTAGATCCACCAAGGTCCATACCATGTTGTTGTACATCAAGTCCATCTCATATCTCATGGCCTCAAGCCATTTGTCAGACACTGGTCCCTCAATATCTTCTATGTAGGTTGTTGGATCATCATCTCTGACCAACTCATTGCCTTCTTGAGTCACAAGATATCCAAATCTTTCAAGTTCAAGGTGTGTCCTACTAGATCTACAAGGTTCTTGTGCTACACGAGGAACTTGAGATTCCACAATAGTTTGTGATTCTCCCTATTCCTATGTACCTCTACAGGTTCAATGTTTTCTTGTTGATCTGGAACCTCTCTAAGTTCTACTTTCCTCCCACTGATTCCTTTGGAATAAAGTTCCTTTTCTAAGAAAGTGACATCCTTGTAAATGAACTTTTTGTTGTTAGATGGTTGTATAAGTGTATCCATTGGTTTCCCTATGATATCCAACAAAACAACATTTGTCTGGTTTGGGTCCAAGATTTTTTGGAAAGTATTCTCACATAAGCTTCACAACCAAAAATCGTCATAAAAGACATATTGGGATGCTTCCTAGTCCATATCTCATATGGTCTCTTTTAAATTGATTTAGAAGGTACACATTTTGGTGTAAATGTGTCAGTTTCTAAAGCACATTCCCTTAAGGAAGTTGGAAGATCAGTTAGACTAATCATTAATTGCACCATATCCAACATTGTATGGTTCCTTTGTTCTAATGCACCATTATGCTATGCTGTATCGGGTGGAGTCCATTGTGGTACAATACCACAGTCTCACAGAAGATACTCAAACTTTTGGCATCAGTATTCTCCACTTGTATCAGATCGAAGTGCTTTATACTTTTACCAAGTTTGTTATGTACTTCATTCATAAAAACCTTGAACCTTTCAAGGGCTTCTGACTTGTGTTTCATCAAGTACGCATAGCCATACCTACTAAAGTTGTAAATATAGGTGATGAAGTACTGGCAACTACCTTTGGCATTCATTCTAAAAGGTTCACATACATTAGTACATATGATTCCTAATAGATCACTCGCAATCTCAATCTTTCTAGTAAAAGGTGATTTTGTTATGTTTCCCAACAAACAATACTCACATGTCTCTATTGGTTCAAAATCAAAATAATCCAGATAACCATCTTTATGGAGTATGGAAATATATTTCTCATTTATGTACCCTAGATGACAATTCCAAAGGTATGTTCCGTTTGAGTTGTCGAGTTTTATACTTCTTTGTATTTATATTATATACACTTATCTCTAGATATAATAAGTGTAGGTGTAGACCATAGGACATTCAGGCACACCCATAAAATATGTCATCTTTAGTAACAAAACATCAACCATTCTTTATAAGAAATTTGAATCAATTCTTATCCAAACAAGATACAAATATGATATTTATAATAATGGTAGGTACATAATATCAATTCTCTAACTCTAAAATCTCACTATGGTGAGATAACTTATAGGTTCCAACTGCACTAACAACAACTCTTTCTCCATTAGCTACGCGGAGTTCAACCTCACCTTTCTTTAAAGGTCTTTTTCTCTTCAGATCTGACATATTTGAGCAAATGTGAGTTTTGCATCCGGTATCCAGCAACCAAGACAAAGAAGTGGCGAAGTTAATATCAATAACTTATATAACTGAAGTAGAGATCCCTATCCATTTCTTTATCTTCCTTTGTCCCTTTATTGATAAGGGAGAATTCCTTTTGTACTTGCCCTTATCCTTATCTTGCATGTAGAAGGCTTGGACTTCATCTTAGCCTCATAATTTTTCTTGGTCTTGCCTTTTCCCTTGAACTCCCCTCCACTAATCACTATTACGGGTTTGTCCTTCTTCATTCATTTTTTGGAATTTATCAATATGCAAAGCAATTTAGACAACAATTAGCCAAGTTACTCAAATAATATCACTCAATAAACTAGCTATATGATTCAAGCAATGATTATAAAGTCAAATATGTGACCAACTCTTAGATCAAAGAAAATCCAGTCTCTCTAGATGTTCCATATTCCCAATAATATTGAGCACATGGATCTCTACTCAATCTCCTTCTATCATCTTGCACTCAAATGAGCGCCTTAGAGGCATTGTACCTTTCTTTCTTTGCATGATACTGGATCATGTTCTTAATATCTTGTACCATCTTGAGAATGCCCATGTTTTCATGTTGCTTATGAAACTCATAGGTCATACATCATAGCACAAGGTTTTTAATGTCTCAGTCATCCTTGGCATGCTTCCAATAATCATCCACCTTAGCCCTAGACACATTGGGAGTGGGATCCTCTGATACTAGTTTATCCAAGACATAGAAATTATACTCATGAGTGGGAACCATTCTCAAATTCATGAACAAGTTATGAAAGATGCTCTCATTCAATTTATCATTCTCAATTACCAATCATAATGAAAAGTTGTTGGTGTTGGCTATTTGTTTCTACAATATAAATCATTTGTCAAAACATTTTAATTCAATTTGAAAATATTGGCGATACTAATTAGTCCTTCAATTAATTATTTCTCTCACTATTTTTTTTATAAATAATCCTCTGTATTGATTTACAAATATTACAACGTACAACTTTGTAGTGGGCCATGATCCATATTTTATCAGGTCATGAGTTAGCTTTGATTGATCACCCACACCGTGACTATTTAGGCAGGCAACTTTTGCCAATTGTTTCCAAAGCAACTCTTGGATAGATGGCAGTACTACTTGTCATATACCACTTGTATGCTTATAATCACTTCTTGTCATTAAGGTCACCTAGTTAAGCCTTACCTAAAAGCCAAGATGATAGACTATGCACCCATCTTTGGAAAAACCTACATATTTAGCATGACACTTCCACAAGATGGATGGTGCACCATGATTTGGTGTAGCCTACATTTGGTCAATCATAATTTTCGCGTGTGTTTCTTATATAAAACATCTAGGAGTTAATATTGATTAAGGGATTATATATATATATATATATATATATATATATATATATATCCAACACACAAACTTATAATATGTATCATATCCATACTATAACCACTAGAGAAACATGCAATCATAAGAATATGGGCAATGGTTATCATCATACTGATGCAACTCTTTGGAGCCACAGAGAATTTTTGTTCACCTAAGGTGATACTTCACATGTAACAACATGTACTAGAAAATTTGGTGTTGGGAATAGGTCGATCAGTCAAGTGGACTCTTCAGTTGATTAGTTGGACCGCATGTCTATCAATTGGTCTCCATCGTTCAGTGACTGGATCCTAGCTCAAGCGGTTGGCTGGACTTCTCCACTCGATTGTTTGGGCTTCCAGTCAATTGATTGGATCCTCTGATTGGATACCCTTATCGACACAACTCTTAGTCAGTCGACTCACTTGGTTAGAATGCCTTCTCTTGTAAAAAGGGAAATTAATGCTAATCCTATCTATATATTACATTTGTGAAAAGGGAATGACTCAAGTTACATTCAAGTGAAGTATAGAGAGGAAATAAATAATTATGGAAAAATAAGAGGAAGGCTTGGTGTGTAGACTATATTTTAAAAAGGAAGGAAATAAACCCATTCAACCATGCACACATATCGAAGGGGTATTGGCCATAATCACACAGATATCAACCATCAAAACAATATCGAGGTGACACATATGAATTGCATATATATGTGTGTGTATATATATATGTATGTATGTATATATAGGATCTATGGGACATCCCCTAGCATATGTGGTATTTAGTTAGATATTGCACATTAATCATTTAAATATCCACATCATATGCAATAAAATAAAGGATAAAACTATAACCGATCACATTAATTTAAATCCCAATAAATTGGAACTTGACAAGGCTCTAATACCACTGTAGGAAAATGTGGGACAGAGTAAGCAACGAAAAGAAAATTTATATTCATATTCCTTTACTAGCAGATCACATCCATAATAATGTATCTAAGAAAGAGGGTGTGACATATGTTGGGAAATAGGAAAGGAGATAGGCAGAGGGAAAAAAATTCTCCATGTTTCCCAAACAAGATAATTGTGTCAACAATAATAAATTTAGGAAAGAGGGTTTGTGAGGTATATACGTGGTCCTAGAGCAAGTCCATAAAAATCCTCATTGTATGGTGATTCTTGATCTGGAAGCACCTAGACAATAGTTGTAGCAGCCTCCTATTGTGACACCATGGATGGTGGCGACGTAGTCCTACTAGAGTGTTGGAGACGGCCTCCACGCCTCCATGGTAGTCCACGTGGACCACATAAACTCCTCATCGTGCTTGATGGAGCCAACAGGAAGGATTTTGCCCCTTTGATATCAAGATGCTAGCGTTGACTTGTTCTCCCTAGTTGTCTCTCCCTTTTACCGGTAACTTGTTTTGGGCTCTCATGTTACCACAAATATGTGAGAACAATGCTTTTTAGTGTTAGTTATATATTATGAAAGCCTTGACTACCCCTCTAATTATAGTAGGGTCAGGGTCAGGTTTCCATATCAAATGAGAGTTGAAGAAACAAATTTTCATGTATTTTACACTGCTGTAAATCATGTGTCGATCGACTCAAAACATGAGTATATCGAATTACACCCAATTCGACCGACTCAACACTTGGACCAATCGGTTGGAATGCTTTCCTATTCAAAATTTTGGCTTTTGATGCAATGATCAATGCACAACATGACGTCAATATCAACCCTTGATCCAGTCTTGCTGATTGTCTAGTCAGTCAACTGGAATCTTGAATAGGTCGACTCGACACTTGAATTAGTTGAATCAACACTTGATTCGGTCGAGTCATAGTACCTTTCAACCAATCTTCATCCAATATTTTTTAAATTGATTACCTAAAAAGTTTAGCAAACAAGTCAAACATGATTCATGAGTAAACTCCTATTCCAACTGCATCTTATGTGTTGTCAGTAAATGTCCATAACTAATTTATGGCATCACAAACAATAAGTGATGTCTAGCAACACATCTTTGCTACCCGAGTAATAGGAAAGTTGGGGAAAAACTTCAACCTAGATCCGTGATCAGTTTCACTGTGATTGTATAATGTCTTTGTCTCAGTTATTGAAATTGAACTTGATGCATGGAAATGTCATTGTATTAATCATTTAATACATGTTCCTTGAACTAGAGAATATTGTAGAGATGTGTATGAACTCAATATCACATATTTACTCACAGTATGGACATATATTTTCTCAGTATCGCTTATCAAGTTGCAATGATATCAACTCCAGTAGGAGAAACAAATCTCATCTACATCACTAACAGTCAATCCTCATTTGTCATAATGTACCTAAGCATCACCTTTATGGTAACCATTATTCAAAGTCATGTTGGATGATGTTAAAATACATTCAACAACATGTGAAGTAGTAACCTCAGGTGTAAGAATTACAATCATCATTATCACATTAAGATGTGATTATGAATATTATCCATGTATTACTTCTTAGGGAAGGTCTTTCTGGTATACTGTTATCTAACAAGTACATGTGTGTTTGGTTTGATATCATATATCATGACTAATGAGATTTTTTCATCAACCAACACATTCTAGTGTTACGTATTATTCTTGTCCATTAGCTACCACAATAATATTCAACTAGGGACATAATCAAGAATGCAAATACGCTTATCATACATATAATTACATTGTTCATATCCTCAACCTGAAGATGTATGTCATTGATTAGTATCATTCCTTAGACATCTATCATGTTATATCATCATATCACATTTAAACAAATATATAGAAAAAATTTCCTTTATTTTTAATCAAATCATTTATAAGATATGCCATTACAATCATCGTACGACTAGCTCTCTAGACATACATACCAACAAACTCCTACCTGCACTTTATAGCCAATCACTCATGAATTCAATCCCAAGTGGCCTTACTTTCTAATTCTGCTTTTGCTGTATAAGTGATTTTGTTAGTGGTCAACAACATTACTTTTATTTGGTACTCCACAAATCTTCACATCTCCTTGTTGCATGATCTCTCTTATGAGATGGAACAGTCATAGTATGTGCTTGGAATGTTGATGCAATATGGGTTCCTTATCTTGTACACAGATCCATTTTTTTCACAATACAAATCTATTACATCTCTAATGCTTAGAACCACCCCAAGTTCAGAGATAAACTTCTTGATCCAAACAACTTCCTTTGTTGCATTAGATGTAGAAATGAACTCTGACTCTATTGTAGAATCAATAATTGTCTATTGCTTGGAACACTTCCATCTTACATCTCCATTGTTAAGGAAAAACAAAATTCTGGATTGCAATCTATAGTCATCTTTGTTAGTTTAAAAGCTAGCATCGGTGTAACCTTTTACTACCAACTCTTCCTCACCACAACAAAAAAGGTATTGGTCCTTTTTTTTAAATGGTAATATCTTATTACCAAGGGGTTTTGAAGTTGTGACCTCTCGGTCATACAACATCAACTTTACCACTTGGGTGCCACTATATTGGTTTGAACTTGTGACCTCTCGGTCATATAACATCAACTTTACAACTTGGGAGCCACTACATTGGCAAGGAACTGATCCTTAGTTATTTTCTAGTACTTAAGGATGTTCTTAATGATAGTCTAGTGACTTTCACCAGGGTTTGACTGATACCTTCTAGTCATACTCAAGACATATGAGACATTGGGATGAGTACATAACATTTCATACATGATCAATCCAATTGCAAATGCACATTGAATGTTACTCATGCACACTTCTTCTTCACAAGAATGAGGACATTAAACTCTAGAGATAGTAACACCATGGGACTTGGGCAAGTTTCCTCTGTATGAGTTCTCCATGTTGAACCTCTTCAGCACCCTGTCAATGTATGTGCTCTGGATTAGGCCTAGAGTGATATCTTCTAGTCATACTCAAGGCATATGATACATCGGGATGAGTACATAACATTACATACATGATCAATTTAATTGCAGATGCATATTGAACCTTACTCATGTGCACTAGTTCTTCACAAGAATTAGGACATTAAACTCTAGAGATAGTAGCACCATGAGACGTGGGTAAATTTCCTCTCTTTGAGTTCTTCATGTTGAACCTCTTCAGCACATTGTCAATGTATGTGATGTGGCTCAGGCCTAGAAGCCTTATAGATCTATTTCTATAGATCTTGATTTCTAAAATATTGGATGACTCACCTAAATCCTTCATAGTGAAGGTACTTCCCAGTTGGGTTCTTACAATTTGTAAATTAGGCATGACATTCCCAACAATAGTATGTCATCTACATACAATATGTGGAATACAACTATGATCCCACTAAACGTCTTGTTAATACACAGTTCATCTTCATTTTGACTATAGCCAAACTCTTTGGCTATGTCGTCAAATCAAAGATTCCAGTTCAAAGATGCTTGCTTCAATCCATAGATCAAACTTAGTAGCTTACAAACTTTATTAGCTTCCTTTGAATTTATAAATCATGTACACATCCTAAAGAAGATTCTCATTAAGGAATGTGGTTTTAGCATCCATCTTCCAAATCTCATAGTCACAATAAGATGCAATGGAAAGCATGATCCTGATGGATTTAACCATGGCAACTGAAGAAAAGGTTTTGTCATAATCAACATCTTGAACTTATCCAAAACCCTTTGCAACCAACGTTCCCTTATAGGTTTGTACATTATCATCCATGTCGGTCTTCTTCTTGAAGACTCGTTTGCACCCTATGGGTACCCCTTTGGGTAAATCCACCAAGGTCCATACCTTTTTGTTTTACATGGATTCCATCACATATCTCATGGCCTCAAGACATTTCTCAGACTCTGGTCCTTCAATAGCTTCTTGGTAGGTTGTTGTCTTATCACCAATGACCAACTCATTACCTTCTTGATTCACAAGATAACTAAACCTTCCAAGCTTAAGACATGTTCTTTTAGATCTATGAGTTTCACATGCCATAAGAGGAACTTGAGATTTCACAAGAGCTTGTGTATTTTTGTTCCTTATGTACCTATAGAGGTTCAATATTTTCTTGTTGTTATCAAATTTATTTGTGTTCTATTTTTCTCCCACTGATTCCTTTGGAAATAAATTTCTTTTCTAGCTACATCATTCTTGGCAACAAAAAAATTGTTATCAGATGGAATGTAAAAGTAGTATCCCCTTGTTTCTTTGGGATATCCAACAAAATAACATTTATCTGATTTGGAACCCATCTTTTTGTGAAACTGCTTTCTCACATAAGCATCACATCCTGAAATCTTTATAAAAGACACATCTGGATGTTTCCTATGCCATATCTCATATGGTGTCTTTTGAACCAATTTTGATGGTACACATTTAAATGTAAATGTGGTGGTTTCTAAAGCATATCCCTTGAATGAAATTAGAATATCAATGAAACTCATCATTGCTTGCAACATATCTAGTAATGTGCTTTTTGATACATTATTATGTTGTGGTGTTCCAGGTGAAGTCCACTGTGATATGATGCCAAAAGCTTGTAGAAGGTCCTCAAACCCTTGGATTAAGTATTCTCCATCTTGATTAGAATGAAGTGCTTTAATACTTTTACCAAGTAGGTTATGTACTTCATTCATGAAATCTTTGAACTTTTCAAGAGTTTCTGACTTGTGTTTCATCAAGTAAACATATCCAAACCTACTAAGATAATCAGTAAAGATATTGAAGTATTAGTAACCACCTCTGGCATTTGTTCTAAATGATCCACGCACATCAGTATGTATAAGTCCTCATAGATCACTTTCTCTCTCACCACGACCAGTGGAGGGAGTCTTTATCATCTTTCCCTATAAACAGGATTCATATGTCTCTATTGATTTAAAATTAAAAGAGTATTGATAACAATCTATATGGAGTCTAGAGACACATCTCTCATTAATGTGCCCTAGCTGACAATGCCAAAAGAATGATTTGTTTGAGTTATCGAGTTTTGGCATTTTGGTATTTACACCATAAATACTTGCCTCTATATCTACCAAATAAAGAGCATAAGACATTGGGGAACTGCCATAAAAGATCTGATCTTTAGAAATAGAACATTGACCATTCTTAATGTGAAATTAAAATCTATTATTGTCTATAGAAGATATAAATATGATGTTTCTATGAATGATATGTACATAATAGCTTCTCTAACTATATTACAATCCCAATGGGAAAACAGAAATGCTAGATTCCAAATGCAATGGTGTTAACTCTTGCTCCATTAGCAACACATAGTTTTACCTCACCCTTTGTTAAAAGTTAACTTCTTTTCAGATCCCACATATTGGAGCATATGTGAGATCCACATCCGGTATCCAATACCCAATATGAAGAAGTAGACATATTTATCTCAATAATGTATATTACTAAAGTGTAGATCTCTATCCCGTGCTTCTTCTTCCATAAGTCCTCGAAATAAAGAGGGCAATTTCTTTTATAGTGTCCAGTCTAATGACAATTGTGACAGTTGCTTTCCTTGTTCACCCCTCCCTTAGCTTTCAGTGCAAAAGACTTGGATTTCTAGCTAGCCTTCGAAGTCTTCTTAGCTTTACCTTTTCCCTTGGACTTCCCTTTGCCTCTTCTGATCATCATCACAAATTTGGGTTTTTCCTTCTTCATCTTCTCTTCAATTGTTCTCAACATACCAAGTAATTATGATAAAAGATTGTCAATACCATTCATGTTTTATTTCATGACAAACAAGTTGTAAGATTCTAGAAGTGATTGCAAAATCACATCTATGGTCAACTCTTTGCCTAAGGGAAATCCCAGTCTAGTAAGGTTATCCACATACCCAATCAACGTGAGCACAAGGGGACCTATCGGATCTCATTTTGCCATATTTCACTTGAATAATGCCTTCAAGATATCAAATTTCTCATCTTGCCCGATCTTGGTACTTGTTGCTAAGATGTGTTACCATATGAATAAAATCCATGTTCTATGTTGTATCTACAACTCATAGTTTATTGGACATATCATCAGGCACTTGACATCTACAACATTAACGACATGCTTCTTATAAGCATCATTTTCAGCCTTAGGCGTAGTGAGTAGGTTCATCTGGCTCTGGTGTCTCCAATACATAGCAATTGTGCTCTTGTGTGAGAACGATTCTCAACGTCCTGAAGTAGTCATGAAAGTTATTCCCATTTAACTTGTCCTTCTCAAGGACTGGTCACAGTAAAAACATGTTGTTGTTTGCCGTTAGTTTCTACAAAAGCAAGTTGCATTTTTATCCAAATACTTTTTATTTGATTTGATTAAAAGAAAAGTTGATGACATTAAGTAGGCCTTTAATTAATTATCACTGCCACTATTTGTTCAAATTGATATCCCTCGCTATCAATTCAAAAAAATTTTGTGTACAACCATCTGATGAGTAAAGATCCATATTTAATCAAAGCCATGTGTCAGCTAGGGTTGATCTCCCACAACTTGACTATTTAGGTAGGCAACACTTGTCAATTGCATCATATGAAACTCTTAATAAATGGCATGCATAACACTTTGTCATAATCCATCCTTATGTTTATAGGTGCTTAATCCCTTTAATATCTGATCCATAAGACAACATGATAGAATATGCACCCTATGAAGGAAGACTCACATATCTTTCATCACACTTCCACAATATAGACATTGCACCATGCTAGGGCATGCCCATTCTTATTAGATCAAGCTTTTCATGTGTGTCTCTATTGGAAAGCATCTAAAACATGATATTTAATTGAGGGATTTGTATTTGTAAATACATATGCATATCCAATAATCACTTACTTATAACATGTATCTTACACATGCTATATTCAAAAATAAAACATGAAATCACATAATATGAGATACGGTTATGGACATACTAATACAATTATGTGGATCCACAAATAATCACTAGCACCTAATCTCCACATCATATGTAGCACCATATTCTTGCAGAAAATCTATGTTGGAACTAGTCGGATCGGTCGAATGAACCCTTTACACTATTGTTGGCCTTCTGGTCAATCGACTATACTTCATGGATCGACCAATTGGCTCCTAGCTCAAGCATCTGTCTGGTATCCTCTAGTCAATCAGTTGGGCCTCCAATCAATCGATTGGATCCTCCTATCGTCTGGCCTCCTTGGTCCTCTAGTCAATCAACTCAACTTTCTAGTCGGTCGACTTGTTTGGTGTTGAGCATGCTCTTATTGCCAAAATATGAAGTAAAACTAACATATTCCTATGAACTTATTACATTATAAAATTGAAACATCAAATTACATTTGAGGGGAGCATAGGGAGGGAAGCATTAATTTACATGTGTATAGAAAGTAGAGGTTTGGTATCCAAACCAAATAATAGTAGGAATAAAGACCATTCAACCAAGAACACATCCACAAAGTGTTTAGGCCATACCTGTGCATTCATCCACCTTTAAAACAAGTTTTAGGGTGATGCATATGACTTTATATATATCATATCATATATGTAGGACTGTATGTGCTCTTAGTCAGATATGCACATTAATCATTTTAAGTATTCCCATCATATGTAACAAATAGATGCTAAAATGAAATCCATTTATATAGCTGAAATCCCAATTCACCATAAATTATTGTGGCTTTGATATCACAGTTGGGAAAATGGGAAGCATATTAGGAAGCGGAAACAAAAAAATTCTCATTGTTGTTTTCCAAACACAATGACCACATCAATAACAATGTGTTTGCAGTATATACCTGGTCCTCGAGAATGTCCAATGACAATCCTTGTTGAATAGTGCTTCTAGATCTGAAAGCACCTGAATAGTATTCAGGGCAACCTCCTGGTGTGAGACCACAAATGAAGACTAATGTAATCCTCCTACCATGTGGCTACGACCTCCATATGCCTCTATGGTAGTACATGTGGACCATTAAGAACTCCTCATGGCACTTGTTAGAGACAATGAGAAGGAATTTGTCCCTTCAATGTAAATGTGCCAATGCTACTTGTTCTCCCTAGATTTCACTCCTTTTATACGGGTAAGAATTGCTTCAGAATATCACATTACCAAAAGTGTGAGAGGACAACGTATTTCAATGTTAATTGTGTCTTTCGAAAGCCTTGACTACCCCTCTATTTGTAGGAGGGTTTGTGCCAGGGTTTCCAGATCATCTTGGAGTTGAAGAGAGGGTTTTTCACAAATTTTTGGTTGCTACAATTCATGAGTTGGTCGACTCGACACTGAGTCGGTCAACTCACATCCTAACTAATTGACTCAACAATTGAACTGATCGATTGGAATGCTTTCCTATTCACAAACATATTGGCTTTCAATGTGACAATCAGTGCACAACATGAAATCAACATCAATCCTTGATTCAGTCTTACTAGTCATCTAGTTGGTTGACTGGAAACTTGAATCATACGACTCGACACTTGAATCGGTAGGATCACATTCCTAGTCAACCAAATTTTAACCAATGTTGTTTAAAATGATTACTTAAACAATTTAGCGAACAAGTCAAACCTTATTCATGAGTGAACTCCTATTCTAGGTGCATCCTATGCGCGTGATCCAATAGGTACCAAATTATATTAGAAATGAATGTTCATAACTTATTTATGGCATCACAAACAATGAGTGGTATCTAGAAACACATCATTGCTACCCAAGTAATTGGAAAGTTGGAGAACAACTTCAACCTAGATCCATGATTAGTAATATTGCGTTGTATAATTCTATCATAGATATCCAGATTGAGCTTGAGGCATGGAAACTTCATCCTCCTACTCATTCAATCCATGTTCCTTGAACCAGAGCAGACTGTAGAGATGCATATGACCTCAATATCACATTCTGACTCACATGAGTATGGCCATACATTTTCTCAATCTCACTTATCAAGTGGTTAGGATATCAACTCTAGTAGGAGGGATAAATCCCATCTTCATCACTCATAGTCAATCCACATGTGTGAAAATGTACCTAAGCATCACCTTTATGGTAACCCATATTCAAGGTCATGTTGGATGGTATTAAAGTATATTGCACAACATGTGATAAGTGTATTGACTTCAGGTCTAAGAATCACAATCACCACTATCACATTGAGATGTGATAATGACTACTATCCATGAATCACTTCTCAAGGCAGGTCTCTCTGGTACATTGTTCTCTAAAAAGTACCTATGTGTTTGTTTTGATATCATATATTATGACTAATGAGTTTTTTTCATCAACCAACACACTCTCTAGTCTTATCTATTATTGTTGTCTATTTTCTTCCACAATAATATTTGAGTAGGGATATAATGAAGAATGTAGATACTCTTATCATACCTATAATCTCATTGTTCAGGTCCTCAACCTGAAGACATATGTCATTGAGTAGTATCACTCTTTAGACATCTATCATGTTATATCATCATATCACATTTGGAAACATATAAAAAATGCCTTTGTCATTAATCAAATCATTTGAAATATATGCCATTACAATCATTATATGAGAGGCTCTCTGGGAAATCATACCAACAACATCTACCTTATCTTGGAGCAAGTCCAAAAACTATCCTTGCATATTGATGTGCTCCCTTATCAAGTAGCACACATGAAAGGGTTGAGGCATGCCCTTTATGTGACAACCATAGACAGTGGTAGGCAGTGTCCTACTAGTCTAGAAACAATGGCTTGCACGCATCTACATAGTCCAAACATACCACCAAGAACTCCCTATCGCACTTCCAGATCCAACGGGAAGAAGTTGTCCTTCCCTTTTGTCAATGTCCTAGAATTGACTTCCATTCCCCTTGCTATCTCTCCCTTTCTTGGGTAAGACTAGCAAATTTCTCACATTACCACAACTATGAGAAAATGTGTGTCTATATCCTTGGCCATCCCCTCATTATATAGAAGTAGATAGGCTAGGGTTTCCATAAACCAAGGGATACCAAAGGCTAGATCTCATTGTTTGACGAATCTTGTGCATATCCAGCCGATCGACTGGACACTCCAGTCAATCGGCTGGTGTGCGGCCAATGGCTCAATAACATTGTCTTTGAATACAGTGATTAATGCACATCATTACATTTATCATTAATCTTTTGACCCAATCAACCAGTATGACCGTTTGATTTCGAAGGTAGTCCATACAATCGACTTACACTCTAGTAGACCAATTGGCACACCACTTGGTCATTGGACATTTCAATCGACTGACTCACAGTCAGTGTTGCTTAACTTGATTACATAAAAACTTTTAGTAACCATGTTAAATCTTATCCATGATTAAACTCCTATTCTAAGTGCATACTATGCAGGTGACTCTATAGGGCCCATATTATGATAGCAATGAATGTCCGTTACATGATTATGACATCATAAGCAATGAGAAGTATATAGAAGCACATCATTGCCACCCAAGTATTTGTAATGTTGGAGAACAACTTCAACCTACAATATGAAATTAGTGTTATCGTGATCGTATAGTTCCTTTATTTCATATTTCCATATTGAATGTGATGTATGGAATCATCATCCTATTAATACTCAATCTATGTTTCTTCAACTAGAGAAGACTATTGAGATCCATGTGAGATCACATATCACATACCGACTCACATGAGAATGGCCATGCATTTCTCATACTGGCTTATCAAGTGGCCATGATAGTAACTCTGGTAGGAGGGACAAATCCCATATACATCACGCACAAACAATCCCCATATGTCACAAAATACCCAGTTCACCTTTATGGAAACCATTATTCAAGGTCATGTTGGATGGTGTCAAAGTTCATTGAATGACATGTGATGAGTGTAATGACTTCAGGTATAAGAGCCACAATCACCACTATCACTATGAGAGTTGATTCTGACCCCCATTACATGGTTCCATGTATCACTCTCAATGTGGGTCTGTCCGCTACATTGTTCTATAACAAGTACCCATGTGTTTGACTTGATATCCTATATCATAACTAATGAGACTCTGTCATCAGTCAACAAACATTCTAGTCTTATGTATTATTGTTGTCTATTTTTCTTCCATAATAAAATTTCACTAGGAACATAACAAGAATGTAAGTATTGTTATCATACATATGATTTCATTGTTCAAGTATTCAAGTTGAATACATATTTCATCGATTAACATCATTCTTTGCACATCTGTCATGTTACATCATTATCTCATAACTAAATGGAACATAATAGATGTAATTGCCTTTATTATTATCAAATCAATTACATTATGCCACACTACAATCATCATGTGACCGCTCTCAAGGAATACATACCAATAGACTAAACCCTTGTTTTTATGATGACTAACCATTCCACTTATTTATGTCTAATGCTCTACTTGAGTAATTTGCGCATCCTAATTTGGAGAAATCAAGTCATACATGCATAAAGATCAAGATTGAAAAACAAATAGTTTTGTACATAGAGCTTTTATGTAAATCACTTGAAATGATTGTATGACTTGTAATTAAGCTTAATGGAAATTTAGAGCACTGAAATTGAATGCCTAGACATTTTTTTGGACATTTATCATAAGTTTCACAGAGTGGCTTGTTGGCCGAGTTTATTTTGTTGGAAACTCAGCTGACAACCAACCTTGCTTTTGGTAATACCTAGGGTCATCTAAGTTTGTCCTAGTGGCAACTCGACTAACACCCTACATAGGAATAATCAACTATAGTTGTTAGTCGAGTTTCATCCCACATAAAATCGACCGAAAAATGCAATTTGTTTTGTCATATAGTGTTGTCGGACGAGTTTCCCAAAAGGAAACTCAACTGGAAACACTGTACGAGAAAGTGTAGAAAAGTGTTTCTTACTGTTGGAATGTTGCCAAAGTTAAAAAAATATTTGTCGCAACACCCAAAATGGTTGAAATTTTGTCCTGTCTCTACTAGCTAGTAGGTAGTCTCAATTATAAACAGGACCCCTTGGGCTTCACCCCATGGTTAGGCAAATACTATGAAAGCATGTATACTATAATTGAGAGAGATTTTCCTCCCTGGAGCTTCCATATACTCTCATGATATTAATCACTTGTTACATCCATTAGAGTGAGTAGAAGATTTGTAAAAGAGCTAGCCCTACATGTATATCTTGTGAGGCTCTCACTTCCTCTACCTCCTAGTCTCTCTTTCTACTATGAAGATGAAGATTCTCTCTTGTATAAGAGAGGTGAAGAGGAAGAAAAGAAGGAGTCCCTTGGTGAAAAGCTTCTCCTTAGTAAAGGTGAATTCAAAGGAGGAATATCCCCGTCAAGAGTGGGTAAATCCTTGAAGGATGAAGACTAGTTGCAAGAATGGGTAAGTCCTTAGAGAAGGCCAAATACTCTTTGCAAGAGTAGGTAAGTCCTTGGTAAGGTGGAAGAATCTTGATAATGGACAGATAAGTCCTTTGTAAGGTTGTTGGTTTCCTTGCCCTCAAAGGGAAGGCTAGGTACCCTTGACCTTGAAAAAGGTGGTCTTATGTTGTAACTCTTATAATGGAATATAAGGAGTGAGACATGGTTGAAAATCATAGAGATTGAACCCTCTATGTAGTGGATGTACATCTCCTATTTTAGAGGTTGGAACCACTATAAATAAATTGTTATTTGGTGCTTGTTCAATCTCTCTATTCCTTGCTAAGTATGTTTAGTTGCACTCAAATTTCAATCTTGCAATAATATCTTGGGAAATATCTTGAAGGTCTAATAAATTTTTTTTGTATGGTTTTAGCTCTGTTCACCCCCTTTTAAAGCCCACTATAGATCCAACAATTAATTTCATATCAAGTCTTTACCAAACAATACTTATACAAGTAGGAGAAGATGGATGCTAATTCAGGTGGGAGATATTACATAAATATTCCAATCCTTGATACGAGAAACTTTATCTATTGGGAGATAAGAGTGCAATTCCACATCACCAACCAAGGACAAAGGTATAAGAATGGTATGATGCTAGTTTGAAGAAACAAACCTTGAATGCAAGAGCCATCAACATCCTCTATGCCTCTCTTTCCCCTGTTGAGCTCAATCAGATTTGTTCTTTTGACATTGTCTATGAGATATGAAGAAAGCTATGTGTTGCTTATGAGGGGACAAAGAAAGTGAAGGAAAGTGGAGTATATATGCTAAAATGGTCTCCATAAAACTTCACAAGATGGGAAAGGAGAAGTGTGTGGCTAAAATGTTCTCAAGGCTCAACACCATTATAAGGGTCTTTTTGACCTAGCCCATACCATGGCTAAAGGTAAGATCAACTCAAGGATCCTTAGATCCTTTCCCAAAAGGTGGCAAAAAAAGGTGACTAGTATTGAAGAAATAAAGTCTCTTTCATATATTCCTATTGAAGAGCTCATAGTAAATCTACAAGCCTTTAAAGTGAGGCTTGAAAGTAAGAGGAAGAAGAGAAAGAGTCCAAGAGAAAGAAGAAGGTTGCAATCAAATACCAAGATGAAGCTATTGTGCAACAACAAGTCATTAGTCAAGAATCTCCACCCTTAAATGAAGATGGATCCTCAAATGATTTTTAAGCTCACTACTTCAAGGGGAAGCATGTGAAGGGTAGATTCAAGAAGAAGGAGAAATGAAATCTCCACTGACTCCTCCAACTCAAGCTCAACCGAAGATTCTAGTGAAAGCTCTAGCGAAAGGGGAGAATGGCACTTTTCTCCCATGGGAAGTCTTGATGAAGATTCAAGTGAGGTACATTTAAACTCTTTAGATATTGAACCCCATATTGCCATTATTCACGCTACTCATGCATCTCTTAAGTCTACTAAGAATAAAATGAAAAATATTTCAAATATTTTTGATAACTTGCATGAAGAAAAGGATGATCTCGAACATGCCAACATTTACTTGCAAAATGATGTTAATAATATCCAAAATCTTTATTTAGAACTTGAATTAAAATTCAGTAGTGCTGAGATAGAAAATAAAGATTATTTTAGAAAAGTATATGCTCTTAAACTTGAACATACTAGCTTGCTTGATATGATTAATATTTTAGAACCTCAACCTCTTATGACTAGTTATACTAAAGATCATACTAAAACTGTGAATTCTCTGATGCTTGATATTAATGTTCTTAGAACTGAAAAAGAGAAAAAAGACTTTGTTATGCAAGGAATAGTATCTTAAAATAGTGTCTATCTTTGTAAAATGACTTTTGTTGAAAAATAAAATGCTTCCTTGCTTACTAAAATCAATGCCCTTGAATCTTGTTCTAGTTTTATTAGTTGAGAGATAAGTGTTGTGGCTATTCATATTGAAAAGGATTCTTGTATGATGAGAGCTCTTTTCTTAGAAATATATCTTTTTCATGCTAGAGATGATTCACTACTACAGAAATAGCATTCAGTGTCGCTTTTCTGGGCGTCGGTTATTAAGGAAAACCGACGCCTAACATATAAGGCGTCGGTTGTTTAATAAAACCGACGTCTATATTCGAAGACCAGCCAGACACGGGTACCGCTTTGTATTAAGCGTCGGTGTTTTTATAAACAACCGACGCTTACAGTCGCCCGCGAAATCCATTTTTCGATAAAAAAAATAGTGTCATTTTCAGCGTCAGTTATCCCTCTCTAACCGACGCTGAAGGTGGTTTCCGCCAAAAATTTCCATGAAAATATCGTCCAATTGGACGTCGGTTGTTTCAACCAACCGACGCTAAAGCTGTTTAGGCGTCGGTGGTTGTAAACAACCGACGCTATTTGGGAACTTATAACCCCCCGCGATCGCCCGACTCTTCCCCTTTCTTCTGTTTCATTGCTACCCTATTGCGGCGATTTTCCCTGTTGCGGCGACTTTCCGGCGCTTCTCTGCTGCTGCTGCTCTCCGGCGCTTCTCTCCGGCGCCCCATCTCCGGCGTCCTTCTTCTCCGACGCCCTTCTTCTCCGCCGCCCCTGCTACTGCTGCTGTCCGCTCGTCGCCGCCGGTCGTTGCCCACCGCCCCTGCTCTCCTCTAGTCGTCGCCGCCAGTAGAAGCAGCTACGGTGCTGTCGTCGTCACCTCTGCCCCCGCCGGTAGAAGCAGCTTTACTCCTGCTGTCCTCGTGCAAGGTAACCCACAAACCCTCACCACCTTTTTTGTCCTCTGCCTTGCTTTTCTCTGCCGCCGCCAACGTAGAACTCACGCAGGCAGCGCCTAAGTAGGTGCCAGGGCACGCCTAGGGTCCCAAGCCCAGGTGCCCTGCCTAGATAGGCCTCTGGGCAGATGCTTGGGCGGCGCCAGGGCACATCTAGGCTGCACGTCTAGTGGATTTTTTGCTAAAAGTTATTTACTGATTGTGTTTATTTAATAATGTACTGATTGCTAAAAGTTATTTTATTGTTGAGTATATTGAGAATCCTAATCACCCTTCTTGCTTAATGATGAACTGTAATGCACACATATGAATGCTTGGAATTTAAATGATGAACTTTTCCCTAAATTGCCAATCATGCTTTTAAAGACATCAATAATCACCCTAATTTGAAGAACTAGGATTTTAGGTATAAGAATGACAACACATTATTTGTTGGCCTAGAAACCCGTCCAAGATTTACTCATTAGGAGTAAATCTTGGATAGTCCCCGGTTTGGGACTGTTCTTGAACACCTAATCTCACTTAGGATGTAAGTGTATAATGTGTATTGAGTTTTCGAGAAAATTTTGGTAGCATTTCCCCGTTTGTTCTCTAAGTACATATGTACTTAGAGAACAGCGGGGAAATGTTGCCGAAATTTTCTTGAAAACCCAATACACATTATACACTTACTAGTGAGATTAGGTGTTCAAGGATGGGATAGGTGGTACACATTTATTATATATAAGAATGACATCACATGTGTTTGTTGGCCTAGAATGTGAACAATCATTGTTTTTTATATTACTTGTACATTGATATAAATTAGAATGAACAATCACTAAATTATATACTGTTTGTATGGAGTCCGGCTTCATTGTAGATATCTATTATTGTGTTTGTTGGCCTAGAAACCCGTCCAAGATTTACTCATTAGGAGTAAATCTTGGATAGTCCCCGGTTTGGGACTGTTCTTGAACACCTAATCTCACTTAGGATGTAAGTGTATAATGTGTATTGAGTTTTCGAGAAAATTTTGGTAGCATTTCCCCGTTTGTTCTCTAAGTACATATGTACTTAGAGAACAGCGGGGAAATGCTGCCGAAATTTTCTTGAAAACCCAATACACATTATACACTTACTAGTGAGATTAGGTGTTTAAGGATGGGATAGGTGGTACACATTTATTATATATAAGAATGACATCACATGTGTTTGTTGGCCTAGAATGTGAACAATCATTGTTTTTTATATTACTTGTACATTGATATAAATTAGAATGAACAATCACTAAATTATATACTGTTTGTATGGAGTCCGGCTTCATTGTAGATATCTATTATTGTGTTTGTTGGCCTAGAAACCCGTCCAAGATTTACTCATTAGGAGTAAATCCTGGATAGTCCCCGGTTTGGGACTGTTCTTGAACACCTAATCTCACTTAGGATGTAAGTGTATAATGTGTATTGAGTTTTCGAGAAAATTTTGGTAGCATTTCCCCGTTTGTTCTCTAAGTACATATGTACTTAGAGAACAGCGGGGAAATGCTGCCGAAATTTTCTTGAAAACCCAATACACATTATACACTTACTAGTGAGATTAGGTGTTCAAGGATGGGATAGGTGGTACACATTTATTATATATAAGAATGACATCACATGTGTTTGTTGGCCTAGAATGTGAACAATCATTGTTTTTTATATTACTTGTACATTGAAGGATTGCTAATTGATAAAAGATCACAATTTTAGAGACATGTATGTTTATACAAATGCTAAATGTTTTCCTTATTCTAGTTGATACAAATGCTAAATGTTTTCCTTTTTAATGAAATTTTCAGATGGCTCACCATGATGAGAATGATGTCCATGATGAGCATGAAGTCCATGATGAGCATGCTGTCCATGACGAGCATGACGAGGATACCAACGTAAGTTCTAAAAACATATCCCGTATTTCTATAAAATTCATTATCTTCTAGTTATGTCATATATCCTGTATTTCTATATTGGCTTAATTCAGTGTGTTTATTTTTGTCAAATTTTAGGTTGATGATGCACAGCTACCCACTGAAGCAATTGAGCAACTTGATGCGCAGCAACAAAAACTTAACAAGAAAAGGGGTATCACTCTGTTGAAAAAGTTACTTGCGCTGAGTGGCAGTGGATCCAAATTGGTTGTGGAGTTTGATAATGGAGGGAATGCAATTGGAGTGAACCGCAATAATTTTATAAACTATCTTGGGGTTGTCACTCGAAGCCATTGTGGTGTTAAATATGATAATTGGCATAAAGTTCCTCAGGCGAAGAAAGACTTGATATGGAAAGATTTATGCGTGAGTTATTATTATTTGCAATTCTATTTTGTAGATTACAAATTCTATTATTTGCAATTATATTTTTGGTACTAGTTAATAACATTTCTATTTTACAGAATCTGTTTGCATTGGATGAGATGTTGCATCGTAAAAGTGTGATGCAACGCGCTGGAAAGATGCTTAGGAATTACAGGACAAATCTGAACAGAGAATACATAAGACAGGGTGATAAGAAGAAGAAGTCAGCCCTTGAACAATGGAACTTCTTGGACAAAGAAGATTGGGACAATTTTGTTGCTTCAAGAAAATCTGAAGAATTCAAGGTATTAGGCGTCACTCCCATTTTAATTAATATACATTGTATTCACCTATTCAAGATTAACATTTAGTGCTACTAACCTAATTATAAATGTGCATACTAACTAGGCCCTCAGTGACGCACAAAAAGCAAGGCGTGCACTGAATGTACATGACCATACTATGGGTCCAAAAGGCTATGCAAGCGTTCGCCAAAGACTACAGGCGGAGTCTGCGGCTACTCAGGAGTCTGCGACTACTCAGGAGTCTGCGGCCACACCCTTCCCTCGCCATGATATATGGATAGCTGGCAGGAAAAACAAGAAGGGTGAAATAAAGAAGCCCGAAACTACTGAGGCGGCTGCAAAAATGGTAAAATACAACTCTTAGAGCAATCATTTGAATATTGATTATTTGTGGTGTTAACTTACCAATTTTTGTTTATGGTGATTAGCGGGAGCTGCACGAGCAGAGAAAACAAGGCACGTTCATCCCTCAGGGCACAAGGGATGAATTGACAGTTGCTCTGGGTAACCCAGAGCATCCTGGACGTGTTAGAGGTGCCGGCGCTGGTGTGGGCATCAAAGCATTCTTTGGGCCATCCCAGCGCAAACCCAGAGCGGGACTTTCTCAAGAAGAGGTAACATATATATTCTATTTTTATAATGTTACTGCAAAAGGAAATTCATTAATAAAAAGCTAATATTTGTTTTATCCATGTATAGGAGAATAAGAGAGTCGAGGATATAGTTGCTAAGAAGCTCAACGATGTGGTTGCTGAGAAGGTCAAGGAAGAATTGCTGCGGTGGCAGACATCTCAGGCTTCCAATCAGCCTATGCCGACCCACTCTTCTCCTGGTGCACAGACTGCAAGTAATCCTGGAGACCCATCGCCTAACACGTCTGCTGTAAGTATTGTTTATGACATTGTAGCTAGTCTTTTCAAGATGATATGTTTTCAAGATGATATGTATATATGTATAACATTCTTTACGTAAATTTGTAGGCATTGAAGCCATGCCGCTTAAGAATGGAAAACTATGTTGTTGCAGAGGCGCAAGCTTACCAGTCCCTTCCTGGGGCAACGTTTCATGGGACTCCAATGCCGCAGGGCTACATTCATGTGAGCCCGATACATGTATTACCCGATTGGAGGGAAGTTGCGTTGCCATATGCCCACCCAGATATTGATACACTTGGTGAGGCAGAAAGCGGGGTCATATTGTGGCCCAAAGCAGATGTCCTCTACACGACTGAAATTGTAAGATAAATTTACATTGATTTAGACTGTTAATGTGTATATATGATGTCAACTGATCTGAAATTATATATACAGGTTAAAAAGAAGACACCAGGAGCACCTAGGCCTCCACCTCCAATTCCCGCATTACCAACTTGGGTTCCAACTGACCTACAATACCCGTTAGGTCCTGCTTGTAGGGGAATGGCATGTTGGCTACGGGCACATAATATACTTTGCCCTATAATTGTTTCTTTAGATGCAGATTATGCAGGTCAATCATACGACAGCTCTTTATTTATACAAGATATTATTGAGCTGTTTATATATGATTGGTTGAATACATCAATGATAGAGACATGGATAAGGTGAGATCTTGTTTATACATCCATATACCTTGTGTAAGATCCGGTGATCTAGTTTCTTATATATTAATGCATACGTCTATATGTTTTGCAGCTACTTAATCGAAGATCATTGCAAACAATTTGCATATGATCATGTGGGATTTTTGATTCCATCATTGATTAGTATGGTAGCTAAAGACCCTGATAGTGTTCAACAATACTGTATAGATGCTTTTACAATTTTTGGTCATCAAATGAAGACGATAATAATAGCTCCATTCAATGTCAAGTAAGTTTGCTTTATTTATAATTTGGACTTAAGAAAATTCCATTATTATTTTGCATTTTGAGTTATTAATTGTTAACTTTTTACCTCTAGTGGTAGACATTGGGAGTTACTAGTTATTGTCCCCGGGACGTTCACTGTTTATTATCTAGATCCCGCAGGAAGTACATTAAACACTAAAATTGGACACGTAATGAGAATGGCATTATTCTGGTGAGAAATATTTCATTTTTTATATCCGTTAACATCTTTTATTACATTACTATTTACTTATGCAACTTAGTGTGTTATATTAACATGTAGGGGTTTAGATGCATTCAAAAATGCTGGAGGAAAGGTCCCAAGGAAAAAGAACCAGCCATTGTCTTGGGAGAACGTAAAAGTAAGTTCCCGACTCCCCGACTCCAATGTATATATTATTGATGTGAATTGTGCTTAGTTGTATTAATTTGTATGTTTCAATTTATAGTGCGCTACACAAGACAATGGCTGGGCATGCGCATACTATGTGATGCGATTTATGCAGATGATTATCAAACATGCCGCATTGGACATCGATACCATACATGAGGTATTATATATAGTCTCATTAGTTAGTATGAAATATATCAATCTTATTTTTATATTATTACTTATATATATACATCATTCTCTTTGCAGGTGTTTAAAACTGACCACACTATAGGCAAACGCTTAAAAAATGTACATGCTCCATATACGAGGGAATCATTAAATGAAGTAAGAGAAGAATGGGCAATAGCTGTACAAACAGTGGCAACTGTAAGATATAATTGGGATGTTGATAGAGATGATGAATGATACTTTGTAAATGAATGTTTCTGAATGTTAAAACATGTATTTGAATGATTCTATATGTGTGAACGTGACAATTGAATTGATGTCTGAATGTATCTACTTGTGTGAATCTTTTTATGTTAATTTTGCAGTTTTGTGGCCTGTTTGTAGGCTGATATCAATGGATGTCGTAAACCTGCAGTTCAGAAAACTGAACTGCAGGTTCTCATCCTGCTGACCAGCCACAGCAGGCCTGCAAACAGATTTATAAAAAAAAAAATAGAAATAGGCGTCGGTTATTTACCGATAACCGTCAGCACAGACTTACAGCGTCGGTTTTTTGTTGAACACCGACGCCAAAAGTGTTCGCGCTACAGGAAATGGGAGTCATCTAGGACACTTTTTTGCGTCGGTGTTTTAGTATATAACCGACGCAGAAAGCGTCCTAGATGACGCCGTTTTCTGTGGCACGAACCCTTTTGGCGTCGGTGTTTTATAAAAAACTGACGCCTTTATATTAAATAGGCGTCGGTTTTTTAACCGACGCTGAAGTGTCCAACCTTTTAGCGGCGCCCACATAGGCGTCGTTCCGAAACCGACGCCAAAGGGGGTTAAACAACCGACACTAAAAGGCACTTCTGTAGTAGTGATTGTAATCAATTGTCTTCTACTATTACTTCTCTTATGCATGATAATCATAGTTTGAGATTCTCTTTGCAAAAGTTTCCATTTGGTAAAAAGAATCTTAATTATATCATACACCATATTACTAAAAAATGATAGACATGGTATAGGGTATGATAGTATCCAACAGAACAACAAAAATAAAGGACATCCATTATTTCATGAAGAATCCTCTATTTTGAAGTCTAAGGGTACTTATAAATATTGCAATGAGATTTTTAGTTATTCTACATATTTCCCTTTTAGGAATCACCCAATAGCAATAGCACTTGGACTAAGATAATTTCTATGGACCTGAAGATATGACCATGGACCATTTCATCTTTCTTCTTGTAGGTCACATGCAATTGGATTGGCACGAGCTATTAACTTGCAAATTGGTTTCTAAATTCACATAAAATAAGAAAGGTGAAATGTGTATGGATTGGCAAAAAGTAGAAAAAAATGGTAATAACAAAGGTAATGGAATTCTTGCCCATGTCTAGTCATGGATTGTTTTCACCAAGTTTTTATGGACTTTACATATGGCTCTTGTGTCAAAATTGGTATATTATGATTCTAGTCACTTTCTTGCTCAAAAAAGTGCCCCTTATTCTTTCATAGTGCATTACTATCTTGATCATACATGTATAGATACTATTTATATTTTTATCATGCATCTAGATATGCTTTTCTAAAATATATGTGCTTTTTGACAACAATTGATGGTGCCCGAGTTTGTCCTCAGGAAACTCAACTGACAGACACCAATGGGTATTTCCATCAGTTGTTGTCAATTGAGAAGTTCAACCTATAAACTTGAATGTCAACATTGTAAAGTGAATATGAAGATGGATCTTTGAATGAGAATTTCCCTCTCAACTAGATTTTCTCAACCAATAGCCTTTTTCTATGGAAATCCACTTGTTACCTCTATATGATATGTATATTGATATTGTTTAATTTGCCTATCTTGCATACAACTCGATCTATATAATTGTTCTAAATTGGTATCTCTATATCTAGAAATTACTTGTCTTGAGTTGTTATGCATGTTTTAATGATAATCTCTTTGAAACCTATAGTTGTAATTAACTTGCTTCGATTGTGTTCAAACTTGGTACATATATCTAGTTGTATACTTTTTATGCAACCTTGAGCTTCTTAGCGGTAATCATCTTTTAAGTAATGATGCATATTTTCTAGTGATTAATATCCTTTAATGCTTCTAAAATTTCATATTTCTTTGTTTGGGTATATTCTAGATCTACTCATAGCTTGTTTTTTTAATGTGAATCCTTTGCTTTGATCTAGATCCTACTAGTAGTCATGAATCTTGATACCATCTAGTAGTAGTCTATCTATAGGTTGTTCTAGTTTTGTTCATATATTAGTATCCAACTATATGCTTTTCTTGTATCTTGTTTCATTCATACTCAAGCTTGTTCCTTGACTTGCAAATCTATTATATTGAGTTACTTTCTTGCATAACATTTCCTTGATATTTGCTAGAATTACATCTAGGGTTGTTTAAAATAATGTATTGATACATTTCTCTACATACATTGCTTGGAAAAGCTCTTAGTGTTTTTCTCTTCCACACTCCATTCTCTAAAAAGGTGTGTTTAAACACTTCAACCCCCTCACTTTTTAAAATGACCAAGGGGGAGTAGACATGACCTATGTAAAGGGAAGAAGACATATATGTAAAGTGTTGATGAATGCATATTCATACCTTTTTTATCACATATTTTAGGTCATTTGTTTAGATTATTTTCTTTTTCAAAATTTTAGGAAATATTAAAATTTACTTGTTGCTATCATGTTAATTAGATTTCTTATCACTTTTGTTCGTATTTTGTAGAAATCACATTCATTGAAATCCATAAACAAGAACTTACAAAGAATCAGAAGAGTGGAGAACTTAAATTGAAAATCATCAACCTCCCAGACACCCCATCTATCGAATCACATACCATATCTATTGGAAATTAGAATAGCCAATCAACTAGATCACTCATCCAGCTGATCGACTCACTCTATTTTAGGAAGTCACGTCATCTTAGCAACCGGTCGACCCATTCACCAACTAGTCGACTGGGGTATTCCAAATCCAAGCATAGGTGCTGGCCCTATCTCACTCCATGATGCCTCCAACCTTAGGTACTTGAATCACTTCCCCTAGACTCACACATCCCATTCGACCTATTGGGACTTTCAGTCGACCAACTGGTTTTACTTGAGATAGGAGTACCAACATCGCCAAGGTAGCAAAGGATGAGGATAGTTCTGACACAAAATCCATAGTTGAAAGTCTCAAAATCCTTATTTTGAAACAATCCTATTAGAATCATCTTTTAACACCTATGAAAGAAGAGGACTTTCAAAACCACCCCAATATCAACAAATCAAATATGTAGACTCTCTTTGTGGTATCTTCCAGGGCTATGACCATTCTACCCAATATTTCCAATTCTTCTATAATGTCCCCAAACAATCTGAAGTTGGGATGAAAATGGAGGACCTCAACTCCATTCAGAGTATACCTGGTCAAGACTACTACCATCCCAATCAGGCAAGGAACCACCCTGGGTTCCAATATGGCCATCCAGATGATAGTGAAAATGCTTCCCAACAAAAACATCCCCAAGCCAACAACTCAAACCGTCAACCCCCAGTTTTCCAATACAAAATAACAACCAAAGGAATTTTGGGAACTAAGTGAATTACTAGGGTAATTTTTTAAACCATGATGGTTACCAAGGGCAACAATACCAAAATTTGAACCAAATATTCTAAATGCAATAGAACACACCCATTCATTCTTTTGATGATGGAATAGCTTCTTTAGAGCAAATCATCCTTTCACAACAAGCTCACCGAAGGCAAATGATGTTCAATTAGCCCAACTCCTGGGTTGTCAGTGCCCTCCACTTGAACTTTTATTGGACAATGGGAGAACAACCCAAAGCATCCTGAACAACTCATAGCATCCTGAACAACTCAAAGTCATTTCTACACATTCTGGGAATTGTGTGCTCTACCTAGTCCCCTAGAGTAGACTCCAATTGCACCCATAAGTTTTGATGATGATGACATTGTACTCGTTAAGAAGGAACCAGCCCAAGCACCCATTAGTGACTCTAGGGCCAATGTATAAGGAGTGGGATCTCAAAGGGGAACCACTCCTTACTAAAAATTTGAATAATAAAACCTACAATCCAAACACACCCAAAAAGGTATGATGGAGTGGGTGTAAAATTTTCAAATCTTATGAATGGTATTCAAAACAACCAAAGTGTAGCAGTAGAAGAAAATAATGACCATGTTCATTTTTTCAACAAGATTACAAAAGTATATCTTAATCTCCCACATAGGGCTTACATGTATGATACAACATAGGGATCTAAGATAGAGGGAAGTCTAAACCATAAAAACTTTGTCTCCAAGCTTTAACTCCTTAAGCTATGTCCATATCTTCATGCCATATCACCCAAGTCCTTCACCTAGAGTTGGAAGCATACCCCAACAAGAAGAGAAAAATAGATGACATCAACAAAGACTGGTATGTGCATATTAAATAGGAAATTGAGCAATATTATGAAATAAAGGGACATACAATATAAAAGGCTTCCCATATAAAAGTAAAGTAATACCCAATCAGGAATAAAAGAAACGAATCTCAATAGAAGAGACAAATATGAGCAAAGTAAAGAAATAGAGCATCCATGTGTTTCACCTGTGACAATACTAGACAATATAAACATGTAGGTAGGAGATAACACATCTACCAAAAATATGAGGAGAGCGGGAACTGTATACATCCTCTCTGAATATGGAGTGGGTAGGAACTATATACATCCACCCGGGCAAGAAATGATACACATCAGCTCAAAAGAATTTGATATGCAGGAATTATCACCTCTGCACTCATATGTGGGAATGATCAGAGGCACACAAACTAACATGTGAATTATACTAGTAGTCATCACATGATGCATATAAAACGAATAAGCAATAATGAAAGAAAGTAAAAAAGATGAGAACATTCAACAAATACAATAAAAGGGATCACATGATCCTAATCAACATCCACCATAAAAGTGGGAAAAAGAACATGTCACACCATAGAATGACCCACCATGAGAAATGTATAAGAAAGAGTCCAAGAGAATTTCAAATATGATCATATGATCACTAACAATATAAGATACTTCCCATGAAGCATATTTTCCAAAAGAAGAAGATATTGTATAGGTTAGTGTCTATAGGACCAAGAGAATGATAAAGATAGGTAATTGCTTAATATAGAAGAATAGGAGATGCAAACATACCTCTCTACAGAGTCTAATAGACCAAAGTTACTTCTAGATCCAAATCTAGGTCTGCAAAGTATTATCATGTATGTGAAACTAGGGTTAGAATTACATTGATTTCACAACCTTAAAAGTCACCTTTTATTTAATGTATCAATTAGGTTATGAAAACCACAACATATTTTAGTTTATATTATTTGGAGTCCAAAACATATTTTATTGACTTATAGATATTTAATTATGAATTTTGTTAATTATCACTTAAATAGATTAATCCACTAAAATCACATATTTTCAACATCATATTTAGGCGACAAAACCAACACCATAAGATAGATCTTATGATTCTGAATCCAATGACTATTTATTTGTAATTTTTAGATAAGTAGACCAATCAGAAAAATCCAAAAAGACACATAAGCAAGAAAAATCCAAAAAGCCACATAAGAGAGTGAGAGAGAGATAAGGTCATGCATGACGTGGCCCAATCCGGTGTGCCCGAATCACCTGGTCAAAGGGTCAGGATGACTTACGACAAAGCAAGGAAAAAGGGGCAAAAAGACAAATTTACCCTTGGGCAGGAAAACAAAGAAAGAAGGAAAGGAGAGGGGTAAAGGTGAGAATATACGTGAGTGTTTCTTCCCTCACCCATGATGCCATGGCAATGAGAAAGTTAGTTGTTATGTGGTTGTGGTTTTGAGTGATTCTCAAAAAGGAAACAATTCGTCGATTTGATAACACAGAAGTGAAGAGGAAGCACCGAGTAATCATACCCGGATCACAATTGATCGCCAGTGGAGCCACCTGCTCGTGCAAGGCACCACAGACAAGGAGGATAGTGAGTTCAGTGATAATCACAGATGAGACCTTGAACACAATTATCATGAGAGGAAGATATCCTTGTGCAAACCAAACTCAAAATGTGGGTTTTATATAGGTGTTAGTTGATTTTATAGCTTCAGGAGGAAGTAGCTTCGAGAAGCCGTTAGGGAGAATTTGGTAATTCGCCAAAAGAGGAAACTAGACCATATGTTGGGGATCAGATTGTGTGGAATCCTCTCATGAACACATGGGAGGTAAAATCAAAGAAAATGATCAACTGGTAGTTGATAAAATCGAGAAAAACCAGGGCCTTTGTACTATATTCGGCGACCCACTCCTAGTCAAGGTACGAGAAGACTTTAGCGCCATTGATCTGGGTCTACGATGGACCCCTCACATCTCAACCATTCACTGATGTGAAAATAGAAAATAGAATGGAAAAATAATTTGTTACAAATTAAATCCAATTCGAATGAAGTGGTGATGAATTTATTTCACTTCATCTCTTTCTTCTTTTGAGGATGCAAACAAATCCCAAATTTGGTCAAATTTTGCACAGAGACTAACTAAAGCATGTAGATTTTGATTATGAAATTATATTTTCCTTTTGAAGACTTTTGATGTGTTAAATAAACCAAATCTTATTTTCTATTTCCTCATGCATTAATGACTTTAAGATTCTCCCAATTCGATGAAACTTCACCCATAAGTCATATTAATGTGTTGGATATGAATTTTCCATTAATTTTACATGTAGGAGTTGTTGATACATTTATTTAATATTTTGAAGGTTCTACACACTTTCTCTCTCCTAATTTAACCTTTTAAACAAATATTCTCCAAATTGGATGAAAATTCACCCAAAGGCTATATTTATTATGTAGATTACACATTATTTTCCTCTTTTGGAGTTATTTAATATTTTATTTGATATTTTGGGAAAACTCATATCTTCTCTTTCCAAATTTTATTAAATTAATTAGTACTATGTGAATAATGTGAATCTTGACGTCCAAGGCAATTGGGACACATGAAACATGATTCTTAACTTAAATTCCTCTCTTGGAATTTCTTTTACTGAGTTATATCACAATTAATATTTGTGGCCATTATTATCACATTATTTCATTATTATCATTATTGCTCATTCAATTATGTTCCATAACTTAATTTTATCACCAAAAGAGTTGGGTATGATTATTTGCATGAATTTTATATAATTCATTATTACTTCATGTGACATAGTGTATGTGTCCATTTTTGGCCTAAGATTAATGTGAGAACATTAGGTTACATTAGGGTGATTTATACATGCAATAGTTCATTAGTGTATACCAAACATCCTTTAGGTCTAAAACCTTAACCTTGATTGGCTAAGTCCAAAAGGTCAAAGTTCTAGGATAGGGTCCAAGATGTGGTATGTTAAAGCAATCCACTCCTTAAATGGATTTTGTCCTCAAAATCTATTGATGAAAACATCAACAACCAACTACTCTCCACCCCTTAAAAGGTGTAACCTATCAAGTCATACTAAACAAAATTTAGGGTTACCAACATATCTTTTAGTTTTGAATGTTTGATAGGCTTATGTTATTCATGTATCCAACTAATAAGTCAGAACCATCTAGAATTGAGTTTTAGGTCCTTGTGCCTTTAACCTAACAACCCTACATAAACATACAAGAGTCATAGGCTAGGTAACCTACACCTTTATATCAATATACATATTATTAGTCATATAACCAAAGTCAGAACAAGGGTTACCACTAGGTTTAGGGTTTCATTACCAAAACTTCTAAAAATCTTCATTGTGACTTAGTTCAAGAAAACATCGATAAAAGTTAGAAAATTTTGTACATATAGTTGTATAATGAAAATATTTTTTTGTTGATAAGAAAAATTGGAGACAAAAAAAAGATGGTACCAAAATCTATGTGCTAAACCAAGTCACAATTTTCATAATAAGATCTCCTTATCCTACTAGTACCTAATCCTCAAAACATGACTCCTTCCTTAAGAAAACACCCCTTTAACTTTATAGATGTTATCATTAATCTATATGGTAGGGTAAGATCATCTCATGAAAAACTTAGGCAGGATCTAGGGAAAAAATCTCACCTAGAGGTCACTATCCAAGTCAAGGGTTCCAATAAGGGAGACAAAATTGAAATAGTCATATTCTGACTACCATGGGCTCAGATACCATGCTTTAAGGATTGGGATCCAAAAGGGGAACCACTCCCTACTAAAAATTTGAAGAATAAAACCTCCAATCCAAACAAACCCAAAAAGGTATGATGGAGTGGTTGTCAAATTTTTAGATCTTATGAATGGTGTTCAAAACTACCAAAGTGTAGCAATGGAAGAAAATAATGACCACATTCAATTTCTCAGCAAGATTACAAAAGTATATCTCAATCCCCACATAGGGTTTACATGTATGATACAACATGAGGATCTAAGATAGAGGGAAGTCTAAACCATAACAACTTTGTCTCCAATCTTTAACTCCTTAATCTATGTCCATATCTTCATGCCATATCACCCAAGTCCTTCCCCTAGGGTTGGAAGCATACCCCAAGAAGAAGAGAAAAATAGATGACATCAAAAAAGACTAATATGTGCATATTAAATAGGAAATTGAGAAATATTATGAAATAAAGGGACATCAAATATAAAAGGATTCCCATAGAAAAGTAAAGTACTACCCAATCAAGAATAAAATAAAAGAATTTCAATAAAAGAGACAAATAAGAGCAAAGTAAAGAAATAGAGCATCCATGTGTTTCACCTGTGACAATACTCGACAATATAAACATGTAGGTAGGAAATTACACATATACCAAAAATATGAGGTGGGTGAGAACTGTATACATCCACTCTAAATATGGAGAGGGTAGGAACTGTATACATCCACCCGAGCAGGACATGATACACATTTACTCAAAATAATTTCATATGTAAGAATTATCACCTCTGCACTCATATGTGGAATGTTCACATCCACATGAACTAAAATGTAAAATTATAGTAGTAGTCACCACATGATGCATAACAAACAAATAAGCAATAATAAAAGAAAGTAAGAAAGATGAGAACATTCAACAAATACAATAAGTGGGATCACATGATCCTAATCAACTTCCACCATAAAAGTGGGAAAAAAGAACATATTACACAATAGAATGTCCCACCATGAGCAATGTATAAGAAAGAGTCCAAGAGAATGTCAAATATGTTCATATGATCACTAAGAATATAAGATACTTACCATGAAGCATATTTTCCAAAAGAATAAGATATTGTATAGGCTAATGTCCATAGGACCAAGAGAATGATAAAGATAGGTAATTGTTCAATATAGAAGAATAGGAGATGCAAACATACCTCTCTATAGAGTCTAATATACCAAAGTCACTTCTAGATCCAAATCTAGGTCTCCAAATCACCTATTATCGTGTATGTGAAATTAGGGTTAAAATTAAATTGATTTCACAATCCCTAAAACTCAACTTTTTCTTTAATGCATGAATTAGGTTATGAAAACCATGGCATATTTTAGTTTATATTATTCAGAGTTCAAAACATATTTAATTGTATTTTTTTGAATGATAGATATTTAAATATGAATTTTGCAAGTTATCACTTATTTAGATTAATCCACTAAAATCACATATTTTCAACATTGAATTTAGGTGAAAAAACCAACACCATAAGATAGCTCTTATTTTTCTAAATACAATGACTATTTATTTGTAATTTTTAGATAGGTAGATAATTAGTTATGAATTTTCAAAGCTCGATTAATCAGAAAAATCCAAAAAGCCACATAAGAAAGAAACCACGAGAGAGAGAGATAGGGCCGCATGTAACCTAGCCCAATTTGATGCACCCAAATCACCTGGTTAAAGGATCACACTGATTCGTGACAAAGCAAGGAAAAAGGGGTGAAAAAATGAATTTACCCTTGGGCAAGAAAACAAAGAAAGAAGGAAAGGTGAGGGGTAAAAGAGAGAATATGCATGGACATTACTTCCCTCACCCATGAAGCCATGGAAATGAGTAGGTCACCTTCTGTATGGATGTGGTTTTGGGAGATTCTCAAAGAGGCAACAATTTGTCGATTTGATAACACAGAAGTGAAGAGGAAGCATCGAGTAATCATACCCTGATCACAATTGATCACTAGTGAAGCTACCAACTCGTGTGAGGCACCACAGCCAGCGAGGACAGCGAGTTTGGTGACAATCAATGATAAGACCTTGAATAAAATTATCACAAGAGGAGATATCCTTGAGCAAACCAAAATCAAAATGAGGGTTTTATATAGGTGTCTATTGGTTACATAGCCTCGCAAGGAAGTATCTTTGAGAAGTCATAGGGGAGAATTGGGCGATTCACTAAAAGTGGAAAGTAGAATGTATGTTGGGGCTCAGATTGTGTGGAATCCTCTCACAAATACATGGCAGGAAAAATCAAAGAAAATGATCAACTGGTGGCCGAGAAAATCACAAAAAACTAGGGCCTTTGTACTATTTTCAGCGACCCACTCTTACTCGATGTAGGAGAAGACTTTAGCACCATCAGATTTGGGTCCATGATGGAACCCTCAAATCTCAACCATTCACTGGAATAAAAATAAAAAAATAAGATGGAAAAATAATACGTGATAAATAAATCTGATTCGAATAAAGTGGCGATGCATTTATTTCACCTTTTCTCTTTCTACTTTTGAGGATGCAAAAAAATCCCAAATTAGGTGAAATTTTGCAAAGAGGCTAATTAAAGCATTTAGATTCAGATTATGAAATTAGATTTGCCTTTTAAAGACTGTTGATGTGTTAAATAAGACAAACCTTATTTTCTCTTTCCTCACACATTAATGACTTTAAGATTCTTCAAATTTGATGAAACTTCACCCACAAGTCATACTTAACGTGTTGGATACAAATTTGCCATTAATTTTACATATGGGAGTTGTTTGTACATTTATTTAATATTATGAAGGTTCTACACACTTTCTCTCTCCTAATTTCACCTTTTAAGCAAATATTCTCCAAATTGAATGAAAATTTACCCAAAGGCTATATTTATTATGTAGATTATGAATCCAATATTATTTTCCTATTATGGATTTATTTAATATTTTAGTTGATATTTTGGGAAAAAATATCTTCTCTTTCTAAATTTTATTAAATTAATTAGTATTAAGTGAATAATATGAAACTTGACTCCTAAGGCAACTGGGACACAAGGAACATGATTCTTAACTTAGATTCCTCTTTTGGGGTTTCTTTTAACGAGTTATGTCACAATTAATATTTATAGCCATTATTATCACATTATTTCATTATTATCATTATTGCTCATTCAGTAATGTTCCCTAACTTCATATTATCACCAAAAGAGTTGGGTATGATTATTTGCATGACTTTTATATAATTCATTATTGCTTCATGTGACATACTGTCTATGTCCATTTTTGGACTAAGATTAATGTGAGAACATTAGGTTACATTAAGGTGATTTATACATTCATTAGTTCATTAGTTTATACTAAACATCCTTTAGGTCTAAAACCTTAACCTTGAGTGGTTAAGTCCAAAAGGTCAAAGTTCTAGGATAGGGTTCATGATCTAGTATGTTACACAATGATACTCCCATCCCTAAGGGCTCACCGACTGAAGTAATTGAGACTGTTATTCCTATTTACAAGCCTTGTCCACCATATCAGGCCTGCCTTAAACAAACTAGGATAGACACCTATTTCATGAAATTTAGAGATGCCATGAAGAAACTTCATTTGGAGATTCCCTTTTAGATGCTCTTGTCAACATGCCTGCATGGTCTAAATACATGAAAACTTTGTTGACTACAAAGTGTACCGCCAAGGAATATGAAACTGTGAAACTTGCTAAGACCACTTCTGATATCATACTTAGCAAGATGCCTAAAACATATACAGACCCCGGTTCCTTTGGGATTCGGTGCTATCTAGGTGACAACACTTATAGGAAGGGTCTTACAGACTTAGGCACAAGTACTTCAATCAAGCCTTATATTCTTTGCAAATGGTTTTGATTGGTAACATGCCTCCCACTACCATTTCTATCCAATTAGCAGATTCATCCATGATGAAACCCATGGGTATCATAGTAGATATACCAATGAAGGTAGGAAAGGATGCTTGTATTCCATGTGACATTGTAATAATTAACATCAAAGAGGGCCTGTATTATCCCCTATTTTTTGTCATCCCTATCTATTAATTACCCGAGCATTGATTGATGTTGATGTAGGAACCATACTCCTATGACTAGGTCAGAAAATCCTAGATTTTTGTGTCTTTGGAAGCATGAAGGGCCCAAGTATCCAGGAGGAAGTTTATATTATAGATTATGTCAATATGATTTTCCAATACAAGAGTGGGAATTAATTAAAGGACCCACTCCACACATCTCTTAAGGTCCCGACTAAGTTTGACCTTGATTATGAGCAATTAAATCAATGTTGGGCTAACCTAGATAAGTTTGACGAAATTCCCCAAGAAGAATTCAAGGACCTTAAGATGATCTGTATTTTGGAAGAACAACCCAAGCCTCAAAAATCCCCAAAAATGAAACCCCTCCTAGAAGGACTCAAATATGTATTTCTTGATGAACAACAAATATGTCCAATTATAATCAATTCTCACCTTACTTCTAAGAAAGAAGAAAAGCACCATCATTGCAAATTAAATCAAAATATGAAAGTGGTTGTCTGTCTAGAATTTACTAAGTTCTTGACTGTAGGAATCATATACCTCATCTATGACTCCCCCTGGGTTAGTCATGTCAAGTCATGCTAAAGAAATGGGGCACCACTGTTGTGAAGAACGATAATCATGAGCTCATCCCTACTATTATAGGATGGGTATGTGTATTGATTATAGGAAGTTAAACAAAGACACTAGGAAAGTTCACTTCCCCCTTCCCTTCCTGGATCGAGTACCAGAGAGCCTTTCCCATCAGGAGTATATTTGTTACATAGATGGTTATTCATGATTTTATTAGATTCCTATCCATATCAAAGATCGGGAAAAGATCACCTTTATTTTCTGCGTTGACACCTATAATTTAGGAGAATGCATATTGGTCTTTGTAATTCCCCCTCCTCCTTCCAACGATTCATGGCTTTCTTTTTTATTGGGTTGACTGAAACCATCAAGGATATTTTTATGGATGATTTCTCCATCTATGGAGACAATTTGATTCTTTTCTCAACACTTTTCTCTTGTGCTTGAAATGTGTGAAGAGGCACACTTAGTTTTCAATTGAGAAAAATGTCATTTTATGGTGAGAGAAGGAATTTCTCTGGGACATAGAGTTTGCCATAGAGTAATAGAAGTGGGTAAAGAAAAAATTGAGTTTATCACAATCTCCCCCTCCTACCTCTGTCAAGAACATCCTTACCTTTCTCAGGAACACTGGGTTTTTACAATGATTTATTGTGATTTTTCATAAATCACCAAGCCTTTTACCGATATTATCATGAAGGATGTCCCCTTTGCTTTAGACCATACATGATGACCAACTTTCATAGTTTGAAGGATATGCTCACCTCTACTCCTATAACTATGAACCATATTGGTCGCTACCCTTCAAAATTATGTGCAATATCAGTGACCATGTTGTTGGTTCTGTCCTAGGATAGCAAGCTGACAAGAAATATCATGTCATATACTATGTGTCCTAAACCATAGATGATGTACAACAAAACCAGACCACAACTAAGAAGGAAAAGTTAGCATTTGTTTATGTGTTCGACATGTTCTGATCCTACTTAGTTGGATCCTAGGTGATTGTGTACACATACCATGCTTCCATTCACTACTTAATGACCAAAAGGATGTTCAACCTTGACTCATTTGATGGATTATTTTACTTTAGGAATTTGATTTAGAAATCCTTAATAAAAAGTGCTATGAAAATGTAGTTACTCACCACCTTATCGATCTTAATTTATGTCACAATGATGGAATTCAGATTGACGATTCCTTGCCAGATGACAAACTACTTCAAGTCAAATCTCATTATCCATGGTTTGTTGATTATGTAAATTATCTTGCGACAATGTCCTATATCCTAATTACAAGGGACATGCTAAGGAAAAACTTTTACATAATTTTATGCAATTTTATTTGGATGACCCTTATCTAGTTAAATTGTGTGCAGATGACCTCTTTCATAGGTGTCTTAGTGAGGAAGAGGTTCATGATATTTTTGAACAATGTCATTCTGGTCTCATTAGAGTGCACATGAGCTCTCAAAAGACTACTAGGAAGGTGCTTTGGTCTAGTTTCTTTTGTCTCACTTTGTTTAAAGATTCTTATGAATCTATTTTAGCTTGTGATCAATCCAAAAGATTATAAATATTCTTAAGAGAGATCAAATGTCATTGACTTCCTGACAAGAAATAAAAATATTTGATGTATGTGGAGTGGATTATATGGGTTACTTTCCTTCCTATTGTAGTATTTTTATGTCCTAGTGGCTGTAGACTATGTTTCAAAATTGGTAGAATCCATCCCCACCAAAAGCGGTGACTCCAAATCTGTTACAAAACTTTTTAAGGATCCATATTCCCTAGGTTAGGAGTGCCTCAAACTGAGATTTCTAATGGAGGATCACACTTTTTAGAGAAAATTGTGAGTCATTTCTTAAGAAATATGGCATCCACCACAAGGTTCACTCTCCCTACCACCCTCAGACTAGTGTCCAAGTCTACGTGTCAAACTGTCAAATATACTCCATTTTGGAGAAAATTGTCAACCACGCTAGGAACAACTAGGCCTTGAAAATTAGTGATGCCTTGTGGGCATATAGAAAAACTTACAAAACACCTTTAGGAACCACCCCTACTGATTAATCTATGAGAAATGGTGCCATATGCATGTAGAATTGGAATAACAAAGATAGTTGGGCTATCAAAACCCTCAATTTTGACCTTTCTACTATAGGTGAGAATGATTTTCATAAACTATAGGAACTAGAGGAACTTAGGATGATTTCTTAGAAAAATGCTAGGACTTACAAAGATAGGATCAAATTGTGGTAAGATGGCCATATTAGGAGAAAAGATATTCTAGAGGTTCACTAGGTCCTAGTGTTTATTCCAGGTGGAGGGTTTTCCCTAGAAAACTCAAATCTAGATGGTATGGACCTTATCTTGTAAAGTGGCCCTATCCACATGGCACTTTGCTCCTTTGGGACAAATGGAATGGTGATTTTGTAGTAAATGGACATAGACTTAAGTGATGCATCAAAACTGAGGATTTCATGGTGCATTGAGTGTAGTGCCTCTCTATTCCTAAATATTTAGACACCCCACCCACTCCTATACCAGAATCGGCCTCATGAACACGTGAGTCAGTCCGTCAACGGTAAACCAGGTGCCTGTTGGGAGGCAACCCAACTTCTATGTGACTTCTTTTATTTTTGGGCAAAAAAATTTCTTATTATTTTTGCTTGCAACTATGAGCCTCCTTCCTCATCCACTTCTCCGCGACCTCGATCCCCACCACCATAGTGATTCTCTTCCCTCCATCTCAGATTTGGGATTTTTTCATGACAAGAAAAATTCTAAGTCCCGGGTGGAGGTGGGTGGTACGTACCAACTCCACCCCCTATATTCCTAGCATATCTACCTTTTCATATTTTTTTACATGTAGTCTTAGTTTCCTTTTGAGTTTTAATTGTTTTTCTTCCTAAATGATGCGTTTTGGCCCTTTTCTAGTTGGGTAGATGAATAGATATTTTGAATAGATATTTTTTACCAATGTACCATTTTGAATATAGTAAACCTTCTTTGCATTCATTTCACAAATTTCCATGATTATAACTCATCATGTCACCTATGATCTCAAATTAGATAACCCCTTAGAATTGTTGGCAAGCCTTATTGAATTGACAGGAATCAAACACAACTTTTTTCTTTGTTTTAAAACTATAGAAGAACTTATCATATCTCTTGTATGACACGGGTGAAGGGAAGAATTGAACTAATATCATGATTCTTCCAAAAGAAAATATTCCAAAAATTTGAGATGCACGGGATCAACCTTTTCTACACACTCTTCCACCATCTTCATATCCCTATACCTCACAAAAAAACAATGAAAAATTTTCCAAATCCCAAGCTTGGGGTGGCATGATCTTCCCCCTTTCACCACTTCTTCCATACCCCTATAAATCTAATAGGGGTGTGCCATCAAGAAATGATGCCAAAATGCAAACAAAAAAACAATCAATGTAATTGCAGTACATTACAAAAAAAGAAGATTTCAAGCCAAATAGAGGAGAGATCGTTTCTTTCAAGCCTATTTTTTTTCTACCCAGGGGAATCTAGTTGACCCCACCATCCACTCAAAACCCCATTCCTATGCAAAACTTACATGAAAATGTGGGTCAAAGTAAAAGGGATATGAAACCTGCTTCTTTGGAAAATCTTGATATAGGAACAAACTATGAAACATGTTTTTTTTCCGAGAGTGTGGTATTTTTTGTTTTGTTATTTCACAAACTTGGGACGCTTGGCCAAGAAAGGTGGGAAGGAACAAAGTGATGCTATGCAAGTGAGAAAAGACTTGTTGTTAGTACAAATTATAAGAATTGGTGATTTGTTGTTGCTTGAGGATGAGAAAACAGTCATGTGTGAGGTATTTTGATGAATGCATATTCATCCCTTTTTCATCACATATTTTGGTCATTTGTCTAGGATATTATCTTGATTTTTCCCAATTTTTTTATATAATTGCAATTTACTTTCTTTTATCATGTTAATTATATTTATTATCACTTTTGTTCACATTTTGTAGGAATCACGATCATTGAACTCCCAATACAAGAAACTACAAAGAATAAAAAGACTGGAGGACTTGAATTGAACATCTTCAACCTCCCAGGAAACCTGTTCATCGACTTGCATACCGGATCAACCACAACACATATTTCCCAACCGATCAGCTCACTCATCCAACTGATCAACTCACTCCATTTCATGAAGTCGCACCACCTTAAAAAATCGATCTACCCATTCACTAACCAGTCGATTGGGGTATTTTGAAGACAAGCATATGTGTAGTCCCTAGCTCACTCTACATTTCCTCCAACCATAGGACTTTGATTCACTCCCCCATATTCACACGTCCCAGTAGACTGATAGGGGTCGTTGGTCGACCAAGTCGTGTTATGTGAGACAAGAGTACCAGCACCACCAATAAGAATTTTAGGATTCTCCTTAAAAATGAGTCAAAGAACAAAAAATTACAGTCAAAACATTCAGTTCACTCAACTTGAATCCAATCAATTGAGTGGCTTACCAATCGATCGACCGTCGCATCACAAGGCAGATTCTGCAGTAGCTGCCAACCACTTTTTCTAGGGCAACCCTTTTACCGACTATAAAATGAGCAGGGTCCAGGCACTAGATCCATCTTTTCATTATCTTTAAGATCTTGTTTACATCTTTGTATCACAAATTCTTGTAACTTGTACTCATCCTTTTATACTGAAATAATATTTTCAAATCTATTGTTCTTGGTCTTATTTTATTTCTTGCGGAAGGAGTGTCATTTGATTGCCGCTAGATCAAAGTTTTGTTTGGATCCTTTTTATATAACTAGCCTATGGATCCCGTTGTTGCTTCCTTCACTCTTGTATACTTCTCTATAATGTGTGAGTAGTTCCATATATCTGGGCATGGGGAGTAGCCCCCATATCCCTTAGTTGGTTAAATCTATTTTAATTATGTGATCTACCATGTTAGATGGTGTTTTACTTAGTTTATCACATAATTTAGCAAATTGACTCTTGTTTTGCCTCATGTTAGTCTTGGGTGAAGAGACCTCGAAACCCAAAGGCTCAGAACAACCAAACAAACACATAGAGATCTGGAAGAAATCTCAAAAGGAACTCATCTGTGATGATCGAGCTAGTATCCACAAACACTGAGGTTTGTGTGAAGTTTGAACTTTTGTAAATGCATTTGGAGAAATGCTTTCTTATGCTCTCATCTAACCAGTTTGATATTCACAAGTTCTATTGATGTAAGTTTCTACGCAGGATATGGGTGTGCACCTCATAACTCCGATATTCGTCATTATCGACTTGATGTTTGTTCCAATTGCCTTTACTACTTGCACTTCCTTACCTTTGTTCTTAGAATAATTTTCTTTTCCTTGTTACTGGCATAAAGCTTTTTCTATTCTTAGTAAAAATTTCTTTTAGTGTAGTTTCCTTTCATTTTGTTCTAGCATAATCTCTCTAGAATCAACAAATTTAATTCTTGTAAAAAATTGTTCAAAGCAAAATTGGTTCAAAATGCAATCTTAAAAATGGTGTTCCATGTGACTGGCCCTTTCTATACTAATAAATTAACCTACTATTTAAGTGGTTGCTTTTTTTCTTCAAAAAAGTTTAAATTCTAGGAAATATCCCCCTAGTGGTTGTTGTGTAAACGAAGCACATCAAGCTTATATGAAAAGAAGGCATAGTTTGTATAAATGTTATGAAAGAGAACCATAAAGGAGATATAAAATCAATTGAGGGGGAGTGTGTGAACTCCATTATAATCAATTGAGGGGGCACATTTGAACTCAATTTATTGAAAACCCTAGCTTTATCCAAAGGAATGAGTTTACTTAAAAGATTTCAATACATGTATGGAATTTTTTTTTCATCTTCAAAATGGGGGATAGTGACTCAAACTCTAAATTGACTAAACCTTTGTTTTGATGATTACTAACCATTTCACTTATTTGTGTCTAATACATCTACTTGAATTACTCTATATTAGATAGACACACTCCATATGCCTAAACTTGCACGTCTGAACTTGAAGAAATCCTATCTTACAAGAATAAAGACAAGATTATAATAGATAGTTTTCTACATAGATCTTTAACTTAAATCACTTTTAATGATTGTATGACTTGTAATTAATCTTAATAAAAACTTAGAGAGCTTATTGAGAGTATTCCAACACTTTTTGGGAATTTGTCTTAAGTACCCACAGACTGGCTTGTCAGCCGAGTTTGTCCTGGTGGCAGCTGACACTCCTAAATAGTGTACTCATTGAGTAGTATAGGCCAATGAGTCTCAAATGTTGAACTCAAGGAAACATACTCCAAACACTACTACTATATATACCTAATAGACTAGGCCTAAGGAAAAGGTGACTGGCTGTTTGGTTATAACTAATTGCAAGACTTGAAATCTAGATTATGTGGAATGTGATCACAAATTGGTGGATTCATTAGCATTACAGTTTCACCATGGTGTACATTGCCTTTGACTTTCATTAATCATAATTTACCCTAATCCTAGACTAGGGGACCTATATCGAGTATTACCTGCTCCAACAATGCAATACACTACCTATGTTAAGACAAATCCCACTTTCATAACAATTTAAGAATTAGATAATTGCATTTGCGATGTATCTAGGTTATTCCCTTCACAACTGCAAGCCCTCTATCGAGGCACAATATCTTTCACATAAATAGATGACTTATCCAACCCTTGATCCCTCTCTTAAAGAATTAAAAGTCTAAGAAATTGATTGTAGTGATCAAGAACATGAAATTCATTAAGTAATCATGAATTTATATTTACAATTCGAGAAAAAAAAATATAAATTCAATCATACAGGTCAATTACAAGGCAACACCGGGCTACTCTTGGGTCCTAAGGAAAAAGGGGATTATCCCCACATGTTTTCTATCAAAAAATATAATGAGGAAGAGAGACGCAGCTAAACATTAGGAAAGCTAATGCAAAAACTTGGAGAAATCGGTCAGGATGATCCCCTCTAGTGAGCATTTCGATCCGCAACGTTCCAACTACAAATCTACTTCCCATAGGTGCTCGAATCATCCAATATGTGGTCTTATCCTTTGTCTCCTCCTCTCCCAAATTCATTCTTAGTTGCAATGTGATAGACTATGATCTTCTATGTAGACAAAGTTCCCTAGGGTCATAAGTGGGACCCAAGCCGTCATCAAGTTTCAACTGTTGGATATGTCTTAATTTTTAATCTACTCTGGTCGCACAAAGTCAGTAGTATAAGGAGTCCCAAAGGGGAACCACTCCCTACTAAAACAAAGAGGAAACATCCCATACCAAACACCAACATAAAAAATTTCTTGAAAGGGACAAAACCAATTTATTCAACATAAATGTATCTTAACACCAAAGTAGTAGTGGAATTTAAAAATGTATCTAACCATTACAAAGCTTCTTATAATAACTAGTCTTTCACCACACATGGTGATATAAAGGAAAAACAACTACATATGGTACTAGCTGAGGATCACCTAACAAATTCAAGCAAGTATCCCATGAGGTTTCTACACTTGTTGTGGTCTAGGTTCACCTTGATTGCCTTCTCCTAGTCCAACACCTGGGGTTGGAAGCGTGCCCTATAAAAGGAAAAGGAAAAGAGAGCATTAACAAAAGGTTGGTATGTCCATGCTAAAAAAAATTGAGCAATATATTAAGAATGAGGGCATCAAGTATAAAAGACTTCACATAGAAGAGGTAAGGACTACCCAAAAGGGCATAAGACGAAAGAATCACCATCATATGATAAAGTAAATACTTTCCATAAAATCAATAATAAAAGTGGTGCCACAAAAGCACACAAAATTCGTTGTGCACAAAACCCATCAAAGTAATAACAACATACATGTATGTGAGATAAACATAGCACTAGAACAATATAAATAACAATGGCGGTGAAGCCTCATAAACTTGAAACCTGGTAGAGATTGGCACATAACCAAACTTCCCAATATAAAGTTTGTAGGCCAAACCTCATAAATTTGAAACTCGGGCATGGGACATATAACCTCCATCCCAAAAATATAATAATGGCACATAACCCAAAACCAATGCAATTACATTATCCTAGTGCTACTGAGTTACATAACATGATTAATAGAGATCCAAGTAAAAAGTATAGTCAGAATAACAAGATTAGTCACGACATAAATGACAATCTAAGCAACCACCACATAAGTGGGAAAAAAGACATCACATGTTATCATATAGAGTTCCATTATGAACAAAGAATAATAAAAGACCAAGAGAATGTCTAAATATGATAATATGATCACAAGATCAGTAACAAATAAAAGGTACTTCACATGTAGCATACTTTCCCAAATAACAAGATATGGTGTAGGTTAATGTCCATAGGACTAAGAGAATGATTAAGATAAGTTATTTCTCAATATAGAAGAAAAGGTGATGTAAAACATACCTTAATCAAGAATTTAAACAATCCAAAGATAGTCCTAGATCCAAGCCTAGATATTCAAACACTTATGATGCATATATGTAGAATGAGGGTTAGGTTTTCATTAATTATTCAAAACCCTAAAGATTTCATTCTTAATATTAGTGAATTAGGTTCTTAACCATGTCATGTTTTGGATTATCTTTTTCTGAGTTTAAAATATATTTTAATACATTTTATTGACTTTTAAATATTTAGTTATGGATTTTGCAAGTTATTACTTATTTAGGAAAATCCATTAAAATAACATATTTTCAACATTTGATTTTGGTAAAATAACACCATTAGAAAGCACATATTTTATTTATTTTAGAGCATATTTTATTTTATTTTTTGAGCTATATACAATTAGTTATGAATTTTTGAAAATAGACCAATCAGATAATTCCACATCAATGATATGCATCGAGAGAAGAAAAGAGAGAGAGAGGGAGATGTCACTCGCACTAAATTGGCCCAATCATGGGTGGCCAATTGAGTCAGCCCCACAACAAGCTGGTGAGTCACTCAACGTGAAAAAGAAAACAAGATGAGGCGAAATGACAAAATTACCCCTAAGTGAAAAATGAAAGAAAGAAGTAAAACGGAGGGGCAAAATCGACAAATACCATGGGTGATTCATCCCCTTCGACACATCCTATGTTTTAGTATACATAGGAGCTACTCACATGAGAGAGATTGGGAAAAACCATGATACTTAGTAATTTGGCGAAGCGAAGGTAAAGAAAGGAAGAGCAAGGTCATACGAACTCACTGAGAGGGTCAATTTGTTTGGAGGTGACGAGGTGAAGAAGGAAAAATTACTGTAAAGCCTAGATGGAAACCTAATCATAGATGATGACTTAGGCAAAGTGAAACAAAATTGGGTGGAGTGGTTTGCTAGGCAAGGAGAGACGATCATCCAAGTACCCCTATTTATACGTGGGAGATGTGGGTGTTGAAGAAAAGGAAGGCGGCCGCAAAGCACTTGCCCGATAATTGGGTGTTTCTCCAAGACACCATGAAACTGTGTGTATAAAGGATCAAAATATGTGGATTCGAAAAGGAAACATAATGGTGAAGAAATCTCCTGAAAAGATTGAAAAACGAGAGAGATATTCAAGTTTTAAGATCGCACAAAACCAAGCATGTTTCCCATTGTGGTGAGAGGAAGAGGATGAGAAGGTGGTCATTTGATTGAGAAACAAGCGAACCAAATCCATGCATGCCAAAATTAAATAAAATAAACAGCATGAGAGATAAATGAAATCCTAAATTGAATTAGAATAAAGTGTGAATGCATTTATTTCTATTTTTCTCTTTCTAATTTTGAGGGTAAAAATAAACTTCAAATTGGATGAAATTTTACATAGAGGATAATTAAGGCATGTATATTCTGATTATGAAGTTAGATTTTCATATTGAAGACATTTTATTTGTTAAATAAACCAAATACTATTTTCTCTTTCCTAATGCATTGATGATGCGATGATTTTGAGTCACATTTATAGACTTGTTTTACTCGCATTTTATGCGTTTATTGGTCATTTTGGTGGTTAATATCACATAATTCACTTACTTTAGTCTATGATCCTTCTCAGTGTCAAATCTCTCTTATTTTATTGTTTTGAGCATAAATGATTACAATAATAGGTTTTATCTCGGCTGATGTGGTTTTGTTTTGCAATTTCAGGAAAAACACATATCTGCCGTCAGATCAGAGTTTGTTTCATATCAGCTCTAATCCAACGGTTGTGATATTTTTGCAACCTAACTCGGTGATTATACCTAATGACGGCGGCCAAGAGCAGGGTATCACGTCATTAGCCGCTACACACGTCCCGAGAAGGTGTGGAGAGAAGAACGGAGCCCATAAGCACGCCCCAACCATTCCGGAAGCCAAAGAAGACGTTCTCCACCGCCAAAAGGCTGTATATAGCACATTCTACACCGAGGAATGCTTGGATCTTCTCCGTTCAGGGGTTTCATCACTTATTCACATTTTTTTCCATGTTTCCCCTTTCTTCAACCATGCCTTGCTCTGAGATGAACATGCGGGGCTAATCCCCTTTATCTTTAGGACCGGGAGTAGCCCAGGAAAGCGTTGTATGACATTTTTATCATAGTAATTCATAATTTATCTCTTCAATTTGTGGTATGATTTCATTTTCTCAATTATATTATTATTCTTGATCACCATAATGATAATCTAATGCCTTTAATTACTTTGAAAGAAGAATTAACGGTTGAAAAGAGATGAAAGTCACATTAATTAACAAATCCCTTGAACAAGGTGATGTAAGGTTAATGGTGAAAACCCAGAGGTCGATTCTAATGCACCTAGTTTAGGGTATAAGTTACTACGACGGTGGAACCGACCTAGACTTAGGTAGTGAATTGTACCACAACAGTAGACAATTCTGACTACAGGCCACTGCCCGGATTGAGAGATGAACTTGAATTATTATATAGAAATTCATACAATGAAAACCCGTGGTGAAACCGCAACCCTAAAGATCTCCATTTGAATTGATTAAACTACACACTTAATTGATTGCTTTGTTTTATTTTATTTTCTTTTATTTTTAAAACAACTCTCATAACCTTTTTATTGGTCTAGCTGATTGCGAGTAGTTAGTAGTAGTCTACCGATAATTTAGTGTCCCTGAGTTCGACTCGGGCCTCACAAGGGCCTATACTACATTGACGCGTGCACTTGCGTTATACGCACAATAAAATCGTGTCAAGTTTTTGGCACTATTGCCAAGGACACGACAATTGTCGGCACTATGAGTGCTGCAAGCGGCCACTCTAGGCCACATTTTTATTTTATTATTTTATTATCATTTTTTAAATTCATAGTTTATCATTCATATTTAGAAATCGTCTACCAAAGGTACTGAACTGAAATTATCCTCTTGTAGGTACTGGTGCATGGTGAGGACGCGTAGCACCGACTACACGTAGCAATCACCAGAGGTTCCACTGCCAGGACCAGACGACGAGGAGAAATATATTCAAGACCAACCAGACAAAATAGATTCCGACTCAGAACAAGAAGCCATGGCAGAAGAGCAGACGATATGGGAGAAGATAAAGGCTTCTTCCTCATATGCTTCAAAGGGGCCAATAAAGAAGTAGGCGGTCAACATTCTAACTTATAAGATTGATCCTGCATTAATAAATTTGGTCAAATCCAATGCATTTCACGGTCTCAAAAATGAAGATCCGGTGACTCATATAAACCAGTTCATGGAGAACTGTGACATGATTAAAATTGACAAGTTTCCACAAGAGACACTCTATTTGAAGTTATTTTCGAGTTCTCTGGCGGGAAATGCACGAGAATGGCTACATAATCTTGATGATGTGTATGTGGAAACGTGGGATCATATGGTCGAGGTGTTCTTCGAGAGGTTCTTTCCGCCCGAGAAGACCAACGATTTGGTCAGGAAGATCCATAATTTCAGCCAGAAGGCAGGGGAGACTTATTCCGAGACCTGGGAACGGTTTCAAATCATGCTAAGGAGGTGCCCGCATCATGGTCTTAACAAGGAGAAGCAGGTCAAAATCTTCTATTTTTCTCTTTCTGAGCATGATAGAAGTAATCTGGATTCCGCAGGATCGGGGTTCTTCTTGAACAACACTGGCACTAGGTGTTGGGAGATTCTGAAAAATATGGCAAAGAAGCAGTCCTGGGGCGACAGGGATGCACCAGAACAAGTGAAAGTTGCAGGTGAGTCCAGGGCCATCAAGGCACTGAATGATAAATTAGACCTTCTAGACAAGAAATAGCTTGCCAAATAAGATGCAGAATCTGATGAGGAAGCCCAGGTCAAATTTATGCAACAACAGGGCTTCAGAAATAATGATTATGCTTGGAGGAGGATAGGAAATTCTCATGGAAGGATCCAAAAAACTTCCTACAAGATCTAGATGCAAAGCCACAACCAAGGGCTGAAGACAAAAGCACCGAGTTTCTTAGTCAAGTGGTGCAGCAAAATCAGGAGATGATGAGCATGTTTAGTAAGCAGCTGTAGTCTCAGGGTGAGATCTTGACTAAATTTGGGCAAACATTACAAAGCCATGGAGCACAGATGAGGGCACTAGAGACAATTGTGACCCAGATTTCCAATGAAGTGGCGGCCATGAAGCATGCCAATCAACAAAGATAGGTTGGGAATGCAGAGGTTGTTCAAGCACATCATCAAGTAAAGTACATATCTGTGATTACTGAGGTAGAGCCCCCAGTGGTGGAAGTCCAGGACAAAAGAAAAATGATTTTTGATATGGAGGCTACACTGAGAATACCATATCCTCACAGTCAATATGGACTACCTAGCAGATATATCCCATTCAGAAAATCCCGCCAAGAGCCCACCACGGCCGCGCCCGCACCTAGGCAAGAAGAGCAGGTGAAGGCCATGCATCAAGGTGAAGTTACAGTCACTGAGGGAGAGGATCTGCCACAAGTTACACCTGTTATAAATGATGTACCAAAGTCTACGCCAGAGGGTGACATTGAAGCAAGCTTAGGGGAGGAGATCCCGAAAAGCACATATGTGCCACCTCACAAGCGTCTAAATGAGGCTGTTGTGCCTGTTCCAGATAGTTCGAGGCCGAAGAAAGTGCATAGACATTACAGGAAGTTCTTGGAGATGTTTAGGAAACTCCATATTAACATTCTGTTAGTGGAAATGATAGAGCAGATTCCCGCATATGGGAGGTTTATCAAGGATATCATCACCAAGAAGAGGCGGATCAAAGACACAGATGTTTGTCGGGTGAATGAGATGGTGAGCTCAATTATCCATGGGAGTTTACCACAGAAGAGGAAAGACCCAGGAGACTGCTTCCACAGGCGGTCAACAGTTTCCACAAGCACAGTGTGATTCACGCGCCAACATTAATCGTATGCCAATGTCCACGTTTTAAAAGCTTGGGTTGAAGAAAATAAAGAAATCACCGGTAACTATTGAGTTGGTGGATGGGTCCATTATAAAGCCCTACAGAGTGTGTGAGGATGTACTTGTCAAAGTAGACAAGTTTATCTTTCCGATGGATTTCATCATCATGGACATGCCACATCTTAAAAGTTGCGAGATGTTATTGGGCAGGCCGTTTCAAGCGACGGCTGATGTTATCACCGCTATCGAAAGAGGTACATTGACCTTGGGGATTGGCCAGGATCGAGTTGAGTTCAAACTGCCGAGTGATCCCCTAGGGACACTCTCCAAAGCTCCAAGATGAGAATCTTGATTTCGTCTATCCTACAACGTTAAATAAGGGCACTTGTTGGGAGGCAACCCAGCCATTTGTAGTTTCATTTAGTTTCTTTCACATTTATAAGTTAGTTTGATTCAATTTTATTTTTACTGTAAAAAAGATACCTTGATCATTTGTTCAATGTGCATGACTGAGGTAGGGTCAATAGTATCGACCCTTGTGTCGATGGTATCGATAGGGGTACAGTTAGGCGGCTGCAAAAATTTCTCTAAGTCGATGCTATCGACGGCCTCGTCGATGGTATCGACCTACCATCAGGTTGCTCTCCAAAACGGGGTCGATAGTATCAAAATGGATGTCGATACTCGTGAGATCCCTGAAGATATTGAGACGAAATTTGTCTCAGTGAAGTCGATACCATCGACGGGCCTGTCGATGGTATCGACCCGGTTACAGGTAGAAAGTGGCGGCCGGGCCTCGCGAGGGTGTGTGCCCTAAGACGAGTCGATACTATCGACTTGCGTCGATGGTATCGACGCGACATGTCACCGATCCGCGAGAGGTAATCAACGACGATCGCTACATCAAGAGAATTGATAAGTGGGATGGGTTGATACCATCGACACCCGTCGATGGTATCGACGCGTCATCGATCTGGGCCCCCACATCAGGCTATCGACAATCGTCGATACTAGCAGAAGACCGGATTGTGCTACAGGTGTCGATACCATCGACCTGCGTCACTGGTATCGACGGGTGCACAACAACGCCAACCGTGGTTATAAAAGAGAGGGATGGTTGTCATATGACTTCACACCTTCAGAGTCTTTTCCCTCCACTTGTGTCGGGCATCTTGTTGTGCGATCGGAGCCTGGCTATGAGCATCCAAGGAGCGTGATCTTACCTGAGCCTTCACTGAGCAGAGATTGTCTTCTCTGACCTTCACCAAGCTCCATCTTCTATTCCTTCTTTCTCGGCGATGATGGTGCGTACAGTCGGTGCATCTTCTTCACGAGCGGATCCTATGGACATCCCCAAGTTCATTCCTCCACCTACTGCATCTATTCCTTGTCTGAGGATTGTCCATCCTTCCACGGAGGTCAAAAAGGTCTATGAGGAACTGATGAAGAGAAAGATCGAGCCCACGTGCTATGTTGATCGGGTGATGGTTCGTGAGCTGGGGTTCGAGGCCAACCTCACCTACGTCTTGAAGGGGAAGGCGAGACATACAACCAGGAGGCCCGACGAGTTGGAGTACCACACCGACGGCCAACCATTCTTCGGCGAGTGGACGACTTACAAAGAACTCATGGCAGAGTTCATGGCATCATTGGACATCAATGTGGTGCCCAATGACTTGATCGCCACCAATCGAGAGTGGAAGAAAGGGTGGGTGTCGTTCAGACTCTACAACAAAAACTACACTCTCACTCTTACTCAGTTCAATTCGATGTACAATTGGTTTCATGACCCATACCAGCACCAGAGGCCAGACAACAGGACGGACTACGATGCCATCTTCACCCAGCTCGTGACTGTGCCTCTGGGCAAATCCGTCAGCTACCACAACGCTGTAGTGGCTGATTTCGAGCATCCGTTTGTGCGGATTCTGCACCGCATGCTCTGTACCACGTTGTTAGCTCGCAGCGACCTGTCTCTCAGCAAGTTTCAAGAGACGGATTTGTTTTTCCTGCACAAATTGCTGAAGCGCGAGGAGTGCAATTGGGGCGCATTCTTCTTGACGTGCGTGTTGGCTGTGAGGAGTACGCGGAAGGCTCTAATCCACTTTGGAGGGCTCATCACGCCGCTGGCCCTCTATCTTGGGTTAGATTTCTCCCAACTTACTCCCCTTTCTAATAGGAGCAAGGTCAACCTCCAGCATCTGCACCGCTCCAACCTCCTCCTGCTCCGTGTTGGCTTGGCATATGCACATTGCCATGTCAATCAAGCATATCAAGAATGTTCGCTTCCAGATCCCGTCTTCAACATTGAGGGAACTCAACATTTCTGATGGCCTTTCATTTCCATCGAAGACTCCGATGAATACGGCAGTGATGATGACAACAACGATGAAGGCGACAAGCATGAAGAGGAAGAGGAGGCTTTCACTCCTCTTCGGGCACGAGTAGCACCCCATAAGCACCCCCGCATGCATCTGGGTGCATCATCTTCTTCGCAACCTCCACCTCCGCAGCCCTCTCATCAAGGAGAGGATGTCTTTTCCATGCAGGGGATGTATACAATGCTGCACGAGATCCAGCAAACCCAACTATAGCATACAGCTTCATACGCCGATATTCAGGATACAACGAACCGGCTGTTAGATAACCAGAGGGCCATTTTTGAGAATGAGCGCCTCCTACTCGACAACCAACAAAACATCCACGACACGTTGCACATGATGGAGATGCAGTAGCAGCCCTTCTACGGCAATTACTGGAGCCAAAATTATTTTGGGGGGTATCCACAACCTCCACCAATGCCCCAATATGATCCGAGCTTTCAGGGGCAATACCCATCTTGGGACCCCACGGCTCCACAGTACCCACCTCCTCCTGAAGAATGATCGGTATCACTATTCCACCTTTTAAGGTTGTTTTTGACTATGAGGCCATAGTCGAATTCAAGCTTAGGGGGGGAGTTGGAACAACTCTATCCTTTAGTTTTTAGTTTTTTTATTGCTTTGTCTTTTGTCATTTGTTTTTCTTAGTTATGAGTTTGTTTGTAGGATCCACACTCTATCTAGTGTAATTGTGGATGTCTAATGTCTTGTGTCATCTTGTTGCTTGTACATGGGAATCAGGGGCAAATTTAAAAAAATTTAGTGCTTTTGCAAGCTTGTGTTGTTAAACTTTGAGCACATAACTTAAGGAAATGATTGGGTTTGTCAAATCTAAAATAGGATATCACAACTGTACATTCCTAGGATTCATGAAAAGTGGACAGAATTGGTTGTTTGAGCCTAAACTGATCAAATGATAATGAGACCTTAATTTGAAATAAGAGAGAGAAACCTCTTAGTTACTACACAGGTCAGTAAGGAGGGACACATAATATTCTCCAAAGGTTCAGTCAATTAGTCTTGTGATCTATCCACCCCATTGTTTTCATACTCCACCTTATGAACTGGAAGTGCATTACAGTTTTAATCTCTTTGATTGCATCCCACGTAGGTAGGTTTTGCATTGCAACTATTTTCACATTTTTTGCATAAAAATGAAAAAGATAGAGTAGTTATACATGCACATTATTCTTTAGTGTGTGTCATTTAGTTTCATAACTATCATGTTGTAGCTGCATTCACATCTTTTGTGCATATAGTACATCATGCATCTTATGTCTTCTGAAACATTAAAGGTGGTGAGTGTGATCCATACCCTCCAAATAGAATGCTTCATATGTATAAGTTATGTAACAAGAAGTGAGCCTGACAAATAATTCATTGCTATCTATGAAAATAAGGGCTTGAAAAAAAATTGAAAAAAATTGAAAAAAAAGAGAAGAAAAAAGAGAAGAAAAAAAAAAGAGTATTGAGAAGCAAGTAGGATTGAGAGGGAGAAAGGAACATGTCTCACTGCATTTTAAGAAGAATAAGTACATGATGTAGTTCTCTTAGATATTCCATCTCACCTTGAGACGGAATGATAGTGCATGCATCATCCCACACAAATGTAGGCATTAGGGCATTTTTACTTGCATATGCATCATTTAGGTCATTATTGTTTTGTGCATATTAAAACCGTATAATGCTTCCATTTCTTTCACTAGCCACCCATTCCATCCACCCGTTGCTCGAATTGGTAGGCCACCGTGATTTTCTCCTCACTCGTTAATACCAGGAGAGCTGCTTCCATGTAGATGGTAGTTAGGGCGAGCAACGTAGTATAGGAGATCACAAGATGCACCGAGTCTGGACCGGAGAATTTTATTATGTTAACTGCCTTATGTGATAGTGTTCATTAATTTTGAGGTAGATATCTTTTATGGATGATTATTGTCGCCTTTAGGGTAATTATCATTCTGTGGTTAGTGAGGGCCGGAATGTGAATGTCTGGCGGGGATCATTTGGTGATGTCTGTTGTGATAATTTGTTCTTTAGTTGACCCTCACAATTCTATTCTACAGTTTTGTTGCTCGAGGACGAGCAATGTTCAAGCTTAGGGGAGTTTGATGCGATGATTTTGAGTCACATTTATAGACTTGTTTTACTCACATTTTATGCGTTTATTGGTTATTTTGGTGGTTAATATCGCATAATTCACTTACTTTAGTCTATGATCCTTCTCAGTGTCAAATCTCTCTTATTTTATTGTTTTGAAAATAAATGATTACAATAATAGGTTTTATCTCGGCTGATGTGGTTTTGTTTTGCAATTTCAGGAAAAACACATATATGCAGCTGTCGATACCAATGATGGTTGTCGATACTATCGACACCATCAGATCAGAGTTTGTTTCAGATCGGCTCTAATCCAACGGTTGTGATATGTTTGCAACCTAACTCGGTGATTATACCTAATGACGGAGGCCAAGAGCTGGGTATCACGTCATTAGCCACTGCACACGTCCCGAGAAGGTGTGGAGAGAAGAACAGAGCCCATAAGCACACCCCAGCCATTCCGAAAGCCGAAGAAGACGTTCTCCACCGCCGAAAGGCTGTAGATAGTGCATTCTACACCAATGAACGCTTGGATCTTCTCCGTTCAGGGTTTTCATCACTTATTCACATTTTTTTCCATGTTTCCCCTTTCTTCAACCATGTCTTGCTGTGAGATGAACATGCGGGGTTAATCCCCTTTATCTTTAGGACCGGGAGTAACCCGGGAAAGCATTGTATGACATTTTTATCATAGTAATTCATAATTTATCTCTTAAATCTGTGGTATGATTTTGTTTTCTCAATTATATTGTTATGCTTGATCACCATAATGATAATCTAATGCCTTTAATTACTTTGAAAGAAGAATTAATTGTTGAAAAGAGATGAAATTCACATTAATTAACAAATCCCTTAAACAAGGTGATGTAAGGTTAATGGTGGAAACCCAGAGGTTGATTCTAATGCACCTAGTTTAGGGCATAGGTTACTACGATGGTGGAACCGACCTAGACTTAGGTAGTGAATTGTACCACGACAGTGGACAATTTTGACTACAGGCCACTCCCCGGATTGAGAGATGAACCTAAATTATTATATGGAAATTCATACAATGAAAACCCACGGTGAAACTGCAACCCTAAAGATCTCCATTTGAATTGATTAAACTAAACACTTAACCGATTGCTTTGTTTTATTTTATTTTCTTTAATTTTAAAACAACTCTCATAACCTTTTTATTGGTCTAGCTGATTGCAAGTAGTTAGTATTAGTCTACTGATAATTTAGTGTCCCTGAGTTCAACTCGGGCCTCACAAGGGCCTATACTACATTGACACGTGCACTTGCGTTATACGCACAGTAAAATCGTGTCAATTGATGACTTTAAGATTCTCGAAATTTAGTGAAACTTCACCCACAAGTCACATTAAGTGTGTCGGATACGAGTTTGCCCTCAATTTCACATGTCAAAGTTATTTTTACATTTATTTATTATTTTATAGGTTCTACACACATTTTCTCTCCTGATTTCATCTTTTAATCAAATATTCTCCAACTTGAGTGAAAATTCACCCAAAGGCATATTTTAATGTGTAGGTTACGAATCTAAGATTATTTTCCACTTTTGAAGTCATTAAATATTTTACTTCATTTTTTGAAGGAAAAATACACGTTCTTTTCTAAATAAATTAAGATGTGATTATTATTATCTTGAATTTGTGAAACTTATCATTCAAGTTAACTTGAACTCAAAGAAAATGAATCTGAAGTTATTCTTATCCAATTACTTCCTCTTCTATTAATTTTATCCCATTATCCATTATTTCTATTATTTCTCATGTTAGATAAATCAATACCTCATTAACATGTTTAAAGCATTATTATTCATCCCTTTTTCTCTTCCTTTCTCCAAAAGGCTAACAGATGATCTAGAATGAAGCTACTCTATCATTATCCCACATAAGTTTATTTATTTCACATTTTAGTTGAGTTATGCATCATCATTTCTCAATTCTGGACACCTTGACCCATTATGCACATTATAACCTCATGTGACATATCCTTTGTACCCTAATCAATATTATCACATGTGACTTATACTATGTGTCCTTTCTTGATCTCGTGAAAGTATTATGTCATACTTGTTTATATGTCTACATGTTAGGGTGATTTATTCATGTTTAAGGTTTCAAATAAGCCACTAATGAGCATACTTTTATACCTATTTGGCTAAGCTTGAAGATTAAGATCTCTAACCTCTTATCATTGGAATAGGATTATGTTCTAGGTTTAGGTATGTTATAGCATACCACCCGTTAAAGGGATTTCGTCCCCAAAATCTAAATGTCCAAATCTAAGAGACAACTATTCACCACCTCTTAAAAAGTTTCATCCTAATAAATCAAGCAAATCTATAGGTACAAAGGTAGCTTCCCTACATTCATCCACAAGGTATCATGCAAAAAGGAAACATAACTTGAAAGTCTGACTATGGGACTAAGGATTACCTTCAATATGATCATAATCATAGACTTCTTGATCATCCAAAGAAAAAGCTCTTCCAGCTCGACTTTCCACATGTTTTCTACCATTATTGTTACCATTATTCTGATGAGGCACTTGAGGTTGTTGTTGTTGTTGAGCTTGTGTAGGTCCATTATGTAGCTGAGGGAACCTAGGGAGAAATGTCCAGGTTCATTGCTATGATGGAACACAATTCGGAAGTCAGGTTGATATTTTGCTTGATTCTTATCTTGAGGGCACTTCCCTAGAGGATGGTAACAATTTCACTTAGCACACTTGTCTCTTCTCTTCTCATCTCTTGAGGGCTTCCTCTTCATGTCAAACTCCCTAAGTTAAAACCTTGGGTAAGACTCCATAGCCAAAGCTTTATCAACCATCTGTTGGAAGGTCAAAGGAAGTTGTGAGATAAGAGAACAACCCACACTCTAGTTAAGCCTTTACAGATATAGGACAACCCTACGTTCCTCACTTTTGAACATATGTAGAAATAGTCAATGATCCTTACTTCAGATCATAGAACTATGCTTCCTTCTTCTTTAGCGTAGCAGTGTAGATGTACTTCCCACGAAAAAGCGCCAAGAAATGATCTGAGGTTAGGGTTGAGATGTTTGTAGTTCTTGTATTTCCATTCCACAAACTCAGGCAGGTCCATCTAGAACATATCAAGAAAATCTAACCTTATGGTGTGGAGGACACCTCATACCATCAAAGGTCCTCTCTATTGCTAATACCCAATCATCAGCTTTTTTGACCATCTCTATTTCACCTTCACCCTTAAAGGAGGGTGGTTGCATCTTCATGAATTCCTTTATGGAATATTCCTTAGGCTTTTCAGGTACAAACATGTCTTTCATCTTCCCTATCATAGTTGTAGAAAAACGTTGTCGAAACATGGCCAACTCTTGCTCTGGAGAGATGACTACACCTGTGCAAGCAGAAGCTGGGGTTTCCTGACCTACTAATGGCCCACTTCCAGTTTAAGGAGTACCTAGAGTCACTGGAGTGGTAAAGGGTGGATCCATCCTTGGCATCCCAAACCTAGGGTTCTAGGGTGTCTCATAGATGGACTAGTAGTCAACAGTTGAGTTATCTCCCACCATGAGGGTTTTGCCTGCACAAGGCAAGGGTAGTAAGTATAAGAAACCTATGGAAAAAGGTAAACATTCTAAGGGAGACAAGATTGAGATAATTAGATAACCGACAACCACTAGCTCTAATACCATGGTGTAAGGAGTGGGATTCCAAAGGGGAACCACTCCCTTCTAAAATAAAAAGGCAATATCCCAAACCAAACACCAATAAAAATTTTCTCAAAAGGGATGAAACCAATTTATTCAACATGAATGTATCATAACACCAAAGTAGAAGTCGAATTTAAAAATATAACTAACCATTATAAAGTTTCTTTTCATAACTAGTCGTTCACCACATAGGGTGATATAAAGGAAAAACAACTACATATGGGACTAGTTGAGGATCACCTAACAACTTCAAGAAAGTCTCCCACGAGGTTTCAACTACACTTGTAGTGGTCCAGGTCCACCTTGATTGCCTTCTCCTAGTCCAACACCAGGGGTTGGAAGCGTACCCCCACAAAAGGAAAAGGAAAAGAGAACATCAACAAAAAGTTGGTATGTGCATGCTATAGAGAAAATTGAGCAATATATTAATAATGAGGGGCATCAAGTATAAAAGGCTTCCCATAGAAGAGGTAAGGACTACCCAAAAGGACATAAGAGGAAAGAATCACCATCATATGATAAAGAAAATACTTTCCATAAAATCAATAATAAAAATGATGCCACAAAAGCACCACATAATTCTTTGGGCACAAAACCCATCAAAGTAATAACAACCGGCAAGTATGTGAGATAAACATAGCATTAGAACAATATAAATAATAATATAAGCCAAGCCTTATAAACTTGAAACCTGATAGAGATTGGCACTTAACCAAACTCCCCAATATCAAGTGTGTGGGCCAAACCTCATAAATTTGAAACCCGGGTATGGGGCACATAACCTCAATCCCAAAAATATAATAAGGGCACATAACCCAAAACCAATGAAATTACACTATCCTAGTGCTACTTAGTCTCATAACATGCTTAATAGAAAGGAAAGTAAAGAGTATAGTCAGAATTACAAGATTTGTCACCACATAAATGACAATCTAAGCAACCACAACATAAGTGGGAAAAAAGATATCACATGTTATCATATAGAGTTCCATTATGAACAAAGCATAAGAAAAGACCAAGAGAATGTCCAAACATGATAATATGATCACAAGATCAATAAAAAATAAAAGGTACTTCACATGAAGCATATTTTCCAAAAGAACAAGATATGGTGTAGGCTAATGTCCATAGGACCAAGAGAATGATAAAGATAGGTTATTGCTCAATATAGAAGAATAGGTGATGCAAAACATACCTTACTCTAGAATCTAAGTTGTCCAAAGATAGTCCTAGATCCAAGTCTAGGTCTAAAAAACACCTATGATGCATATATGTAGAATTAGGGTTAGGTTTTCACTAATTATTCAAAACCATAAAAATTGTCTTTTTAATATTAGAGAATTAGGTTATTAAAACCATTCCATGTTTTAGTTTATCTTTTTATGAGTTCAAAACATATTTTATTATATCTTTCTGACTTTTAACTAATTAGTTATGAATTTTTCAAGTTATTACTTATTTAGGAAAATCCATTAAAATCACATATTTTCAACATTAGAATTGAGAAATAAAACCAACGCCATTAGAAAGCCCATATTTTTCTAATTTTAGAATATATTTTATTTTATTTTTCTGAGCTATAAATAATTAGTTACGAATTTTTGAAAATAGACCAATTAGATCATTCCATGTCAGCGATATGCATTGCGAGAGGAAAAGAGAGAGAGGGAGAGGGCACTCGCACTGAGTTGGCCCAATCACGGGCAGCAAACTTAGCCGGCCCCACAACTAGTTGGTGAGTCACTCATCGTAGAAAATAAAACAAGATGGGGCAAAATGACAAAATTACCGCTAAGCAAAAAATGAAAGAAAGAAGTAAAATAAAGGGGAAAAGTTGATAATTACCATGGGGGATTCATCTTCTTTGACTTGTATGCCATTGTAGTAGATAGAGAAGTTTCACACATGAGCGAGATTGGGAAAAACAATGATACTTGCTAATTTGGTGAAGCGAAGGCAAAGAAAGAAAGGGCAAGGTCATACGAACTCACTGAGAGGGTCGATTTGTTCGGAGGAGACAAGGTGAAGAAGGATAGGTCATCGCAAAACCCTGATGGAAACCTGATCATAGATTATGACTCAGGAAAAGTGCAACAAAATTGGGTGGAGAGCTCGTCTAGGCAAGGAGAGACGATCATCCAAGTACCCCTATTTATAGGTGAGGGTGGGGTGTTGAAGAAAAGGAAGGTGGCCGCGAAGCACTTGCCTGAGAATTGGGCATTTTGACAAACTACCATGAAACTATGTGTGTAAAGGCTCAAAATATGCACATTCTAAAAGGAAACACAATGGCAAAGAAATCTCCTGAAAATATTGAAAAATGAGAGAGATATCTAGGTTTTAAGATCGCACGAAACAAAGTATGTTTCCCATTTTTGTGAGAAGAAAAGGATGACAAGGTGGCCGTCCAATTGAGAAATTAATGGCTTATATCCACACATGCTAAAATTAAATAATAACAACTACGGGACAGATAAATGAAATCCTAAATCAAATTGGAATAATGTGTGAATGCATTTATTTCTCTTTTTCTCTTTATGCTTTTGAGGGTCCAAATAAACACCAAATTGGATGAAATTTTGCATAGGGCTAATTTAGGCATGTAGATTCCTATTATGAAGTTAAATTTCCATTTTGATGAAGTTTGATTATTAAACAAACAAAATACTATTTTCTCTTTCCGCATGCATTAATGACTTTAAGATTCTCCAAATTCGATCAAACTTCACCCACATGTCACATTAAGTGTATAGGATACAAATTTGCCCTCAATTTCACATGTTGAAGTTATTTGTGTATTTATCTATTATTTTGAAGGTTTTGTACACTTTTTCTCTCCTAATTTCATATTTTCATCAAATATTCTCCAAATTGAGTGAAAATTCACCCAATGGCATATTTTAATGTGTAGATTACAAATATAAGATTATTTTCTACTTTTGGTGTCATAAAGTATTTTGTTTCATTGTTTGAAGGAAAAATACCTTTTCTTTTCTAAATAAATCATGATGGGATTATCATTATCCTGAATTTGTGAAACTTTTAATTCATGTAAACTTGAACTCAAAGAAAATGAATCTGAAGTTGTTCTTAACCAATTACTTCCTCTTTTATTAATTTTAGCCCATTATCCATTATATCTCATGTTAGATAATTCAATGCCTCATTAAATGTTCAATGCATAATTATTCATCCCTTTCTCTCTTCCTTGCTCCAAAAGGCTAAGGAATAATCTAAAATGAAGCTAATATATCATTATCCCACATAAGTTTATTTATTTCACATTTTAGTTGAATTATGCATCATCATTTCTCAATTATGGACACCTTGACCCATTATAACATCATGTGACATATCCTACGTACCCTAATCAATATTATCACACCTGACTTATACTATGTGTCCTTTGTTGATCTCATGAAAGTATTATGTCATCCTTGTTTATATGTCTACATGTTAGGGTGATTTATTCATGTTTAGGGTTTCAATTAAGCCACTAATGAACATACTTTTATCCTTGTTTGGCTAAGCCCAAATACTAAGATCTCTAACCTCTTATCCTTGGAATAGGATTAGGTTCTAGGTTCGATTGTTACAAGTACCACCGAAGAAAAGTCGGTGGAATTGAATTCTTAGCTGGGTTGAAACCCTGATAAGTGGAAGTAATAATTACTAGTGTGTTAGTAGCACTGAGATGCTTTTGTTGAGTTTTGTATTGCTTTGGGTGCAAAAGTCGGCACCACCGACTAGGCTTTCAATGGTACCAAATCCATAATGTATGTCTCCTAATGCTTTCTGGGTGGAGAGTTGGCACCATTGAGTCTATCTTTCGATAACGTTTAACATCCTTAAAGTAGCACTGAGATCATTCTCAGTAGTACCAACAGTTTGAGATTTCCCTATCAGATTTTGCCTAGTGCTGGTACCACCAACTTTTCTATTTGTAGCACCGAGTTGTGTTGTAAATGGTGAAATAAAGGAAAATCAACATAAGTTTGAATAAGTATGATGAATTATTATAATTCAGTAAAAGTACTCATAATTTGATGCAATAGTGCATCATAGGATAATGATGATAAACAATGCCTAAATCATATCAAGATGGACAATTATGCAAGAAATATATGGGAAACTAGCCTCTGAAAAGTGATCAAAATCCAGTGCATCAAAAATTCTATATACCATACGATTATATAGTGTCGATCCAGTCATATATCTTGGACTAATCAACATCTTTCTTTGGGGCGAGAAGACCCATGATTCACGACTGCTTTCAAATCTTTCCCAAAGCTCTAATATTGCTCACCCTCTAGAAACATTATCTTTAGATCTGTTTGAAATAAATCAGAAAGAGGACAAACAATATGAACAACATTTCTCAAAAAAGCCCTACCGATGGTCCCAAACTGGCCCTTACCAACCATTGAATAAATAACTACTCTATCATGACCAAAAATGTTGATTAAATATCTCCACCCTTAGATCAATGAAACACTATCAAGCAGTTAGCATCATTGTCAATAAGGCATATTATTGATGCATCATGTGATTCCCTAACTACAATGCTCTTGTATACGCAACAAACTATGTTGGAAGCAATTCCCTATATAGAAACAAATGAGGGGATCAATCATTTATGTGCCTAGCATAAAGAGAAATGGGTGTAATGAAATAGGTGGCTTTGCATAAGAATCAGAAGTAACATCCAAATCAGTTATGCAAAAAAAATTATGATGAACCTATAAAATGAAGGGATGAGAAATGCTTGAATCCTGATGACTACTATTGTGGTGGAATGATTAATGCACTAAAGGTCTCATATGATAGACGAGTGTGGAGTAAAACATTACATACATGTAGCTACTTTCACCTTCTCAATGATGAAAATTCAATTTGAGTTCAAGGCATCCTTCTCTCCATCTTTATTTGATATTTTTTTCTTCCCTTTTATTTTAATATGATTCATGATTTATTATCATGCTTTTCTTCAACATATTATTTCTTTTTCCTTTTCTTTGATAAGTATGTGTATGTGTATCCTTTCACTTTAAGTTTGAGGAGAGATCTACTTAAATACATGGTTCAAAGAATGATGCAAAAAGAAAATTTGATCTACATGAAATTTGTTATGCAACTAATTGTTATACACATCTCCATATTTTTTCTTTTCCAAACTTATACAATAAATAGAAACCACCTACCATGCTACCTATTATCCTATTCAATGAAATCAAGAGAAAACAATTCATGTTACTTGTTCATCTTAAGGTGGTGGATGAAATGTCATAATGAGTGGGTTGAATCACATGATTATGAGACAATGCCTATCTTAACTATGATATTTCCCTCTGAAAAACCACTAGAGGGGGGGTGAATAGGGTTTTAAAATTAATTTAACAATTATTTAACTCAAACAACCAATCACAATAATATTGGACAAGGGGATAAGGATTTAGAGTGGTTCCTACCTTAGCAAATACTAAGGTAGTCAGTCCACTACCTGGTTGCTTACCCAACTGGGATTTTGAAAGAATTTAATTTTATTACCTCGCAAGGACTTTACATAAAATTAAAATTCTTTCCCTAAACCCTTCAAGCAGACTTCACCTTGAAGTAATTGCACCAACTTTGAAGCAACCTTCTTGAAGTAACTTCAAGCTCCCCCTTGAAGTAGCCTTCCTCCTGAAGTAGCTTCCCGTTGCAATAGCCTTCTTGAAGTAGCTCGAAGTCACCCTTCTCCACCGAGAAGAACCTTCTCCAATCCGCAACCTCCAACCCTCGGAGTAGCAAGGAGAATACAAAGAATAAAAGGAACAAGAAGGAAAAAGGAAATTACACTTAACCTTTGAAGCACAAGGCTTGATTTGCCTATATCAAGCGTATAGTTCTCCAAACCAATGTATATGGAAGTGTGATTGCTGTGGATAGGAGATACTAGCCTATAGGACATGAAATTAGAGCAAGGAGAAGAATAGCCAATGCAAGTGTTGCTCAATTTCTCAAAATAGATTGACAATTGCAAGTGTAAGCTCAAGTGTATCACAAGTGTAGATGAGTGAGTTTAGGTGTCCTAAGGCATTTCCTATTTATAGGAATGACCTACAAGTGCTTAAGGACATTCTAGACACTTTCTAGGGGGGTCTAAGTGCTTAACTAGCCGTTAGGTACACTTTAGTTGCTTTAGCAATGACTAGTTAATTAATTATGTAGTTGTTGTCAGAGTCCATCTCGGTCGAGGAATTGTCGACCGAGACACCTATTTGGTCGAGGTTTTGTCGACCGACAGGCTCTCTGGATCAACGTTCATCTCCAACTGCCAACTACCTTGTCAGTTGTGTCTAACGGCTACTTGGGTCATTCTCGGTCGAGAAGTTTGTCGACCGAGAGTGTCTCGGTCGAGGAGTTTGTCGACCGAGATTGACCCTGTTTCAATCTTTCAATTAAGGCACTAAGTGTGTGTATGAGTGTGCATATGTGACACTATTGAAGGGGATGACCTATCTAAGTGTGGTGATTGGCTAGGGACGATCTAACGCTTGATTTACATGAAGTCTAAGTACTTGTACATTATATGTTTTTACAAGTTTTTACAAATTGATTACATTTCATGAAAATACAAACATTAAGCATATAGATTTCCCTAATGCTTTGTCATCCACCTTATTCCTGCAACACTCAAGTAGCACGATAGATCAACAAGAATAAAATGATTGTCATCATCAAAACAAAGGGATTTATCATAATGTCCAATTTAGCCAACAATCTCCCCCTTTTTGAAGATGACAAACATTTCCTAAATATAAAATAAGGAAATATAAATCATGTAAGTTTCATACCTAAATTTTACCTTTTGTAGCCATTCTAAGATTTGCAAGTGAATGCTGGAAAGAAGATTATGAAACTCATTTTGTTTTATGTTATTGATTTTATATTATTTCTCCCCCTTTGTCATTTCAAAAAGATAACCAATATAACCATTTAGTATGCCTTTGTGTCTTTCTTTCTAAATTTTATGCTTTGCTCCCCCTTAAAGAGATATCCAATTAAAATTAAGGGATTTTATTGTCAAATTTTGCCACAATTTGTTTCTCAATCATTTGCAAAGGATGTTAAGCCTTGAAATGATATGAGTTCCTTTTAAGTTTATGGCATATGTGTATTGATTTCTCGCCCATTTTACAAGGGATGTTAAGCCCTGAAAATGATATGAGATCCTCTTAAGATTATGATATATATTGATTTCTCATCCATTTTGCAAGGGATGTGAAGCCCTGAAAATGAAGTAAGAATCCTTTATTCTTAGAGTACAAAAAAAAAGTCTCTAACCAAATGCACGGGATGTTAAGCCCCGATTTGTTTAGAGGATTCCTTTGAGAACAAGATATATCATTTTTATGAAATTTGTAGATTTCTTCATAATCAAGAGTAAGAATACTAAGGTCATAACAATCTTCAAATGATGTTTACAATGTTTTTGTAAGCTTCTTAATCAAATAATCAAATTTGTTTTTGTGAGCTCCCCCTTAATCTTATAATTAAATAATTTTAAAGCTTCTAAGGTCACAAATGATTTTTAAGATACTAAGATTAAGTACAATAAAATGATGTACAAATAAGTACTTTGTCAAGCTTATTTTAGGTCGACCTTGACTACGACCATAGTGCCCCTTGGTCAAATTTAATTTCAACCAAGAGGCAAATTCTGCAGATAGCACATTCATATGTGAAATATAATTTCTGCAGGTAGCATGAAAATAAATATCAATTTGAAGCACATTGAGTGATGTCTATTGTGAAAGATGTCCCCTAATCCTTGTTTTGGGTGCATGAATATCAAGTCCTATTTCTTCTTGTACTCAGATTAATCATAAGATTCTTCAAGAAAATATATGTATATCCTTGAAAGCAAGAATAATATCTCAAGTTCTTAAAGATACCAATTGAGAAATTTGTATCTTATGTGTTATGACATTTTGCTCTTGCAAGCATTGAAGTTCTTGTTCTAAGCAACATATCAACAACGAATCATTTTGCTTGCCTATGTATCATCAAGAACCATTTACATGACATAATTCATGCACTCAATAATCATTATCTATTTGTGCCATAGAGTTTTATTTTTATGCAACATATCATCATTTTTATATGTAGAAAGCTAAATGATAGAACAATAGAAGAATGAAATTCAACACATGGTTTCTACGTAGATAGATCAAATAATACTTAGAATAGACCATGAAAGCAGTAATTTTCCTTGACTTAAATCAACATGGTTCATAATTTTCAGTTTTAACCTAAACAATTTAGAGAATAAACCAAAATAATCTCATATAAGTTTTCAAGGATGGTTTCTAGAATTTTGCATGTAAAAGCAGTTATTAATAACAAATAGATAGCAATTTGATCAATTGAAAACATATTTAGTAGATTTGTTGCAAACTGGAAATCAGTAGCCTGCTCGGTCGAAGATTTCTCAACCGACTAATTGCTCGGTCGACATTTTCTCGACTGACCAGGTTTTTGTACTGTTTTTCAGAACTGTTAATTGTTTCCAAACAAAATTATGCAAGTTAGAGCTCGATTGTGTTGAGATATGACATTTGTATATCAAGAATCAGTTTAAGTCAAATCTCAACTAGTTAAATTTAAGCTACTAAGTTTTAGGTACTCAAGCTAGATCATCATTCTTTTTCCTATATGGGCATGAGAATTTTGTCCTGCAGATTTAAAAGAATTGTATATTTCCAAGTTAGAGGTTGAAATAATTTGTTTATCCTATTGTGTTAAGTTGAGATAGACATGATAATATGCAACTAGAGTCTTTGGTCATATCTCAACTTAATCTTGTTCATTTAGTTTGGGGGTTTTGGAACCCATACTAACTCAACATCCTTTTTCTTGTAAGGGCATGAGAAAGAATAGTGTCCAAGGCGCAAACAGTAATGACAACATATAGAATCAACCTCATGTCTCTTTCTATGATTGTTGTTCTTGGGTTCATATGTATTTGTGCCTTTAGGTACATATGTAGATTGATATGCTCGTGTTTTTCTCCAACTAGGATAAAATTTTCCCTTAGGCTTGTAACCTAATCCTCTCCTTCCTACTTGATGGTGAGAATCATCCAATATTTTATCAAGGATTCCATTGTTGCTTAAACTACTAACTTCTTGTTGTAACTTAGTAATCTCATCCATTCTCTTCTTGATATCGAGTTTTTCTTGATCTAGATTAGATGATAAAGAATTCCTTTCTTTCACTATATCATCATAATCTAGATGTGTACACAGAACAGGTTGTTTTTGAAGTTCATTTAACTTTGCAAGTAAAACAACCTTTTCTTGAGATAGAAGACTGTAATTTGCTTCTAGAGTAAAAATCTTCACATTGCATTCACCTAGAGATGATTTCAAAGTATGATTTTCAGAAATAATACTATCCTTTTCAAATCCAAGATCATTTAATTTAGCATACAAAATTTCATTTTCAGTTCTAAGATCAAGAATTTTAGAATGTAACTCATTGTTTTCTTTATTTGACTTCTTTAATTTCTTCTTACATTCAATGTATTTTTCATGCGTTTCTTCAAGACTAGCAATTAGTTCTTCTTTAGATAAATCTAAAAGACTTACCTCTTCTTCTTCACTTATTGTAGCAATAAGGCAATCTTTGTGCTCATCTTCCTTCTTTGATCTCCATGGGCAGCTGGGTGTTGTGTGGCTTGTTCCTAAGCACCAATTGCAACTTATTGTAGGTTGGTCCAGGCTGCTCCTTTTCTTGTGGTTGTAAGCACCACCATCCTCCATTCTTCAAGACCTGGTTAGGGTTCCTTGAAGCCTGCTCTGATACCAATTGAAAAACCACTAGAGGGGGGGTGAATAGGGTTTTAAAATTAATTTAACAATTATTTAACTCAAACAACCAATCACAAGAATATTGGATAAGGGGATAAGGATTTAGAGTGGTTCCTACCTTAGCAAATACTAAGGTAGTCAGTCCACTACCCGGTTGCTTACCCAACCGGGATTTTGAAAGAATTTAATTTTATTACCTCGCAAGGACTTTACATAAAATTACAATTCTTTCCCTAAACCCTTCAAACAGCCTTCACCTTGAAGTAATTGCACCAACTTTGAAGCAGCCTTCTTGAAGTAACTTCAAGCTCCCCCTTGAAGTAGCCTTCCTCCTGAAGTAGCTTCCCGTTGCAATAGCCTTCTTGAAGTAGCTCGAAGTCACCCTTCTCCACCGAGAAGAACCTTCTCCAATCCGCAGCCTCCAACCCTAGGAGTAGCAAGGAGAATACAAAGAATAAAAGGAACAAGAAGGAAAAAGGAAATTACACTTAACCTTTGAAGCACAAGGCTTAATTTGCCTATATCAAGCGTATAGATCTCCTAACCAATGTATATGGAAGTGTGATTGTTGTGGATAGGAGATACTAGCCTATAGGACATGAAATTAGAGCAAGGAGAAGAATAGCCAATGCAAGTGTTGCTCAATTTCTCAAAACAGATTGACAATTGCAAGTGTAAGCTCAAGTGTATCACAAGTGTAGATTAGTGAGTTTAGGTGTCCTAAGGCATGTCCTATTTATAGGAATGACCTACAAGTGCTTAAAGACGTTCTAAACACTTTCTAGGGGGTTCTAAGTGCTTAACTAGCCATTAGGTACACTTTAGTTGCTTTAGCAACGGCTAGTTAATTAATTCTGCAGTTGCTGTCAGAGTCCATCTCGGTCGAGGAATTGTCGACCGAGACACCTACTCGGTCGAGGTTTTGTCGACCGACAGGCTCTCTAGATCAATGTTCATCTCCAACTGCCAACTACCTTGTCAGTTGTGTCTAACAGCTACTTGGGTCATTCTCGGTCGAGAAGTTTGTCGACCGAGAGTGTCTCGGTCGAGGAGTTTGTCGACCGAGATTGACCATGTTTCAATCTTTCAATTAAGGCACTAAGTGTGTGTATGAGTGTGCATATGTGACACTATTTAAGGGGATGACCTATCTAAGTGTGGTGATTGGCTAGGGAAGATCTAACACTTGATTTACATGAAGTCTAAGTACTTATACATTATATGTTTGTACAAGTTTTTACAAATTGATTACATTTCATGAAAATACAAACATTAAGCATATAGATTTCCCTGATGCTTTGCCATCCACCTTATTCCTGCAACACTCAAGTAGCACGTTAGATCAACAAGAATGAAATGTTTGTCATCATCAAAACAAAGGGATTTATCATAATGTCCAATTTAGCCAACACCCTCTCCTATGAATGCATGTATGGGGTAACATCAGGGTTTCTTCCCAAAAATCCCATTTAAGGCCCCATTGCTTGTTTGATCGGTTTGGGCTCCAACCCCATCTTCATACAAAAACCTTGGATAAAATAAGACTTTCAAGCATATTAAGTGTCCTGAAGTTGACTAACCCATACACTTCCTCTAGTTGGTGTTGCCTTAAATTTTTCAAATGAAGCTTACCAATATGTGATCATTTGAAATTTTTTAATTTTTCATTGCAAAGGCATGAAAGACATTTTGCTTTGATGTAGATGAAATATTGATAACTACACTACACATATTATAGTAGATAGATGTGGATCTTATACTTGTAAATATGAAAATTTAACACAAGATAGAAGATAAAGTAGATAATGTCATTCCAAAACCCCCCTAATCTTGAAGTTGACTATGTCTACATACTCAGAATTCGAACAAAGAGGTGGAATGGGGGTACCGTGACTCAGAATGGTGGTGGTGGTTGAAATGTTCCTGGTGGCATCTCTGGATCTGGAGGGTAGTATGTGTCAATGAACGTGGATGGTTTGTCGGCATGTTTGGTAGTTGTGGGTAGCTAGCAAACTTGCCTTGACTCCAAAATTGGTCATAGAGTGGCTGCTAGTAGTACTCAATGCCTTGTAGGAGGGTGTACATGTTCTACTGGATGCCAGGAGAAGACGCTCATTGGCATAGATCGCCTGATATTTTTGAAGTAGCTAATATTAAGCACCATGAATCTCAATCAAGGTGGCTAACTACTATTGCTGACCCTGTTGAATGGACTACAACATCCCATACATACCCTCCATGGAGAAAGAGTCTCTCGGTGGTGGAGGTTATGGTGGCATTGTTGAGCTTGATGTTGAATAACAACGTAGGATGTTGTGGAAATGCCTCCTCTTAGTAAAATGCATGGCAACCTCTTATTCAACTTCTTCTTATGTGGAGTCTTCTTCTTCCTCCTCAACTTCCTACCCTTCAAGTACAGGCTCAACATCGTCTACCATCTAGTGTAGATGGTGCACTCCTCAGAGACAAAAGATAGGATCCAGAAGGGCCCTCTCCTTCATCTGCTTATTGACAGTGCAGCGGGAATACACCCTTCCTTGGCATTTGTCTACCAAATGTGCCCGCTTGAAGTGCTTGAAGTCAAATGTCAATGAAGTCTTTGGAGAGGCTTTAGGAAGGTCGAGGAAGTGGTGGAGGGTGAGAGACGTAAGCTTCCCCCCAAAGTGAATTGGGGGCTTCCTCTAATCTTATCTCTTTACCGCTATCACATGTGGAAGGAAGAACGATCCCAAATTGATTGTTTCCTTTCCCTAAGAAAGGAACACCCATAGAATGAACATGTCTGGCTTTTGGACCTTTCCCTACCCTTGAATGGACCTAGAAAATATAGTATTCATCACATAGTGATGTAGAATTTTGGAAAACGGGTGCTCTATGCCCATCATCTATGACTTGTCCTAGTTTACAGTGAACCCCTGAGGTAGGGTTGTCATCATCCTCCAAGCCAATGTGTAGTCAAAGTAGCGTGGTATGAATTGAAACCCATCCATTGGTCAACCATAGATGAAGTTGAACTCGGTCAAAGTGAGTTGGTGGTTGATGTTGTATAGCTGAAATTTCACCCAACCTGACTGCCATCCTTCCCCATGCTCGAGGATGCAGTAAATCTCCAGCGTGGTGAGAAACTTTCACATGATCTCCTAATATGTGGGCCAATCACCAAAGACAATATGATCACATGTCATATCCTTCCCGATGAAGAGTGGATGCAGATTCTCGGTGAAGCTAGTGTCATTGAGGAATGTGGGGTTACCATACTATGTCTGTATGATCTCCCTATTCATCATGGATGTCAAAATTTGCTTCTAATATTTGTTCATAAAAGTCATTCCTGATGGTTTGGGTACTGTCTAGTCAGACACTCTTGTCGATTATGCTTGCCTCCTTGAAGCCATGGTTGCCCAAATGAGAAATGAGGGTAAGGAAAGGAGCTCAATGTAGACTCGGGGATGTCAAGGAGATGTTGAAGTCCTTGTGATCAGATGGAACCTTATCTATTGCAAGGGGATTGCTTTGGGTATTATTGAATAGAAGCCATTCCCACCTCTTATATAGTTGTTGGTAGGCCTTGGCATGACATGTTGATGACACCTACTTATTGAGTCGGTGGTACCAACTGTCATCCCTATCTATGGGTCATGAATGTCATCCATTGATACTGATGGTCAGAAGTCATTGATGTATCGAGTCACAGATCACTCCACATTGGTAGTACCGATAGAAGTCAGTGGCACTGGCTTCTATACTGTGTACATTGATTGGTGCCACTGGGAGTTGGATGCTAAAGATCTCGATCATCGAGGTTGGTGTCATAGACTTTGGTCTTCTAAGTTAGTGTCACTGATGGGGTGTTGATGGTATCCATTTGTGATGTTGTGTGCTTTTGACATCCTCTGTCGGTGCCACTAACTTTTTGTGTCAGTGGTACCAAGTTGTGTCGATTCTTATAGTTGGAGATGAATGAATTAGTACCACCAAGCAACCTCTTCGTGGTATCAAAATTAATTTTCTACACTACTAGTCTTTGTTGATGTGATCGATTTGATTGTTGGTAGCACCAACTTCTAGCAAAAATCATCCTAATAGAGTTTCGGTGCCACAAACTCACATGTCAATGGTTTGAAAATTTACAAAATCCATGCCATCAATTTTAGTGGAGTTTGGCGCCACTGACTTAGATGTCGGTGGTACCAAGTTTTTCTCTGCTTGTACACCAAACCAAATGCATTAAGGTACCTTTTTTAACCTATAAACAAAATGCTACCCAAAAAGATACAAAAAAAATCTATTGAAAGATGGTAAAAAAAATGTAAATGATAGAATTTAAAAATGAATGGGTAGAATCCCATAGGCATCCTTGTTTAGTGTCTTAGACTTGACAATATTTTCTCTTAAAAGATCAATGAAGGTCAATGAGCTTCAATTCCTCTTCCTCATGGACCACCTCTCTTTCATAGTAATGTTTGAGGTGTTGTCCATTTATCAAGAATGTATTGACCCCATAAATTATCTCAAAGGATCCATGAGGGAATGCCTTGGTCACCACATAGGGTCCACTCCACTAGGACCTCAACTTCCTAGGATGTAGTTTCATGCAAGAGTTAAACAATAAGACTCATTGACCCGGTAGGAAAACTCATGCAGAATGTGGTGATCATGCATTTTCTTTATCATGTATGTGTAGATTATACAAATCTCATAGACATCTAGCCTAATTTCATCAAATTCATTTAGTTCTCGTCTATGCTTCTTCCTTGCTCTAGAAAGTTCAAAATTAAATTTTTTCAAGGCCCATTTAGCCTTGTGCTCTAATTCCATGGGCAAATGACATGTCCATCCATAGAGTAGCCTATAAGGGTTACTGTTTACAAGTGTCTTAAAATCCATCCTATAAGCCCATAGAGCATAATTTAGTTGCATGCTCCAATTAGTCCTATTGGTTTATACTATATTTCTATTATCACCTTAATTTCCCTATTTGACTCATCAACTTGACCTTGCGTCTGGGGGTGATATGGGGTTCTTACCCTATGATTCACTACATATTTTTTCATAAATCCCCAAATTTATTATTAGTGAAGTGGGATCCCCCATCGCTTATGATCACTCGTGGCACCCCAAACATGTAGAAAATATGATCTTTAATTATTTTTCATACAACCTAAGCATCATTGATAGGTAGGAATGGCTTCCACCCAATTTGATACATAATCAACTGCCAGCAAAATATAAAAATTTGAATTTGAAAACACAAAAGGATCCATAACGTCAATGCCCCAAAGATTAAAAAAATTTCTACCTCCAGATAAGTATTTAGGGGAATTTCATGCCATCTAGAGATGTTGTCGGACCATTGACACGCATCACACCTCCACACATAATCATATGCATCCTTAACCAGAGAAGGCCAGTAAAATGCACTTTGTATTACTTTATCTGTCATTCTTGAGCTTGTATGGTGTCCCCCAGTGGGTAATTCATGACAATGAGCAAGTATGCTCTCAAATTCATGCTTTGGAATGCACATCCTCAAAATGCCATCCCTACATTGTTTAAGTAAGATAGGGTCATCCCATACATAGAATCTCAAATAATGGAAGAATATTTTCTTTTCTTGATATCCCCAATCCTTTAGTATCTTTCCACATGCCATATAGGTTGCTATGTGTGCAAACTAGGGATCCTTGTCCCTCATGGAAACAAGTTTCTCATTAGTGAATTCCTCAATAATGGGTACTTCCAGCCCAGATGCAGCCACTCCCTCCAACCTACATAAGTAATCTTCTATTACATTTTATGCTCTGGCCTTGTCCTTGATTTCTAAATCAAACTCTTTTAGTAGAAAAATCCATCTGATTAGCCTAGGTTTAACATTTTTCTTCTGCAAAAGATACTTCATAGTTGCATGATCAGTCCATATTATCACCTCTGCCCCTATCAAATATTGTCTAACTTTATCAAAGGCAAAGACTACAATAGGAGTTATTTTTCCATGATGGTATAATTCATTTGTGCAACATTAAGGGTTTTAGAAGCATAGTAAATGACCAAAAGCACATGATCCTTATGTTGGCCTAGAACATCCCCCACAACAAAATTTGATGTATCTCGCATCAACTCAAATGATTGATTTCAATCTGGAGCCACCACTACTAGTACAGAAACCAATTTCTCCTTCAAATCTACAAAAGATTTTAGGAACGGATCATCAAATTTGAAATCCACATCTTTCTCTAAGAGTTCAGAAAGTAGATTAAAAATTTCAAAAAGCTTTTATAGAGCTTCGATTAAATCCAACATGGCCTAAAATGCTCCTAACTCCCATCATCTATGACGGTAGAGGTAGTTTAGATATCACCTCTATTTTTACCTGGTCGACTTCCATTCCTTTGTTGGACACCTTGTGTCCCAACAGAATTCTTTCACTCACCATTATATGACATTTTCCCAGTTCAAAATGAGATGAGTGTCCTAATATCATTCTAAAGCCCAATCTAGACTAGCAAGGTAGTCATCAAAAGATTCTCCATACATCGAAAAGTCATCCCTAAAAATCTCAACACAACGCTTCACCATGTTAGAAAAGATTGTAAACATTCATCGTTGGAACATTGGCAGCGCATTACAAAGGCCAAAGGGCATCCAGGAGGAATCCAAAAATATAATAAGGACAAGTGAAGGTAGACTTTCCTTGATCATGTGGTTTGATAGAAATCTGATTATAACTGTAATATTGATCAACAAAACAAAAATGCAAGTGGTCAGAAAGCCTCTCTAGAATATGATCAATAAATGGGAGCGGAAAATGATCTTTCAAAGTAGTAGCATGTCAACAAAGATAGTCAATGCCCACACGTCCAGTCACTGACCTAGTTGAAACTAACTCACTAGCAAAATTCGTAGTGATTTTGATTTCCCCTTTCTTAGGAACAACCTGTGTAGGACTAATCCATTTAGAATCAGTGATAGCCTAAATTATACCCACGATAGAAGTTAAACTACCTCTTTCTTCACTACCTCTGCCATGATTGGGTTTAGACGTCACTGAGGTTATGCTATAGGTTTTGTTCCTTCTCCAGTCTGGATCTTGTGTTGACATAGACTAGGGTAGATCCCCTTTATGTCTGCAATGGGCCATCCAAATGCGGCCAGATGATTCTTTAGAACTGTGAGTAGAAATTCCTCTTCCTTCAAACTAAGTGATGTTGGAATTATCATTGGGAGTTTGTTATCATTTTCTAAGAATGTGTACTTTAAAAGAAGTTGTAGTAGCTTCAATTTCAGCTCAGGAGGACACTAAAGAGATGGGACTAATAGTGGCACTGGCGGTCCCAAGTCTTCATAGTGTCTTGTGTAGAAACATGACATGGTCTTTAGAAATAGTACACACTCCTCTAGTAAATGATAGAAAGTGCAATCATCTACCAGAATTATGAGACAAACTTCTAATAGTATATGTGGATATTCACGCATCATTATATAGGACACTACCTCTACAATTGTTAATGGGTTCTCATCTTCCTATAGATCATCATGGTACTTCACAACTTTTTCCAATGAAATCCACTTTCTATGCTCCATTAGATCAATATTAAGAGTATACTTGTCCACTTTGGTCATGACATGGGCCATGTTTAGGAATGGTTTTTCCAAGAATAGTGAAACATGATTTCCAAATTTGTTGGATCATGTGGCATTGTGCGCTTTCCTTGTCTGACAATTGATAATTGGGTAGCTTAATCTCAAACCAATTATCCTGGATTCCAAATGCCAATATTCCTCTCCCCATTTATAAGATGGCATATGTTGTGGCTTGGAATAACATGCCTAGAAGTAGTTCATTGCCATAGTCATGATGCATCTCCATGACAGCAAAATCTACTAGAAATATGAATTTGTCAACCTTCACCAATGCATCTTAATAGATGCCAATGGCTCTAACTACTAAGTTGTCAGCCTGCTGAATAGTCATGTTGCTCTTCTTGGATTTTGTGAGTCCCAGTTTCTTGAATAGTGTCAATAGCATGAGATTGATGCTTTCTCTTGAATCATGGACTGCCTCTCCAAACTTGACCCTTCCTATGTAGCATGGTATGTTGAAACACCCTGGATCATATCTCTTCTGTGGTAGCTTTCTTTGTATCAATGCACTAACTTCCTCCTTTAAGACGACTACATAAAAATCATCTATCCTCCTCTTCTTGTTGATGATGTTCTTCAAGAACATTACATAGGAAGGAATTTTCTCAAGAACATCAATTAGCAGTATGCTTATCTGGAGTTTCATGGATGTGACTAGAAACTTCTTGAAATGCTATTCAATCTTTTTGGCCATTAAGCTATTAGGAAATGGTATTAGAGTTATAGTTTTTTGTTGGTGGGGAGGAATATAAGACTCCTTCTTATTCTCCTTCTCCTCGATTGACTCCCCTTATGGGCTCTCCTCCTATGGTGTGGTGTCATGTGGTTGCTTTAGAGGAATAGTCTTTGTCACCTTCCCATTGTCAGATGTGGCAGTGTTCTTCTCTTGAGCTGCCTTTTGATCTTTCATCAACACTATACTACTACGGAGAAGCACTGCTTTGACCTGTTGATTTTCAGATGGGATATTTGTGTTCCCCAGAAATCCTTGCTAACAGAGCTTATTAAGGAATGCAACTTCTACTACTAGCTGAGAAATTTGGTTTTCTATGCTACGAATCTGTATAGCTTGATTATATTGCTCTCTTTTCATTTGGTTCAAAAGTATATCATTCTGGGTCATCAACCTAAACATGTCTTCTATTCGATCTATCTTGCTGGGACCTCTATCTTGTTGATACTGCTGAGACATGTTTCCTTGCTGCTTTTTAGGTGGTTGTACATGTGACAGGTCCTGCTGAAAATTGTTATCATCTTTCCATGAGAACTTAGGATCCTTCCTCCATGCATAGTTTTTTTACACTAGTTGTTCTTCTGCCACATGTACATGCACTATTCCTCTTCACCTCTAGATGAGGTTCCAAATTTTTGCTCAAAAATCCTCATGAGGATGTCCATTTTTTTCCTTTAAGATGGCAATCTCTTTTGATTACAAAACACTTTTGATAATTGTTAGTGAGTCACGTTCTTTTGCCCAAGATTGATTCTTTGCCATGTTCTTTAGTATGTTGTACACCTTGTGTCTTTATTGTTTAGAAAAAAACCTGCTCCTACACTATAAAGAGAAGTTCTTTCCCCCTTGTGTAGAACAGAGTAAAATGACTTCGCTTGGCTATAAAGATCAATCCCATGATGAGGGACATTTATGAGCATGTATTGGAATCTCTCTAGACTTCTGGATAGGTTTCCTCAACATGTTGTTTGGAGTTGTAAATTCACTCGACAAAGTCATGTGTCTTCTTTGGCAGTAAGTACTTTTCAAAGAAAGCATATGCCATCTCATCCCATGTCCTAATGGATTCTAAAGGAAGACTAAGAAACCATGGTTTTTCCTTGTATGATAGTGAGTTGGAGAACAACTTCAAGTAAATCATTGTGGTTGGGACCCTATCAATCTTCAACATATCACAACTCTCTAGAAAGTTTTTTATGTGCTCCATTGGGTCCTTCATACTGTAGACATGAAATTATTGAGATTTAATAAGTGCCACTAGTCCTGGATATATTTTGTAGCTGCCCATGTTAACTTCTTGTCGTTTAGTCATCCCTAATTGTGTTGTGACTGAAGATTCCTTAATATTTTCCCACACAGTCTATTCTTCAAGCTTGAACACAACATGCTCTTCAACATTAGGTTCCATGTTCACTGTTGGTGCTTTCTCTTCCTCTGGTGGTGGTTTTTGGAGAAACTTTTCCACAGAATCCCCAAACTCTCTTTCTCTACAAATAAGTTTCTTTGAGCCTATACTAGTTGGAGTGGATTCCCTGTAGTTAGTGGTTCTGGTATGAACCATGCACTAGTACCTGAAAATGGAATAACATTGAGTGAGAATGAATACTAGTAAATTTTTTATAGATATAAGATTTTCAATTAATGTGCAATTTCAAAGAAGGGATTTGAAAAATAATTTGAGTGGAAAAATAAAATGGCCTAGAGTCGATCATAGCCTTCAGAGTGTTGGAGTTGTCATTTCCCCGAGAATGGCACCAAAAATGTGACACACCTAAATGTGCATGCAAAATGCGATTGTACACATCGAGTAGTATAGGACTATGAGGCCCAAATGTCAAACTCAGGGAAACATACTCTAGAGACTACTACTAACTATAACCTAATCACTTAATACTATGGAAAAGGTGATTGGTTGTTTGATTATAACTAATTGCACTAATTGATATCTAGATTAAGTTGAATGTGATCACAAATTGGTGGATTCCTTAGGATTGAATTGTCAGCAGGGTGTACATTGCCTTTGAATCCATTTCATTAATAATTATTTACCTTAAACCCTAGAATAAGGGACCTATAGCAAGTATTACCAGCTCTAGAAATGGTGTACACTACCTATACTAAGACAAACCCCAATTTCATAGCAACTTAAGAATTAGATAGACACATTAGTAATGCATCTATGTTATTCCCTTCACAACCATAAGCACTCTCCTGAGGTACCATATTATTTGTGTAAATCAGTGACTTATCCAACCGTTAATCCCTCCCACAAATCAATTAAAGGTCTAAGCAATTGAGTTTGATGATCAAATACATGAAATTCATTAAGTTATCATGGATTTGTTTTCTAGAATTCAAGAATATATATATATATATATATATATATATATATATACATATATATATATAGAGAGAGGTCAATTACAAGGCAACAACATGCTAGTTCTTGGGCCCTAAAGAACAAGGGATTAGCCCCACATCATTTCTATCAACAAATAATTACAAGGCAACAACATGCTAGTTCTTGGGCCCTAAAGAACAAGGGATTAGCCCCACATCATTTCTATCAACAAATACAACAAGGAAGATAGAGACAAAGAGTCCAACATCAGGAAACATAATGCAAAACCCTAGAGAAATCAATCTAGATCATCCCCTCTAGTGAGAATCTTGATCCGCAAAGTTCCAGCTGCAAATCTTCTTCCCAGAGGTGCCCAAATTTTTTGGTACATGGTTGTCTCCTTTGCCTCCTCCTCTCTCAGCTCCATGCTCGATTGCAATGTGATAGAATATGATCTTCTATCTGGCCAAGCTTCCCTTAGGCCATAAGTTGGAATCGATCTGTCATTAAGTCTCAAGTGTCGAATCTATCTTGATCTTTAATCTACTATGATTCCATAGAGTTGGTACCACTGATAGGAAATTTAGTCACACCAAGTTGTCAGCTGACTCAAACCCTTGATAAGTGTCTATAGTACAAACTAGTGTGTCAGTGGCACCAAGTTGCTTTTGAAAAGTTATAAATTGTTCTGGGTGCAAAAGTCACTGGAATCAAACACATAATGTCAAACTCCTTATGCTTTCTGGGTGGAGAGTCAGCAACACTAAATATGTATTTCAGTAGCATCAAAAATCCTGTCAGTAGCACTAAGTCCATTCTCATTAGTACTGACGTTTTGATGTTTTCGTGTTGGATTTTGCCTAGTGTCATTACTACTGACTTTTCTGTCCGTAGCACCGGGTTGTGCTGTAAATGTTGAAACAAAGGAAGACCAACATAAGTCCCCAAAAAACATGATGAATTTACATAATTTTGTAAAAATACTCATAATTTCATGCAATAGTGTGTCCATGATAAAGATGATATCAATGCCTAAATCATGCTGACATCAACAATTATGATTCACATCAACATCAAAAATAATACATGAAATATATGGGAAAATACCCTGTAAAAAGAGATTAAAACCTAGTGCATCACCAACTTAGACAACAAGCAACCTAGCTTTTGGCAATACCCAGGGTCGGCTGAGTTTGTCTTGGTGGTAACTCGACTGTAACCCTACACATGAAAAATCAATTACAACCGTCGACCGAGTTTCATCTTAGATAAATTTGACTGAGAACTGCAATATGTTATTACATATAGTATTGTCAGTTGAGTTTCCCAAAAGGTAACTCAATCACCAATGCTATGTTGTAAAGTGTATAAAAGTGTTTCTAGCTTTTGGAGTGTTGCAAAACTCAAAAATAGATCCTTTGCAACACCCAAAATGGCTACAATTTGATCCTAAGTGTCTGTACTTGCTAGTATTGAAACCTCAACTATAAATAGCATGGCTTGGGCTTCTTCCATTGTTTAGATAAGAAATAAGAAGGTCCCTATAGTTGAGAGATATTTGCCTCCCAGGAGCCTCCATCCATTCTCACAAGCTTCATCACTTGCTACACCCATTAGATTGAGTAGAGATATGTAAGAGATCTAGTGATACATGTATATCTTGTCTAATTCCCAATCTCTCTTTCTCCCATGAAGATGAAGATTCTCTCTCTTGGATAAGAGAGGTGAAGAAGAAGGTAAGGAGTCCCTTGGGAAAAAGTTTCTCCTTGGCAAAGGTCAAGTTAAAGGAGGAAGATCACTATTAAGAGTGGGTAAATCCCTGAAGGCAGAAGACTTGTTGAAAGAGTGTACAAGTCCTTTGAGAAGGATGAAGATGCATTGCAAGAGTAGGTAAATCCTTAGTAAAGTGGAAGACTCTTGGTCTTGGATAGGTAGGTCGTTCATAAGGTTGTTGGCTCCCTTGACCTAAAAGGGAAGGCTAGGTACCCTTGACCTTAAAAAGGGTGTTCTTATATTGTAACTCTTATAATGGGATATAAGGAGTGAGACATGGTTAAAAATTTACATATTGACCCCTCTAGATAGTGTATGCACATCTCCTAATTTGGAGTTTCTATCCATAATAAATATCTTGTTGTTTGGTGCTTGTTCAATCTCTCAATTTCTTTCTATGTAAGTTTAGTTGCCTCAAATTTCATACTTGCAATATTATCTTGGTAAGTATCTTGAAGGTCTACTATATTTTGCTTAAGTGGTTTTAGCACTATTTACCAACCCTTCTCGAGCCCATTATAGATCCAACAAAGGGTGAATTATACAACTCTGGTCATGTATACTAAACTAGGATCTTATGACAAAAGGTACAACCTAAATACTTGGTAACAAGTGAACTTCATCCAAGCTATATTTGAACCTAACACATATGAGAAACAAGTGTATCAACACTGAAGGTGTCAAGTACAAGACCAAACAATAAATATATATCTAAGGTTTTCATAATCTGAAAAATTTGCATAAGTAAACAAGCACGAGCATACCTAACAAGATGAAAAGCTATGTTTTAGTCATTTTACTCCATTATATTGAGTGAATCACATATCATATGGTATTTGACCAACTTTTTAGTAGAAGGAGTTTATGAGGGTGCTTAAGGCTCAAGAACATTAATTAACCATGTTTCTATGTGAGGGTCCTCAAATGACCAAAGTCATTGAGTAAACCTTATCTCAAAGTTTGTATAATAGAGATCTACATTGCATGTTGAAGTCATAAAAAATTGATTAAAAAGAATTGGTTGTCAATGGTGTCGAGACCAAATGGTGATACACTCCAAGGGTGTCGGCGGCGATATTCCAGATCTGGAAGTGATGCTCCCTCCTCACCGTTGGGGTGAGTACTGCAAGCAGAAGGCAGTAGGAGAGACTGCATTAGAGAAAATGGAACTTCAAATTAAGGAGAAGAAGATCATCTACCCATAGGAGGAAGCGCTGAAGAATGTGGAGAAATGGAGAAAGTGCCTTTCCAGCTATGTGGTTGGCCTAGATCCACATGTAGGTATGCTTGAATAGTATCATAATATATTTTGGATCCTGAAAGGTAAGGTGGAAGTTCTGAGTCGTGTTAGAGGTTTCTTCCTCTTTAAGTTCTCTAAGAGTTCAGATCTGGATGTTGTCATTGATGGTGCAGCCTATTTTGTCAAGGAACGTCCGTTGATACTAACTAGATGGTCTCCTAGTCAAGATACAAGCTTCTTGATGTCCAGGTGTGGGTTAGAGTTAATGACTTGCCGCTAGAACTATGGGACCAAAAGATGTTTGCAAGATTGGGGTCATTTCTGGGAACTCCGTTACGTACTGATAGAGCGACATTTTATCTAAAATTTCTGGAGTATGCTAGGATCCAGGTTTTAATGGCAGCAGAATCGGTTTTCCCAGAATGTGTAGAGATTGCTAATGAGAAGGGTGACACTCATAAAGTCTCTTTTTAATATGAGTGGCGTCCCAAAGTTTGTTCTGGTTGTAAGTGTTTTGGTCATTATGATTGTCGTTCTCCAGTGGAATCTAAAAGCACAAAGAGTAAGTTTGTCTGGGTTGAGAAGAAGCAAAAGTAGAAATCTGTTGATAAAATGTCTCTTGAGAAAGCTACTAGTTCTCAATCTAAGGTTTATGAAATAGTCTCTATAAGTAATGCAAGTGCTAGTGATGTTCTTGTCTCCTCCCAAGATGTGAACAAATAAAGGGTCAATAGCTATTCTGTCATAAATCACGAACCTCTGAATAAAAATGGGTCTAGTCTATCTATTGCTAATTCTGTTCTGAATGGTGATACAAGGACCCAAGAATCCATTCAGGCTACATTCACTGTGAATCTGAGTAACGGATATGTGGTTAGTCTGAATGATCTGATGCCTGACGAGGTTAACTTGCCTATTGTTAACCATGTTTCATTTGTTGACCCAAAGAACCAAGAAGATTCTGACACCGAAGAGTTCCATGGAACTAATGAAGTTTTTACTGATGAAGTAACTAATGAAATTTCAGAAGAATTATAGATAGTGGTAGTTTATCTAATTATTCCACTGAGCTCTACCGAAGGTAATAGATCACAAGATAAATATACTGATGGGTTCTACAAACCAAAGAAATCCAGGAAGATTAAGAAAAGTCCTATGAGTCCAAATTCTAGTCTTAATTCTCATAGTCCTACCATCCTAAGGAATCATTTTGAGCATCGTGATAGTGAGGAAGAGGATTCTGTATATGATGTGAATCAGGAAGAGCTCTAACCCAGTGAAGTACTGGGGAAAAAGAAATCAAATGGATAATTGTTCTTTGAATATGATCTCATGGAATGTTAGGGGGCTCAATATTAAATCTCCTAGAATCCGAGAAGAGGTGAGTAGGTATAGACCTGATATTCTCATTGTTGTTGAAACTAAAGTTAAACATAAGAACTCTTTGAAGCTCTTTAATAAGTTCTTCCCTGAGTATGAGTGGATTTCAAACCATAATTCATATGTTCTTGGTAGAGTTGTAGTTCTTTGGTAAGCGAACGTTTGTTCTATTCTCAAAATTTTAGAATCTAACCAGACTGTTCATGCAAAAGTGACTCTTGATGATTCAAACTTCAGTCTTACTTCTGTTTATGGGCGCAATCTTGACTCAGATAGAACTAGTTTATGGTCCTCCATTGATGATATTAATGTTAGTATGTGTGGGCCTTGGATGATTTTAGGGGATTTCAATTCTGTGAGAAGGTATGAAGAGAAGATTGGCAAAGTACTTCCTTTGAAGAAGTCTATGAAGGACTTTAATGATTGTATGCTGAACTGTGATCTCTTTGATCTTAATATAAATGGACCTGCTTTCTCGTGGAATAGCCATCAAGAGGGTGAAATATTCATCACCTCTAAGATAGATCCTATCATTCATAATGCGTAATTCATGTCTGCCTTCCATAATTTTGTAGGTTTTCTTATTACAAACTTATTTAGTGATCATAAGATTTTAAATCTTCAGATGGGGGAAAGAAAGAAGATTAATGTGCCTTTTAGGTTCATTAATTCTTGGTCGGATAGAGATAATTTTATGGATATTGTTAAGGGAGGTTGGTGCATGGACAAAGAAGGCCTTCCTATGTTCATTGCTTATGTGAAGATGAGACATCTTCGAGGTGCTCTTTCTAATTGGAATAAGAAAAAGGTGGGTAATGTTTCCAAAAATGTAGCTATTCTGGAGGCTAATGTGCTTGCTAATGCACACCTTCATGATCTTGACACATCTAATATTCATGTCCAACATCTGGTTTGTTAAAGTAGAAAGGAAGCAGCTCAGGCTAGACTTTGTGACGAATCCTTGTTGAAACAAAAATCTCGTGTGACTTGGCTTAAAGAAGGAGACTCCAACTCTAACTTCTTCTACTCCGCTATAAAAGTTCAAAGGCATGTGAACCATATCAAAGATTTGAACATTGAAGGTACCACTGTTACCAATTCTGATGATATCAAAAATCACATTATCACCTTTTACTATAACCTTTTGAATAATGGGCATCCTGCTAATGTTGAACCTCTGGATGCTATTAACTTGAAATTGTTAGGTGGAGTATCCAAGATGGGTTTAGATAGAGTTGTCACTCCTATTGAAATTGAGAATGCTATTAAATACATGGATCCAGATAAGTGTCCTGGCCGAGATGGATACAATGGGAAATTCTTTAATGTTTGTTGGCCTATAATTAGAAATGACATTACCCTTGTTGTTCTTCACTTATTTAGAATAGGTCGACTTCTAAGAGAAGATAATGACACCTTCATCACCCTTATTCCAAAGTCAAATGATTCCTTGGAGCTTAAAAACTAGAGGCCTATAGAACTTTGTAATGTTCTTTATAAAGTGATCTCCAAGATTCTTTACAGGAGACTTCAATGGATCCTTCCGAGCATCATAAGTGATAATCAATGTGCCTTTGTTAAAGGCAAAAGCATTAAAGATGCTATCTTACTTTTGAATGAACTGATTCATGATTTTAATAGGAATGATGGCAGGAATAGGATGTGCCTTAAGTTTGTTATTACTAAGGCATATGACTATGTGGCCTGGGAGGCTCTATCCAATATCATTAAGAAGATGAATTTTCCCCATTGTTGGCTTATCTGGTTAAAGGAGATTTTTTCTACTATGTCGTATGAGATCCAATTTAATGGAGAACCCACTATTTCATTTAAACCCACTAATGGAGTTAGGAAGTGGGATCCCATTGCCCCCTATCTCTTTGTCATAGTGATGCATGTTTTCACTAACCTCATGAACAAGGTTGTTGAAGACAAGAAAATTAAGCCTTTTTCTACCTCTGATGGCTTGCAAGTTTCTCATCTTATTTTTTCTAATGACCTTATGGTTTTCATTGAAGCTGATGAAGCTAATGCGATTAATATTATGACAATTCTTGATGAGTTCCATGATATTACAGGTCTCAAGGTCAATCCAGAGAAAAGTTTTGCTATCTTTAGTATTGGTGCTAATAAGGTAAAGATTTGTGAAATCTTGGTTTTTAAAGATGAAAGTCGACCTCATTCCTACCTGGGATTGCCTCTTTTCATTGGCATGCTTACTCGAGATCATTGTACTCCTTTGATTGACAAGATTAAGAAAAGACTTGATAGCTGGAAAGCTTCCTAGTTGTCCATGGCTGGAAGAACTATACAAGTTAATTTGACTCTTTCAGCCATGAGTCTCTACTGGTCAACCACATTCCCGCTTCCTTGTTTTGTTATTAAGGACTTGGAAAGGCTTAATAGAAACTTTATCTGGGGACACACTGAGGAGAAGGCTATGATTCATTTGGTAAAGTGGGAAAACATCACTAGGCCTAAGAAGGAGGGTGGTGTTAATCTTAGATTGATAAAGGAGGTGAACCAAGTTGCCATTATGTTCCATGGTTGGAATATTTCTAACAACAAGGAGTCTCTCTGGATAAAATGGGTACACAAGAAGTACTTCTCTAATTTGAACTTTTGGGTAACTAAGGAGAGTCCTCAGTTTTCTTGGTTAATAGAATTTTGAGAGAATGAAATCTTTTAAAGAAGCATATCCTTTTCGAAGTTGGAGATGAGAATAATATCTCTTTCTAGAGTGATCCCTGGTTACCAGGAGGTAACTTCATTATTGACACTCTTGGTCCTCAAGCTTTTATTAAGTTAGGGTTCTCAGAATAAAGCATGGTTAATTGTATCATCAATGATCAAGGTGGAATTTTTAATAAATCTAGACTTCATAAGGAGTTGAACTCTCTTCTCAGTGGTATGGATTCTCCACAGTTGAGAAAAGATTGTATTCTCTTCAATGGAGAGACTTATGTTAGTTTGAAAACTATCTGGGAGACTACTAGAAGTAAAGGCCCTATTGATGAATTCTTCTCGTGGATTTGGTCCTTTAAATTCCCAAAAAGATATCAATTTCATGCTTGGAAAGTTGGCCACAATAGACTTCCTACTTCCTCTTAACTTAAAAGAATGGGTATTTGTTTTCCTTCTATGTACTTATTATGCAAGGGAGATTGTGACAATGTGAGTTTTTCCATTACTTAATTTATATTTTTCACCTTTATAATGATCATTCATAATCTCTTTTGACTCCTTGATCAATATAGATACCCAAAATCAAATCCTTTTTGTTTTCCATTAATTCCATGCACTTTTGGGCACCTTAATTAGCTTAATACACCTATTTGTTCAAATACTTGAGTTTGACTAGTTAACTTTATCTTTTGGTCTCTGAAGTTATATACATTATTCTACACTTCATGTTGAAGAAATGGTCCAAATTTGAGATCAATTGGGCCTTCCCATGATTGTATACGATTTTTCTATGTTTCTAGCTTGTCCCTAGCTTTTTAGCCCTTTTTCCTCTCTTTTTTTTTCTTCTTTTTCCTTGTTGGGCTCGGCCCATCTAGTGTTGTGGGCATCACTAGGCAAAGCTATCCCTCGGGTTGACCCAGCAGCCTTGGATCTCAATCCAACGACACTGGGGTCATCCCCTACCTTGTGCCTGGTATGGCAAGGTCCACGGTGGACAGCCACCCTGGCTCCCAACCCCAACCATGCAAACCCGACCGATTGCGCCCAATAACTCGACCAAACGATCCCTCACCCCCTCTCAAATCTTCCGCATGGATCAGTGCTACGAAATCGTTGCTTGGAGGCTAAGGGAATAAGCCGACCCCTTAGGGTGCGCCGACCCCTTAGGGTGTGCCGCCCCCCGATAGCCCTAACCCTAGCACCAAAACAATATATAAGACCCCTATTGCCTTCGGCCTGCCCCCACAAAGACGAACGGTGCCCTCTTGTCCCACGTCGTGCTCTCCCTCTCTCACCCCCTTCTTCTCCAACCGCCGCACCACCGCGGAGCAAGCTCTGCTTGCTGGTGGGTTCAGTTGTTGAGGCGACCAGCAGTAGCCTTAGGATTGGAGTCCACGCTGATCCTCATCAAGGATCAACGGTCACAGATCCATATGTGATCCCCTCTCCTGCTTCTTCTCTGTGAGCACATTCCTGGGAGCACGGATCCTCTCCGCTGCTAATCTGCCCCATGAGACCACGGTGGACCAACGATCAACGACCCCGCTTTTTTGGTAATTCTGCCCTCTCTGCCCAAAATTCCATAAAATAGCCTAAATTTGCAAAAATGATATCTTGAGATCCCTAGCTCCAAATATATCGAATGCATAGTCCATTTTTATCAGAAAAATTAGTCCAAGTTAATAAAAATGGTCACAGAACCTGTTTCGTATCTCTGTTCTCTATTTTGATGCAAATACTTGTGAATAACTCTCTTGAGCATAAAATGAACAACTTTCTTGAATTTATGATCCTAATCTAGTCCATGATCAAACATGCAATCTTACTCTGATGTTAGTATCAAACCTATCATTATGATCTAGAAACTTTATTAATGGCTTGGATGTTGATGATATAATTAGGGTTAACTAATAGGATTCCAAAAAAGCACCCAAGTGGATCATTCATTCTTGATATATGCTTGATGCTTGATTAAATGATGAAATATTGCTATAATGGATGATCTACCCTAAGGTTGTAATAGGAATGCAAAACCCTAATATTGCATACATGGTTCTTGCATAATATGATCTTGACCCTCAAATCTATATCTTATTTAATCTAGGATCTACTTCAGACCTTGACCTTTCACTCTTGGACCTTTACTCGATTAGCACTCAAAAAGGTATGCTATTATACTACTCCTCCTTGGTTGCAATGATAAAACTTTAAGGTATCTCTTAAATTAAGCTTGGCTAGTTATTTGGATGAACTATTATTCCCTATGAATAGTCTTCCATTTTTCTTCTATATTATATTTTGAGAAACATGAAACCCTAAATCACAATACCCATTATGACTGCCCGTATATTGATGTTGATAATGATGTTGGAAAAGTTGATAGTGTTGATATTGAATATAAGCAAAGCTCCCTTATTAGAAGGTGGGATTTTGCACTTCGATCTCCTATATCATATGATCAGAAGGATCTTGGTGACCTCCCCATCGCGTTGGGGTAGTAGAGTCACCTAAACTAATATAAGCATGATTCTTGAATTACAGCATAATGGGAAATTCGTAATAAAATTCGTGTTGAATAACATTTTGGTTTTGGAAGATCATTCGATAATGTTTTGAAACATAAGTCCTACCAAGCATACTAGTTTTCTTATAAACTATTTTACTTGTTTTTATATAGCGTACCGTGCAATTGCATTGACATTATGTCTTGATTTTCTCGATTTTAGGTAATGCAAGGAACTAGATTCATCTACTCATTTATCCACTGCAATAAAGACTGCTACATCACTTATGGACTCTACATGGGAGCTAATTGTAAAGGGATGTAGTTGTAGGCTATTTCATATCTTTTTCTCTTTCCTGTTGCCTACGGGCCTTATGCACTAAACATTTTGGTTCTTTTTAATAAAGAAGGATGTTATTTTATTTTTGCATATTATTTGTGTGTGATTTTCGGGCCACTCATGGATGGGTGCTCTAATCCCTTTAACATTGCCCTTTTAGACAGTAGGATTGGGATTAGGGTAAGAACGGATCCGTGACAGTTGGTATCAGAGCCATATCACACTTCATATGCATTAGTGAAATGATGTTCTTAATCGCTGAACCAAGGAAGCCCTAAAATTCACTATGGTGAAAACTGAGGTGTCTAGAAAGAGCACAAAGGGGGTTCTGGCATAATTCCTCCTATCCGTCTTCACGGTGGTTGAGGTTCCTCCTACTCCACCTGGCCTTAGTTGATCCAGAAATGGATGGAAGGACTTCCTATAACCCTAGAGAGTCTTCTAGCATCTTATCTCTTCTTTAAGGATTTCCCAAGCCATCTATTAGAAGGAAGTAGGATGACTCCTCATCTTCTCGTTCTCCTTAAGGTGTCATGACTTGATCTATATACTCTCTCTATTTTGGGTAAATTAAGGATGGGAACAACTAAAATCTGAAAATAAATTGAGAAAACATGTTACAATATTTCCATGGTCTATCATATTCTTGCTTTGAAGGTTATAAACAAGGAAACATATATCAGTTGAACTCTTGCAGATGGCCCCAAAAACCAGGAACAACAGGGATGGTGAAGGGACCTCTGGTACTAAAGGCAAGGGGAAGAAGCCCCGCATGGATGATGATGAAGATGTCAGTTCTGCCAATAAGACCAACAAAGGGAATGGGAACTAAAACAAAAGGCCATTATGGATGCCCTCCATGACCTAGCTGTCTGTACATCATCCCTTGTACCAACCCATAACCCAAAACCCACCACTATCTAGGATTTTCTGAAACTCAGCCCTGAAGCCTTCTATGGGGAAGACAAAGATGATGTCCTAGACAAGGCTGATGCCTGGTTAGTGTCCATGGAAAACACTTTTAGGGTTTTGAGGTGCCCTGAACAAGACAAGGTTGGTTTTTCCACCTACCAGTTGAAGGGAACGACCAAATTGTGGTGGGAGAATTATATCTGGTCACAGTAGGTCATCCCTGTCAACTGGCAAGCCTTCAAACCCATTTTCACCAACCGTTTCCAACCCACATCTAAGAGAAAGGAGAAACAAAAACAATTCCTCACCCTTACCCAAGGAACTAACACAGTGGCGGAATACAACCGACAGTTCTGCCTGCTGGAGAGGCATGTCACCAACCTTACTGAAGAACAAAAACTTGACCGCTACATTGATGGGCTTTTCCTTACCCTAAAAGCTTTTGTATCCTCATCCAAACCCACCAATTTTCAAGATGCCTATGACCATGTCTTCTCCATGGAGAGAACCCTGGGGATGGGACACGGGAAACCATTACCTACCCTTACCTATCTAGGCCTGACTGAAGTTGTACCTGTAAAACCTGAACAAAAGGGAAGACCCCATATTGGTGGAAATAAGAACAAGAACTGACAGAAGAACCAGAGGAATCCCCCTGCCCAAGGCTAGAACCAGAATTACAACTGTGGTCCTGCACAAAATCAGAACCATGGCCAAAACAGGGGTCCAGGCTGGAACGCCAATATTCCTCATTGACATAATTGTGGTAACTTCCACCCTGGCCAGTGCAAGTATCCATCCCCGGTCTGCCATTACTGCAAATAGGAGGGTCACTTCAGAGACAGCTGCCCCCACCCTCCTCTAGCATGGGCCAGGTAAGGTGAACATCGACAAGCCCGTGTCTTTGCTGCGAATGCAGATGAGGCGAAGGACAATGAAAACAAACTCATGGAAGGTACCTTTTAAATTCAAGATTATTTCCAAAACTTTATATCATGATTATCTTGTACATAGTCCTTACACAAAATATATGTATACGTAGGTATGATGCAAATCTCCGACCATTTTGTTGTTACTCTTTTTGACTCTGGGTCAACAAACACTTTCATGTCTAAGAATCTTGCCTTTATGTTGAATCTTGAAACAAGGGACTTAGGGTACGTACTTGATGTAACTACCCCAAGTGGGAAGATGAAAGTCTCCTACTATATTGTCGAGAAAGTCCCTCTATCTTATTCTGGACGTAGTTTTGAGTCAGATTTCATAATCTTAGACATGGAAGAGTTTGACCTTATTTTAGGGATGGATTGGCTCCATAAAAAACATGCCCTAATCGAATGTCGTGCCAAGAAAATCATTATTTCCAAACCCAATCTCCCTATTCTTGTAATTCTTGGAAGGAAAGATCGAAATCAAAACGTTGTCATTTCTCTGATTAAAGCCCAAAACTTGATAGCTAAAGGGTGCAAAGCATACCTAGCAATTGTAACCATAGTCAATCCTGATACAAGTGCCCTAGAAAACATTGATATAGTGCGAGAGTACCCGAGTGTCTTTCCTGAGGAGCTCCCTAGGCTACCACCAGATCGTAATGTCGAGTTTTCTATTGATTTAGCACCTGGTACCGTACCTATTTCTCTGGCACCCTATCGGATGGCTCCTGCTGAATTAACTGAGCTGAAAAAGCAGTTGCAGGAATTTCTTGACAAGGGTTTCATCCGCCCTAGTACCTCTCCTTGGGGAGCCCCCATTTTATTTGTCAAGAAAAAGGATGGTTCCCTTCGCATGTGTATTGACTATCATCTAATCAATCAAGCTACTATGAAAAACAAGTATCTGCTTCCCAGAATTGATGACCTTTTCGATCAACTCCGTTCTGCCCATGTCTTTTCAAAAATTGATCTCCATTCTGGTTATCACCAACTCAAAGTTAAGGATGAAGACATCCCTAAAACAGCCTTTCAAACCCGATACGGGCATTATGAATTCCTTATCATGCCTTTTGGGTTGACTAATGCCCCTGGGGTGTTTATGAACTTGATGAATAGTGTCTTCCAACCTTTCCTCAATGAGTTTGTAGTGGTCTTCATTGATGACATATTGATATATTTGACTGATGCTGAATCACACCGCATTCACCTTCGCAAAGTTCTTGACATCCTCCAATCTCAGAAATTCTATGCAAAACTATCAAAATGTGAATTTTGGATTTCTGAAGTCATGTTCTTGGGCCACATAATTTCTGGTGGGAAAATTTTTATTGACCTCGCCAAAGTCTCGGCTGTTCTTGAGTGGCAAGCCCCAAAGAATGTCTCAGAGATTCACAGTTTTCTAGGTCTTGCTGGCTATTATCGACATTTTATTCAGAACTTCAGTAGGATTGCCTTGCCTCTCACTAAGCTCACCAGGAAAGGAGAACAGTTTATCTGGTCAAAGGAGTGTGAGTCCAGTTTTCAAGAGCTAAAGACAAAGCTGACAACTGCACCTGTCTTGACTCTTCCCTCGGGAAATGATGGGTTCGTCATCTTCACTGACGCATCAAGGTTCGGTCTGGGTTGTGTTCTCATGTAAGAGAGAAAGGTAGTTGCTTATGCCTCTCGACAATTGAAGCCAAACGAGGTCAACTACCCAACCCATGACCTCGAGCTTGCCGCCATCATATATGCTTTGAAAATATGGCGAAACTACTTGTATGGTGCCACCTTCGACATCGTCACCGACCACAAGAGTCTGAAATACATATTGACACAGAAGGATCTCAATCTCAGACAGAGGTGTTGGCTTGAGTACCTTAAAGACTATGACTTCACCATTGCCTACCACCCAGGTAAGGCAAATGTGGTGGTCGATGCACTCAGCAGGAAGCAGGCTAAATGTGTTGTTGTCTTTACTTCTAAATGGAGAAGCATGGAAGTCATGTCACCTTGGGCCCCGAGGCGTATGGGCAACGTTCTTAGATTGGATAGTGTCCATGTATAACCGGGCCTCCTGTCCGAAATCCTGTCAGCCCAAAATAGTAGCAAGAGCCTTGATGATATGACTAAGCTATTAGAGAAGCCCCAAACTCATCTAACAGTCGGTATGGATGGTGGAATCCGATACAAACAGCGCATATGGGTCCCAGAAGATTCAGTCATGATAGAAATGGTGTTACGAGAAGCTCACGGGTCGAAATATATTGTACATCCTGGATCGACGAAGGTGTACAAGGATCTACAAAGGCACTTCTGGTGGAGGAATATGAATACTGATATTTCTACTTTCATCTCCAAGTGTCTGACCTGCCAACAGATCAAGGCTGAACACCAACGTCCAGGAGGTCTTCTACAACCCCTACCTATCCCCGAGTGGAAATGGGAAAACATCACCATGGATTTTGTGGTGGGACTACCCAAGACCAGGAAAGGGAGTGACGCCATTTGGTTTGTAGTTCATCGTCTGACTAAATCAACCCATTTTATTCCAATCAAGACAACAACCAAGGTTCCTGAGTTAGCAGAACTTTACATTCGAGAGATAGTCAGGCTGCATGGAATTCATGTATCTATAGTATCAGATCGTGATGCAAAGTTCACTTCTCACTTGTGGCAACAAGTACAGGAAGAACTGGGAACTCAACTGAATTTCAGCATTGCCTATCACCCCCAAACTGACGAACAATCTGAGAGGACAATCCAAGTTCTAGAAGACTTGCTGAGATCATGTGTCCTCGATTGGGGTGGTTCTTGGGACCACTACCTTCCTCTCATTGAGTTTTCCTACAACAATAGCTACCAATCTAGTATAGGCATGCCTCCCTATGAAGCTCTGTATGGAAGACCGTGTAGATCTCCACTTTACTGGGATGAAGTAGGTGAAAGACGAATTCTGAAATCTGAGGAACTACAACTCTATTATGATAATGTCAACCTAATCAAGCAAAGGTTAAAAAGGGCACAAGATCTTCAGAAGTCTTATACTGATGCACACCGGACGGATACTCATTTCTTAGTAGGTGATCATGTTTTCCTGAAGATTCGACCGATTCGAGCCATTGCAAAGAACAAAGGAAAACTCAGTCCTAGATATGTGGGTCCTTTTGAAATTTTGGATCGCATTGGGGAAGGTGCTTACATGTTGGCTCTACCTCCAAAATATAGCATGATGCACAACGTCTTTCATGTGTTAAACCTAAAGTGGTATGTCAAAGACCCTTGCCATGTCCTCAATCATGAACCAATTGAATTAAAGGACACCCTTATGTACCAAGAAACTCTGATCAAGATACTTGATACTCGCACCAAGGAACTCAGAAATAAGAAAATCGATATGGTTAAGGTGTTGTGGAAGCACCATGGGAGTGATGATGCTACTTGGGAGTTGAAGTCAGACATGGAGGAACGACTTCCTGACCTCTTCAAGGAAGTTTGAATTTTGGGGACAAAATTCTTTATAAGGAGGGGAGGATGTGACAATGTGAGTTTTTCAATTAATTAATTTATATTTTTCACCTTTATAATGATCATTCATAATCTCTTTTGACTCCTTGATCAATATAGATACCCAAAATCAAATCCTTTTTGTTTTCCATTAATTCCATGCACTTTTGGGCACCTTAATTAGCTTAATACACCTCTTTATTCAAATACTTGAGTTTGACTAGTTAACTTTTAATTTTGGTCTCCAAAGTTATACACATTATTCTACACTTCATGTTGAAGAAATGGTCCAAATTTGAGATCAATTGGGCCTTCCCATGATTTTATACGATTTTTCTAAGTTTCTAGCTTGTCCCTAGCTTTTTAGCCCTTTTTCCTCTCTTTTTTTCTTCTCTTTCCTTGGTGGGCTCGGCCCATCTAGTGCTGTGGGCATCCCTGGGCAAAGCTAGCCCTCGGGTTGACCCAGTAGCCTTGGATCTCAATCCAACGGTGCTGGGGCCATCCCCTACCTTGTGCCTGGTATGGCAAGGTCCACGGTGGACAGCCACCCTGGCTCCCAACCCCAACCATGCAAACCCGACCAGTTGCACCCAATAACTCGACCAAACGATCCCTCACCCCTCTCAAAGCTTCCGCACAGATTGGTGTTGTGAAATCGTTTCTTGGAGGCCAAGGGAACAAGCTGACCCCTTAGGGTGCGCCGCCCCCTGGTAGCCCTAACCCTAGCACCAAAACACTATATAAGACCCCTATTGCCTTCGGCCTGCCCCCACAAAGACGAACGACGCCCTCTTGTCCCACATCGTGGTATCCCTCTCTCTCCCCCTTCTTCTCCGACCGCCGCACCGCTGCAGCGCAAGCTCTTCTCGTGGGCGGGTTCAGTTATTGAGGCGAGCAGCATTAGCCTTAGGATTGGAGTCCACGCTGATCCTCATCAAGGATCAACGATCACAGATCCCTACGTGAGCCCCTCTCCTACTTCTTATCTGCGAGCACGTGCTTGGGAGCACAGATCCTCTCTACCACTGATCTGCCCCACGAGACCACGGTGGACCAACGATCAACGACCCCACTTTTTTGGTAATTCTACCCTCTCTGCCCAAAATTCTATAAAATAGCCTAAACTTGCAAAAATGATATCTTGAGATCCCGAGCTCCAAATATATTGAATGTATAGTCCATTATTATCAGAAAAATTAGCCTGATTTAATAAAAATGGTCTCAGAACCTGTTTCGTATCTCTGTTCTCTATTTTGATGCAAATACTTGTGAATAACCCTCTTGAGCATAAAATGAACAACTTTCTTGAATTTATGATCCTAATCTAGTCCATGATCAAACATGAAATCTTACTCTGATGTTAGTCTCAAACCTATCATTATGATCTAGAAACTTGATTAGTGGCTTGGATGTTGATGATATAATTAGGGCTAACTAATAGCATTCCTAAAAAGCACCCAAGTGGATCATTCATTCTTGATATATGCTTGATGCTTGATTAAATGATGAAATATTGATATAATGGATGATCTACCCTAGGGTTGTAATAGGAATGCAAAACCCTAATCTTGCATACATGGTTCTTGCATAATATGATCTTGACCCTCAAATCTATATCTTGTTTAATCTAGGATCTACTTGAGACCTTGACCTTTCACTCTTAGACCTTTACTCGATTAGCATTCAAAAAGGTACGCTATTATACTACTCCTCATTGGTTGTAATGATAATACTTTTAGGTATCTCTTGAATTATGCTTGGCTAGTTATTTGGATGAACTATTATTCCCTATGAATAGTCTTCCGTTTTTCTTCTATATTATATTTTGAGAAACATGAAACCCTAAATCACAATACCCATTATGACTGCCCGTATATTGATGTTGATAATGATGTTGGAAAAGTTGATAGTGTTGATATTGAATATAAGCAAAGCTCCCTTATTGGAAGGTGGGATTTTACACTTCGATCTCCTATCTCATATGATGAGAAGGAGCTTGGTGACCTCCCCATCGCGTTGGGGTAGTAGAGTCACCTAAATTAATATAAGCATGCTTCTTGAATTACAGCATAATGGGAAATTCGTAATAAAATTCGTGTTGAATAACATTTTGGTTTTGGAAGATCGTTCGATAATGTTTTGAAACATAAGTCCTGCCAAGCATACTAGTTTTCTTATAAACTACTTTACTTGTTTTTATATAGCGTACCGTGCAATTGCATTGACATTGTGTCTTGATTTTCTTGATTTTAGGTAATTTAAGGAACTAGATTCATCTACTCATTTATCCACTACAATAATGACTGCTACATCACTTATGGACTCTACATGGGAGCTAATTGTAAAGGGATGTAGTTGTAGGCTAGTTCTTATCTTTTTCTCTTTCCTATTGCCTACGGGCCTTATGTACTAAACATTTTGGTTCTTTTTAATAAAGAAGGATGTTATTTCATTTTTGCATATTATTTGTGTGTGATTTTGAGGCCACTCAGGGACGGGAACTCTAATCCCTTTAACACTGCCCTTTTGGACAGTGGGATTGGGATTAGGGTAAGAACGGATCCGTGACAGAGATGAAGAGTCTACTTCTCACTATATGTTTGATTGCTCCTATTCTAAGATGATTTGGACTGAAGCATCTATGGAGTATATTCCTAGTAGACCTGCAGATATCAGAAGCCTCTCTGAGTTTGATAATAAAAAAGTGCATATGGCTAGTCTTTGTATTATGGCTTGGATCTGACGTGAAAGAAACCGCAGAGTCCATGATGAGAAGTTTCTTGATTGGTTTGACTTGTGGAAGATCATTAAAAAAGATATTGATGATTTCTATTAGAATCCTTTTATCCGTCTCTGACAGTTTTGATTGGATCTGGTTTTGATCCTTTGTCTTCATCTAAGAAATTTTCTATTGACCATGTTGGTGTCTCAATGTAGTTTGCAGTCAGATGATCTTGAGCAAGAGTTCTTTTATTCGGTTAGGTTGGATAGAGGAGTATGTACTCTCTCGAGAGGTTTCAGATTGAGTTCTGGTTTTTATCTATGTGATGTTTGTTGATCGAGAGATTTTATTGAGCTTTTTCTTTTGGTTCAGTTCTGTTTGGAAGCTTGGAGGTTTTGACTTGAACAAATATTCTCTTGGATTTGTCATGTCAGCCTTTACAAGTCTCACTCTAATTAAGTTTGGAGAGAGGAGTGCAATCCTTTTCTGTCACTCGTTACATAGTTGAGTTGCTTTGTATATATCTCTCTTGTATAGTTTTCTTTTTTCTTTTTCTAATTCTCCCTTATAGGAATCAGTGCATTGTATATACCATTTTCTAATGCATTAAAAGGAGTGTGTTTCACCAAAAAAAATGTTTAAGTCATAAAAATGGAATACAAAAATAAAGTACAATACTACATGCATATATGTGCTCCATAATGAAATTTGTCTGTTTAACTTCAAAAAAAAACATGCATATATGTGCAAGTACACAAGCATTACATACATATCATGTTTCAAGTAAAAGAATCATATTCATATAATTATTATATCCCATATACTTGATTTATATATTCTTAACACATCCTTGACAGCCTATGTAAGATCCTCAAATTTGGTAAATTTTAATTCTTTTAATATAAGGCTTGACTTGATAAGAAAATTCCCTAAATCTAATTGATAGAATAATAATGTTATCTTTGTGAAATGGATTCAACCCTTGGACCAAGTAAGCCCATGAGACTATTTTCTTTGCAAAAAGGTGCTTGTTACACAAGTCTAATAAATAAGAGATTTTGAGCATAAATAAAGGATAATAGGTTAATCATTTGTTAGATAATTGAAATATAGAATAATAATCAATTTTCCAAAATATTCTAAGATAATTTTTTATCTAGATAATTGTTGGAGTAATTATCTAATCATTTTTGGAGCAAGTTCTGAGGAGTCAAATAATGTCATTTGCTCTTATTTTTTAACACTTAAAGAGAATGTGGAAACTAAGATAAATGTAGAATTTGAGATAAAAATGACTTTCCATATATTGTTCGTAATTATTTTAAGGAAATACATAAAGGGAAAGTTTTTCTTACAAAAATTATCCCAATAAATCCCAAAAATTAGATATAGATTTAGAAAGATATTAGTGAGCTTCCCTCCAAGTTTCATAGAAAAAGGATACACTTGAATCCTATAGAAAATCATGAAGGACAAGGGACCTACTTGTGATAATTAAATGTTATTAGCTTGTTTGGAAAGAGATAAAAAGATATCTAGAAACATCCTTTTATTACTAAAAATGGCTCAATGTGATATTATGGTATTATAAGAAATATATCCAAATTTGGGACCAATCAGATTAAATATGATAGAGATATAATTTATCTGAGTTTCTACAATCGAGGTTTATAAATGGATCCCCGGTATACCAAATAGGGAAATAAGTATTTTCATGCTCATGAATAATACTCAAGATTATTTATAAGAGAGATAACCAAAATATCATATTATGGAAGAAAATCCTAGAAGTTCTTAGATATTTTTTGGCCAAGATAATATAGTTGGTAATATGTAGATCTTCCTTTGAAACCAAGTTTCAGTAAAATAAGGGAATAATAAAGGAGTTTTCCTTTTCTCAATGGAAGGTAATAGCATGAATATAGTTTTTATAAAATTATTGTATGAGGGGTGGTTTCCCTTACATGAATTTTGGGTCTACAAAGTAAAATATATGAGATTGTTATTATAACAAAAGGAGGGAGGAATATAGGCATTACTTCCCTAGCATGATGCCTTGCCAATTGCATAAAAAACCTTTATGGAAACCAGACCATTTAGTTTCCAACCCTTGTTCTATATAAGGAATGGTAAAAATTGAAGATGGACTACCCCAATCCCCTCCTTCATTGATGTGCATCCTTCCATAGCAGTTCGGTAGTGGACCTCTCTTCCCTCATCGTGGCAAAACTCCTCCTCGTCCATGATGGTTTGACTTTACCTTGTGACATGATTCTTTCCACTATAGTGCTTGAGTACAAGAGCTTTTTAAGTACCTCTCCCCCCATACTTTTCCTTTTCAGTGTCCATGGAAGCGGCTACCACAAGAGAAGTTGGAGCAGTAGCACCGATACCATGGAGCAAGCATCTGAAGAAGTTGTTCAAGGTAACCAAGCAACCCTAGGAGTTAGCTTGGTAGGATGATGGACAATGAAACATGGTGTACTTTCATATGATGATAGAGAGAGAGAGAGAGAATTAAGTAATCAACCCTCACTAGAGATCCCATGTGCATAGAGAGAGGGAGAGAGATGTGTACAAACAAGGAGTGGAAGACATCAGAGAATATAGAACTATGTTCCGTCCACATGAGAGCAAGGTTGAGAGAGAAAGAGGGAAATACATCAGAGAGAGGGGGAAGGTGGTGATCGATGGGGAAATATAGTTTTGAGAGGGTCATCGACACTGTGACGCCCGACAAGCCACCGAGCAAGATTACTAAAAACAAAATGCGGAATTAACACTAATCGACCAAGTTACCAAAAAACACAGTCAATTAATACCATTTCACAAATCCAACTCAAGTGGAAAGATATAACATCAGATTCCACAAAAGACACATGTATACATATAACACCTATCAAAAATTACTACATAGCATTGTTCACTGGCTCTCTAGCCACAGCCTGTTACATAAGGTAACCTATTACATATACATACATGCCATATATGTACAACAAGGCATAAACCCAAAACTTCTTATCTATATAAAACATCTACAAAACTCCCCCAAGGACCTAAGAGTACAGGGACGACACATGGGACTCTACTACAAAACACAAGAAACATATCCAACCTTTCAACAACTGCTACTCCTCTTCCTTCTTAGCCTCAGACTACACGCTCTCTTCCTCTACATGATTGACCACCTAAAAGATGTGGAAATCCGTGGGGTGAGACCAAACATCCCAATAAGAGATATAACTCTCAACCAACATCTATTAAAAGCACAACGGATAACATACTTAAAATGTTGAGCAAATTCAGCTGAACGATATGTGTGAAATTGACAATGTACATTAAGTAATCTAGACAGTTATGACTGAGTAGAAGATCAATTAATATTTTAAGAAGGAATATGAAGAACGTGTATAACAGTTGGTTTCTCTTACCACATTATAATTCAAGTAATCAGTACAAAGATAAGAGAAGGGTTCTACCAATGTAAAGCATATTTGACCCTAAGCACGATATACTACACAGTAGTATTATATCTTTCATTATGCCTTGAGTATTTGAGTTGTACCACCCAAATCCAACCGAGCACTAAAAAGTCAAAATAGGTTCCATACAAGGTTAATGGAAGAGTCAGAATCCATGACCTCCGCAACACCTCTTTGTCAATACAAGAGAAACATTGTAGCGATATATTAGTCAACTACAAATAGAAAAACATAGTTAAGATGAAGGATTAGCTCATGCATGGCCATCCATATAAAAACACCTATCCCTCCTTGGTACAGGTCAAGGAGCTAGTAGAACAAGCTCACACATGGGGATTCTTAAAAAGAGGCTTCACATGCAGTTATATTGTTGCCTATCACATATCACAAGGAGAACAACTCACGCATGGCCGTCTCACACAACATGTAATTGTTGGATCAAGGAGATACTTGACTTGCACCCCTGGCATATTCAAAAATATGTGCTCTAAGTTTGCCAAAGGAATGACTTGTTTCACCATCCAGCAATAAAACTGAAACTGGAGTGGATCTATGGCATAGGACACCTACATGATTAAGGTTTTACTTTATTAGTTATTCCAATTGGGTGAATTAAGGTTTCATCATACAAGTGGACATCCAAAACCCCTATTCAATCTAGCAAGAAAAACTATGAAATGACTTCAGAATATATAAAACATATAGGTGTGAACTTGTCACATCATCACATGATACTCATCACACTTCCATTCATAAAGCCATCACAAAGGCCACACATCCATATAAGGGTACCACCAATATTACATCACTATGGGATGTCAATCCCTTAATCTCATCACTAGAGGGTATCACCTCACAATTGACATTAAGCCTTCACCATGTCATAGGATCCATCACATCAATATGATCCCATCATGTTTCATCAAGGCTCATAGCCATCACCCTATCATATTATCACCATCATAGCATACACAAGCTATGACATTCATCACCTGCATGGTTAGAATCATACCAATAGGAGAGATAAAAAGTAATCACATGCCATTCATACAATGAGTTCAACAAGCATAGCATACCCTAGGATTAGCGTTAGAGTTCACTTGTATATACAGTTAGGGTTTTACATTTCAACATAATCAACAAACCCTACGTATCTCACCTTCCCACTTTTTTGAAACATGTGGATCAACCACTAACATCAAGGCAACCCATATCATAAACACATGTCACAATCCTTCATCAATTGACTAAGGCATCAAGTCACCAACCATGTGATCAAAGAGAGAGAAAGATAAACATCAGGGTCAAATAAACATTTCTATGGTCGAAGACCATAGTCCAACTATGTTTTCAAATAAAACCACACATCCAAGAGACTAAGGATAAACCAACCACTTTCAGTGATCAATTACAACCAGTCAGCAACCAAGGCACAACCCAAGTCCATCTGATCGAAGGGAACTCTAATCATCCATGCAACCAAGTCACCATCAAAGAAAATCATCAAATGAAACCAACACGACTAGCGGTCAAAGGGAAAAACCAATCTAAGCGACCGAAGACCAAAGGGTCATCCAAGTGACCAAAACCAAAGAGACCATCTCATGTGTCCATACAAACAGAGCCAATTCATTCAACCAAACTCAAACCAAACCCTCAGAACAAGATACACCACAAGAAGGATGTTTTAGAGAGAGGAAAACATCACCAAAATAGAGATCAACACCTTGAAGATAGAACTCTTGGGAAAGAGAACTCATTAAGGCAAGGGTCATGCTCAAAACCCTAAAATTGAGCATTCTACATATTCAACATCATAACCATGACTAGGTAAATGAAAATTTGATGCATGCGTCTGGAGTTGATTTTACATGCCTAGTTTAGGGTTATTTTATGCAGTTTTCACCATTTTCTTGATCATTATTGCATGGATTACTTCTAATGGCCAGTATACCTTCGTTTGCATCAAATCTTGCCTATTTTATCATATTTATGAGATTTTATATTAATCTCGGGCTTATGCACAATTTTATATGCTTTTTAGGTGCTAAGTGTGCAAAGAAATCTTGGTGACACCGACCCTATGTCTCGGTGCCACCGAAATCACAACAGAGAGGAAACGAAAATTCATCGCATCATCTCGGTGCCACCGACACTTTTCATCAGTGGTACCGAATCAGAAGAATTACAGACTGCGATCGAGATCAAGCCATCTCGGTGCCACCAACTTCTACATCTCAGTGCCACCGACGTTGTCGATTTACAGATTTCCACAGGATCGCAGCTCCGACGATCCACATTATTTCGAGGGCCATAAGTGGGTCTATGACCTAAGAAGGGATAGCCTAACCAATGAGTATCATATGCTCATAATCTTGGATATCTATGTGTGTGAATGCTTACTCTTGTGTTGATTGATCACCTTCACTAGAAATCATAGGCGTATAATTAATCTGAAAGGAGAATTAAACGCCTAAAACCCCCGCATAAACACCATCCTATGCGTCCTTTGGTAAAGGTGACGTGCGATTAGTGGGAAGAAACCTAGAGATTAATGGTAAAGCACCTAATCTAAGATTTAAACTCTACATACATGGAGTTGGCTTAGATTTGGGTAGTGAATTGTACCATGGGAGTGCACAATTCTTGCTACAGGCTTCCTATCCAAGATAGAGGTTAATTTATACTAAAATTGGTAAAAATAAAATACAATGGGGATCCGTGGTGAAACTAGTGTTGCTAAGGAATTCCATCATCATTCGATTTAATGAAACCATTTTTATTTCAATTTTCTTTTGTTTTCTTTTAAAAACCAACTCTCTTAAATTTAATCAGTCTAACTGATTGCTAGTAGTTAGTAGTAGTCTCTGAACAAAAGTCTCCCTGAGTTCGACTTGGGCCTCATTTGGCCTATATTACGTGACACGCACACTTGCGTTTAGATGCATAAAAAAGTGTGTCAAGTTTTTGGCGCCGTTTTCGGGGAGACCCTGACAACGTTCAACAGTACGAGTGTTGTGGGCAGCCATTCTAGGCCACCTTCTACTTTTACTCATTTAATGATTAAATTTAAATTCATACTATTTTTTGTGATTAAGTGTCAGAACTAATTTTTTTTAATCTTTCAGGTACTAGTGTATGGTGACCACCAGGACCATAGAATATGGTGGTTCTACCTCTGAGATCCCCGTTGTAGACGACGAGATGGTTCAACCTCTTGTTGAAGGCATTCCTATTGCTATCACAGAACTAGAAATGGCAGACGACGCAGTAGCTGAAGAGAAGACGATATGGGACAAAATTAAGGCATCATCCTCTATAGCACAGTTGGGCCCGATTAAGAAGCAGACAATCAACATACCAAATTACAAGATCAAGCCAGGGCCTATAGCACTAGTAAAGATGCAAGCTTTCCACATCCATTCCCATGAAGATCCTATTTCCCACATTAGCAATTTTGTAGAAACATGTGACATGATCATGGTGGACCGGTTCCCTCAGACGAACATATACTTAAAGTTGTTTCCATCATCTCTGGATAGAAATGCAAGGGAGTGGTTGTGCAACCTCAAGAAGGAATTTGTCGAGACGTGGGACCAAATGGTAGATGTTTTCTTTGCCCGTTATTTTCCTCCTGAGAAGACAAATGACATGGTCAGAAAGATACACAACTTCAAGCAACAGGTTGTTGAATCATACTCTGAGGCATGGGAGAGATTTTAGAACATGATGCAGAAGGTTCCACATCACGGGATTGACTTGGAGAACCAAGTCAATATGTTCTATTTTGGGTTGAACTTGAATGACAGGACCACTGTGGATAGCGTAGGTACATGGTTCTTCTCGAACAACTCACTAGCAAAGTGTCAGGAAATCTTGTTAAACATGGCAAAGAACCAAGCATGGGTTAGTGATAGAGACCGCCCAGAGAAGATAAAGAGCATGAGGGAGTCTAAGGTTATTTCATCCTTGAATGAAAAGTTGGACCTTATTGCAAAGAAGTTGTTTGAGAAGGACGATCATGTTTCTAAAGAGGAAGAGCATGTGAAATATGTGCATCAGTAGGGGTACCGCAATAATGACTACACATGGAGGAAGGACCCCAAGTTCTCATGGAAGGATCCAAACAAGTTCTTGTAGGATCTAAATCAGTAGAATCAGCATAGGTCGGTGCAGTAGCAGTGCCCAGTGGCAGAAGAGAGCACTAATGATATCTTGAAAAAAATTGTGAAGCAAGATGACATGTTACTCAATAATGTTCAGTGGGACCTCCAGAACCACAGTGCGCAGATGCGAACTTTGACTACATTATCTTAGCTTGCAGTGGATGTGGCCGCATTGAAGAAACCGTCACAATAAGGATTTTTGGGAAATATGGATGCCCCAACTGGGAACCAACAAGTCAAGGCAGTGTTGCTAAGAAGAAGGAAGAAGACGTTGACTCCACAGCCTGTGGCTACTGAGGTGACCAAGTCGACTAACAGTGTAGATCCAGTGGTAGAGTTATTACAAGCAAAAAAAGAGGCAGGGACCACAACCGAGGAGCAGACGAAGGAGGCTGAGGTGGAGATTAGGATGTCTTATGTTCCACCTCATCAGTGGACACAGACAGTGTCGATCCCTTATCCTAATAGTCTGAAAGGTACAAAGATGGATCAACAGTTCAAGAAGTTTCTAAACAGTTTTTGAAAGCCTTCAGTGAACATTCCATTAGTAGATGCCATTGAGCAGATCCCATCCTATGGCAAGTTTTTGAAGGACATAATCAATAAGAAGAGGAAGATCCCAGATGCTGAGGTAGTGGTACTTAGAGAGAAAGTCAGTGCTTTCATTCTAGGTACATTGCCACCTAAGAGATAGGACCCTGGGTGCTTCAACATCACCTGCTATATTGGGAAGACCAAGTTTGGCGATGCACTGTGTGATTCAGGGGTGATTATCAATTTGATGTCTTTAACCATTTTTAAAAAGCTTGGCCTAAAGACATCTAGGAAGAGCATCTTGACTATACAATTGGCGAACAATTCTGTGGTAAGGACTTTTGGTATCTGTGAGGATTTGCTTGTAAAGGTGGATACATTTGTATTTCCCACAGATTTTGTGGTGATGGCAATGCAAGATGACCATGGCAACGAGCTTCTACTGGGAAGACCTTTCCAAGACATGACTGATATGATCTTGGAGATGGGTAGAGGTCGCTTAACCATGGGGATCAAGGATGACAGGTTTGAGATAAACATGTCAGATAACTCAAAGTCACCAGATGATCATGAGCAATGAAATGTGATGACACATAGGGACAACAACATTTATCTATTTTTGGGACAACCATTCTTGAATATGGCACATGTGATGACAAAGGTGGGTAGGGGTACGCTAGCCATGGACATCATGGAGAACACCAAGGTGGTCTCACTTGTCAAGGTGGTGGGATGCCCATATGATGAGCAAGAGGAGTTGATTTCTCCTACTCAACAGGATGACATGGAGGATTCTCTAGTCCAGATACATCCACAGCTACCTCTAGAGGCATACCTCATGAACATCATGGATGATTGCGTGAGTAGTCGGTCCTTGGAGGAGTGTGCAAGGCTACTGAAGGTCTTGTTGTGCTACTAGACATTTTGAGGACTTGGGACCATTGCCACCACCATTGGTCTCTTCACTTGTGAGCCTGTCGGAGCTAGAGCTCATGTCATTGCCCCCTCATCTCAAGTACATGTTTCTAGTGGATGAAGAAAAGCTACCGGTCATCATTTATTCATCATTGAGCGAGTCCAAGGAAGAGTAATTGATTTTCGTGCTTAAGTGCCACCGTGCATTCGGGTGGATGGTAGCTGACATCAAAGGAATCTCACCTACACTATGCCATCAAAAAATCCAGCTAGAGGAAGGAGCAAAGTCGGTCACACAGCCTCAACGTCACCTCAACCCCATCATGACAGAGGTAGTGAAGAAGGAAGTCATCAAGCTACTATCGGCAGGTATCATTTATGCTATTTCTGACTCTATGTGGGTAAGTCTGACACAGGTAGTACCTAAGAAGGGGGGAATCATTGTCACTAATAATTCATCTAATGAACAAATCACAACTGGATTAGTGATAGGATGGCGTGTTTGCATTGATTATAGGAGATTGAACACCGCTACACTAAAAGATCACTTTCTACTACCGTTTATCGATCACATTTTAGAGCGACTCTCTGGTCATTCCCACTTTTGCTTTTTAGACAGATATTTGAGATATAATCAGATTTCTATCAAACCTAAGGATCAGGAGAAGTCTACCTTCACCTGCCCTTATGGCATGTTTGCCTATCGTCGCATGCCATTCGGGTTGTGCAATGCGCCCACGACATTTTAGCGGTGTATTCTAGTGATTTTCTCAGATATGGTGGAGACGTGCCTCGAGGTTTTCATGGATGATTTTTTGGTCTATGGGGCATATTTTGACGAGTGCTTGCAAAATTTGGACAAGGTTTTACAAAGGTGTAAGGACACGCACCTAGTGATTAATTGAGGAAAATATCACATGATGGTTAGTGATGGGATTGTGCTAGGACACAAGGTGTCTAGCAAAGGATTGGAGGTAGATTCAGTTAATATAGAAGTGATTTCTAAACTTCCTCCACCATCTTCGGTGAAGGCAGTTCAAAGTTTTCTAGGCCACGCCGGGTTTTACCGTCAGTTTATCAAGGATTTTTCAAAGATCGCTAAACCATTATCTGAGCTTCTTGAAAAGAATGTGGAATTTAAGTTTGATGAAAAATGTTTTAGAGCATTTGAGATTTTGAAAGAGAAGCTAATATCTGCACCAGTTGTGCAGGTTATGGATTGGAGCCAACCATTTGAGTTGATGTGTGATGCATCAGATTACGTAGTAGGGGTTGTGTTAGGACAATGTCTCAACAAGGTCCCTACAGTCATTTATTACGCATCTGAAACTCTTACCGACGCACAATTGAATTACACCACCACAGAAAAAGAACTCTTGGCTATGGTTTTTGCTTTTGAAAAGTTTAGGTAATATCGTGTAGGAGCTAAAGTGGTGGTGTAGACGGATCATGCAGCCATCAAGTACTTGCTACAGAAGAAGGATGCCAAACCTAGACTCATCTGATGGATCCTTTTATTACAAGAGTTTTATATTGAGGTGAAAGACAAGGTCAGGATTGAGAATGTGGTGGTTGACCACCTATTTAGGCTAGAGAGGGTAGATGAGAAAGACCTTGGCATACCCATCCTAGAGACCTTTCCTGATGAACAATTATTTGCTCTTAATCATAAGGACCCTTGGTTTTCTCATATTGTGAATTATCTTGCTTGCAAGGAGTTGCCTAATGATTGGGGGTATCAACAAAAGAAGAATTTTTTCCATTCTCTGTGTTATTATTTTTGGGATGATCGTATCTTGTTGAGACAATGCAGGGATGGTATTTTGAGAAGATGTGTGCCAGACAGAGAGAGAGTATGAGAGTGTGTTGAAACACTCTCACACTCTACCTATAGGAGGGCACCATGCTAGTTCTAGGACAGCTGCAAAGGTTCTAGAAAGTGGTTTGTATTGGCCAACATTGTTTAAAGATGTATATGACTATGTGCGGAGGTGAGATGTGTGCCAATGGTCCGGTAACATATCCAAGCGACAGGAGATGCCCTTGAATGTGTTCCAAGAGGTAGAGGTTTTTGATTTGTGGGGGAATAGATTTTATGGGACCCTTTGTGTCCTCTAATTCCAACCTTTATATCTTGTTGGCCATTGACCATGTGCCAAAGTGGGTGGAAGCAATTCCAACCCGCACCAATGATGCCGCAGTTGTATGCAAATTTGTCAAAGAGCACATTTTTTGCAGGTTTGGAGTGCCTAGGATGATAATTAGCAATGGGGGAACTCATTTCACCAATCACATTTTTGGGGCACTCTTGAGCAAGTATGGAGTGATGCATCAGGTGGGTACACCCTATCACCCACAAACTCAAGGACAAGTAGAGATATCCAATAGTAGGAGCTACACCCTTGAGGGTAGTCTATGGACGGGCATGTCATCTTCCAGTGGAACTCGAGCATAAGTCCCATTGGGCATTGAGACGGCTTAATTTTGATCTTGATGAAGTGGGGAAGACAAGAATGTTGGAATTGAATGAACTTGCTCAAATAAGATTGAATGACTATGAAAATACTATATTGTACAAAGAAAGGACAAAGCAAATTTACGATCGGCATAGAGAGAGGAGAGTGTTCTATCTAAGAGAGAGTGTTCTGCTTTTCAATTCTAGATTCAAATTGCACCCTGGGAAACTTAGGTCTAGATGGAGTGGACCCTTTGTCGTAGATGAAGTGTTCCCACATGGGGCTGTGAGAATCAAGGAGGGTGTTACAACCCCAATTTTTGGGTTCCTTTGGTGAGGAATGTAATTTCTCACATTAAAGATATTAGAACAAATAATTTTTTTTGAATAAATGGATTTTGTTTACAATAGCCTTGATGATTGTGTTGCGGGCTTTATTGGCTATTGGGCCCAATAATAAGGAAATTCAATTAATAAATGAATAATTGAGTTTTTGAGAAAAGAGAGATGTGGAAACCTTTGGAAGGAAAAAGAACACAATCCAAGGATGGATTTCGTGCCTCTTGGGTTCCTTAGGTCTCAAGGAGTCCAAAGTTGCATAGAGAATGCAATAAGAAAAAGAAAAGACCAATTAAGTATTTCCTTGTTGAGAAAGAAATTGAAAATAATGATAAAATGTGGAAAATATGTGAAAAGAGGTATAATTAAGTTATCCTTGGTGGATTTTCGTATCCCAAGGATTCCTAATGATAAAAGGCATACCAATGAGGAAAATAAAAGAGAAATACAGAGAAATCCTCAAAGAGAGATATTTTAATGAGAAATAAACAACATAAGGTGAAATAATGCATTTAGATGCATCTAGAAGAATAATGAGTATCCAATAAAAAGGATTTCGAAATAATAGAGTTTCTTGGGATCCAAGGAGTCCCAATAAAGAGGAAAGAAAGAGAAAATACTAAAATTGTAAAATAAGGGATTAATGTGAGTATACAATCAATGTATTATGTGGTATTGCTAAAAATAAAGTAATTGCTATTAAAGGGAAATAGGATTTTGTTCCTATGGATTAAAAAGGGCAAGTATAAAGAAGATGAAAGAGGAATTTCGAATTCCTAATATCCATTTAATAGGGGATATTCAAAGGAAAAAGAGGAGAGAGAAAGTTTGCTTTCTAATGAAGGAATTGGATTCCTTTTGGGATAAGATCTTGCATCTTAGTGGATGCACGTCTTAGGGTGTGAAAACCCTCCCCTATATAATGGGTTGGCCTTCTGGTTCGAGTTCCAAAGAGATCTCACATGTATCTCTTCTCCTTCTTCGTCGTTCTTGGTTGCAAAACCATAGCATCGAGTGGTGCTTTCTCTGGAGCAACGAGGAAGTACGGAGTCATCTGGAGGACGGCTTGACATTCCTCGAAGACCTATGCATGATTGGACGATGCTCTCGAGTATCCAACTTCATGAGGTTGCCTGCGGCACACCTGCAACGCGGCTGCAACATGGCTGCGAGATCGTGAGTTGAAGAGCTTGCTCCCGGTCCTTATGGTCGTATCCAAGACAGCCTTGGTTGTGCAAGGGCACGTTGGAGGTAGGGGACCAGTCCCCAATGGCTACGGAGGTCCCAGGATAGGAGGAGAGGCCACGAGGTTCGCAGCTAGGGCGGCAGGTTGTGCTGTCGTGGGGAGGAAGACGACCATCGGGTCGTTGGACCATTATGCCTTTTTGTGGGCTGAAGCATCCACAACTTAACCGAGGGCGTTTCCATCTTTTCGAAATATTACCCAAAGCGGCCTCCAACGTTGCATGAAGCAGGCTACGTGGCGCCTCCTCATTGGCCACAGTAAGTTATTTTTGTTTAATTCGTATCTCAATAACCGTAGCTCGGATGGACGCGCTTTTACATGAATTTTGCTCAGAAAAATGAGGGGAATCCATTAAAAATATAATTGGAGTCTGATTATGCTTGCAATCTGAAAAGTAATGGAATTTATTAACTTTAATGTAATGATGATTAAAGAAACCCTAATTGGGAATGATTAATGTGATTAGTGGGGTTTAATTGATGGTTAAAGTTGATATTAACCTGTTAATCATAAAGAGATACGTAAAGATTGAAAAAGATGAATCTTGCACGTAATTAGTTGAATTGAAAGTTCATGTGCATGAATATGTTTTAATAAGCCTTGAAACCCTAATGTTGGTAATTAGGACTACTAATGGCTTTAATTATTTGATTTCATGTATAGAACTGAGTTTTCACGGTTATAATCTATTTCAAGCATTAAAGTTTCTAATTTGTGGATAAATACCCTAAATGTAGTAATTAGGGTTTTCTCATGAATAAAAGGTGGAATTAATGGCAAATTGATTTCATATGTGAATTGGACCATAATGAACTATGAATTGATGATAAATGCATATAATGATCTTGTCATGGATTAAAGGGATAAAAATAGTAGCTTTAATGTAAAAGAGGCTTAATGAGCTTAATTAATGGTTAATTATGCCTTTAATCCGGAATTAAGGATTAGATGTGAAAATAATTAGGTTTTGTGATCAATTGCATTAAATTAGGGTTTTAAATAGTAAAAGAAGAAGGGAAACCCTAATTGCAATAGAAACCCTAAAAGTGAATTAGAAACCCTAGGAAGCGAGGTAGGTTTAATGGATCTTCATGACATGAATGATAAAAAAGGGAATTGCGTGATTATTTCAGGATCTTGTTGAAAATGCTTGCTTGCTTGGATTCTTATTTGCATGGATATTTCTATTCAAATCGTCAGATCAGGTATGTGGTTAATTATGAATAACCGCCTTAGTTTCCCAAGGATTTTCCAGATGGTTAATCGCATTGAATGCAAATTATCAGCTTGGATGTTCATACTTGAAAACTATAAAGTCGCTATGATTATCACATTAATAATAAGAAGTATGGATTCTCGCACTTACATGCCACCCTGATGGATGATTCCAAAGGTCAGGCCCAGATGGGTAGACCAATGGACACCTTGAGTGGTGACCCCAGGCACCAAGCTCGGGAATGAGAAGGTGGCCTATGATATTGCATGACTAGTGGGCACCATGGGCGGTGACCCCCAGGGTCCAAGCTCAGGATTGAGAAGGTGGCCTTAAGTTATTGGAAAGGGAAACCCTAAGGTGGGTATGCCAGGGTTAGGGCAAAAGCGGTGGAGAATGTCATACTGAAAAGTGTAAATTGGTTTGTTTATTAACTTGATTGTGATAATTAGATTGTTATCCTTATGTGCAAACTTTTGGTTGTTCCCACATACCATTATATTTTGATATACTAACCGACGTTTTGTTTGTCGGTGTTTTAGGAACAACAATTGAAAGAACAAACAATAAAGTGACACATTGTGGAAATAAGAAATAAAGTGCAAGGAGGATTAGATAGAATAATTCAAGCTCTGGATAGATAGATTTCCAAAGTTTTCGAAGGTAAGTAAGGTTTTAATTTTATACCAAATTCCAGCTAGTTAGTAGAATTTCATAATTATTATTGATTATTTGTTGAACCTTTGATCCTGTTAGTTGAATAACGGATTTGACCTTCGGGTCTCCCTTAATTGGGGGTTATCGGGAGGCGGGGTCGTTACAATTGGTATCAGAGCATGGGTTCCTCACTTAATCTTTAATAATTATTAAATTTTACAAATTCCATAGAACTGAGGGAGTTATTAGAGGATTGTCTGAAAGATTGAGGTGTCTAGAAAAGGATCACGTCCGGGGGCTGGCAATATTTTCCTCCGCACCGCTAGTCGGAATACGAGGACTCCCGAATTGTGTGACTGCCTGGCCGATGTCTTAGGATATGACTTGAAATAAGATACCTTTAGGACTCTCTCATCTTGTTCATCCCTTCACAACTCAAATTCTGATAAGGACCTTAAGGATTAGGGTTTTCCTCTCTTCTCCTCACCCTCTTGAGGTATGGGTAAGGTTGATAAGGATTAAGGGATCCTCCATCAAATTAATGAAAAGCATGTAAATAAGATGTCATGGACATAAGCTTAATAGAGTAAGCGTAAAAGAATAGATGCATGCTTAGGTCATATGACACAAGTTATCATTGCCCTCAGGAGAGGCCTGAGGATAGACCTCTTGTTAGGAGGATGAGTAGAGAGGGTTAGTCTTGGAGGTAGAGACCTCCATTAAAGGTAGAAACCTAGCACATCCTTTGAGGATGATGGTAACCCTAACCCTAAGTGAAGGTTAGAGGGAGGGATGACATGATGAGTTAGATGTCATGGTTGACTAGATTTTTGGATGGACATGCCTTTGGATTTCCATACAAACCATGAGAAGTTGATGACCGAGTACCTTTGGCAACCCAACCCTGGAAAGGGTTGTGCATGTTTGAGCGAAGGATAGCTCCTTCATGGATAAGGTTAGAGAAGAACCTATAGAAACCTTATGAGCTGTTGCAAGTAGGATATAGCTTGCACCCAGAGTACATCAGTAGTATGAGTTGTAAGTTTAAACCGAGGCCAGAAGGACAGGATGGATGGCTTATGAGATAAGCATAAGGGGCTATGGATAATCATGAGCAAACATAAGGTTGAGCATAGGCTTCACCCACGTAGATTTATGCCTGCGAGCTTGATCCTTCATGGAGAGAGAACCTCTGGTAGTTTGGTTGGACGTGGAGTTAACTCTAGAGAGAGAAAGCAGGACTCAAGCAAGAGGGTTGGAAGCTTAGATTTTGAGACATGAGGAACAATGGAAGGTTGAGGATGATGCGACCTAAGTGGATGATAGTGATTGCCTCGTGCTTGATCCATGGAGGATGATTTTATCTTGGTGGTCTTAGGGGAACCAAACCCTAAAGAGAGGATGATGCTTCTGGAACCTATGTGCCAATGGTATAGGAGTTTACCTGCTGAGATGAGACAAAGAGTGCCTTAGACCCTGAGGAGGTTCAAGTAACTAGTTGTGGGGCTTTATACCTAGTTGGTTGTCCTTGACGAGGACTCAACTCTGAGGTGTTTCTCATATAAAAGGATCATGGGAGTACATGGAATACCTTGGACATGCTTGATTCGTGTTTGAGAGGTTGAGCATGTAGTTGGATATCCAAAAGTCAACCTAGGGTTCCTGGCCGAAGAAGGGAAGTGGTGTACCTAATGCTCATGATGAGAATTGAGTCTCTATAGTTTCGAGCATGGTACTCTTCCTGTATAGAGGAAAAGGAAACCCCTTAAGTTAAAGGTAGGTTTAATGAACCCCTCACAACTAAGTTGACCTAATGTTGAGGAAAGAGAACAAGTATGACCTAGCATGGTTTAATAGGTGACCTGCTTGTGCCTTAGTAGTTGTTGGGTTAGGCATGTTCATGTGAATGTAAACCCTAAGAACGGTTGTGACCTTGTTGTTAAGAGTTGTAGTTTCCTCCCATCCTGGGAGAGGGACCCTTTTAGTAGGGTGTATACCGGTTTTGCTGGTTTTGCGGTAACCTAAAGAAGTTTCATAGGATCTTGAGAAGCTAAGTGGAAAGTACATGGAATGAGAATGAACCTGTAGACCCATACATAACCATCTCTAAGTGCATGTGGATGTGTTACCATGGAGGTAACCGGTATGGGGCCTGACCAAGGTAGGCAGGTTGCCATGACCCCTATCAAGGGATGAAAGTCAGTCGAGAATGCAGAGAGAGATGATGAAGGCTTGGGTAAGGTTTTAAGTTGGACATGTACTATAATGGAATCCTAAGTCTATCCTAGGGTTAGGTGGGGATGAGACTGATGGAAGAAGGAGTTTCCTAATTCCCTAGTTGCACATGAACATAGGGTCGGGAGGTAACAGCTATCATTGTTTGAGGGCCATGGGTCAGGAGATTGATCACCTTCATAAACTCATGGGACCCAAAGGGCAGATGAGTAGGGCACTGTCTAGATGCATGAGGGAAGAGGGATGACCCCAAAAGTGTCGGCACCCTATAGACCTAGAGGAGATGACAAAGGATTGTGAGTGGATCCAAGTAGGTTCGAGACTAGTTTTCCATGGAGGAAGTTTTGATATCACGATGTTTGTGATGTAAAGACATGAGTTGCACGTTTCAACTTAGATTTGAAGGTGTACCGGCAAGGTGGGATGTACCATCTCTACTCTTGGAATGGGAAGAACTCTGTATTTGGATGGCCGCCAAATGCTTATTTCTTCTTGTTATGGGAGTGAGAGATAGGACAGTACACATGCCACACACCAAGGGTAAAGATGATGTGAGTTGGAATGTTGCTATAAGGAATGAGGACAGAGATGATAACATACCTTGATGGAGTGAGTGATACATGGATGGTTTACAAACTCTAAGAGGAATAGTGTAGTCATCTTATGAGGATGTTTTATCAAAAGCTATGTGGAATTTTCAAGGTAACCAAGGTTGAGGTTGATCACCATGAGGATGAGCTCAGAGTTTCTTGATGAAGACAAACTTAGAGTTTGAGATGAGATGACAAGTATAATGCATGGAGGTGTATGTCTTCGACATTACATAACACCTAAGGATAAGGAGTGGTAATGAATGCTCTAGTTGAAATATAGCTGCCTAGTTTAGCTAGAAGCTAGAAGAAGTTGAGGTTGTTAGGCTAACCTTAAGTTGAGAAAAAGAGATAAGTTTGGCTAACACTCAGATATAACGTGATCTATTGAACAAGATTAGTAGTTGTTTGGATAGCGAGCCTAGTCTTTGATGCAATGAAAGGATGGTTGTAGAACCTCAGATGTTCTTCTTTGGAAAGAAAAGTGATGAAACCCTGATGAGAGTGGCTTAGGGTTTCTAAGGTATCAAGCTTGAGGAATCATGACATGCAGGAGATCATGGTTTTAAGATCACCAAACACCGTGATACTACAAAGATAGTAAGTAATAGTAGCACTTCAGTTGATTGATGTGGAGTTGCATGTGACAGGTGGCCATGCAAGCCAGGGGTGAAGGACGAACACCAGTAACCTAGTGTATCCATATAGAGGATAAAAGAGTCCATGAGAGGGAATGGGAGTTCATCACTATGGATGTTGTGGTAAGTCTCCCTTTGACCCAGAAGGTCAAGATGCAATATAGGTTATGGTAGATCGCCTTACCTAGATAACATGAGAAAGAAAGGAGTATTGTCAAGGGGAAGATTTGGTTGAACTACTTAAGAGAGAAAGATGGTTCAACTACACCATGATGCAAGTTCTAAAGTTCTTGAGTATGACCTAAAGGTTCACTTCCATGAGGTGGGAGTAGATACATAAAGAACTCGATGATAGTATAGTTTATCATCCCTAACTAATGATTAGTTTGATCCAGACTAGAGGGTCTGATGAGAGCAAGTGTGCTTGTTCAGGGTGATACAAAGAGACATTTCATAAGATATGATGTTAACCACCATAGCCTTTATCGGGATGCAAGAAGGAGGTTGTATCAGTCACCGCTTCATTAAGATGATGTTGGTGAAGGAGGCCTCGCGAAGGTCAGAAAAGAACCACAATGTGTGCATATGAAGTTGCTTTGATCATGCAATGGCTGAGAGAGGGCCTAGTGGTGACATGAGTCACGAGCTGATGCAAAGCAGACTAACATGCAGTTCACTGTGGGAGAATATGTGATGTGAAAATCTGACCCCTCTAAGCTACAGCTGAGAAAGGTGAGTCCCCGATATATGGGTCCATTTGAGATGGATTGGTAGAGATGGTTGTGTTTAGCCTTGCCCCTCAGGATAACATGATATGTAATGTGTTCCATGAATCTGATCTAGAGCACTATGTGAGGTATCCAAGCCATGTGTTGAGCCCTGAACCTATTCAACTTTTGAGAGGCTGAAATGTCCTGAGTCACCTATGAGGGTATGATATACCAAGGTAAGAAAGAATTCAGATGCAAGAATATGAGATGATGAAGGTTCTTGGGAAGCACCATGGAAAGGGTGATGCCACATGGGATCCCTGATGGACGTATGAAAAACTTATCCTAAACGGTTTGTTTGCTTGATGGAATTTTGAGGGAAAAATTCTTATAAGAGGGGAAGGATGTTACAACCCCCGTTTTTGGGTTCCTTTGGTGAGGAATGTAATTTCTCACATTAAAGATATTGGAAAAAATAATTTGTTTTGAATAAATGGATTTTGTTTACAATAGCCTTGATGATTTTGTTGTGGGCTTTATTGGCTATTGGGCCCAATAATAAGGAAATTCAATTAATAAATGAATAATTGAGTTTTTGAGAAAAGAGAGATGTGGAAACCTTTGGATGGCAAAAGAACACAATCCAAGGATGGATTTCGTGCCTCTTGGGTTCCTTAGGTCTCAAGGAGTCCAAAGTTGCATAGAGAATGCAATAAGAAAAAGAAAAGACCAATTAAGTATTTCCTTGTTAAGAAAGAAATTGAAAATAATGATAAAATGTGGAAAATATGTGAAAAGAGGTATAATTAAGTTATCCTTGGTGGATTTTCGTATCCCAAGGATTCCTAATGATAAAAGGCATACCAATGAGGAAAATAAAAGAGAAATAAAGAGAAATCCTCAAAGAGAGATATTTTAATGAGAAATAAACAAGATAAAGTGAAATAATGCATTTAGATGCATCTAGAAGAATAATGAGTATCCAATAAAAAGGATTTCGAAATAATAGAGTTTCTTGGGATCCAAGGAGTCCCAATAAAGAGGAAAGAAAGATAAAATACTAAAATTGCAAAATAAGGGGTTAATTTGAGTATACAATCAATGTATTATGTGGTATTGCTAAAAATAAAGTAATTGCTATTAAAGGGAAATAGGATTTCGTTCCTATGGATTAAAAAGGGAAAGTATAAAGAAGATGAAAGAGGAATTTCGAATTCCTAATATCCATATAATAGGGGATATTCAACAGAAAAAGAGGAGAGAGAAAGTTTGCTTTCTAATGAAGGAATTGGATTCCTTTTGGGATAAGATCTTGCATCTTAGTGGATGCATGTCTTAGGGTACGAAAACCCTCCCCTATATAAGGGGTTGGCCTTTTGGTTCGAGTTCCAAAGAGATCTCACATGTATCTCTTCTCCTTCTTCGTCGTTGTTGGTTGCAAAACCCTAGCATCAAGTGGTGCTTTCTTTGGAGCAACGAGGAAGTACGGAGCCATCTGGAGGAAGGCATGACCGTTCCTCGAAGACTTGTGCATGACCGGATGATGCTCTCGAGCATCCAACTTCATGAGGTTGTCTGTGGCACACCTGCAGCGCAACTGCAACATGGCTACGAGATCGCGAGTTGAAGAGCTTGCTCTCGGTACTTATGACCGTATCAGAGACAGCCTTGGCTGCGCAAGGGCACGCCATAGGCAGGGGACCAGTCCCCAATGGCTGCGGAGGTCCCAGGATAGGAGGAGAGGCCACGAGGTTTGCGCTAGGGCGGCAGGTTGCGCTGTCGTGAGGAGGAAGACGACCACCGGGTCGTTGGACCATTATGCCCTTTCGCGGGCTTAAGCATCCACAACTTAACCGAGGGCAATTCTGTCTTTTCAAAATATTACCCAAAGCGGCCTCCAACGTTGCATGAAGTAGGCTACGTGGAGCCTCCTCATTGGCCCACAGTAAGTTATTTTTGTTTAATTCATATCTCAATAACCGTAGCTCGGATGGATGCGCTTTATACATGAATTTTGCTCAGAAAAATGAGGAGAATTAATTAAAAATATAATTGGATTCTGATTATGCTTGCAATCCGAAAAGTAATGGAAGTTATTAACTTTAATGTAATGATGATTAAAGAAACCCTAATTGGGAATGATTAATGTGATTAGTGGGGTTTAATTGATGGTTAAAGTTGATATTAACCTGTTAATCATAAAGAGATACGTAAAGATCAAAAAAGATGAATCTTGCATGTAATTAGTTTAATTGAAAGTTCATGTGCATGAATATGTTTTAATAAGCCTTGAAACCCTAATGTTGGTAATTAGGACTACTAATGGCTTTAATTATTTGATTTCATGTATAGAACTGAGTTTTCACGATTATAATCTATTTCAAGCATTAAAGTTTCTAATTTGTGGATAAATACCCTAAATGTAGTAATTAGGGTTTTCTCATGAATAAAAGGTGGAATTAATGGCAAATCGAGTTCATATGTGAATTGGACCATAATGAACTATGAATTGATGATAAATGCATATAATGATCTTGTCATGGATTAAAGGGATAAAAATAGTAGCTTTAATGTAAAAGAGGCTTAATGAGCTTAATTAATGGTTAATTATGCCTTTAATCTGGAATTAAGGATTAGATGTGGAAATAATTAGGGTTTGTGATCAATTGCATTAAATTAGGGTTTAAAATAGTAAAAGATGAAGGGAAACCCTAATTGCCATAGAAACCCTAAAAGTGAATTAGAAACCCGAGGAAGTGAGCTAGGTTTAATGGATCTGGATGACATGAATGATAAAAAGGGAATTACGTGATTATTTCAGGATCTTGTTGAAAATGCTTGCTTGTTTGGATTCTTATTTGCATGGATATTTCTGTTCAAATCGTCATATTAGGTATGTGGTTAATTATGAATAATCGCCTTAGTTTCCCGAGGATTTTCCGAATGGTTAATTGCATTGAATGCAAATTATCAGTTTGTATGTTCATACTTACAAACTATAAAGTCAACATGATTATCACATTAATAATAAGAAGTATGGATTCTCGCACTTACATGTCACCCTGATGGATGATGCCAAAGGTCAAGCCCAGATGGATAGACCAATGGACACCTTGAGTGGTGACCCCAGGCACCAAGCTCGAGAATGAGAAGGTGGCCTATGATATTGCATGACTAGTGGGCACCATGGGTGGTGACCCCCAGGCACTAAGCTCGGGATTGAGAAGGTGTCCTTAAGTCATTAGCAAAGGAAACCCTAAGGTGGGTATGCCAGGGTTAGGGCAAAAGCGATGGAGAATGTCGTACTGAAAAGTGTAAATTGGCTTGTTAATTAACTTGATTGTGATAATTAGATTGTCATCCTTATGTGAAAACTTTTGGTTGCTCCCACATACTAGTATATTTCGATATACTGATCGACGTTTTATTTGTCGGCGTTTTAGGAACAACAATTGAAAGAACAAACAGTAAAGCGACACATTGTGGAAATAAGAAATAAAGTGCAAGGAGGATTAGATAGAATAATTCAAGCTCTGGATAGATAGATTTCCAAAGTTTTTGAAGGTAAGTAAAGTTTTAATTTTATACCAAATTCCAGTTAGTTGGTTGAACTTCATAATTATTATTGATTATTTGTTGAACCTTTGATCCTGTTAATTGAATAACGGATTTGACCTTCGGGTCTCCCTTAATTGGGGGTTATCGGGAGGCGGGGTCGTTACAGAGGGGGAGAGAACTTTATTAGTGAATGGATAGAGATTGAAACACTACTTTGGGGAAGATTTAACTAGGAAAGAGGATGAGGTGAAACTCATCTCTCCCATTTGATCTTGAGCTTTGGATATGTCTAGCCTAGGACGTTAAATAAGGGCGCTTGCTGGGAGGCAACCCAATGTTTTGTATCTTTTTTACATTCTATTTGCTTTATTTTGATGCATTGGTACTTAGTTTTTGTAATTTTATTTAACAATGATACCCTGACCCATTTTTTGAGTATGTAGTTGTGCACAGGGTCAGTGCCACCGAGATCCAAAGTCAGTGGCACCGAAATTAGTTCAGACAAAAATCCAAACTCGCATTAGAAACTCGGTACCACCGAGCTTCTGAAGAAAGTGCAGAAATGACTGAGTTTTAACTGATAAGGCGTTGATTCCACCGACCCCCAAGTTGGTGGCACCGATGATCTGGGGCCAGTTTGGATGGTGAGTTCAGTGCACCAAAGGCAACACGAAGAGGAGTCAGTGCCACTGACTACTTGTCTCGGTGTCATTGACGGATGACATCAGCAATCTGAGTGTCGCGATCATCGACGGATCAAATGAACGAGCATCGACGATCGGTGACACCGATCTGTGGATAAGTCGGTACCACCGACACCCGAAGATCTGTGCAGTGTGGATGGAGCACTGACGGATGTTGATGCATCGACGCCACGGATTCCTACCAGGCTCGGTGCCACCGAGAGTGCAACAAACAGTCAGTCTGGCCTTATAAAAGGAAATGTGTGGAGTTCATTTTACTCACACCTTCAATATCTACTCCTCTCCCACTTGATCAAGAAGCACTACTGAGTATCTAAGACTGCTCCGAGCATCAAGATCTTGATCTTCTTCACCACTCCCTTCCTCATCAAAATGGTGAGAAGAGCCAGAGCTCCCGCTGGCCTCACACCCCGCCCAAGGATAGTGCATCCATCAACCAAGGCGAGGAAGGTGTATGAGGAGTTGGCCAAGAGGCCATTTGTCGTGACGAGATATGGCGATCGGAAATTAATAGAGGACATGGGCTTCATCGACAACATGGTGGCGGTGCGCGAAGGGAAGGAATTCACCGACAGGTCTTCCGACCCAATTTTCGGCGGGTGGCCCACGTACCAAGAGATAGTCCTCGAGTTCATGGCTTCTCTCGAGATCTGTGTGGTTCCCGACCTCAGCTGCCCAATGAGGAGTTAGTGGAAGGAGGGGAGAGTCAACTTTCACCTCTATAATGTAAATCCCTCAATGACCCTCTGTGCCTTCAACTCCATTGATGGTTGGCCCCACTCCGACATTTGCTAACCAGAGAACATCAACTACAACAACATCTGGGCAGACTTTGTCACTGTACCAGCCAGTTAGAGGATTAGCTTTCACCATAGCTCCCTCTCTGATTTTGAGCATCCATTTGTCTGATTTCTGCATCGGATGCTCACCAACACCCTCTTCGCCAAGTCTACACAGGGGCAGGCGAAGGCTCAATAGGCAAACTTATTCTTCCTCTACCAACTACTCGAGAAGAAGTCGGTCAATTTTGGAGCTTTATTCCTCAACCATGTGATGACGACAAAGAGGAATGTGAAGAGGAACGGTCCACTTCTTTTTGGGGGACTCATCACCCCAATCGCGCTACCCCTCAGACTGGACCTCTCCACATTAGAGCCGATGTAGTCTCAACTGTGAGTCGAACGCAACCACTTTAGGGCCGCCAACCTGATCCACGTCCACCACCACACCATCTTCACGATTTTCACAGTTGTGAAGACATTCCATGAGTGGAAAATCCCTGACCCAGCCTTCACCACCAAGGATGTGGACCACTACAGGTGACCAATCACAGAAGCAGAGGAAGTATCTTCAGATGATGACAGAGATGAGGAAGAGGAGGAGCATTGCAGAGACAATGATGAGGTGAAGGACACCACTCCCATCACTCACCGCGTTGCTCTGAGGAAGCATCCACGACACTATGGGCCCTCCACATCTTCCGCCCCGCAGATGAGTTGCATATAGGAATAAAGTCCTATAATAGAGAAGAAAGAGAGTTACATAAATTCCTTAGATAATAGTACAACTTCCTCCAAGAAAACAAGCTCCAAAGCAAGAAGGAAACCCTAGATTTGATCTCCTCCATGACCAATATAGTCACCATCTCAAAATATAAGATAATATCCAAGGTTAAAGGGAAAGAAAGGGAACCAAAACCCCAAGGTCGAAGGAACAAAAGAGGGAAAATTGGGAGGAGCTTCTCCACTCAACTTGAACACTACCTTGGTAATACCAAGGATTCGTCTCAAAAGTACCCCCATCCCAAGACAAGCACTGCCATGGAGGACCATGGGTTTGTCCAAGAGAAGAGGAAGAGAGGTAGGGTTCCAAAGAAAGTGAGATTAAGAGGTGTAACACCTACCAAAGAACAACAAGGAAGAGCTTCTCTAAGATTAGATCACCACATGTAAGAGATCTCGGTCACAAGCACCAAGGATGAGCTCCTTCACACCACCAAGAACACAAGGGTTAAGAAGGAAGAAGTCTAAAAGAGATACTTTTATGTGTAGGAGAGAGTTTATATACTTAGAAGCATGAGAGAGATGGAAGGGTTGCAGTGTCATACACCTAAGTGCCACATGTTCACCAAAGAACCAACATGCAACCACTAAAATCATACATGCAAGATAGGTCATGAAAAAATAGGTGAACTAGAGACCTCAAGGGTTCATGGTCGTAGAGAACCAAGTGCCCATAAGAGTTCATGTCATAGAGAAGCAAGGGACCACAAGAAACCCTAGGTCAAGTGACCAAAAGAGAGGGTGAGAGCCCATGTGATCAAAGGGACTTCATCAAACACTCAAAGACTCATTTGACCAAAGAGAATCATCAAGGAAAACCAAGGATGGTTGAAGGAAAAGAAAGAACAATAAATGATCAACACAAAGGTCAAGCATCCACAGAGGTCATCAAGTAAACCCTAGAAGCAACACTCAACATATCACCTTATCTCTCCCATCAAACAAAATCATAACAAGGCCCCCCAAGGCACCATACTCTCTATCATGATGCCAAGGTATAAAAGTTACATTGTACATGTGAAAAATTGCAAGATAATCCCTCAACATGGTTAAATTGAAACTAGGTCCAAACAAGCACATACAAAGCAAAACTAGATCAAACATTATCCTAACTGGAGCAAACTAAAAACACAAGCATGTCACATGTTATTAAATAGTCTCAAGAGATTAGATTAAATTTTAATGATCTTATCAACCAAAGAAAACAAGGTTAGCCCAAAAGCTAGGTTTTGGGTCTTACAACCATAAACCCCTAATAAGGATTTTGCCCCCAAAATTCTACACAAACAGAGATGGGTATTTCCTACACATATCTTCCTCAAGCTCTGATGTGGCTTCCTCAAATCCAAAGTGATGTCACAAAACCTTAACCAACATGATATCCTTTTTCTTCAACTTCTTGATCCTCCTATCTAGGGTCAACATAGGATCTTCTAGATAAGATATGTACTCATCAAGCTCCACCTCCAGTGGCTGCAAAACCAACTCTGAATTAGGGAGGCAATTCCTCAACATGGACATGTGAAACATTGGATGCAATTTGTGCAACTTAGGTGGAAAATCCAACTTATAATCCACCTTCCCAACATGTTCCACCACAGGGTAAGACTCCATGTACCTGGGAGCCAACTTACCCTTCTTCCCAAACCTCAAAACACCTTTCCAAGAAGAGACCTTGAGATACACTCTTTCCCCCACTTGGAACTCCAACGATCTATGCCGGTTATCTTCATATGACTTCTGCCTATCCTAGGCTGCTTTCAATTGTTGTTGAATCACTTTGATCTTTTTTGTCATCTGCTACACAAGCTCAGGACCTACAAGCTGGTATTCACCTATCCCATACCAACATAATAGAGATATGCAATGTCTCCCATACAATGCTTCATAAGGTGCCATATCAATGCTCCTCTAATAATTGTTATTATAAGAAAACACTATCAAACTAAGGTGGACATCCCAACTGCCCAAAAACTATAAGACACAAGCTCTCAGCAAGTCCTCCAAAGTCTGTATCGTCCTCTCAAACTACCCGTTTGTCTGTGGGTGAAATGCAGTCCTAAATCTCAACTACTTACCCAAAGCTATGTGCAAGCGCTTCCAAAAGCAACTAGTGAACTGAGGACTTCTATCAAATATGATGTTAGTTGGGACACCATGCAAATAAACAATCTCATAAACATATAAATAAGCATGCTTCTCTGGTGTATATGTTGTCTTTACTGGAAAAAAAGTGTGCTGACTTGGTTAACCTGTCAACGATTACCCAAATGGAATGATGACCTTTGGCTATCCTAGGAAAACAAACCATAAAGTCCATCATAACATGATCCCATTTCCTCTATGGTATGTGTAATGGGTGCAACGTCCCTCCAGAATTCTGATTCTCTTCTTTAACCTATTGACACACTACACACTTTGCAACAAACTTTGCCACATCATGCTTTAAACTAGGCCACCAATATAGATCTTTAAGTTTATCGTACATCTTGTTTCTACTCTGATGCATATAATACATCAAAGAGTGATCCTCTTCCAAAACCATATTCCCAAGATTATCAACATCAGGAACCACAACTCTTCTATGGTAACATACTGTCCCATCTACTGCCTTATGAAAACCATCACACTTCTCACTTCCGAACTCTAATTGGATCTATTATATCATAGTGCCACTCTAATGTATGTCTCTAATCTACTGCCTCAACGCATGCTTCACTTGAAACTATGCCAGAAAACCTGCCAACGGGGAGACTTCTGATTTCACATTCATCTGACACAAGGAAACCAACATGTCTCTATTATGGCACACCAAGGAACATAAATGTGCCTTATCTTCAGATGATGATGATGAAAACTTCATGTTCAAGGATTCTACCATAGTATTTGCCTTCCCTATATGGTAATCAATAGTGCAGTCCTAGTCCTTGATTAACTCCATCTAGTGTCTTTGTCGCATATTCAACTACTGATGTGAAAAGATGTACTTTAAATTCTTGTGATATGTGATGATATGACACTTCTCACAGTAAAGGTAATATCTCCAGATCTTCAAGGCATGAACCACTAGATCTAGATCTAGATCATGGGTGGGATAGTTATCATCATGTTTCTTCAAGTTTCGTGATACAAAAGAGATTACATTTTAATCCTACATTAGCACACATCCCAAACCATTCCTCGAAGCATCACAAAAGACAATATAGCCTTTTCCCTACTCTGGCAACACTAGCACTGGTGCACTAGTTAGCTTCTCCATTAACGATTGGTAGGCACACTAACACCTATCATCCGAAGCAAAAGGCACATCTTTCCTTGTCAGCTTTGTTACGGGTAACACCATTGAGATGAAATTCTTGATGAACCTCCTATAATAGCCTACCAAACCTAGAAAACTGTGAATTTCTATAAGAGTCTTTTTTCTACTCCCAGTCTATCATAGATTCAACCTTCTTGGGGTCCACACAAACACCCTCAGCAGATATCACATGTCATGGGAAGGACACCTCCTTCAGCCAGAACTCACACTTGTTGAACTTAGCATAAAGTTGATGTTGCCTCAATAACGTCAATGTCTGACGCATATGTTGTTCATGTTGTTGACTGTCTCTAGAATATATCAAAATATCATCTATAAAAACCACCACGAACTGGTCTAGATACGACTGAAACACCATGTTCATCAAGTCCATAAACATTGGTAGTGCATTGGTTAATCCAAACGACATAACCATGAACATGTAGTTACCATACCTTGTCATATAATTTGACTTTGGTATGCCATCCTCCTTGATTTGCAATTGGTGATGTCCTGAACTTAGGTCTATCTTACAGAAGATTTTACCACCTCATAATTGGAAAAATAGATCATCAATATGTGGAAAGGGATACTTTTTCTTTATCAGTACCTTGTTCAATTGTTTGTAATCAATGCACATCCCCATAGATCCATCTTTCTTCTATACAAACAACATCGTACCACACCAAGGTGAAGTGCTTGATCTGATATACCTTTCTCAAGTAGTTTTTGTAACTATTTCTTCAACTCTATCATCTTTATTGGTGTCATCTGATACGGAGTTTGTGCTATCGGCTGCATGTCAGGTATTATATTGATTTCAAAATCAATCTCTCAAACTGGAAGAACACCTAGAAACTCATCAGAAAACACATCCTTGAACTCATAGACAATTTGCACCTCCTAGATACTCGGACTCCTCACCTTGGTGTCCACCACATGTGCCAATAATGCAACACATACTTGCCTCATCATCTTCTTTGCCACCAATGCTGACACCAGACACATCAGAAGAATCTTCCTATCTCCCTAGAAGATCCACGTCACACCACCATCGACAAGTGCACCACTTTGGAACTACAATACAAGACCACATGATACTTTGCTAAGGTTTCCATTCCAAGGATCACATAGAATCCATGCATGTCATGTGGTATGAGATCCACTTGAGTTCTATGTCCTGAGAAAGAAAGACACAGGAAGGACACACCTCCCACATCTCGGTGGAACCCACTAACTGGGTTTCTAAATGATGTCTATCACGCCTATGGGTAACATGCAAAGAACAACTTTCAACCACTTCTCGAGTGATTAAAGTGTGTGTAGCACCCAGGTCAACTAAAATAGATATAAAGCAAAAAGAAGACAAATCAGAACAAAATAAATCCATCTGACATGTCACAACTAGTAGGTTGACCACTCCTTCTGGCTGACTCATGGCATAGAATCAAGAGGTTGCATGTTGTTGTTCCCTTCCTCTACTAGCTTTCCCAAAAGAACTTGCTTGTGACACCTATCCACATCCTCTGCCACTACCATTGCCACTACCAAACTACTGTCGTTGCAAGCCCTACTAACTTTTCCTTGGCTGTTGGGTCTCCTCTTCATCTCTCATAGGGCAATACGGTCTTGTATGCCCAGTATGTACACATCTATAACAAGACGGCCATGTCACAAACAATGATGCAAAACTATGGGCTCTTGTAGGTGGAAAACTATGTCCTCCACCTCTTCTTGGTGACCACTGTGACTGACTCGCCGATTTCTTCTATGACGATGGTGCTGAAAACCTAGACTTCTTAAAGCCTCCAAATGACTGCCCCTGGTACTGTGTAGGCATCTTCTTGTCCTTCATGTCATGCTTCTCAACAATCAATCTTTCTATCCTCCTAACTGACTCTATGAATGTGGCAAACTTCTCACGGTTCTATAAAGAAGATGTTGGTGTTGGTAGCTCAATACTCAAACCCTTCTCAAAATGTCTGATACTCTCCTCATCTATTGTTTCCATATGAGAAAAACAAACGTAACAACTCTATCAACTTTGCCTCTTATTTGTTGATTGACATAGATCCCTTTTGAATCATCTCGAACTGTAATATTTTCTCATCCAAGTAGGTTCGAGGGAAATATTGACTGAAGAACTCATGTCAGAACTCTTCCCAACTGATAGAAGAACCATGCCTCTTCTCCTCCTCAATGGCCCACCAATGGACAATTCTCCCTTTCAAAAGATACGCAGCATGCTTCACTGTGTTTGTCTTGGGAATGTTGAGGATCTTGAAGGCCTTCTCCAACTCTGTCAACCAAAGGTCAGCATCCGTCAGGTCTATTGTACCAACATAATCCACAGCCCCAACTCACCTTAAACTTTTGAAGGTCTTCCTAGAACCTGGAGATGCCACATTGGGGATTGCTGCTCTCGTTTGAGGAATAGGCATTCTAACCGCCATATGTGTAATCGTGGACATAAATTGTCCAAACATGGACTGGAAAGCGGTATTGGCCACCACATCATGGTTTAACTGGGGCATCTCAAGCACATCATCCACCCTCTCCTGCCTCCTTGTACCACCTCTATGTGCAGCAACACTACTCCCGACAGCATGTTGTTTGTGTTCTCCAGCCATCATCTTTTCTCTTCTTCTTCTTCTGCATAAGAAAAAGTTACCATTAACAAACTTGAGGACACTAGAACAAACACAAACCCTAGTATTATGTCCCTGTAAACTCCGTGAACCTAAGGATCTAATACCAACCTTTAACTATGAAACCTGATTTGCCACGGGGGCGAGATTACTCAAAACATGTGGAATTAACAATAATTGACTAGGTGACCAGAAAACATAGGAAATTAAAGTTGTTTCACAAATACACCTCAAGTGGAAAGATATCACATCAGAGTCCACAAAAGCCACATGTATACATATAAAACCTACCAAAATATTATTGCATAGCATCATTCACTGGTTTTCTAGTCACATCCTATTACATAAGTTAACTAATTACATATGCATACATGCCATATATGTACAACAAGGCATGAAGCCAAAACTTCATCTCAATATACAACATTTACAAAACTCCCCCCCAATGACATCAGAGTATAGGGACGACACATAGGAATCTACTACAAAATACAAGCAGCATATCCAATCTTTCAACAACTACTACTCTTCTTGCTACTCAACCTCAGATGCACGATCTCTACCTCTATATGCTCGACCACCTAAAAGATGTGGAAACCCACGGGGTGAGACCAAATGTCGCAGCAAGAGATATAACTCTCTGACAACGTCTATTAAAAGAACAATCATATAACATACTTAACATGTTGATTAGATTCAGCTAAACAATATGTGTTAAAGTGATAAAGCAGATTATGCAATGTAGGAAATCACCACTAAGTAGAAGAAAAAATAATATTTTAAGAAGGAATATGAATAATATGTATAATAGTTAATTTCTCTTACCACATTATATAATAAGAAATTAGTACAAAGATAAGGCAAGGGATCAACCAATGTGAAGCGTATTTGACCCTAAGCATAATATATTACACACCTGTATTGTGCCTTTAATTGTCCCCTGAGGATTTGAGTTGTACCACCCAAATCCAACCGACCACTACAAAGTCAAAATTGGGGCCATACAAGGTCAATGGAAGAGTCAGAATCCACAACCTCCCCAATACCTCTTAGTCATTACATGAGAAACACAGAAGAGACACATCAGTCAACTACAAATAGTGACATATAGTCAAGCTAAAGGATTGGCTCACACATGGACATCCATATAAAAACACCTACCCTACCTTAGTACAGGTCATGACACTAAAAGAATAGGCTCACGCATGGCCGTTCTTATAAAGAGGTTTCACATGCAGTTACATTGATGCCTATCACATATCACAAGGAGAACAACTCACACATGGCCATCTCACACAACTTATAATTGTAGACGCAAGGATATACTCGACTTGCACCCTTGTATATTTAAAAGTATGCGCTCTGACTTTCCCAATGAAATGAGTCATTTCACCATCTAGCAATAAAACTAACACTAGAATGGATCTATGGCACATGGCACCTGCATGATGAAGGCTTTACATTATTATTTATGCCAATTGGATGAATTAAGGCTTTATAATACAAGTGGACATCCAAAACCCTAATTCAATCTAGCAAGCTTAGCTATGAAACAACTTCAGAAGATATAAACTGTATAAGGTGTGAACTTGTCACATCATCACATGATACTCATAGCGCTGCCATTCACAAGGCCATCACCAAATCCACACAACCATATAAGGCTACCACCAATATCACATCACTATGGGATATCAATCCCTTAATCTCATAACTAGAGGGTATCAACTCACAATAGGCATTAATCCTTCACCAGGTCATAGGACCCATCACATCAATATGATCTCATCATGTTTCATCAAGGCTCATAGCCATTACCTATATCATATTATCACCATCGTAGCATACAAAAGCTATGACATTCATCACATACATGGTTAGAATCATACCAATAGGAGAGATAAAAAGTAATCACATGCCATTCATCCAATGATCTCAACAAGTGTTGAAAGACAACGCGCGTCACCCCCTAGGGTTTGCGCCGCGCTCTGGCGATCTGCAGAGATGATTGATGACCTCGCCAGAGAGGGGAGTCCCTCCCCTCTCTACAATTGTCATGACCTCGGAGGAAGGGTATGTTTCCCCCCAATCTAGGCCCTTCACCAGGAAGTCCTGGAATCAAATCCTGGGCGGCACTAGTTCCTTTGAAGAACACGGCTATGACCCGCCGGAGAAGGTTGATGGGAAATGGTTCGTCACCATCGACGATCCAACCTATGAGGCCATGGAAAAGTGTTGGGAACACACTTCCATATTATACGTTATGGGGAAACGACCATATTACTTTCATCTTCTAGCTTGGATGCGTCGAATATGGAAACCCAAGGGCGGGTTTGATCTTTACTCCAAGCCCGACAAGTTCTTCCTGCTTAGGTTTAACTCGGCTGAAGATAAGCTAAGCGCCATTAACAGCGGACTGCGATGGTTTGATAACCGGCTCATAGTTGTCAAGGATTATAAGACGGGTGACGATCTACATAAGGATTTCTTTAGTTCCATTCCTCTTTGGATTGGTATCCCAAGCATGGGCAGAAATTGGTCACTGAGAGCAGTTGTGATTGTAGCCAGCGGCATGGGTAAACTATTGAGGTTTGATTATAAGTCGATTGGCATGGAATCACTTGGTGAGGCACGAGCGCTCGTGGAGGTGGAAGCCGATGAGGAACCCCCTACGGAGATCTGGGTTAACATGCCGCGTCAAGAACATGTTGCTGTCAAGATCCATTATGAATATATTTCTAAAAGATGCATGGAGTGCAAGGTCTTTGGGCACGATGACTGCGATTGTCCGATCAATCCCAAGGTCGTTGTTGATGAACCTGCTCCAAAACCAGCGCATGTGCGGCAGTTCATGAACAGGAAGGGCAAAGCGGTGGTGACTGATGATGTTGTGGTAGGGGACGAGGTTTAGAAAAATATGACTCACTCCAGTAATAGATTTGCAGTGCTTACTGACTCCAGTGTTGAAGCCTCCTCCTTGGGCGGTTCTGTGGGTGGTGAAGGTGCCCCTGTTGTAGACTTGGGTGTCGATAACTCGACTGTATATGTGACTCCTATCTGCAACTCGGGTGGGGATGATGTTGCTTCTCCGTCAGGCAACGGTCCGGTGGTTTCTGCTGCTTCTCCGTCAGGCGACACTTCGGTGGTTGCCACTGGGGGTGGAGTTGCTGATAAGAGTGTCTTGTACGGTGATGCAATGGCTGTTGTTGGGGAGGGGGATGGCACCTCCGCAGAGACATCCTACGTTACTGATGTTGTGGCTGTTACTGCCACGGATGCTAGAGGTTCGTTGCCTAGCAATGGTGGTAGTGCTAACAGTGTTGTTGGTGCTGCCGAGTGCAACAATGGTGGTGGTGGTCCGAAGGCAAGCTCTGATGCTTCTACCCCAACCAAGTCGAATACTTCTTCTTCGTCCAAAAATTTGAAGGCTTCTAAAGGTGACGGGTCTTGCAGGACATGATCCTCTTCTAGGGGTCTTTAATGACCTTTCTAATGACCAGTGTCTGTGGATCGGGGAAGCCACGTAAAAAGAAGGAAGTAAGAAGGACTATCCTAGATAATAAAGCTACTATGTCTGTCCTCGTTGAAACTAAAATAAAAAATCATATGATCCATACTTTTGATCGCATGTTCCCTAAAGGGTGGCTTTGGGTATGTAACCATATGCATGATCCTAATGCACATATATATATTGGCTGGAATCCCAACTGCTGGGATACTTGTATGACTGAGATGGATGATTAGCATGTCACAATGAAGTGCACAAACAAAGGTGGTCTTCACATATATGTTACTGCCATATATGCTAGGAATTATGTTGATGAACGCTCGACTTTGTGGGATACTCTGGATAGAATTGCTGGTATCATTGATGATGCTTGGCTTATCACTGGCGATTTCAATAACATCAGGAAACAAGAAGAAAAAGTGGGAGGTCAGGAGGTTCCCTCCTCCATCATTAGCTCGTTCAATGCTGCCCTAGATAATGTTGGTCTCACCGAATTACCTATCATTGGTAAAGAGGTGTACACGTGGCATAACAAACAAGGCATTGCTAAAAGAGTTTCTTGTAAACTTGATAGACCCTTTGTCCATGATGCATGGATTACTAAATTCCCTGGTTCCAAAACTAAGTTCGTCACTTGCTGCTATTCTGATCATTGTGCCTTGAACATCAATATGAAGTCTATTCCTTTCAAGAAGAAACCTTTTCGATTTCTCAACTTCTGGATGGACTGGGAGGGTTGTCGGGACATCATTAAAGATACATGGGCTATTGAAGTCATTGGCAATCCTCTGTATCAATTCTGTCATAAGCTCAAACTTATCAAAGACAAGTTGAAGTCATGGTCCAAAAAATATGTCAATCTCAAAAATATGATTGCTAAGGAAAGAATGGAGCTTGATGATATCTCTGCTTTTTTACATAGAAGTCCTCTTGACTCTGATCTTATTCTCGCTGGAAAAAAACTCTTGCAAGATTGGATGTCCTTCTTAAAGCTGAAGAGGTCTATTTTTGGCAACGCAGCAGGATGGAGTGGCTTTCCAATGGTGATAGGAATACCAAAGTTTATCATACCATTGTTAAGAAGAGGGATGTTATTAATTCTATCATTGAGCTCTTTGATTCACAAGGTAATCTTTTACAGGATAGTGATGTCATTGCGAATGATATTGTCAACTTTTTTGAGCAACTCTATAATCAACCTCAAGTTGCAACAAACTCTTGTATCCCGGACTGGATTCCTCTTATCTCCGACAACGACAATGACATGCTTTGTTCTACACCTAGTTTGAATGAGGTTCGTGATGCTTCATGGAGCATAGGGCCTAGTAAAAGCCCGGGCCCAGATGGTTTCAATGGTTGTTTCTATAGATAAAACTGGGATATCATTTGTGATGATCTCCATAAATCCACCAAGTGGATTTTTGAAGGTGGTAACATGGTGAGGCAAGTCAGCCATGTATTCCTTGATCTCATTCCTAAGAAGAACATGGTCTCTTCTCCTACTGACTACAGGCCTATTTCTTATTGCTCCATGTTGTAAAAAGTCATTGCCAAAGTCATATCTAAAAGGCTAGCCACTCTTTTGCCGAATATTGTCTCTCCTTTCCAGGGTGCTTTTGTTAAAGGAAGAAGCATAGAGGATCGCTCTCTCCTTGCGGCTGAGTTTACTCTTAAATTCAACCGCAATATCAGCCCTCCTGCTGCTTGCATTAAGTTGGATATCACAAAGGCTTTTGACTCCATTCGCTGGTCTTATTTATGGGATTGTCTCGTTGGACTTGGTTTCAATGATAAGTTCATCTCCATTCTTAAGCAATGTGTGGAAACTCCTTCTTTCTCTCTCTTGTTGAATGGTTCTTCTGTGGGGTTTTTCAAAAGCTCCAATGGGCTTAGGCAAGGGGATCCTTTGTCTCCCTTACTCTTTGTGCTGGCTATGGAAGGATTCAATATATGCATTGAGGTGGCTTATGACAACAAGCTTATTCACAGCTATCCTATCAATAGAACCAAAGCTCTTAGCCATCTTCTGTTTGCGGATGACGTTCTTCTTTTTTCTGAAGGTCGTACGCGCAGCCTTGTCAACCTCAAGAAAATTTTGCATGATTTTGGAACAACATCTGGCATGAAATGTAATCCAAATAAAACCCACATTTTTCTATCTTCTTCATGCCGTAACAAAGATGCCTTGATTAATTGCTTGGGTATGCAGCACGGTTCATGGCCAACAAAGTACCTCAGGTTCCCTATTGCAGGCAGTAATCTTAGGAGGTAACACTAGCATGAATGTTTGGACAAACTGAGAGACATGATACAAAGATGGTCTGGTTCTAAAATCTCTATGGTGGGTTGCATTGTTCTCATCAAACATTGTGCTATGGGTTTGATTAGCTATTGGCTTCGTATGGGTGATATTCCTCCTACTGTGCTATTTAGGATGGAGTTTCTTCTCTTTGACTTCTTATGGGGTAGTTCCATGCATCCCTCATGTTGGGATCGTCTGGCCTACCCTTTATCTGAAGGTGGTCTTAGTTTCAAAAGACTAGAGGAACTAGCTGATTTCTACACTATGCGACACATTAAAAGGTTCACTCAAAAATAATGCATATGGAGCACATGGATGTCTTGTAGATATGGTGATTCTCTAGTTGCGACATCTAGTTGTGGCTCTACTTGTCACAAATGCATGGTTGCACTTTGGCCTTCCTTTTCTTTGTGGGTGGACAGGGATCTCTAGGACTCTTGCAGACAACGTAGACCATCGGAGAAGGTTTTTGAGAATATATGGTCCTCCAAGCACTATCCAAGGTGGAGCCTTACTTGCTTTAGAGCTCTTACCAATGTCCTTCCCACTTTGGAAAAAATCAGCTCATGGTCGGGGGCTCCTGTCCCTGCTTGCTTATTGTGTGGTTTACACAATGACTCGGTCTCACATTTGTTTGATGGCTGCAAATTTTGGAGATATATTTGGGGTCGATCATAGCTTAAACTTAACATCAGATCTTCTTATTCTCTTTACGAATGCCTTTCTGATATCGGCAAGAGATCCAAACATGCTAAAATCATTGAACTTTGGGCTATCACTGGAGTTGTTCACCTTGTTTGGGTTGAATGCAACAACAGGCTACATAATGGTGGCATTTTAGACTTCGTTGTCATCTTCAATCGCCTTGCTTTAGAAATCAAAAGAATGTATTTTGCATTTAAATCAAGTTTTGATTTTCCACCTTTAATTGCTAAGAATTGGGATCTGTTGTAACCAATTCCTAGGAGCTTGTAGTCACATGTTAGGGTGTGACTTGTAACTTTGTCCCCCTTTTGTGGGTTTTTGGAATATACTTACCCAATTTTCCCAAAAAAATGATCTCAACAAGCATAGCATACCCTGAGATTTGGGTTAGAGTTCACTTGTATATATGGTTAGGGTTTTACATTCTGACATCATCATCAAACCCTAAGTATCTCACCTTCCCACCTTGTTGGAACATGTGGGTCAACCACTAACATCAAGGAAACCCTTATCATCAACACATGTCATTACCCTTCATCAGCTGACTAAGGCATCAAGTCACCAACCATGTGATTGAAGAGAGAGAGATAAACATTAGGGTCAAATAAAAAATAATCATGGTCGAATAAACATTTCTATGGTCAAAGACCATAGTCCAACCAAGCGTTCAAATAAAATCACACATCCAAGTGACCAAGGAGAAACCAACCACTTTTAGCGATCAACCACCACCAGGTCAACTACCAAGGCACAACCCAAGTCCATCCAATAAAAGGGAACTCAACTCATTCATGCAACAAAGTCACATCAAACCAAATGATCGAATGGAAGCAACTAGGCCAAAGGTTAAAGGGGAAAAACCAAAGCAAACGACCAAAGACCAAAGGGTCATCCAAGTGACTAAAACCAAAGATACCATCTCATGAGACCATATCAAAGGAGCTACTTCATTCGACCAAACTCAAAGCAAACCCTCATAACAAGATACACCACAAGAAGTACGTTTTAGAGAGAGGAAAACTTCATCAAAATAGAGATCAACATCTTGAAGACTAAACTCTTGAGAAAGAGAGCTCATTAGGGCAAGGGTCATGCTTAAAATCCTAAAATTGAGCATTCCACGTGATCAACGTCATAACCATGACTAGGTAAACGAAAATCCAAGAAACTTAACACATGAAAACTGACCCAAAACTCCACCTCATACTAGGTAACTGAACCTAGACTAGGATAAAAAAAGCAAGGTTTAGTTGCATGCAAAACCACCATCATCACCTTCCACTAAAGTTCAGCCACCTGAATTCGGGTTTAGACAAAGAAGCAAGTGCATGCAAGATCATTATAGAAACTTAAATATAATCAAGGTATCATTGTACACAGCAAGGAATTACATTTTAGAATGAGTTTCATGTAGTATTAAAGTTTTATAATACAGAAGGAAGAGAGTTATGTAACCCGCCTTATATGATAGTGTAACTTCCTCCAAGCAAACAAGCTCCAAAGCAAGAAGGAAACCCTAGCTTTGATCTCCTCCACTACAAAGATAGTTAGCACCTCAAAAGAGAATAGAAAACCCTAGGTTAAAGGGCAAGAAAGGGAACCAAACCCCCAAGGCCAAAAGAATAAAAGAGGGGAAAGGAAGAGAAGCTTCTCCACTCAATTTGAACACTACCTTGATAATACCAAGGGTTCAGATCAAGAGATAGGAGTACCCCCATCCCCAAGAAAAGAACCACCATGGAGGACTATGGGTTCAGACAAGAGAAGAGGAAGATAGGTAGGGTTCTAAAGAAAATGATATCATGAGGTGTAAACACTTACCAAAGATTAAAGAATCACCAAAGGTCACCAAGGAAGAGCATCTCCAAGCTTGGATCACCACATGCAAGAGATCTCGGCCACGAAGCACCAAGAATGAGCACCTAAACACCACCAATCACACAAGGGATGAGAACAAGATGGAAGTAAGAAGGAGGAAGTCTATAAGAGATATTTGCATGTGTAGGAGAGAGGTTATATACTTAGGAGCATGAGAGAGATGGAAGGGTTGAGGTGTCTTGCACATAAGTGTCACATGTCCACCAAAGAACCAACATGCAACCATGAGAACCATGCATCCAAGATAGGTCGTGAAAAAATAGGCAAACCAATGACCTCAAGCGTTCATGGTCGTAGAGAACCAAACGACCATAAGGGTTCATGGTCGTAGAGAACCAAGAGACCTCAAGAAATCCTAGGTCAAGTGACCAAAAGAGAGGGTGAGAGCCCATGCGACCAAAGGGACTCCATCACATACTCAAAACTCATTTGACCATAGAGAATCATCAAGGAAAACCAAGGATGGTCAAAGTAAAATCAAGAACATCAAACAATTAACACAAAGGTCAAGCATCCACATAGGGCATCAAGCAAACCCTACAAGCAACACTCAACATGTCACCTTCTCTCTCCCCCTCAAACCAAAACATAACAAGGCACCATACTATCTCTAATGATGCCAAGGTATCAAAGGTACACTCTACATGTCACAAATTGCAAGATAACCCCTCAACATGGGTAAATTACAACTAGGTCCAAACAAGCACATATAAAGAAAAAGTAGCTCAAACAATATCCAAACTTTGCACCAGCTAGCTAAGGTCCAGACCAGCTACCAACTGTGCCTCAACCACCATCCATCCTGACTGTGGGTCTCGGTGGCATGGTCCAATGAGAGCATACCACGTCAGCCACATACAAGGTATATTATTCCAAACTTCCATTTTATATAGTATATCTTCCAAAAATCATAGTAATTGATAGGATTACCCAAATATGGAAAAATTCATCAAACTTTTTACGAGAACGAGTAGGATCTAAATAAAATGGTTCCAGAACTTGATTATTCTTCTTGTTCTAGAAGTATGTCTAATACATGTCTCGGGTGGTGTGGTCCAATGAGAGCATACCACGTCACCCACATACAAGGTATATTATTCCAAAATTTCATTTTATATAGTATATATTCCAAAAATCATGGTAATTGCTAGGATTACCCAAATATGGCAAAATTATACATCAAATTGATCATGAAAATGATGAGTAGGATCTAAATAAAATGGTTCCAGGACTTGATTATTCTTCTTGTTCTAAAAGTAGGTCTAATAGATGATTAAGTGGTGAATAATACATGGAAACCCAAGATCTAATAATTTTCATGTTATGTATACTAAAAACATCTACTTCTCCATATAATCTAATATTGTTGAATATGATGAGAATATAATATGATGATGATAATGACGATGGAAAACTAGAGTTTCTTAAATGAATAATCATATATATGATCTATTAGGGTTTTAAAACCAAAGATTGTAACTTGTTATGATATTAATGCTCATAATTAAATCTAGGTGTTCATAACACAGTAATATGATATATCTGATAATTAGGGTTTCACCTGATGACTGATGAGTTAAGGTGATATTAGAATTAGGGTTTGGTACCCTTATTCCTTATCCAAAACTAAGACAACCCTAAAGCCTAGTTTTGGACGTATGTTAGATTTGTATGATGTGTATAGTGACAATTTAGACTCTAGATACATGCAGATAATGTTGTTTGATTATGTTGAATTCTTGGGTGTCTAGATATGTGCTTAAAGTACATGTTGCATTGTTTGTGCATGGAAACAAGGTACATGGTTACTTATGAATAACCTTTCTAATTGACTTATGACTATTTTATGAAGTTTCATGAATGTATTGCCATAAACCTGCTTGGTTGTTTATTTACTTCCTCAAAAATATAAGGCCCTATGTGTATCACTTTGTATAAACATAACTTGAGAAAATCCAAGACACTATCTCTAAAGGATCAAATGTATGGAAATAAATTCATTATAGAGAGTAACCCCAATGAGAGGATATGTCATTGAAATTACCCCCAGTGAGAGGGTACACTACTACAGAAATGTCTTATAACGTCACTTTTGCTGGTGTCGGTTGTAATAAAAAACTGACACCTAAATCATACAGCGTCGGTGTTTAAAATAAGCTGACATCAATCTGTGAAGGGTGACCAGACACGGGTATCGCTTTTATTAAGTGTTGGTTCCTTAATAAGAAATCGACACCTAAAAGTAACCGCCAAAACCAAAATTTCCAGTGAAAAAAATTGCCTCCAAAAATTGACATACATCGTCAGTGTTTAAGAGAGGAACCGACAACTAAAGGTTTTCTGCGAGGCATAAATTTTCTCACTTTTTATCGTCAGTTTTGTGACAATAACTGACTTTGTTGTGTTTTCGCGTGAATAACCGCGAACATTTTCACCTCCCTTAGTGTCGGTGGTTTGTTGCAAACTGACACTTAAAGTTTATATTGTCGGTTTTTGTTAGCAACCGACACCAAATGTTAACCTAATATCGCGTGAGCGAGCCCTACTCTTCCCCTTTCTCTCTATGATTGCAATCGGCTATTAGGGTCTGGTGATTCCGGCGTTCTCCTTGCTCGCCGCTGCCGATCTCCTTGCTCGCCGATGTCATGAAGCGTCGCCGTGAAGCGCCGCCGTGAAGCACCGATCTCCTTGCCTCCCCCATGAAGCGCCTCCATGGAGCTTGCCATTTGTGGAGCTCATCGGCGTTCGTGGAGCTCGCTGCCTCTATGGAGCTTGTCGCCTCTGTAGAGCTTGTCGTTCATGGAGCCGCCACCGTCGTTGGTCCTCTCCTCCAGCCAGTCCTCCTCTTGTCGGTGCTAGCAGTAGCCGGTGCCAACAGCAACAGCCGGAACCAGAGCCAGCGCCAACAGCAGCAACCGGAACCAGAGCTTTCCATTATCGTCACCACTGCCACTGCTAGAGGTAAAGCCTCCAATTGACTAGGTTTGCATCCTCAATTCATCCTTGTCTTAACTTATTTTTTAATGTGTGTTGTTGATGTGTGTTGACCTTGGCTTAACCTATTTTTTAAACAAGTAGATGTCAATGATAATTTAGTTAACCAATCCCTATGATTGATCCTAATTCAGTTCAGTATTGTTTTGCATTCATACACGATTGTGCTAAAATTTGTAGTGTGCATTTCCAATTTTAGGTTTGACGTTTTTGATGTTACTAGCGGATAGGAGCCAAGCTCCTGTTCATTTTCTGATTCACTTCAAAATGATTAGAATGTGTCTGGGTCCTTATTATAAGTATGTTCTTTTATCCTTTTAAAAAGTATTTCAAACATAGTGTCATGTACTCATAAAACTAAATATGAGTGTTGATTAAACAAATAGATAATAAGTGTCACCTCATTTTATGAAATACCAAGATACATCAAATTATAGAAAATACTAGTCTGAAAATTTATAACATCATTATATGTACTTACACTTTTTCTGAAAATATATAACATCGTTATATGTACTTACGTACACTTTGTTAATACTAATATTATGCAGTCTCTATCCACCCACAACAGTCACTATGAACTGGGCCTCTATGTCAATGTTAACATTCCCTATTGGAGAACAATTGGACATCATCCTAGATGATCGTTCCTTAAACCAATTGGCCATACCCAAACATTGGCGTTTTCTAAAAGGAAGACACTACAGGCTTGGTGAAGTGACCCTAAATTTTGGTAATTATTCACATGTTATCGAGGTTGAGTATGATTTGGCAGGAAATCTTGTATCAAAATCTAATTGGTGTGATTGGATTGGAAAGATGCATGTGGGCCGTAGCGACAGGCTTTTTCTCCATCCAGTTGGCCATAATACCATCAATGTTTAGATAACCAAAATCAACTGTGAGACCCCCGATCATCTACTGCGGTATGAGTGCACGGAGGAGGATATTATCTATGACAAATCTGATTATGAAGCCCCTGTCAGTTCAGATTCATCTAAATACAATGAGGAGCTCTATGATACAGCATTATCAAAAAGGCCACGATAGGTCTAATTAACAAATATAATTGTCAACACAAAAAATTTGTGTTTACACTTTTTGTCTGAAAGCAATCAATACTCATAGCTGCTTTCTTTTCTGAACTTCAGGAGAAGATCGCCACAATGATAAGTCCTCAAAGTTACTGATGTGGGACCATGTTGGTGTAGTATTTAGTTGTCTATCTATCTAGACTTGTCTGTATTAACAGTTATTTTAATTATGCGCATGTTTAGGGGTACACCAACCCTTTTGTTTAGTTACTGTTTAGGGGTACACCAACCCCTGTGTGTGGATGTAAAAAGAGATTAATGAATGGAACTGAAAGTTGCTACATGAATACTTCTAATTGAATTGATGATTGGCTTGGTTATTGAATGTTACAAATTACTGATAAATTTCATTATAAATGTTCTTTTATCCTTATTATAACTATGTTTTCAATTATCACTTCCATTACGGTTCAGGCGCTTGCCGGCCTTCTGCCCGCCCGTTCGGCTTCCACGTGCACCCATTCGTCTCGCCTCTCTCCCTGCTCCAGAGAAAGACACCCGACTGGGCTCAAACAGAGGTAAACATCCCCAAAAACCCTCTGTCTCGCCCTCTGATTTGTATTTACTTAAATACTGATTTGTATTTACTTATCCACTCATTCATCTAATGATTTTTTATTCATCACATTATTTAAATTTAGGGCTTTATATTTAAATGCATCTAAACATTCATAAGCTATTAATGTTGATTAATTTAGGAAGCATTGATATGTTGTTATTGCTGTCCACAAATGTTTTTATAAGAAATTGTGTGTTGAATGGGGTTGTGAACGAGGAATTGGTGTTGTAATTGTTGGCCTAGAAACCCGTCTAAGATTTACACATTAGGAGTAAATCTTGGATAGTCCCCGATTTGGGACTGTTCTTGAAAACCTAATCTCACTTAGGATGTAAGTGTATAATGTGTATTGGGTTTTCAACAAAATTTCAGTAGCATTTCCCCGTTTGTTCTCTAAGTACATATGTACTTGGAGAACAGCGAGGAAATGCTGCTGAAATTTTCTTGAAAACCCAATACACATTATACACTTACTAATGAGATTAGGTGTTCAAGAATGGGATAGGTGGCACACATTTAAGAATGACATCACATGTTTAAACCCTAAACAACCTTGAAATGATATCGATGTTTATCTTGAACCTCTGATTGATGACTTAAAGAAACTCTGGGGTGAAGGTGTGATGACCTATGATGCTTCACGAAGAGAGACATTTTGTTTGCACACTATGTTGTTTTGCACTGTGAATGACTTTCCAACATATGGGAATTTGTTTGGATATAGTGTCAAAGGATCTAAAGCGTGTTCTATATTTGAAGAGAACACTGATTCAATACGACTAAAACACGGCGGCAAGACTGTATATCTTGTTCATCGAAGGTTTCTTCTAAAATTTCATCTGTATCATAGGTTGCGCAAAGCATTCAATGGACGGAATGAGGAACGTAGTGCACCTAAAACCTATATAAGGGGAGGATGTTTATGAAAGAGTGAAAGACATCGCCAATGAATTTGGTAAGAGATCACAATGTACGATGGCCACAAGGAGTGACAAGTCTTTATTCAAGAAGAAGTCGATATTTTGGGATCTTCCTTATTGGAGTTCTTTGACAATCAGAAATTGTATCGATGTCATGCACGTTGAGAAAAATGTATGTGATAGCGTCATTGGTACTCTGTTGAATATACCATGTAAGACTAAAGATGGGATAAAATCCAGAATGGACCTACGTGAAATGGGAATAAGTTCAGAATTAATAGAATTACGTGAAATGGGTAATAAAAGAACATACTTACCTCCCGCTTGTTACACGTTGTCTAGAAAGGAGAAGAAAGCATTTTGTGAATGGTTGGTAAATGTTAAGGTCCCATAGGGTTACTCATCCAACATCCGTACATTGGTATCAATGAAAGATCTGAATTTGATAGGTCTTAAATCTGATGATTGCCACATTCTAATGCAACAAATATTGTCTGTGGCAATTAGATCTATATTGTCGAAGCATGTAAGGTTTGCAATCACCAAACTTTGTTTCTTTTTCAACAGTCTATGCAGCAAAGTTATTGACCCTGATACTCTCGATAATTTGCAAAGAGAAGTGGTTGTTACCCTATGTCAGCTTGAGATGTATTTTCCTCCATCGTTCTTTGATATCATGGTACATCTTGTTGTCCACTTGACTAGGGAAGTGAAAATGTTGGGACCAATTTTTTTGCATTGTATGTATCCCTTTGAACGATACATGAGCATTTTTAAAGGTGATGTTCGAAACCGTTATCGGCCTGAAGGGAGCATTATTGAGGGTTATGTGGCGAGAGAGGTTATGAATTTTTGCAATGACTTTCTGAGTGGTAATGACGCTCCTGTGAATGACAAGAATATTGAGGAGCATTTTGGCAAAGGAGTTTTGGGTGCACGGGTGAAAGTAATCAGCCGTGAGCAGTTAGAGCAAGGTCACTTGTATATTTTACACAACATCGACGAAGTGAGTGTTTATATCGAGGAACATACCAATTTCATCAAGATATAATATCCTCGATCCAATTCAATGTGGCTTGCTAGAGAGCATAACAAGACATTTATTAAGTGGTTTGAAGATAAAGTCTTACATCAACTATCTCAAACACCAGATAATGTTACTGAAACCATCAAATGCCTCACCTTTAAACCAAAATTGAATGTTGTCTTATGAAGGGTTTGACATAAATGGTTTCTCATATTACACAAAGCGTCAGGATGATAAGAGTGTCATCCAAAATAGCGGGGTCACCCTTCAAGCGTCGACTATGTATTTTGCAAGTGCAAAGGATAAAAGTCTACGTGAAGCTAAAATGTCATATTACGGTGTCATTGAAGACATATGGGAGTTTGACTATGTAGATTTCAGAATTCCGCTCTTTAAATGTAATTGGGTTGACAACAACAAAGGAGTTATAGTGGATGAATTGGGTTTCACGTTAGTGAACTTTGAAAAGATTGGCGAGAAGGGTGAACCATTCATATTGGCATCATAGGTAAAACAAGTATTTTATATCGATGATCCTGCAAATGATAAATGGTCGGTTGTTCTTCATGGTAAAAGACAGTTCATTGAAGATCATATAGATGAAGAAGAGTACTATGATAAGTATGATGACTCCAATCCATTCTCAGTTGGGTTGCCAACACCACCAAACATTGAAGCTGGGGATGACAATGACTTGTATGTTCGCGGGGATCATAATGAAGGATTGTTAATTGATAAAAGATCACAATATTAGAGGCATGGATGTTTATATTTTTATTATGTTCCCATGATGACTGTGTTGATGATCACCGTGAGGGTGAGGACGTGCTTGCACCGCCTGACAATGTAAGTTTTAAGAATATATCCCTGAGGTTTCTATCTATATGTTCATTTATAATTATATTATGTAAGTGTGTTTTTATCAAATTTTTAGAATACTAGTTAATAGAAATTATATTTAATTTGCAGGTGTTCTCCAAAGACTAAAGGCTATGCAGGACGGCCATGACATAGCTATGCAGGCCATTGACATTTCTTTGTAAATCCAAAGCGCAACAATTGGAGAGAAAGCAAGCATCCCACACTATAGCTTAGTGCATATATATAGTGGGACTAAGGTGACGATCCCACCTGCTAAAACAGGTTACCGATAACTACATGTTACGACTGGGAGGTCATGATTCAGCAACTGTATGCATTAGCAGGAGGACAAATAGATTTCACCACGAGTTAACGTTGAAGAAGGTTAGTAGACCTTCTTCAATGTTAACTCGTGGTGAAATTTGTTTGTCCTCCTGCTAATGCATACGGTTGTTGAATCATGACCTCCCAGTCGTAACATGTAGTTGTCAGTAACCTATTTTAGCAGGTGGGATCGTCACCTTAGTCCCACTATATATATGTACTAAGGTATAGTGTTGTATGTAAATACGGCATTACTGTTATTATGCACTATATATGTGTTAGTCTGTCATGTTGTTATATGAATCTGAAACACTTGTGCGTGCTATACTTTATGTATTGTATTTGTATCATGCTTCCCTTCATTGTGGCTTCTTTTGCTATTTCATGGCTCTTTGAATATATGATTTTGTTGACAATGATGACAATGATGACAATGTGAATGAATTTTTATGAATTGTGTGTGAAAATCATCAATACATGAATGTTTCTACATGTGTCTGGATGTGAAAAGAGATAAAATGTTTGCAGGTTTGTGGCCTGTTGTTGGTTGATATCAATGGATGTCATAAAACCTGCAGTTCATAACTGAACTGTAGGTTTCTCATCCTGCGACCAGTCATAGCAGGTCTGCAGAGTGACAGAAGAAGAAAAAAACATCGGCGTCGGTTATTTGAACAAAACTGACGATATATGGTTACAATGTCAGTTTCCATACTAGTAACCGACGTCGATTTCCCTAATGCGGCCAAACACCATGGTTGTGCTGGCCAGCACGGCCGTGGCAGCGGACTAGACATAAAACAGGCGTCACATATTTATATACAACCGATGATATAGGATAACAGTGTCGGTTTCCCTACTAGTAACCGACGTCGATTTCCCTAGAGGCCAGACAACACGACCGTGCTGGTCAGCACGGCCATGGAAGCGGATGAGATGGTTGTCAGTTATCACTAAGAAACTGACGCCGATAGTGCCCCAGATGGCGCCCTTTCTGTGGCACGAAGGTATGTGGTGTCGGTTTCAAACCTAATAACCGACGCCTATGCCCCCTGCTGGAGCATTTTCGGTGGCGCACGAAGGGTTTGGGCTTTTAATGGTGTCCACATAGGTGTCGCTTAAGAACCGATAGTAAAGGCCTTAAAAAATCAACACTAAAGGCATGTTATACACTAGTGGTATGCCATTGAGAATACCCCTAGAAAGAGGATATGCATCGGAGAAAACCCCCAACGAGAGGGTATGCCCTAGAGATTACCCCCAACAAGAGGGTATGGCATAGATATTACCACCAAGGAGAGGGTATACCATAGAGATTAAGAAATAATGGGTTGAGAAGTTATAAAAAAAATGCATGTTCAACTATTTAATGATATTTGCTTATATGGTTGATATATTGTTACACATGTGTTGACTCAAGGTCAATTAGCTCAATGTTGACTCACGTCTAAATTGACTAAACTCGTGTTTTGATGATGACTAACCATTCCACATATTGGTGTCTAATGTCTCTACTTGAGTGATTTCAGATTAGATATAGACACACTCCAAATGCCCTAACTTGCGCATATCAAATTGGAGAAAAGACAAGTCAAAGTCAATACAAGTGCACGTTTTTGTTATATGATGTAAATCCATTAGAATCATGTTGTAAATCACTTGTAATGATTGTATGACTTGTAATTAAGCTTGGAAAAAATTAGAAGCACTTAGATCAAATGTTTAAGCACTCAAAAGCAATTTTCCAAAATTCACATCACGTTGTTCATCGGTCGATTTATGTGAGTTGCAAACTCAACTGATCCTGGTTGGATCTTGAAAATGACTTTTGATTGGTCTAGCTTACACTTCACGGAACTTGACTGATGGAGTACCTAACCAATTTGATTTTCATTGGTCGGTCGAGTTTCCCTAGGACAAAATCGACCGATGGTCTGAATATCGGCTTAGTCTTTTACTCTATCGGTCGAGTTACCTTTATAGAAACTTGATCGATTGCACTATAAAGAAAAGTGCAGAAAAGTTCTTCTTGCCATTGTGGAGTTGCAACAAGTGAAAATATATTTGTTGCAAACCACAAAATGGTTAGTTTTTGTTCTCAAGTGTTCCCAAAGTCTAAGAGGCATCCCTAGCTATAAATAGGACCCCTTAGGCTTCATTACAAGGTAGAGCATTCAATTCAAAACACTATGTGAGGTTCCTAATCTATAGTTGAGTGCTTCCTATAGCCTCCTCTCTCTCTCTAAGCTTAATCACTTGCTACATCCATTAGAGTGAGTAGGAAATTTGTAAGAGAGCTAGTCCTACATGTATTTCTTGTGAGGCTCTCACTTCCACCACCTCCCTATTTCTCATTTCAACCATGAAGATGAAGGTGCTCTATCTTGGCTAAGAGAGGTGAGAAGAACAAGGGAAGGCGTCCCTTGGTGAAGATCAAGGATGAAGACTTGGAGCAAGAGTGGGTAAGCCCTTGGTGAAGGCAGAAGACTCCTTTCTCAAGTGGGTAAGTCCTTGGTGGAAGCTTCTCCGAGTGAAGGTGAAGTCAAAGGTGGAAGATCCAAGAAGAGTGGGTAATCCCTACAAGGCTGAAGACTTGTGCAAGAGTAGGTAAGTCCTTGGAAGAAGGCAGAAGACTCCTTGCAAAGTGGGTCAGTCCTTGTTAAGGTTGAAGACTCTTTGTATTAGATAGGTAAGTCCTTTGGTGGTCATGCATTGTATCTCTTATAATGAATAAAATGAAGGTGCAAGGTTAAGAAATCCTAGAGGTTGACCTCTCTAGGTAGTGGACTGACTCACTTCTAGTTTGAAGTGTGGAACCACTCTAAAATAGCTTGTCAATTGGTGTATGTTCAATATCTCTCTCCCTTGCTATGCATGCTTTAGTTGCACTCAAATTTCCTATTTAGCAACCTTATCTTGTGATATATCTTGAAGGTCTAATGAATTTTGTTTAGTGCATTCAGCTCTATTCACCCCCCTCTAGAGCATTCAATCACCCATCTAGGATCCAACAATTGGTATCAGAGCGGGCTTCTCCGAGCATACTTCAACAAGTAGGATAAGATGGGTGACTACCAAGGAGGGAGATACTTGATCAGCCTACCAATATTTGATGAGAGCAATTTCCTCTATTGGAGAAGAAGGCTTCAATTCTACATCCAAGGATCAAGTCTTGAGATGTGGCAAATGGTGAACAGCTCATACAAGCTACCAAAGACAAAGATTGAAGAATGGGATGATGCTACCTTGAAGAAAGCAACCTTGAATGCTAGAGCCATGCACATCCCCTATGCCTCCATGACCCCCACCAAGTTCAACCGGATTTCCTCATGTGAAACAACCTATGAGGTTTGGAGAAAGCTATGCATCACTTATGAGGGGACAGATCAAGTGAAGGAAAGCAAAGTCTACATGCTCAAAGGGCTACTTGAGAACTTCAAGATGGGAAAGGAGGAGAGGATAGCCAACATGTATTCAAGGCCCAACACCATTGTGAATGGTCTTGTAGTTCTAGGTCATCCTATGTCTAGTGGAGAGATCAACTCAAAGATCCTTAGAACTCTTCCCAAGAGGTGGAAACCCAAGGAGACTTCCATTGAAGAAGCAAGGTCTCTTAAGGATATTCCTATTGAAGAGCTCATTGGAAATCTACAAGCACATGAAGCCACACTTGATAAGAGGGAGGAAGTAGAAAGATAAGAAGAGAAAGAACTCAAGAGAATAAAGAAGGCTGAAATCAAAGCTCAAATCAAGGCTATTTTTGGTCAAGCTTCTCCATCCTCTCAAGTTGAATAAAATGCCATGTACTCCAAGGATAAACTCTAAAAAGGCAAGTCATCCTCCATCTGGTGCCTCAAGTGTGGAAAGAAGGGTCACTTCAAGATAGATTTCCCACAAGTTATAAAGACCCATCATCATAAGAAAAGAGAAGATAAGTGCCACTCAAGCTCAAGTGGATCATCCAACTCAAGCTCAAGTGAAGAATCAAGTAAAGAGTCAAGTGGTAGGTCAAGCTCTAGTGATGAAGGAGAATGCCATTTTGCTATTATGGCATCAACAAGTAAGGACTCAAGTGAGGTAAATCTAAACTCTTTAGATAAAGAATCTTTGATTGCTATTATTCATGATACTTGTGCCTCTCTTAAGTCTTCTAAAAGGAAAAGAAAAACACTTGCTAGAATTATTGATAATATGCATGTAGAACTAGATGATCTTGAACATGCTAATTCTTGCTTGCTTGATGACAAAAATGCTTGTCTTAGCCAAGTAGACTTTCTTAAACTTGAAAATGCTAGATTTCTTGATAAGATTAAATTTCTAGAAGCTCAACCTCTTATGCCTAGTTCAAATGAAGAACATACTTTAATTGTTGATTCTCTCATGCATGATATTGATGTTCTTAAATCAGAAAATAAGGACAAAGATTTTGCTTTGCAAGGATTCAAATCTAAAAATGGTGTTCATCTTTCTAAGATTATTATGCTTGAAAATGAGAATGCTTCCTTGCTTGCTAAAATCAATGTTCTTGAATCTTTGTTCTAGTTCTACTAATAGAGAGAATGATGTTGCTGCTCTTCATATTGATAGAGATTCTTATTTAACTAAATCTCTTTGCTTAGAAAATGATCTTTTGCATGCTAGATATAATATCAATCATTTTTCTTCTACTATTACTTCTCTTATGCATGATAATGATGGTTTGAGATCTTCTTTGCAAAGATTCTTAGTTGGTAAAAAGAATATTAATGACATCCTACACCATACTACTAAACAAATTGGTAGACATGGTTTAGGGTATGATAGTAGTCAAAGGAACAATAAAGATAAAGAACCTCCAATATTCCATGGAGAATCCTCTAGTTCCAAGACTATGGGCACATGCAACTATTGCAATGAAATTGTTCATTATTCTACTTGTTGTCCTTTTAGGAAAGCACCCAAGAGCAATAGAACTTGGGTTGCTAAACTAACCCCTCCGGACCCAAAAACATGATTGGGGACCATTTTATCTTTCTTCTTATAGGTACTTACAAATGGATTGACTTGAGCTATTGAATTGCAAATTGACTTGTCAATCCACATAAAAGAAAAAAGGTGAGATGTGTAGAGGGTGACAATAAGTGGAAAAGGAATGGTAAGAACAAAGGTAAAGGTTTTCTTGCTTATAACCATTTCTAAGTTGTATTTGTGAAGTTAGTGTGCACTATACATATGGTTTTTGAGTTAAAAGTGGAATTTTGTGTTCTCTTCACACTCTTGCTCAAAAACTATTTCTAATGCTTTTATAGTGCATTACTAACTTGCTTATACATTTTTGGATATGGTTTGTATATTTATTATGCCTTTAAATATGTTTTTATGAAATATATGTGCCTTTTTTTATAGTAGCTATGTCGGTCGAGTTTGTCCTATTTGAAACTCGACCGATAGGCACCAATGGGTGTTTCCAGCAGTTGTTATCAGTCGAGTTGTCAATGCACAGAACTCGACCGATAACACTGTGCACAGAATACACGGTTGGCTTATTGAATGAGAATTTCCCTCTCAACTAGATTTTCTCAACCAATAGCCTTATTCTTTGGCACTCTCATTTGGTACCTTTATATATGCATATTTCCATATTCTAAATTGCCTATCTTTCTTACAACTCTATCTTTCTAATTGCTCTAAATTGGTATATCTATATCTTGCAATTACTTACTTTGAGTTGTTTTGTAGGTTTTGATGATGATCTCTTTGGATCTCTTGGTTGTGTCTAAAAATTGCTTCCGTTGTACTCTAAATTGCTACATCTATCTAGGTGTATATATTGTTTGGATACAACCTTGAGGTTCCTAGTGATGATCATCTTTTGGTAATGATGCATATTTGTTAGTGAGTTATATCCTTTCATGCTTCTAAAATTGCATATCTCTTTGTTTGGATATATCTCTACATCTACTCATAGCTTGATCTATCTTATGTATGTTTTAGTATCTCTTGCTATGATCTAGATCCTACTAGTAGTCCAAATTGTGGTAACATCTACAAGTAGTTCACATACATGTAGTTCTAACCTTGTTTATAATTGGTAACCTTGCCCATCTAGTGGTATTTCACTATATGCTATGCTTGTATCTTGTCTCGTACATGCTCAAGCTTGTTCCTTGAATTTCATATCTACTATCTTGAGTTGCTTGTATAACATTGTGATGCAGGATACATAGATCTACATTGTATGTAGAATTTGGAGCATTTTTGGATTTCATGCAGCTTTTGCTCTAGTTTCAGTTTTTGGTGCAAGACTAGTGTTTTTTTTTACAGAAATGACCTTCTGAGCAAGGCTTATCACTTTGCCATGAACCCTAACACTTTTTGGGAAAATTTTGTCATCTTGACGGTCAAAATTTCACTTTATTGTTTTTCTACAACACTTCATCTTGCATTTTGGGTTGTTCAAGTGCATGCTTTAACTTGCTTTTCTTTCTATGCTTGGACAAGCCCCTAGTTGTGCTCTTCTACTCTCCTTGTATAACTTTTTGTTATCTCCTCTCTCTTAACAAGTGTTGTTTCTTATGTCTTCATACCCCCACTTTTTGAAATGACAAAGGGGGAGAAAGGTATGTCTTCTTTTGAAAAAATAGGGAGAAGGTGTGTCTTACATGAAGAGGAGAAGCATGTTCATGTAAAGGGAGAAGGTAAAGGGGAGAAGACATATATGTGTAGAACATATATGAGTAGAAGACATAGTTTCTGTAACACCTGGGCCCACTACCCAAGTCTCTAGTAGAGTTTCAGGAATGACGATTGTCCCCACAGACCACCACTAGCCTTAACTACGCGCTTTGTCCTCACTCACGCAAATGCTAGGATCAACTTCCTGATAGGTCACCCATCCCAATACTACTCCAAACTGAGCACGCTTAACTATGGAGTTCTTTATAGATGGGCTCCCAGAAAAGGAGGTGCACCTTGGTGATATGGGTAGTCCAATCATTCCTTATAAGATCATTACATCCGAGGCCTCAAATCCTGGGATGTTACATTCTCCCCCACTTAGACTCTTGACGTCCTCGTCAAGGCTCAACTATAAGGCCTCAAAATCTCTTCCCCATTTCAGTGCAGACCCACAATGGCCCATGGTCACCCAGCTCCCGATCATAGAATACCAATGCAAGGGTGGCTACGTCAACCATGGACAACCCTTTTGCTACATGTCTGGACCGTACGGCTCAAGACTGACATGCCATGCCCATGTGGGCCCCACCTACTAAAGGGGAATTGGCTCTGATACCATTTATAATGCCCAGGCCCACTGCCCAAGACTCTAGCAGAGTTTCGGGAATGACGACTGTCCCCACAGACCACCACTAGCCTTAACTGTGCGCTTTGTCCTCACTCACACGCATTCCAAGATCAACTTCCCGATTGGTCACCCATCCCAGTACTACTCCAAGTTGAGCACACTTAACTATGGAGTTCTTTAGAGATGGGCTCCCAGAAAAGGAGGTGCACCTTGGTGATATGGGTAGTCCAATCATTCCTTATAAGATCATTATATCTGAGGCCTCAAATCCTGGGATGTTACAGTTTCTATAAATGTTATAAAAGATAACCATGCAGGAGAAATAACATCAATTGAGGGGGAGTATGAGAACTCCATGTGCATCAATTGAGGGGGAGCGTATGAGCTCAATCCTATTGAAACCCTTAGGTTTCTCCGAAGGTATGATTTTACTTAAAAACTTTCAATACATTTATGAAATGGTTTGTCATCTTCAAAAAGGGGGAGAATGTTGACTCAAGGTCAATTAGGTCAATGTTGACTCACATCTAAATTGACTAAACCCGTGTTTTGATGATGACTAACCATTCCACAATTGGTGTCTAATGTCTCTACTTGAGTGATTTCATATTAGGTATAGACACACTCCAAATGCCCTAACTTGCGCATATCAAATTGGAGAAAAGACAAGTCAAAGTCAATACAAGTGCACGTTTTTGTTATATGATGTAAATCCATTAGAATCATGTTGTAAATTACTTGTAATGATTGTATGACTTGTAATTAAGCTTGGAAGAAATCAGGAGCACCTAGATCGAATGTTTAAGCACTCAAAAGCCATTTTCCAAAATTCACATCAGGTTGTTCATTGGTGGAGTTATGTGAGTTGCAAACTCGACCGATCCTGCTTAGATCTTGAAAATGACTTTTGATCGGTCGAGTTTACACTTCAAAGAACTCGACCGATGGAGTACCTGGCCAATTCAATTTTCATTGGTCGGTCGAGTTTCCCCAGGACAAACTCGACAGATGGTCCAAATATCGGCTTTGTTTTTTACTCTATCGGTCGAGTTACCTTTATAGAAACTCGACTGATTGCATTATATGAAAAAGTGCAGAAAAGTGCTTCTAGCCGTTGTGGAGTTGCAACAAGTGAAAATATATTCGTTGCAAGCCACAAAATGGCTAGTTTTCATTCTCAAGTGTTCCCAAAGGCTAAGAGGCATCCCCAGCTATAAATAGGACCCCTTGGGCTTCATTCCAAGGTGGAGCATTCAATGCAAAACTCTATGTGAGGTTCTTATTCTATATTTGAGTGCTTCCTATAGCCTCCTCTCTCTCTCTCTAAGCTTAATCACTTGCTACATCCATTAGAGTGAGTAGGAAATCTATAAGAGAGCTAGTCCTACATGTATTTCTTGTGAGGCTCTCTCTTCCACCACCTCCCTATCTCTCATTTCAACCATGAAGATGAAGGTTCTCTCTCTTGTCTAAGAGAGGTGAAGAAGAACAAGGGAAGGCATCCCTTAGTGAAGATCAAGGCTGAAGACTTGGAGCAAGAGTGGGTAATCCCTTGGTGAAGGCAGAAGACTCCTTGCTCAAGTGGGTAAGTCCTTGGTGGAAGCTTCTCTGAGTGAAGGTGAAGTCAAAGGCGGAAGATCCAAGAAGAATGGGTAATCCCTGCAAGGATGAAGACTTGTGCAAGAGTAGGTAAGTCCTTGGAAGAAGGCGGAAGACTCCTTGCAAAGTGGGTAAGTCCTTGGTAAGGTTGAAGACTCTTTGTATTAGATAGGCAAGTCCTTTGGTGGTCATGCATTGTATCTCTTATAATGAATATAATGAAGGTGCAAGGTTAAGAAATCCTAGAGGTTGACCTCTCTAGGTAGTGGAATGACTCACTTCTAGTTTCAAGTGTGGAACTACTCTAAAACAGCTTATCAATTGGTGTATGTTCGATCTCTCTCTCCCTTGCTATGCATGCTTTAGTTGCACTCAAATTTCCTATTTAGCAACCTTATATTGTGATATATCTTGAAGGTCTAATGAATTTTGTTTAAGTGCATTCATCTCTATTCACCCCCCCTCTAGAGCATCCAATCACCCATCTAGGATCCAACAACATGCACATATTTTGGTTGCACCACATACAATATAGAAATATGCTAACTGCATTTTGATTTTCGGCATTTTAGGTAATTGCCATATATGAGGATACAAGAACATGGTGAATCAGAAGAAATCAATTCAAGATATTAAAGTTGAGGAGGATTAGTTAGATGCTTCTTCTCATGTATAATAGTCCTCATGTTGAAAGTTCATATAACTGCTTAGAGGAGCACCACTATACATCTTGTAAATAACATCAATGAAATAATGGAAATTATTTGCTATTACTTGTTATTTGCTAAATTTAGATCTTGGGAAGTTAGGTAATGGATCTCCACTTTAAGGTCCTTTCTTAATTGGGGAATGTTGAAAAGTGAGGTGATTACAACCTAAATCACAAGAAACACATGATTCATAACATATAACCCTAAATAAGAAAGATTCAACATATCACTTACTTATTAGGGTTTTGTTCAAGTTAGATTAAAAGTTTATTTTACACATTTTATGATTTTTATCAATTTAGGATTCATCATGAAGGTATGATTCAAGTTTCAATTCATTCCAAGTCTCTTTCATTTTCAATGATTTTTATGAGGTTCATAACACTTACATACATTTTAAGGCCAAAGGACTTTAAATAGGGAAAATGTGTCTAAGTTTCATCAAGACATGAAGTTCCACTAAGATACAAGATTGGATTAGTAATATAAATATATAACAAGTAGTATTCAATGTTAAGTGGATGTCCCCAAGGTCAAGGCTCCATATACCCAAATTTGGATTCAACACTCCCCCATACATGCAAATGTCAACATAGTTCATTTATATAATTAAGGGTCAACACTTAAACTATGTGGGCTATCTACATCAAAGTGATAATAAGGAAAGATATTTCTTGATTTGGTAGGAAAGTACATAGTAATATAATCCATAACAATTTTAGAGCACTAGAACAATATCAAGGCACTTTAGACCACATTAGGTTATAAGGAATGTATTTGATGTCATGTGAACCAAACATAGCAAAATAGTATATGATCTTGGTCAGACAGGTCATATGGCATCATATTGTTACTGATTCCAAAGTAAGATGGAGAGTGATGTATGCTTAGGTTAAAGCTACTGGTTTATTGAAGTATAATCATCTAAATTAGTGTCACATTGAAAACAAAACCATGAATGTGACCAAAAAGGAGTATCACAACACTCAAACTGTGGAATTGGTATGAACTTCAGTACAAGGGATACAATAAGAGAGTGAATGATTACATAAAAGGAGTGAGAAAGTTAGGTTTTCATAGCTTCTTACCTCACTGCTCCCAATAGATAATTATTTTACCCCTACAAGTTTGGTGACTTTGGAATGACAAAGATGGCTTGTAAAACCCATGATAGGATATATGAGATTGGTGATGTGTGCATAGAGATAGAGTTGGGTTATGCCATCTTTCTGAAGAATGTTAGACATATACTTGTTGTTGATTATAACATCATCTTCATCTAAGTATTGGAGGTATAAGAGTATCACTATTATATGGTGACTTGAAAATTGTAGTAAGCAAAGGACAGTTGGTTAGGCCTATAGGAAAAAAAATTGCACTTTGTAAAAGATGAATTTAAAGCTTCACATTTACAATGTCAATGTTGTGGATAGCTTTATCTCTATAGATCATGGCATAGAATACTTGGGCACAAGAGTGAAATAGGACTACAAGTACTTGTAAAGAAAGAAATGATCCCTTATTGGGAAAAAAATGTAATTATTATTCCTTGTGAAATTTCTTTTCTTGGGAAGCAACAAAGGTTCAATTTAGTTCTCAGTTTGATAAAAAGTCCAATGTCTCACACAAGATTTACCATTATTTTTATGGTTCTATGGATGCCAACTCTTTGGGTGTAAATAGGTTCTTCATGATATTTATTAATAATACATCAAGAGAAGTGTGGCACTACTACTTGTAGAGGTAGGATCGTGTGTTTGATACCTTCAAAAATTTCCATTTGATGGTTAAATGAGGGACATACAAAAAGATAAAGTGTCTTCATTTTAATAATAGAGATCACTATAGTTTAAGAGAGTACAAATCTTTATGTGAAGGATCTAGTATTCATCATGAGAATACCGTTCGTGGTACCATAAAGAATAATGGTTTAGATGAAAGGATGAATATAACCATTATGGAGAGAGTCAAATGCATGATGAAGAATTCATAATTATCTAAGGAGTTCTAGGCAGTGTCTATTAATGCTAGTTGCTACTTGATCACTTCCTTTAGTTTTTGATACTTTAGAGAGAGTTAGGAAAGGGAAACCAACTTCTTATTCTTACCTTAGAATATTTGGATGCATGGCATTTGCACATGTTCCTAAGGTGTAAAGACATGATAGATCTACTTTTGTGTTTTCCTTGTCTATGGTGATGATCAATTTGGTTACAAGGTTTGGGATCCACAAAAGAAGAAGATGATCAGATCCAAAGATGTGATCTCTTTTGAGAACCAAATATATTTTTGTGAATAATGGCATAGTCAGAGAAGAAAAGGAGGAAAGTACAAGGAAAACAGAAAGAAAGAAGTATAGAAACAAAGGAGGGTAGTCACTGATCTAGCTCTCTTCTTTGGTCTAAACTGGATCCATCACCACAACCTATATATATTGTTGTTCCACTTGGGCATTCTTTGCCAAGTAAGTGTTGTTTTTTGAAAGCCATTTTGTATTTATGGTTACCGACTTGGTAAAATATGTATCTCCTTTTTTACTCTTTATTCCTCAAATTTAAGGTCAAAACTTGAGATCAACTTTCTGTATTCTTGATTAGTGGATTTTTCTGTCGGGCTTTGTCCTTGTTGTTTTTACCTTACATGGGTCTTCTATGTATATCTTTGTCTTTTGTGTGATTTCTTGTCATCGTTAATCTTTTATGTTCTTATTGGAATCCTGTGTGCTACGTTGTTACACAACTACACAAATTGGAAATCATGTACATAATCCAAATATCCAGGTGGTTCCATTGTATCTTGTGCATCGCATCTTGTGGGGATAAAGAATGAATTTATCCCATGCTCATGTCCTAGTTGGATTTGAACTTTAGCAGGAGTTGTCTTGTGTTACCAATCCTAATAGGACTCAAATCCAAGAAGAAACAATGATGGTTCCCTATGTGTGGCATTAATTACTGTCTGGAATTGGAAGAGAAATTGGAGTAGGATTACTGGTTGCCACCACATGGCATGGAGCCCTATAAATAGAGGCCATGTGGAGGCCATTGTGATCATCCAAACAATTGGTGGGTGATCCCACCAGTTGTTGGTTGTTGGTGACTTCTGTGGTAGAAGAGTCAGTGAACAATAACAACAGGTGGTGCTCCCCCATGGATGAGAGTGGGTCAATGAATCTGCCTTGAGGCTAAGTAGCGGTTGATAGTCAGTGGAACATTGAGTCCATTGACATAGCATCTCTCTTGATTAATAGGGTCCAGGAACTTTTCCTTGAAGCAAAGTAGGATTTGGTGGTCACAAACACATTGTTGCCATTGTGGAATCAATCCCACGCAGTCAACAGTAGCAGAGGAATCAAGAAGTTCCCAACAACGACAATGACATTGTGAGGATATAAAGTTAAGATGGAGGTTTTGTACACATTTGGTGTGATTATCTTCTTCCTCATCTTTGTTCTCATGGGGAGGGTGCCTGGATTTAGCGATAATTAAATCCGGACAGTGAGAGTTGTAATCTTGATTACATAGTGCTTACTGGCTAGGATAGCTTTGTATTTTTTCTCTTCTTGTCTTGAAGAGAGTTTTGTGTTTCTTCTTTGGGTTTACACACTTGTTGGTAATTCTTACACAACAAGTTCTCATCACATCTAGGATCATATTAGTACAGAATCCCCAACAAGTGGTATGGGAGTGCAAGTTTTAGATACATGTCCATATGGGAAAGGATGAAGATGTGACGATGATAAAGTTTACATGCACAAATTGGTAGATTTGGAAACCTAAGATGAAGGATATTCTCTATTTTAAATATATATACAATCTAATTGAGATATAAAAGCCAGAGGGTACATCTGATGCAAACTGAAACAAATTAAATAGGAAAATTGTTGGGACAGTGTAGAAGTGGATTGACCTTTCCATGTTCCACCACGTCTAGGAGGAGACCAATGCTAAGGGTTTGTGGGAAAAGATTAAGATTTTGTATAAGTGGAAGACTAAAACCAACAAAGCTTTCTTGATCATGTTGTTGGTGAACCTCAAATACCATGACCGTACTAGCATAACTGAGCACATGAATGATTTATAAAGTCTTGTCAATCAGTTGGGGCCACTAAAGATGATTCTTGATGATGAACTCAAGGTGCTACTTCATATGGGACCTATACTTAATAGTTGGGAGATTCTGATTGTGACTGTCAGCAATTCTATACAGGAAGGCAAGTTGGCACTTGATCAAGTGAAAACCAATCTATTGAATGAAGATACTCGACGAAGAGCCTTAGGTGACAACATATCAGAGGTGCACTTCTCATAGAGAAAGGGCGCTAACAAAGTAAGAGACCATGGTAGATCTTGGAGCCGTGGTGAATCCCAAGACTATGGGAAGTCTTGTCGTAGATCCAAGTCAAAGAGTAGAGGGTGATTCCATTGCGGGAAGTTAGGTCATTCATTATAAGGTTTGGAAAAAGAAGCATAGGTCTGAAGCCAAAGATAAGAAGGATGATGACAAGAATACTACAATGGCAATTTCAGATGATAGAGATGGTGATGACGATGTGGCCTTGACAATTTAGGAGCAATGTTTGCAAGCTGAGGATGATGATTTTGAGTGGGTGGTGGATACTGCAGCTTCTTATCATGCTTCACCGAGTAAGGTGTTCTTGACTTTATATAGGAAGGGAGACTTTATGAGGGTGAAAATGGGAAATTCCAACTGCTCTAAAATTATCAGTGATTGGATATATTTGTGTTCAAACAAGTGTCAGATGAACACTAATGCTAAAGGATGTTTTTCATGTTCCTAATTAGTGGCTGAGTTTGATATCTGGTTCTTTCTTTGATAGGAGGGATATCATTTTGACTTTTAGCAATGGAAAATGTAACATCATAAAGGGGATCCTTGATTTTTATTTGATGAAAACTCTCTCACATATTGTATAAGACCTAGATGAAAGTCTTAAAGACAATATACATGCAGTTGAGGATCACTAGGCAGATCTATGGCACATACAGTTCGGACACACCAGTGAGAAAGGCTTGCAGATGCTATCAAAGCAAGGTCTCATTTCTTGTGACAATGACACCAATCTCAGTTAATGTGATACATGTCAGATGAGAATGAATTAACGAGTCTCTTTTAAGACAAGAACAAAGGTGAAGTCAAGTCTCCTATAGTTGATTCATTCATATGTCTATGGTCCATTTTAGGTGGCTTCACCGGATGAAAATATATATGTTGTCATGTTCATTGATGATGCATATAGAAAGTTGTGGGTCTACTTGATGAAGACTAAGGATCATGTCTTTTAGTATTTCTAGAAATTTCATCCCATGGTGGACTAGAGATAGATAAAAAGTTGAAGTGTCTCCGCTTAGAAAATGGAGGAGACTACACCTATAGGGAGTTCTAGGACTACTGTACACATTATGCCATATGACATGAGAGGCAGAGCATGCCACACCACAACACAATGGTATAGTTGAAGGGATGAGCCTTACTATTGTGGAGAAAGTCAGATGCATGTTGAATATTATACAGTTGTCAAAGACATTTTGGGGCAAGGGAGTGAGGGCTGTGTGTTGTTTGATTAATCAATATCCATCAGTTACTTTGAGATATTATATACATGAGAAGGTATGGACATGAAAGAATGCTACTTATGCTCATATTTGAGTATTAGGGTGTAATTCATATTCATATGTTCCAAAGTAATAGAGACAAAAGTTGGATTACAAAGTAGTGGCATGTATCTTTCTTGGATATGGAGATTAGCAATTTGGCTATAGGTTTTGGGATCCCATGAGAAAGACCATGAGTAGACACATATATGTGACTTTTGTGAGTGTCAGGCAGTTACAGAGCCTGAGAGTGATGATGTAGAGGTTGTGTGATCAGGAGACAGTTCTTCTGATGATGATTATGATGATGCTTCAGCTTCCTCATACTTACACTCGTTAAATGATGAAGAAGAGAAACATGATCATCATAAGAAGAAAAGTGATAGCACATTGAGTGTTCCTATTTGATTTGCACAATTTAGTGAATTAGACTCACAGTCAGAGACTTCTAGAAAGGGGGAGCAAGATCATCACCAAACAGAGTCTGTAGAGAAGCAGTTGAGGAGGTCTGATAGAATTCATCATCCTTCATCTAGATATCCCACATCTCAGTATATTCTCCATACTCATCAAGGGCAACCAATGACTTTTTAGAAGGCACAAACTCATAAGAGACAAAGAACAACGGCACATGTGGTGCAAGAGGAGATGTCTTCTTTGTAGAAGAATGGTACCTATGAGCTTGTGGCACTTCCCAAGTGTCAGAGAGCTCTAAAGAACAAGTGGATTTATAGGATGAAAAATATGATAGAAGTCGAAGGCTAGAAATAAGATTTTCATCTAGGATGACTTGTCTGATTGATCAGGGAGAGCTTATAATAATCCAAGTGCATACATGAAGAGAGAATCGACATTGTCAGGATACTTATTTTTATTTGTTTGGGAACACATTGAAGTTATGATGGGAATTTAAGAAGATGGATGAAAACGACCGTATGCGGACATATTTGAGGAGAATGGATCCATAGGTGGTGAAGGCGTCTAGAAGCTACTTTTTGTGGAGAATATCAACTCGAACTAATTACATCAGGGTACATCAGTTATCAGGAAAAAGGAGAGCAAAATAAGCATAAATCATCCAAATAAGTTTGAATTACAGTTGGAGGGTATGAAAGCTATATTGTGCAATCATCTAGTTGCTTGAGGAATAACTTAACCAAGTGATCGAGGAGTTTATTCTGTATCCAATCGTGGTGGATCTCTTCTTCCACCTCCCCATCTTCTAGTAAGTCTTGAGTTTTCTTGACCAATAAGCGATATTTATCAAGCGGTTGCTTGAGATTATTGATCCACATGGCTGAGTTGCTTGAGTCTGTGACCGGAATCACTTGAGGTATAAATGACCTCTAAAGACAACGTCACCCTCATGGGCCAGTGTGGGAGATTGTTGGGATAAAGAAGGTATACGTCCCATGCCCATGTCCTAGTTGAATTTGGACTTGATTAAGAGTTGTCTTGTGTTATCAGTCCCCATTGGAACCAATTCCAAGAAGAAAAGACGATGGTTCCCTATGTGTGGTATTAATTACTGTCTAGAATTGGATTAGGAATAGACTGTAGGATTCTTGGTTGCCACCACATGGCATGGATGCCTATAAATAGAGGTCCTTGGAAAGGCGATTGAGATCATCTCACATGTTGGTGTGTGATTTCACCAGCTGTTGGTTATTGGTGCATTTTGTGGTACAAGAGTCAGAGAATAATAATAATGGGTGGTGCTCTCTCATCAATGCAAGAGGGTCAGTGACTTTACCTTGAGGCTAAGTAGTGACTGGCAGTCGGTGACACATTACTACACTGACAGAGCAGGTATCATGGTTGATAAGAGAGAACCATCACTTTGTCTTGAAGTAAAGTAGTGGTTGACAGTTATAGATATAATTTTACCATAGCGGCAACGTCCTGATCCAGTCATCGGCCGCAATAGCATGAAGCAGTCCCCAACAACAACAACGACGTTGTGATGAGATAAAGTTAAGAGGGATGTTTTGTACACATTTGGTGTGATTCACTTCTTCCTCATCTTTATTTTCATCTGGGGGCTATCCCAATTTGTGAATAATTAAATCCAGATGGTCTGAGTTGTAATCTTAATTATACAGTACTTTTTGGCCGATATTGTATTTTTCTCTTCTTGTCTCGAGAAGAGTTTTCCACGATAAATTTGGTATTTTTTTCTTTGGGTTTACACGCTTATCAGTAACACTTCCACAATAAGTTCTTGCCACATCTAAGACTCGGTACAAAATATATCCCCAACACATCTTCACATGCAATCGCTTTTATCTCTGAAATATAAAATTGATATTATTGCGTGAAAATATAGTTATATACCGATTTGGATGTATAAAATTACGTGTCAGCCCGCTACTGAAACTCTTTCCGATTGCCTGCGCGATTGCAACCATGATAAGCCTATTCTTTGCCAAGGGCTTTATATCAAGCCTCATTTCTTCCTTGTGACGGAGGATGAGTGGGTACACTATATATAATACATCCACGAGTGGGAAGGCTGTGGCCTCCACCACGTTAGCTGTGGCATGCCAACACGTATATCTGGCAAACATGTAACAATCTAATACATACTTGGTAGGAAGCTACAGATAAAGTCCCCTATTGCAATTATTAAAGAATGATCAGAGACTATCGACTCACTGCCTCAACATGTCCACGAACTTTAGACTCGTGCTGCTCAGTTCGGCATCAACTCTCTGCCTCAGCATCCCTATTTGAACAGTACAGGAAATAGGACGAGGCTGCGCTGGGCAGAGGCGGAGGAGGTAAGGGTGGATTTCTGCACGTAGAAGGCATCAGATGTGGCTGGGTTCCGTCCTCGGCGACCAGGATAACAAGTTAGCAATGGTGAGGACAACGTGATGGCCAGTAGGAGAAATATCAGAGAAAATCATTTGGGCTATCTCATACGGAGCGTATATTGTCTCATGGGCCCCGTGGAATATTTTTCCTCTAGTTTATATTCGATCCAGTACTACACTTATATATTCTAGTGCCATCTGGAAATTCTTCATAAGCAAAGTGTTTTTCCGAAAGATAAGATCTCTAGTTTATATTCGATCCAGTACTACAACTTATATATTCTAGTGCCATCTGGAAATTCTTCATAAGCAAAGTGTTTTTCCGAAAGATAAGGTCTTTTTATGTGGTGATCTATCGACTCGATTAAATTAATATCTCTGTTTTTTATTTTGTATTTCTCAAATATTTCCATATCTATTCGTTCTTGTTATGGATGAGTGGACAAAGAATATTCAGGATGATGTTCCTTGGTGTATGTTATTTGTTGATGATATTGTATTGATTGACGAAACTAAAGATGGTTTGAATGATAAAGTTGAACTTTAGATAAAAGCATTAGAATCAAATGGATTGATGATTAGTAGGAGCAAAACTGAGTATATACATTGCAATTTCAACCAATCTTGTAGTGTGAATAGTGGAGCTAAGTTAGACGGAGTAGATATACCAAAATATGATACATTTCGTTACTTGGGCTCTATCATTCAAATGGATGAGGATGTCCAAAATGACGTTTGTCATAGGATCACTGAAGGATGGTTAAAATGGAGGAATGCAACTGGAGTATTATGTGATCGGAAGATCCATCTCAGACTAAAAGGCAAGTGTTATAAAACTGATATACGACCAGCCATGCTCTATGAGAGTGAATGTTGGGCGGTGAAGAAACAAGGACTCAACTAGATGAACGTGACTGAAATGCATATGTTGAGATGGATGTGTGGGAAGACAAGAAAAGATTACTTGAGAAATGATTATATCAGGAATAAAGTGGGGGTGGCGAGCATTGAGGAAAAGTTGCGGGAGGGTCAACTCAAATAATATGGACATGTATAACGCAGACCGACTAATGCGCCTATATAAAGCAATACTATTGAGGCAAGCACAATTAATAAAAGAAGATGAAGACCTAACTAACATGGGAAGATCTTATAAAGAGAGATTTTAAATCTCTACATCTCAACCAGAATATGACCCATGATAGAGGTGAATGGAAAAGAAGGATCCATGTAGCCGACCCCAACATAGTTGAGATTGAGGCTTAGTTGATGATGATGATGATGATGATGATGATTTCTCAAATAATACGTTAAAAATCAATAAGAACTTTGTATCTTCTTGATTAGTGGATTTTCCATCAGGTTTTGAACTTGTGGTTTTTCTCACACATTGTGAGGTTTTTCGTACTATCCTTCAGGTGGATCTACTAAGGTTATACTTTGTTGGTAGACATGGAGTCCATTTTGGATCCAATAGTTGTAGCTATTTTTCATACTTTAATTGCTCAATAGCTTCTAAATAGGTTTTTGGCTCATCATTTACGACCATTTCACCACCTTCTTGAGTAATAAAATATCCTAATCTTTCAAGCTTAAGGTGTGTCCTACAAGATCTATGTAGTGACGGAGTCAGAATTTTGGAGCGCGTGAGGCACAAGTATAAGATGTTATTTCTCACACTATTATGTTTATTGATATATCTAACACATCTTATATAAAGTTTCAAAAGTAATCAAGATACACGTCACAAAGTAAAAAAAAAAGGTCACATCTTTGGGCACGCAACCTGGCAAGTTGCAATACTCATTAATCAATCATAGTGTATATTCACGTCATTTAGAATCAAAATTTGTTTATAACTTCCACTATATATTTTGAACTAAATATTGGAAGTGGTAAAAGAGAAAATCAAAAAGCTTTAAGTTGATCAATCATTTTTTTCCTCATAAGATCATAATACATGTTCAAAACTTTCTTACCACTAGTATATTTGATTTTTCACAAACAATTATATGCTTGTAAATAAAATCAACAACTCTACCGTAATCAATGAAACTTAATGTTTAATCATTTGATGAAAACATTTACAAATAAGATAAACAAAGTAAAAGTAGAACTGCCAATGTCAATGGAACAGTAACTAATCAATGCATAATCAAACGCAAGGAAACATATATAAAGAACTATATGTGAAAGAAAAAAAAATAGACATAGTCACTTTCCCACTCGCTTGTCCACCCAAATTTAGATAATGAGAGCCGACACCTGATGTCATGTTGTCAGCAACAATTAAAATAGTAAAGGATGATGAGAGTAGAAGAGAGAGAAAATATTTTTGTCCATAACTTTCGATCTGGAGCGTATTTTTGATGAAATAAATTGTATAAGAATCCTTGTAAAAAATATGTTCCAACAAGACTAGTGTTGACATACTTAAAAATAATGATAATATGCAAGAAAATATAGTATCCGTATTTTAGGATATCATACATATGTTCTGGGTACAGACACACAATACCCGTGAGTACAGTACATCACCTTCTTGGTTCTCCCAAATCATGTACAATGACTACTTGGTCATCTATGGATTCAATTGAGCTAACAATAGCAATGAGTTTAGTACTATACTTTTGAATGAAGGGATCAAGGATTAGTTGTTCTTAAACAATAGTTGAAAGTAATTTAATTTAGTAAAATGTGTATGTTTTTAGTGAAATGTGAATTAGTTTATATAGGTATGGTATGTGGTTATCGACATCCTTTTATACATGGTATGTCTCATACTATACTAACAAGATCATCAAATCATGTATTGTTGTTATGTCTCGTACGGTACCTTTAGTATTGTGTGTCTAGTACTATACTTTGAATTACAAAATATGGCTATTAGTATTGTACTTCTTGTAGAATGTGTGTGTATCCGTGTATACAATATTAGTCAAACGTTACATTATGAATGAATACAAAAATTAATATAAATGATAAAATGTATAATACTTACATATTTGTGACAAAATATTAAGCTTGACAAATAAGGAGACAACTAGTATTGTACGTCCGTATGTATTACAAATGTGAATAATTTAACAAAATAGAATGTGGTTGTTAGCATTATACTTCTAGTAGTGTATTTTTTATTATGAAATTTGGTTGTTAGTATTGTACTTCTTGTAGAATGTGTGGATATCATCATATATGATTTTTTCCAAACGCTACATTTTAAATATATGCAACAATTAATATAAATGATAAAATGTATAATATTTATGGATTTATGACATAATATGGAATATGAAGAAATAAAGAGGCAATAAGTACTATACCTGAATGGTCAATCTGAGTACAGTACCCAAAATGTACTATACTTTTATATACTTCTCTCCTCTATTAATATACTTCTAATATTTATTTTTATAAAGTATGTCAACATTGGTCGTGATATAAAGTATTTTTTATGACAAACTTAATGTTATTTATTTCGACCTAAAATTCCTTACGATTTAAGAGTTATGTTCAAAACATTTTTCTTTCCCCAGTTTTTTTTTCTCTTTCACGGTGTATCTACTTTTTCTGCCACAGCACATCTCAACCACCGGGTGGATGACCGGTTGGGTGGGCGGAGATGTGTAGCGTAGCTCATGTGGAACGGAAATAAGCAAAAGATGAATGGTTGTGAAAACTTGAAAGAGTCAAAGCTACAGTTTTCGATAAATACGAGACTGAATGTGACTGATGGCCTCTTAGCGGCCGAAAACTCCTCTCTGCTCTACATCTGGCCCGGCATAACTGCCTACCACGAAGTTCGGGTCCAATTTATCTCAACTGAATACATGATTAAATGACTAGAAACTGCAACTCTAACCGAGGAGTAGAAACACATATTAGCAAAATGATGTACTTTATCACGCCAGTGCCTAAACAACTACTTCATATTATAGTTTTGAATCCAAAAACAAAACGGGGTGAGGCACGTGCCTCAGGTGGCCATAATGTGGCTCCGCCACTGAATCTATGAGAACTTTTGTGTTACATTAGGAACTTGAAATTTCTCAACAATTTATAATTCTCCTTGTTCTTATTGTATCTTTATACTTTCAATGTTTTGTTGTTAGTCTCGAATCTTTTGAGAATGTTCTCCGTGATTGTTTGTCGACTTCAGTCTATTGTAGCTTGTTGGAATCTTGTCGGTAGTTGTAAAACAACTACACATATTAGATATTATGTCTTAATCTATATATACACAGGTGTTTATATTGTATATTGTGTGTGTTAGACACGCACATCTTGACGTGCAACCTCCTTTATCTAAGCAATGAGACCATGACGTTTTCACAAAAATATAAACCTGTACCAATTTGGATGAATAAAAATACATGTCAGCTCGCTCCTAAGACTCGTTCCCTGTACCTCCACGATTGCAACCATAGTTAGCCTATCTGCCAAGTGCTTAATATCGAGCCTCATTTCTTCCTTCTGACAGAGGATGAGTGGGTATATTGTAATACATTCACAAGTGGAAAAGCTGTGACCGCCACCACATTAATCGTGGCATACCAGCACATGTGTCAAACATGTAACAATCTAATCCGTATGGGTAAGAAGCTATAAATCAAGTTCCCTATTGTATTTATTAAAGAACGATCACAGACCAACTCCCTACCTCAACATGTCCACATTCACAACCTCTAGACTCGTGCCTCCGACGGTTGACGCTTTCACGCCGATCCGATTTGAACAATACCGTCTAGCTTGGGTAAAGACTTTGGAAATCCTGGTAGTTGTCTATATAATTATACAATTTTTGGCATTTAGTGGTAGAGCAGTTGAGGCAAGGCCAATAAAGGGAGAAGTTCTTCTTCATAGGTGAAGGACATACAGGATGCATGATACAGCGAGCATGGACCGAAAATTATAAAGCCCGACGTTCTTGGCGTCATTTCCAATTACCACTTTTTTGTTAAATCTTATGTACAACGGTAAATAACAAATACTGAATGGGCAACTGTTAATGTTAATTTCCTATGCAGGTCGCGCATCAAATACAGGCAGTTAGAATCACGGCGGCCAAACTAAGTCTACTGTGAATGGGATGTGGCTGCATTGGGCGGAGGCAGAGTGGCCAAACTAAGTCAGCATGTGAAAGACATCAGAGGTGGTTTTCCGTCTTCGGCGGCCAGGATAGCAAAGTTGAGGACAAGGATGGTAGTACCAACAGGAGGGACGGCAGAGAAACTTATGAGAAATGATACATAGAATAAAAATTGAACCAGAAATATGACTCTTTTGTCATTATGTATGCATAACAACAAAAATACAGGAGAAAAGTGGTAATTTTTCCTCTATTTTTATTGTTATACATACATAGTGACAAAAAGGATCACATTTCTAGTTCAACTTCTGGCATGTATAGCAAAATTCGAAAATCATTTGGGCTGCCTCATACGGAGCGCATACACCGCATGGGCCCTGTGGAATAATTTACCTCGATACTGGTCATACCAGGGCTGCTCGTAGACGAGCACAGAGCAATCAGCGTCCTTCCCCAGCCCACACACCAAAGTCCAACTAAGTATGTCTGTTGAGTCCGGTCCAGTCCTCCACCTCGACTCATCTTTCAGAAGTAAAGAGGCTACTCAAAGCCCAGGTGACAGCTGACAGCCTCTATGCCAAAAACAACACGCAGCGGAGGTCCCAAACTTAAATTCGAACTCTGCAGACACTTGATGCCTGCAATGGTGACGGAGGATTCTTCCGAGGGAAACGGATGACTGGTTTCCTGCTACCAGCATCTCTCAGCTGGCAAAGTTCTATCGCTATTTTGCAGCATGGTAAGTCCTATCACTGTGTTTTTTGCATGTAGTTCGGGAACGTTGATGCCTGATCGTTAATTATGTTTATATAATTCCTTAAAAACTTCAATGAGCGTTAAAAGCCATATGTCCCATATGATAACGAAGAATACGAGAAAAATCAGTGGCGGACCCACATTACGGCCGCATGAGGCCATGGACTCACCGTCAAACTTTTGCATTTACGTCTGCTTTTATTGCAAAAAGTTGCATTGACCTCACCCGCCGTCATTGCATGAATGATTAACATATAAGAGTGTAATTCAAAAGAGTAATTAATAGCAGCAGTTCCAAATCACCATTCATGGAAAGTCGGATAGACAATATAACCACGGAGAGCTTCTCCCTCTCAATGCCTTTCACTCTCAATCCAATGTCATTGCATGCAATAATTAATATCTAAGAATAACTATTGCAGCAGTTTCAAATCATTTGGAATGAAAAGTGGGATAGTTACTATGCATGGAGTAATTAATACATAAAAAACATTAACCTCTCCCTATCAATAATAGAAATCAATCAATTAAATATCTCAACAATCCAACATATTAGATGAAAAAGAAAACATAAGACCCATAAGTCAATCATATAATGAAAACGTGAAAGAGCCTATCTTACATGATAAAGGCACCTATGTGAAAGAAAAAAATAACAAACTAAGAGAGAAAGAAAGTTTAACGGCATAACAAAAGGTTGTATAGGCCACATTAATGCATGCATATCTAATAAATCAAATTAAGATATGGTTATAGTAGATAGGTTTTCCAAATTAATTAATAATAAGAATAAATGAATTTATGCCTCGTCATTGTAATATTTTGCACTTATTAATAAATTCAAAGCATATTAAAATTCTACTACATATAACCTTATAATAAAGAGTAATAACACATTTGTCTATTGAGGATTAGCGTACCTCTATTTATTACATAATGACCACAAAATCCTTCAGCAACATGTTATAGTTGCATAACTAGGTATTAATTGTAGGATTTTTTGGTTTTATATTGGCAAATTTCCTTTCGTATATATATTCTATAATTTTTATAATTTTAGTTCTATAAAATCATAGTTTTTCCCTTTATTTTGATCAACCTGCATTCATTTGATAAAAAAGTTCTTAATCTGCAAGAAACACATCCCAAACTCCTCCAGAAAAGTATTATTGTAAATGCCATTGTGGAATAGTTTTGGACAGTGAAACGTGATTACTCTTTCATTCTTTTCATTTACATGTAATTGGTCACTATTTTTCTTTGTGAAAATTGTACAATTTTTTATAATTTTTAGCCATTATGATATTACTTCATAGTTTTTTAGAAATTGTCATATTATCGAACTGAGTTTAGTTATATTTGGCCTCACCCACCACAAATTTCTGGATCCACCACTGAGAAAAATAATAAAATATATTAGTATTGAATCAATAGAAACAAAAACAACATTGATTATAAGTATAATAGCATACCAACATAGGATATTAACAACATAATATATGGCCATACATTTAAAAGTAATGTATATTAGGATAATATAATAAAAAAATTAGGTCGTTCGACCCTCTTCCCTCTTTAATTGTTTCTATCATTTAAGTTTTTATGACATTGATCTTTATCTGTGTTGGACATGTTGACATTTTAATCCATTTTTATTGTGAGTTGGTTTCATCACACTTATTATTGAAAAAGTTGAGGTTTGCAACATTTATCTTTTGAAAACTAAAGTGTTTGACTTATGTGCAATGGCTTTAAAATAGCAATCAAACCTTGACATCCTTTAATATATCAAATAACAAAATTACTAGGTGCTAAATAACGATTAAACCTTGACATCTTTTAATGTATCAATTTAATGTATCAAAATGACAAGGTTGTCAACACCGAGTTTTTTGAAAAATGACAAATTTTTTTAACATCATGTTCATCACTTTTAATATTTCCTTTGGATAAATGTTTTTCTTTGGAGGCAACACTTGGGACACACTACTCCTTGTGGAAACAATACATTCTCAATCGGATGCATGGCATTTTATGTTTTGATACCATCAATTAATTTTTTAAATATATTAATAACTAGTAAAAGTCATATGATCCAAATGTATTCTGATAATGAATTAACTATAGCAAAATATAACAATAAATTAACTTTGAATGAATACATTAAAAAACCACAATTATTGAAATTAGAATAACATTAAAGTATAGGTAATTAAAACCATTATTCATAACAATACTAATAAAAATAATGTATATAAATATCAGATAATATTTACAACAATCATTATCTACTCTCAATAGAAGGGGTTGAAATCTAGGGATAAATTTTCAATAAACAAATCCAAACTAAATTATTTTTGTGGCGAACGATTCACAAAAATATGATTTACTTAAGCGGAAGCATTCGTTAACAGTGGAATTACTGTAAATTCACTAAAAATTAATTTTTTTTACAAAGAGATTCATAAACTGAAAAACTCTTTCATAAAGAACCAAAGTAATTTATTTACATTCAGGTTCATCAGTACATCTCTTGTACCATTCCTTTTCGAGAGTTACACGCATCAACTGCCATGTTAAACCGTACATAGGCAGTATAAAAATCTCGAGGCATCAAGCCAAAATCTCAGATCAATATTAAACTAACTACTGACTCCTAGGACCTGAGAGTACAGAGACGACACATAGGACTCTATATTTACAGGACATGATAGCCAGTGTCTCCACCTTAGGATTCACTGTTGTCCTTGTTGTTTCTGTTGTTGCTGTTGCTCTTCACCCGCTGTAGGGTTTTTATTTCTTCTTATGTGTCTACCTAAAAAGTTAGATTCAACGGGGTGAGACAATTGAAAATTGTACCAGTGAGAGATATAACTCTCCGCCAGAAATATTATTATTGCAATTAAAGGAATAAAACTGAGCAGAAGAATCATAAGTATTCAACAACAGCTAAATAATTGACTAAACAATTTAGAGCATTATCTTTTATTCAAGTCATTTCAGCTATAACTTAATAGAGCAGTCTGTTACTTATCCAATAAGGAATTGAAGAGCATAAATATCATTTGTTCATATAGAACATGCTATGCAAAGTAAGATCAACTAATGATTCTCGTATTTCAACCCTAAGCAAATACGCTACACGGCTGATTACATTTTACAAACATACTTAAGCCCTGAGGAGATGAGGTATATCGCTCATACTCCAACCGACCATTGCGAAATCGAAATTGGTACCATACATAGGTCAATAGAAGAGTTGGATTCCCATGACCTCATATTCCTTAGTCAGTGTGAGGACCAAATGCAGGACATCTTGTGTCTCTATGGTGCACTCCCGCTACAGGCTTGCAACAAGTGCAATCCACGAGGTCGGGAGGCACGGGATGAGATGGGATCTTTGCTTTCGAAATTTGTATGGTCCCACACTAACTACCTACTTCTACTAAGACATTACACCCGCAAGCGCACGGGGTCGTGTCGTAGTATAGGTGAGGTGGCAAGTACGGGGTCGATCCGCGAGGATAAAGGGGGCACTAGAGTTAGATGGCGTGAGCTACGTTCCTAGTGCGGAGAGTAAAGTTTTAGGGTTTTAAGGTTGATTGTTGGTTGATTAAACTAAGAGAGCGAGTATGAAAAGCAAAATGAAACTAAGTTATCAAAAGACTAAACTAGCAATCTAGGTGACAAACTAGCTACACTAAGGCAAGGGCAAGATGGACTAGACTAAGCAAGCAATTAACAACTAAGGAATTGAATTAACTACTAAACAAGATCAAAGACCTAAATTAACACTAGCTAGCAGAACTAGGCAATTGACTAAAGTAACTGAAGCAACTTGAACTACACTAACATTAACAAGCAAGCTAAGCGATTAGGGTTTTAAGTAAAATGATTAAGGTGGGTGGGCCGTTTGGGAAATGCCACTTTGATTTTAGTTGGGGGAGTTCATTAAACATGCTTGGTGCTCAATTCATATCTAGATTACCAAACCAAACAACAAGGGCAATGCCATTAGAACATACCCTATACTACTAGTAGAAGACTAGGGTTAGGTGTAGTTCTAGTGAGATTGGCTAAATCTAGGTTTCTAGGGTAAGTGATAGTGGACAATTGAGGGTTGAGGGTAGAGATGGGAGTGGAGATGAAGGGGTTTAACCTCATGCCACTAGCCACTCTAGCCTTTAGAAGGCCCTATGCAATTGCATCACTCTCACTTGCACTAGCCACTTAAATCTCACACTCATTTGTAGGGGGAGGGGTGTGTATGTAGGAACAAAGGGGGCTAGCTAGGGATCCACTAACTGGACCTAGGAGCCATTCCTAAGATTGCCACATACACCCCAATTCCTCCTAGAAATGAAGTGTCATCAAAAACCTCAAAACAAGCAATTCATACAAGAAGCACAAACCACATGTAATAAGATAGGAAAAGAGATGGAAGCAAGAAGTAATCATCTTAAATATGAATTGAGTTCATTACAAGAATTTATCCCCCAACATGGTATCAAAGTAACATTTTAATCCCAAACAGCCCACCACAAGGGGGCTTAGCTATACATGATCATGAAAACATGAAAAGAAAGGGGTAGAAGAAGGGAAAACGCCATGAAGGTCGATGTAGTGGCCTCCTTCTTCACCTCCAAGCAGCTGTGGACGACCTCCCTCCTCCAAAGGTGTAGGGGTGCATGAAAATGGTGAAATGGATGGATAGAAACCTAGAGAAACTAGGTTTCTATGGTGTAAATGAGTGGGAAATGGATGGAAAGGGGGTAGATTGCAAGGAAATGGGTGGATTGGAGCAAAGGATGCAATGGCAGCAGCTAGGGTCGGCTAGGAGTGCTTAACCTCGAGCCCTAGAAGCAACTAGTGCTTATATAGGAGCTAGGGTTAAGTGGGGGTAGAATAGAAATAACAGTGGAAAGTTATGTAGGGTATGTGATCACCACGGTCGTGGTGGGTGTGCCACGGCCGTGGTGAGGGTAGTGGGGGATGACCGTGGGGTGGTGGACACGGTCGTGGGGTGAAGGCAGTGGTGAAAAAGCAAAGTAGGGTGGTGGCCACGGCCGTGGCGGAGTGCCACGGTCGTGGTGTGTAGCATGCACCACGGCCGTGTTGGGTAACACGGCCGTTTTGGAGGAGTTGGAGCTGACCGTGGGGCGGGGCCACGGGCGTCTTGATTAGCATCAGCCACGGTCGTGGCCACTTGGCCACGGTCGTGGCTTTCTGGGCAACTTCCCTGTTGGAAACTGATTTTTCGCAATTTAATTCCCACGACCGTGGCAGGGTGCCACGACCGTGTTCTCTTCTACTGACCACGACCGTTCTGATGGCCACGGTGGTGGTGTCTTCAAGGGCCACGGTCATGGCAGGTGGCCACAACCGTGGGATTCTGTGGATTTCCCTATTGCAGCCTGTTGGAATTTGGCAATAAAGCCATGACTGTAGCATTGGGGCCACGGCCGTGGTGAGGCTTGACTTCTTGATTTTGCTTCTTACTTTGTCAATTTCGGATGTCTTTGCTCGGGGATGATTCTTGGCCACTGGAGGTAGGTTGAGGGAGAGTTTGGGGCCTTCTTTGGGTTCCTCCCTCTCTCTCGTCCATCTAAGCATGGTCTAAGTACCTGAAAAATAGTGCAAAGAACATCCATAAGTGTATTTGCAATGATACTCATATTGGGGAGAATAACCTGTAATTCTAATGCATTTGAATGTGATATAAGTACAAAATGACACGAGATACAGCCCTAGAATAGGGTTGGATCACCACCCCAAACTTGAAACATACTTGTCCTCAAGTATGCTCCAACTCAATCTCTTTTCCATTTTCCATAATCAAAAGATATGACAAATACAATATGATGGGCGACAAATGCTAAATGGGATCAATGGTGACTAGGTACATGCAAATCACTTCCCTCCTCTTCTACTTTCACAAACCAACCATGAAGGGAGCACAGAGCACAAGAACTTCGCATATAATGCATGGATTGCACAAGTTATCAATATCTCATCCATAAGGTTCCGGGTAGACCGTTTCATGATGATGTTAATCGCGATGACTAGGAGTGTCATTTCACCTTCATGCCTTCAACCTTATGCTTCAAGTTATGCCAAATGACCCACATGGCTGCGGAAAAGGGATAAAGTGAGCTAGGTTTAATGTTTCCTAGCTCCATGGGTATGAAAAGAGAAGAAAGGGTTGCGGTAAGATTTGGAGTGCTTTTACACACTCATCTTTTCTTTATTTGAATGCTCTTAAACAGGAGCATCCTTTTATTTTATTTTGTTTTTCTTTTTCTTTTTTTTTTCTTTCCCTTGGTGTAGATAGGGCATATGGTGGATAGAGTGAAGCGGGGAGATAAAGATGTGGCCACCCCAAACTTTTGGAGGTGGCCACGGGCCCACGGCTAATATGTGCACTTTGGCATCTTTTAATGAGGCGGAGAGGTATGAAGATGATGAAAGAGTGGTCGGGTCAAAGAGGGGTCACTTGGCATGATCTTCCACATAAGGTCTCCTGCATGAAAACTAGTCCGACACTTCACCATAGATATCCATCACATGAATGAACCAAATGAAATCCATATATCAATCAAGTAACTCCACAAACATTAAACGTTCTATGCTTGCTCGGATCATAATTCAATCAAACCAACACATTCCCAAGGGAGGTGACGAGCATGTAAGAAGTCACTCGTTGATACCACATAGCACTTTGTCATAGCATATCATCTTGTATTTGTCAAAGATGAGCAATTTCATTCAATATGGTAAAGATTGAGTCAAAACACGCTTTTTGGACAAGAAACATCAAATCTAGGCAAAATTGGCCAAAAATGTGTCACATTGTACTAAATCACATTCAAACACAATTTTAGGTAAAAAGCAAGTAAATCCTAGCTAAAACATGCAAAAATTAGCAAAAACCTACATGAGATGCAATGCATGGCTGAAGAAGCAAATTTTTTTTAAAAAATACTCAAAAATGCAGAAATGAACTACATGCTATGCAACAAAATCAGTAAAACTAAACTAGATGGCAGAGGTGATATCAAAATGACAAAAGGAGAAAAGGAGTGATGCATACCGCCCTACCCACCCCAAACTTTAGAATCATGCTGTCCTCGGCATGAAACTATAGCTTAGGGAAGATAGGGGAAGAATCAAGGTTGTGGTGGCTGTTCTGGCATCTGAGGAGGATTCGGAGGAGGAGCTGAGTCTGGAGCCGAGCTGGAAGGAGGGTGCTGATAGTAGTGCCCCTAGTAGTCATCCTGGGGTGGAGGATACGCCTGTGGATGTCCAGCTATACCACCCCAAAAGTCTGCACCCCATTCGGGGTTTCATGCTACTTGGGCATGTTGGTATTGGTACAAGTGGTTGATCTGGTAATGCATTTGTTGTTGATCTTGCCACATGTACTGCTGGACAAGCTGCATGTCACTTTGAGTCTTCTGAATACTCTCAAGGTGCGCCTGGATGGTAGCCATGTCATAGGCGTTCCCTGAGGGTGGCTGCAGCTGGGATGTCCCCTCATCCCTCCTTTTAGTTCTTCAGGGCTGCATTGCTTCTTCTGCTTCATGCTCCTGCCCTTGTATATTTGATTCAGCAACGTCTTCCTATACGGCAGCAGCTCCCCTAGTATACGACTCTCTCGGGTGGTCTAGCTGCCATGCCATCAAATTTTCCCTCAACCTATCGCCAGGTCCCAATACAGATATAAGGGGTTCTGCGTGATAAGGCAGCTCTAACTCAAAATCCTGCACACTTGTAGTCAAATAAAACATTCTTTTATCTTTCATTTTTATGGTGTGCGAACGCGTCAGATAGTTGAGGTCAACACGTTCTGCCTCAATCGTGTCTTGTGCCCCCGAGAGATCATATCCCAACGCTAGTGCAATAGAAGTCACAAACCCACCCATGACAAAGGGTTTTTTGCTCTTGTAGGGTATGGACTTCATATGATCAATCATTAGAACTCCAAGGTCAATGTACTTCTTGTGGTGCATACTGATCAAGACAATCATATCCTTTTGGGAGATGGAGCCTTGATTATCGTACCTCCCTACAATAGTGTTTGCCACGACGTTCTGCACATAGTGCATTAGCGGGTTACATATAGCAGCAGTTTTTTATCTACCCGCGTAGTAGTCCTCTTTGCCCGTAAATTTCTTCCAGTAATATGCATAGTCCAGAGTGTCGTCTCTCTCTACCAAGCCATCATCTAATTTCATGGCTTCTTCAGGACTAGAGGCGAAGATAGCATTCAGCTCAGTGGAAGTGAGGGTGTGCATGTTGCCCATCATGGCAAATCTGAGTGCATCACAACCCCTCACTTTTGTCTTCTCCAGAGTGGCAAAGAATTCTTGGGTCAATGTGGGATATGTAGGTTGGGGTGTGAAAAGAACGCCCCACAACCCAATTGTCTTCAAACCCATTTCCACTATGTCCTTGATTCCAAGATCCTCAATGGTCTTCTCGCAACTGTACATGGAGGCGACGACTCACCTTGTCATGCACTCGGGGTAAATGAGATGAGCCTTCTTTTGCCTGTGTCCTCTTCCATAGGACATTCCCGCCTGTGCTTTGCCCAGGGTTCTTTCTCTGTCTGCCTCCAAAAATGTCATGACATCTTCTCCTTCCGATTCCAGCTCCACCTCTTCCTCCTCGCTATCTTGTTCTTCCTCCATCGCATATGATTGCGACCCCGAGCTGGTATCAAAATTGTACCAGTGGGCCGAATGCTCCTCGTCATGCTGCAATTGCCGCGAGGGTTGCGGTTGCACACCACGCCTCGCCGTCACCTGAGACGTCGAGTGGCGGGGTGGTGTGGGCTTTGGAGGCAGCCTGGATGAGGACGGTGCCACTTTTGATTTTGGGTTTCTCTTCACGGCCACCGGCTCGAGTTCATCAATGAAGTTGTCCAAGTCGACCTCCATGGACTCCTCCTCTTCTTCGTCCTCCCCCTCGTAGGTAGCGTCTGTAATATGGTGGCTATCAGATGAGCGGGTGTGTGATCTGCTCACTGATTGCGACCGGCGGAGGGAGTGATGGGCGGAAGCGGTGGGTGATGGGGTGTGGGATGGAACGGACACCTCGGAGGAGGCATTTTTAGAACGCCGCTTCCCTCTGGTGATGATGTTCGTCCCCTTGGCTAATGCTTTCCCAAACTTCTTCATGGTGAGGATGGAGGTGGAAGTGGTGTTAGGAGGGGAATTTTCGGATTTGGTGGAGAAGGTGGTGTGGGTGTGGTTTTATGGGTGGAATGGAAGGATAGTGATGTACGGATGATGGTTATATGATTAGTGGTGGATTTGGGTGAGAATGGAGGGGTTTTTGTGGAGGTTTTGTGTGTGGGGGGGGGTTGCTGGGCGGAATGGAGATGGAAATGGAGATGGAGGTGCGATTGGGAGAGATTGGACGGTGGGAATGGGAGAGGGAAGGTTGGGGATCGATTTGGGATGGATTGGGGATCAAAAGGAGGTGGATTTGGGGGTTAGGAGTGACAAACGGGGGAGCCCAAGGTTGTTTTCCGCCGCCACGGACGTTTTCTAGAGGTCGAAGATGAAGGAATGAGGGGGAGGGTCGTTTTTGGACACTTAAAAGTATATTTTTTTCTGAACCAGGTTCGGCCACAGTCGTGGCCAGGGTTGGGTAGCACGGCCGTGGCGGGTGCCACGGTCGTGTTGTCGATGAAGAACTCCCCGGTCTGACCTCGCCACGGTCGTGGTGTCCTGCCACGGTCGTGGCTCTGTCCTCACGCCACGGTCATGGTTGACTTGCCACGGTCGTGGCTGATCTTCGAAACAACATGTAACTTCGGCCAATTTGGTGCTTTAATTCCCACGGCTGTGGAATAGAGCCATGGTCGTGTTTGGCCGCCTGTGCCACGGTCGTGGTCTAGCCCCACGACCGTGGTGGATTTGTCTCTTCAATTTTCAAACTTCAAAACATGATCTTTTGGTTTTACTTGTTCTATTGCCACAAATATGACTGAATGACCACGATTAACTTCTAGATCCTCTCTCTCTGATGTCTATCACCTTCCATCATCAAAACTCAAACAAAAACTATAAAGCACAAGTGTGCGTGTGTGTATTTGTGTAAAACAAAACTAAAGTATCAAAAGAAGGGTTGAGAGTCTCAAACGATGTGGGTTGTCTCCCACTAGCGCTAAATTTACCGCCTTCAGCTAGGCTTATTGATTGTTGGACTTTTCACTTCTTTGGGACTTTCAAGAGATCCTTGTAGTAAATCCCTTTCTCATCCTCATCTAAGCATTCATCTTCATCAAATTCTTCTTCTACCATCATGACAATATCAAAATCTTGGTTGGCCTTGTCCGGGCCGACCTCAACGACAGGTTTCAATCTTTGCCCATTGACGGCAAATTCCTTAGTTCCCTCTTTTACACAAATGATCACTGCCCCGGATGGGTACACCTTCTTGACAAGGTAAGGACCTTCCCATCTAGAACGAAGCTTTCCGGGGAAGAACTTCATCCTTGAATTGTACAGCCATACCCATTTGCCGGGCTCAAACTCTTTCTTATTTATGATCTTGTCATGTAGAAACTTGGTTCTTTCCTTGTAGTTCTTTGACATTTCATAGGCTTCATGTCGCATCTCTTCTAGCTCATGCAATTGAAACTTTCTTCTCATTCTGGCACTCTCTTCATCAAAGTCCATCCTCTTCAAGGCCCACAGTGCCTTGTGTTGCATCTCAACCGGCAAATGGCAACTCTTACCATAGACAAGCTTGAACGGTGTAGTGCCAATCGGGGCTTTATATGCAGTCATATATGCCCATAAAGCTTCATTGAGTCGAAGTGACCAATCCTTACGGTCCGGTCGCACCGTCTTCTCCAAAATGAGCTTTATCTCCCGATTTGCCAACTCAACTTGACCACTCATTTGAGGGTGGTAAGGAGTAGCTACACGATGGTTCACCCCATGTCTCTTTAGCAGTCCTTCAAAGGTGCGGTGAATGAAATGACTCCCACCATCACTAATCATAGCCCTTGGAACACCAAAACGGCTAAAGATGTTGGATCTCACGAAATCACATACCACTTTATGACCATTTGTTCTTGTTGCCACAGCCCCAATCCATTTTGATACATAGTCTACGGCGACCAAGATGTAGACATATCCAAAAGAAGGGGGGAAAGGACCCATAAAGTCAATCCCCCAAACATCAAACACTTCTACCACCAAGATAGGTGACAAAGGCATCATGTCCCTCTTTGAGATAGTGCCCACTTTTTGGCACTTGATGCAACTCTTACAAAAGTCATGAGCATCTTTGAACAATGTCGGCCAGTAGAATCCACATTGAAGAACTTTGGCGGCCGTGCGTTTCCCTCCAAAATGGCCTCCACACACTCCGGAATGGCACATAGATAAGACTTCTTGCTGCTCCATCTCCGAAATGCACCTCCTAATGAGTTGGTCCGGGCAATATTTAAAGAGGTGAGGGTCATCCCATATGTAGTTCTTTACCATAGCAAACAATCTCTTACTTTCCTCTCTTGTCCACATGCTCGGTATCCTCCCACTAGCTAGGAAATTCTCTATGTGCTTGTACCATGGCTTTTGGACAGATGAGACTAAGAGGAGTTGTTCATGTGGCATTGTCTCTTTGATTGGACTTGTCACATCAAAAGGTCCATCAAGGCGGGAGAGATGATCTGCAGCACCATTTTCTATTCCTTTCTTATCCACAATTTCTATGTCAAATTCTTGGAGCAAAAAAATCCATCGGATCAACCTTGGCTTTGAGTCTTTCTTGGACATGAGATACTTCAGCGCAGCATGGTCCGTGTAGATTGTCACTTTGTTTTGCAAGAGATACGGCCAGAACTTGTCAAGAGTGAAGATCACCGCAAGCAACTCTTTCTCAGTAGTCGTATAGTTTCTTTGAGCATCGTCTAACGTTTTACTTGCATAATAGATAGCATGAGGAATTCGGCCAATGCGTTGACCCAGCATAGCCCCCACCGCCATATCGGATGCATCCGTCATGATCTCAAATGGCAAAGAGAAATACGGGGGCTGCATGATAGGAGCAGAAATAAGCCTCTCTTTTAGATGATTGAAGGCTTCCACACATTTGTCATCAAACTGAAATTCAACATCTTTCTCAAGTAATCGAAAGAGTGGTCTTGAGATTTTTCTAAAGTCCTTGATAAAACGCCGGTAGAATCCTGCATGTCCCAAGAAAGATCAAACATGTCTTACGGTCGAAGGAAAGTCGAGTGTAGAAATAAGGCCCACCTTGGCCTTGTCAACTTCAATCCCATCTTTCGAAACTCGGTGTCCCAGAACAATACCCTCAGGTACCATAAAATGACTTTTTTCCCAAGATAGAACTAAGCGAACTTTCACACATCTTTCCAGAACCGCAGCTAGATGTAGCAAGCACTCGTCAAAGGTCTTCCCGAAAACTGAAAAATCATCCATGAAGACCTCGAGTGACGAGTCAAGCATGTCAGCAAAGATCGAGGTTACACATCTCTGGAAAGTGGAAGGGGCATTTCACAATCCCAATGGCATTCTCCGATAGGCAACTGTACCACTTGGACAAGTGAATGTCGTCTTTTCCTGGTCCTCCGGATGCACAACAATCTGAAAATATCCCGAGTACCCATCAAGAAAATAGTAGAAGCTCTGCCCAGCCAATCTCTCTAGAATCTGATCAAGAAACGGAAGTGGGTAGTGGTCCTTCTTTGTCTTTTCATTGAGCTTCCAGTAATCCACGCACATTCTCCACTTGGATTGCTCTCTCACCGGCATAAGCTCACCATCAGCATTTTCTACAACTGTAAATCCACCCTTCTTGGGCACAACCTGGATGGGACTCACCCACGTATTGTCAGAAATGGGGTAGATGATCCTTGCATCAAGCAACTTAACAACCTCTTGAGTTACAACGTCCTTCAATTTCGGATTTAGTCTTCTTTGCATTTGACGGGTCAGTCTCGCATCTTCTTCTAAGTATATCCGATGCACACAGATAGAGGGATCAATCCCTCTCAAGTCAGCAATAGACCATCCAATGGCTTGGACGTTCTTTCTCAAGACTTCCATCAAGGCATCTTCTTGCTCAGGAGAGAGAATGGAGGAAATGATCACCGGGAGGGTGTCATTTGAGCCAAGGAAAGCATACTTCAATCCTTCAGGAAGTTTTTTCAACTCAATAACGGGGGGTGCTTCAAGGGAGTTCTTCAAAGGTGCAGAAATAGAAGGGAGGTCCTGACTTGCAGCCACTAAGGCTAGCTCACACTCTTCATCATCCTCATCATCGTCGTTAGGGAACTGAACAATTGGCTCAAGACCTCTACCTTGAGTAGCAGTCTCAATCCAAGCGGGTAGGAACTCTTCAACAATCTCATCTAGGCATTCCACCAAATAACAATCTTCTTCGGTGGCCCCTATCACTTCAGCTGTAGTAGAAGACTTAAAGATGTTCAACCGGATCTTCATGTGCATGAATGTAACATACATGGTCCCTGTCCTCACATGGATCACGACATCAGCTGTGGCTAAGAAAGGTCTTCCCAAGATGATTGGCACCTTTCTAGCTTCCTTTTCCATATCAAGAATGATAAAATCGGCTGGGAAGAAGGCAGACGTATCCTCATCAAGACGGACCAACACATCATCCACACACCCTCTAGGCATCTTCACAGAACGGTCGACCAACTGTAGAGTGCAATGGGCCGGCCTCAACTCTCCCATTTGGAGCTCAGCAAACAGATCATAAGGCATCAAGTTTACGCTAGACCCCAAGTCAAGAAGAGCATGGTCTATGCGATGCGCCCCGATGTAGCATGAGATGATGGGGGCACCGGGGTCTTTTCTTTTCCGGGGGATGGTGTGTTGGAGAATGGAGCTCACTTTCTCAGTGAGCTTGATCTTCTTAGGCGTTCTCCCTGTTGTCTTTCTTTTGAAGGTGCACAATTCTTTAAGGAACTTCGCATAGGATGGAATTTGCTTGACTGCGTCTATAAGAGGTACATTGATTTTCACTTGCTTGAAGATCTCCAAAATATCATCCGCATGCTTCTTCTTTTTCTTTGCAGCAGAAGGCTCCTCAAGTGCATCAGGATATGGCGGGAGTTGGGACCCCAATCGGTCCAAATCAACAGTATCATCTACTGGTATTACTGGAATCACAGTATCACGGCTCGGAATCACAGTATCACTACTCGGTGTCACAGTATCAGCATTGCCTCTTATCACAGTATCACCATTCTGCATCTAAGTATCAACCTGCTCTGCCTCAGTGTCATCTCTGCTAACAACAGCACCATGGGGGCTCTCCAAAGTCCTACCACTCCTCAAAGTAGTCACAACCTTCACATGCTCATGGGTGGTAGAAGGGGGAGCTTGTGGAGGTGGTTGTGGCTATTGGGGTGGTGGAGGCCTTTGGTGAGGGGAATTGGGATTTTCAAGGATGAATTGGGGTTGCGGTTGTTGTTGAGGTGGGGGTGATATTGTGGAGGTGGTTGTTGGTAAGTATGATGTGAGGGTGGAGCATATTGATAATTGAGCGGTGCTTGAGGAGGTGGAGGAGCATATTGAAAAGTCCCATCATTGTTTGGATTCGGCATAGATTGAGAGGGGAGTCTTCCTTCTTCTCTTCTAGCCAAAGAGAGAGAAATCTGATCTAACCTCTGCTCAAGTCGGCTTATAGACTGGCCATGTGTGTTGACGTCCTTTTTGACTTCATCTAGGCTTCTTAGCCTTCCAAGAACCTCGTCCTCAAACTTAGAGATGTAGCATGGCTTGTGATGCCCCTGTCCTTGTCCATCCTCATTTGGTTGTTTCCACGAGAAATTTGGATGGTTCCTCCACTCGGGAGTGTAGGATTGGGACATTGGGCCCTGTTTGTGGCGGCCACCAAAGGAATGTAAAGCGTTAACTTCCTCATCTACAACGTCCACAGCCATTGAGGGTTGGCTAGAAGAGGCACCCACTTGATTCTTCATCATTTGCATCATATCTGCCATCATTTTCATTAGATCGGGGTTGGTGGTATTGCGTGCGGGAGCCACAGAGGACGGTGGGGGAATGTAGTTCCGATCACAATGCCCCCCTTAGTGGAAGTTCGGTGGCGAGAATTCTCGGCGAGATGTTCAAATAGTGGCCATGAGTCCTCGGGCGGCTTGGCCATGAACGTGCCCCCGCAAGAAGAATCTACATTGTTTTGGCTCTGCTCCTCAAGCCCGGTGTAGAAGACTTGAACCAGCTGCCAAAGCGGGACCTCATGGTGAGGACAGTCACGAAGCAACTTCTGGAACCTCTCCCATGCCTCATGGAAAGGTTCGTTCTTTTTTTGGGCGAAGGATGTGATGGACCTTCTCATGTAGGATAACTTGGCTATCGGAAAGAACTTCTTCAGAAACTCATTCTTTACTTCATTCCATGTGACGAGCTCTGGCCTCGAGACGTACCACTCCTTGGCTTTCTCCTTGAGGGAGAAAGGAAAGAGCGTTCTGCGGATCGAGTCGTCGGTGGCAGCAGGCATGCGAAAGGTCGAACACGTTTCTAAGAACGCGTCTATATGGTGATAAGGATTTTCATTCTCCATTCCGTAGTATGTGGGAAGAAGTCCCAAGAGTGCTGGCAGAATGGAGAACTACTGACCGGGCATCTGATCCACCAGCGTGGCTATGGGGGAATTGTAGTTCCCCGGCGTGAAATACTCATGAAGCGGGCGGTGCGCTGGTGGAGGTGGAACATCCGGTGGTGGGTTGTTCTCGGCCATCTCGGCCTCTCGGTGTAGGTTGTGGCGAGCTTGACGTCTTCTCCTCCCAATCTCGGGGTCGTAAACCACCAAGTTGGAGCAAGTCGAACGCGTACTACGCATGCGCAGCTTTCACCTGCGCACGTCACAAACAAACAACAAGGAGCCAAGTTAGCGAACCAATATGTAAGAGTAACACAAAGAATAAAGAATAGCAATGGTGAGGGCAAAAGGAAAGGCTAAGCTACACTATCTAACTAGGCCGAGCGCCTCTATCCCCGGCAACGGCGCCAGAAAGCTTGGTGCGCTCCCGCTAGAGGCTTGCAACAAGTGCAATCCACGAGGTCGGGAGGCACGGGATGAGATGGGATCTTTGCTTTCGAAATTTGTATGGTCCCACACTAACTACCTACTTCTACTAAGACATTACACCCGCAAGCGCACGGGGTCGTGTCGTAGTATAGGTGAGGTGGAAAGTACGGGGTCGATCCGCGAGGATAAAGGGGGCACTAGAGTTAGATGGCGTAAGCTACGTTCCTAGTGCGAAGAGTAAAGTTTTAGGGTTTTAAGGTTGATTGTTGTTTGATTAAACTAAGAGAGCGAGTATGAAAAGCAAAATGAAACTAAGTTATCAAAAGACTAAACTAGCAATCTAGGTGACAAACTAGCTACACTAAGGCAAGGGCAAGATGGACTAGACTAAGCAAGAAATTAACAACTAAGGAATTGAATTAACTACTAAACCACATCAAAGACCTAAATTAACACTAGCTAGCAGAACTAGGCAATTGACTAAAGTAACTGAAGCAACTTGAACTACACTAACATTAACAAGCAGGCTAAGTGATTAGGGTTTTAAGCAAGATGATTAAGGTGGGTGGGCCGTTTGGGAAATGCCACTTTGATTTTAGTTGGGGGAGTTCATTAAACATGCTTGGTGCTCAATTCATATCTAGATTACCAAACCAAACAACAAGGCAATGCCATTAGAACATACCCTATACTACTAGTAGAAGACTAGGGTTAGGTGTAGTTCTAGTGAGATTGGCCAAATCTAGGTTTATAGGGTAAGTGATAGTGGACAATTGAGGGTTGAGGGTAGAGATGGGAATGGAGATGAAGGGGTTTAACCTCATGCCACTAGCCACTCTAGCCTTTAGAAGGCCCTATGCAATTGCATCACTCTCACTTGCACTAGCCACTTAAATCTCACACTCATTTGTAGGGGGAGGGGTGTGTATGTAGGAACAAAGGGGGCTAGCTAGGGATCCACTAACTGGACCTAGGAGCCATTCCTAAGATTGCCACATACACCCCAATTCCTCCTAGAAATGAAGTGTCATCAAAAACCTCAAAACAAGCAATTCATACAAGAAGCACAAACCACATGCAATAAGATAGGAAAAGAGATGGAAGCAAGAAGTAATCATCATAAATATGAATTGAGTTCAATACAAGAATTTATCCCCCAACATGGTATCAAAGTAACATTTTAATCCCAAACAGCCCACCATAAGGGGGCTTAGCTATACATGATCATGAAAACAGGAAAAAAAAGGGGTAGAAGAAGGGAAAACGCTGTGAAGCTCGATGTAGTGGCCTCCTTCTTCACCTCCAAGCAGCTGTGGACGACCTCCCTCCTCCAAAGGTGCAGGGGTGCATGAAAATGGTGAAATGGATGGATAGAAACCTAGAGAAACTAGGTTTCTATGGTGGAAATGAGTGGAAAATGGATGGAAAGGGGGTAGATTGCAAGGAATGGGTGGATTGGAGCAAAGGATGCAATGACAGCAACTAGGGTCGGCTAGGAGTGCTTAACCTCGAGCCCTAGAAGCAACTAGTGCTTATATAGGAGCTAGGGTTAAGTGGGGGTAGAATAGGAATAACAGTGGAAAGTTTTGTAGGGTATGTGATCACCACGGTCGTGGTGGGTGTGCCACGGCCGTGGTGAGGGTAGTGGGGGACGACCGTGGGGTGGTGGACACAGTCCTGGGGTGAAGGCAGTGGTGAAAAAGCAAAATAGGGTGGTGGCCACGGTCATGGTGTGTAGCATGCACCACGGCTGTGTTGGGTAACACGACCATTTTGGAGGAGTTGGAGCTGACCGTGGGGCGGGGCCACGGGCGTCTTGATCAGCATCGGCCACGGTCGTGGCGAATTGGCCACGATCGTGGCTTTCTGGGCAACTTCCCTGTTGGAAACTGATTTTTCGCAATTTAATTCCCACGACTGTGGCAGGGTGCCACGGCCGTGTTCTCTTCTACTGACCACGACCGTTCTGATGGCCACGGCCGTGGTGTCTTCAAGGGTCACGGTCGTGGCAAGTGGCCACGGTCGTGGTGTCTTCAAGGGCCACGGTCGTGGCAGGTGGCCACGGCCGTGGGATTCTGTGGATTTCCCTGTTGCAGCCTGTTGGAATTTGGCAATAAAGCCACGACCGTGGCATTGGGGCCACGGCCATGGTGAGGCTTGACTTCTTGATTTTGCTTCTTACTTTGTCAATTTCGGATGTCTTTGCTCGGGGATGATTCTTGGCCACTGGAGGTAGGTTGAGGGAGAGTTTGGGGCCTTCTTTGGGTTCCTCCCTCTCTCTCGTCCATCTAAGCATGGTCCATGTACCTAAAAAATAGTGCAAAGAACATCCATAAGCGTATTTGCAATGATACTCATATTGGGGATAATAACCTGTAATTCAAATGCATTTGAATGTGATAAAAGTACTAAATGACACGAGATACAGCCCTAGAATCGGGTTGGATCACTCTGCTAAATAGCTTTCCAGGGTATATTGGCAACTTCTCTATTAGAGTTAAAGTGGCATGTTGTACTCTCTTCACAATCGAGAGATTTCATAATTATCTCACATCGATTCGGCATTAATATCATCGAGAGATTAGTGATACATCCATCCCGACATTTATGATGAAGGATTGAGAGATTGAATGTTTATCTCACATCAATTCCTCCATTAGGGAGTAAGGATATTCATGCCCATAACCCCCACATACTCAAAAGTATGCCCTCCAGGTGTTCTCGTAGGAAAACCTATTTCACCATCACCAAAATACTGACGATGATGGATCTATGGTCAGGGCTCTACATGATACCATTTCACTTGATTAATTAAGTACATTACAATATTCTTTTAGCATCAAATATGTTTTCAAACAGAAACTATTATAACAAATGCTATAAAGAATGAGTACTATTTCTATCAAGTTCTTTTCAAAGCTTTATTAAACATTGGGATTTCAATCCCTTATCACATCAGGGTATTTGTTGTCTATTTAGGCTAATGAGTTTCAATCATAAGAGTGATCTTTTACTCGACTAGCTACATCCCACAAGTATACGAGAGTAGTTGTAGTCGAGGTCAAACACAAGGAGCGTTGGTTAGTTAGGCGCAAGAGTTATGATTTTCAATAATCTAGATCGTTGTACACAAGATGATTGAATTAGAACAACTAAATTATAGATTTAAAACAAATAATTATCACTTAAGAAAGGTTAAGATTCAGATTTGGAAAGATCATAGACTTGGGATTTCACTATCACATCATAGCTTATATTAAAATATGAATTTAAACATGTTAATTAACTTGCAAAGGAGGTTTGTAGTCATCACTCGCCTCCCGGTGAAGTGATGACGATTTTAACTCCATACATCACTCTCATGTATGTATTTTATTTCAAATCACAAACCTTACTCCTCAACATAATCCTAGCCACTCTCAAGGTCAAGGACAAGTTGCCAAAAGAGTAACTCCATACTCTCAAACACATCTTCTCAGATTATGAAAGAAAGCATAAAACATGCAAGTATGATGGCCAATCATACAAACAAGCATTTCAGATCTGAAACAACTCTTGGAACATACAAGAAACTAACATTTACTACGAAATTCATATGTTCATACAAGCTATGAGATGGGAGTTACTCTCTCATGCCCAAGAAAAAGAGTCTACTCGTCCATAATGATGTACAACAGAAAATGTGCAGAATTTTCAGAATGCAACATGGTTTAGAGAAGGAAAAGCTAAGTAATCTCAAGGTGTAACCCAAGAAAGGTAGAATTCCGGCTTGAGGATGAAATCCCACTCCTACAACTGCTCCAAACTGGGAAAACCTCTCTCCCAAGAAGCTTGGTGGAGTGAAGAAGCTCTGTTGCATCTTGGAGAAGAAGCTTGGAGAAGAAGAGAAGAAGAATGGAGGTTCTTTGGCAAGGAACCACCTCTTTTCTCCTCCAAATCGTCCTCCTTTGCTCTAAGCTTGCTCTGGGACGAGGGAACTGACACAATTGACCGAGCATAACCGCCCATTAAGTTCCCACTTCATTTTAAACAAAAACTCATATTTTTCAAAACGCTAAAACTGCCAGGTGCACACCGTGCACCTAAAGTGCACGTCGTGCAACTTTCCAGAAACTTTCAATTTGCTCCAGAATGAACTATGTACGGTGTGCGCTGAAGAAATGCACGTCGTGCAAGTTTCCAGAACCTTTCAGCTCCCAAGTACACGTCGTGCAATTGCGTGCACGCCGTGTAACTTTCTAGAAACTTTGGTCTGCTTGACGCTCCCAGGTGCACGGCGTGCACTTTTAGTGTACGTGTGCACTTTCGGTGCACGACGTGCACCTGGCTGTTCTGGGCTGTTGTGTATTCTGCTCATAACTTTTAGCGTGTAGGTCTGATTTACATGCCGTAAAAAGTGGTATTTATGTAATTTCGAACCCCAAAACATGTAGATACTTGAGGAGTGATCCAATAAGTGATAATATGATATATTCCTCATCATTTCATTGCAAAATATAGTACCTACAATCCAAACCATGAGACAAATAAGAATAGCTAAAAATATAGAATTTAGCATGAATGAGAGTGATAATTGAGTCAAAACAACATGGATATGCAACCAAACATGATCCAAAAGATGATATGATTTGTGCACATCAAATCCCCCTAAGCTTAAACCACTGCTTGTCCTCCAGCAAAAAGAGCATAAAAACACAAATGAAGAATTGTCAAGTTCATGCATAGATCAAATGAAAAGAAAGATGTGTATAAGACCAAACCAACCATGATCAACATGTTTATACTCATAACCATCAATTCAACTTAAACACCCAAGATAGAGATTTTTAGTTCAGCAGGGGTGGTCACAATTAAATGAATCAATCAATTAAACAACACTAAGTAGAATTTAGATGACCAAGCCAAGCAATTAGTGGATGTGTAACTAAAACTCTCAACTATTAAGGATACAAAAGATGAAATCTTAGTTAAAATTAACAATTTTATTTGCACTCTCCTTCTTTCCAAAAAAAGATATGACAATGGATTATGGGTTACGACACTTTGCTACTAATGTAGGCTTATGCACACGTGGAATGTCGATTGGGGTATTTTACCCTCTTTTCAGACATACTACCTAACCATCATGGCCAGATCAGACTTACACTAGGCTAGCATGATATGTGGGCAGTTTAGCCATCTTTTATGGGGTATAAAGATGAGATAAGTCAAAAGAAATTTTAAATTTTCTAAAACGTAGGAGAGTCAACTAAATTGCAACATTAGCTAGATTTCATTCATTTGTTTTGAAAATTTTTCATTGAAAGAGTGGTTGAAAATGCACTAAGAGCTTGGCAAGGGCATCCTGTATTCCAAATGATGTTGTAAAGTTGATTTAATCACAAAAATTGAAACCATTACATATTTTAAGAAATCAAGGATGTGAAAGATGAATGTTTAGGCTAGAAGCATAAACCAGAGTTAAGCACATTTTGATGGCCAAAATGTTTCATTTGATTACTGCATGCCTTTTACAATTTCTCCAAATGATATTTCTCATCAAAAAAGGACAATCAGTTAATCATAGAAGTTCTATCCACATATAAAAGATAAACCTCATATCATACTAGATTTTCCACCAGAAGCACAGAACTGAAAACAACAACTAAAATGTGAACACAAAACAAAAGCAAATGATAAGAAGCAAATAACATGAAAGGGAAAAACTAAGAGAACTAGGTTACCATCCGGTTACTCCCCCCTAAGCTTGAAATATGTAGTGTCCTCACTGCATAAATCAAACTAAAAAGGTTGCAATCGAATACCTCATCATGGTGGAAACATCAAAGTCTATGGAGGACAGGTGCTCTGATTTGCAGCTGGAAATTGTTGTGCTAAAGATTGATGCCTCCTTGCAAATATGTCCTTGATTTGGGGCAAGCGAAAGCACCTATGAGCTACAGCAAGAATAGTCTTTTGTATGCCAATACTATTTGTATTTTCATTCTCCTTTGAAGCATCATCAAAATATGAGTTGGGAAGAGTGTTCTCATTATAAAGCAATGTGTCATCTAGAATGTGAGGAGGAAGGACATGTGGCTTGCTTGAACAATCAACATGTAGAGCATGTGTTGTACCTTTCTCCCCTTTAGTTGCAACTTCATAATCATCATGGGTATCAACATCATCATACTTTGAAGGATATACCTTTATAACAACTCCATTCTTCAATGTCATCGGCCTAAAATATGTAGGATTCATCTCTAGTGGACTAGGCAAGAAAGTGGAAATGCTTCTTTGCTAAAAAGAGCTTGTTGGGTAATTTGTTTCTCCAAGATGTGTGCATGAGTGGCAATATCGTCCACCTTAGAAGAGAGTTGGCAAATGGCATCCTTCATTGATTGTCTTTGTTGATGGAACTCCTCATTTTATTGCATTTGAGTTGAAACAAATGTTGCAAGCATGAACTCTAATCTAGGAGTTACTTGCAGTTGTTGTGGCTGAATGAAATTCGGGTTCACATTGATGTAGAAGCCCGGTGGAGTGTAATCCATTGGAGAATAAATAGAAGAGGAATAACATGTAGAAGATGAGTGTCTAAGCAACCCACATGCATCACAAATAATATTGGCTTCTTGAAATGGTTGTGTGCTTAGCTTCTCAAACCTTTGTGATAAAGTGTCTAGCTTTGCTGCAATTATGTCTATAGCATCAACCATGTGACTCCCCACTTGTATCTCGGATGTAGTAGCTGAATAAGATGGCTGGTAGCTTGTATCAGAGCTCCATTGATAATGATTTGCTGCCATATATTCAATAATAGCATAGGCTTCTCCATAAGATTTGTTCATTAAAGCTCTATTTGCATCTGCATCAATAGACATCCTTGTATTTTCGCACAATCTATTATAGAAAGATTGCAATAGAAGCCAATTGCTTAGACCGTGATGTGGACAAAGATGTTGAAGATCTTTAAACCTCTCCCATGTATCATACAAGGTCTCTCCATCCCTTTGAGAATAATTGATGAGTTGACTCCTTAGCTGCAAAGTTTTGCTAGGTGGAAAATATCTTGCCAAAAAGACCTTTAGAAGCTCCTCCCAAGTGTCAATTGACTTCTTTGGCAAAGTATAGAGCCATGCCTTGGCTCTATCTCTAAGAGAGAATGGAAAAAGGATTAGGCGTATCCCATCAGTAGGAACACCATATATCTTTATAGTGCTTAGAAACTGTAGAAATTCAGCAATGTGGAGGTTTGGATCCTCCATTGGTGTCCCTCCAAATGCATTCAGCTGTAGCAATTATATGATGGATGGGCAGATAGAAAACTCCTCTGCCTCAAATTCTAAAATATTAATAGGCCCACTCATGTGCATTGCAGCTTTACCAAAGTAGTCCTTAAGAGGTAACTCATCCTCCTTGATTATTTCTTCATGTGTATCTGGAGGATTAGGTGGATGAGGCATAGATGGTGGTGGTGTATGTGGTATGGGTGTTGGTGGTATATATGATGGAGGTGAATTAAGTGTGATTGATGGTGGTGTGGATGTAGATGGCATGGGTGAATGTCGTTTAGATGATGGTGACATGGATGATGGTTGTGTGGGTTGTGATCCCTCCATACATGTTTGGGTTTCACTCCTTCTTGCTCCATGAGGGCTGCAAACAAAGTGTTCATTTTCTGAATGTAGAGATATGCACGGTTCAAGGATCTTTTTATGAACACCCCATATGCTCCTGCAAATAAACAAGGTGAGTGAGATACAAAAACAAACATGGAAGATACAACAAATTATGATGATCATGATGAATTATGATTTATGGATATGATGGTGGATATGAAGGTTGTGATCTAGTCTCATTTACTTATCAATAACTCTTACTCTAACAGGAATACCGATGCTCCCCGGAAATGGTGCCAAAAACTTGTTGGCTATTTAGGCTAACGAGTTTCAATCATAAGAATGATCTTTTACTCAACTAGCTGTATCCTGCAAGTATACGAGAGTAGTTGTAGTCGAGGTCAAATATAAGGAGTGTTGGTTAGTTAGGCGCAAGAGTTATGATTTTCAATAATCTAGATCGTTGTACACAAGATGATTGGATTAGAACAACTAAATTATAGATTTAAGACAAATAATTATCACTTAAGAAAGGTTAAGATTCAGATTTAGAAGGATCTTAGACTTGGGATTTCACTATCACATCATAACTTATATTAAAATATGAATTTAAACATGTTAATTAACTTGCAAAGGAGGTTTGTAGTCAACACTCGCCTCCGGGTGAAGTGATGACGATTTTAACTCCATACATCACTCTCGTGTATGTATTTCATTTCAAATCACAAACCTTGCTCCTCAACATAATCCCAGCCACTCTCACGGTCAAGGACAAGTTGCCAAAAGAGTAACTCCATACTCTCAAACACATCTTCTCATATTATGAAAGAAAGCATAAAACATGCAAGTATGATGGCCAATCACACAAACAAGCATTTTAGATCTGAAACAACTCTTGGAACATGCAAGAAACTAACATTTAGTACGAAATTCATATGTTCATACAAGCTATGACATGGGAGTTACTCTCCCATACCCAAGAAAAAGAGTCGACTCGTTCATAATGATGTACAACAGAAAATGTGCAGAATTTTCAGAATTCAACATGGTTTAGAGAAGGAAAAGCTAAGTAATCTCAAGGTGTAACCCAAGAAAGGTAGAATTCTGGCTTGAAGACGAAATCCCACTCCTACAGCTACTCCAAACTGGGCAAACCTCTCTCCCAAGAAGCTTGGTGGAGTGAAGAAGCTCTGTTGCACCTTGGAGAAGAAGCTTGGAGAAGAAGAGAAGAAGAATGGAGGTTCTTTGGCAAGGAACCACCTCTTTTCTCCTCCAAATCGTCCTCCTCTACTATAGGCTTGCTCTGGAATGAGGGAACTGACACAAATGACCAAGCATAACCGCCCATTAAGTTCCCACTTCATTTTAAACAAAAACTCATATTTTTCAAAATGATAAAACTTCCAGGTGCATGCCGTGCACCTAAAGTGCACGTCGTGCACCTAAAGTGCATGCCGTGCAACTTTCCAAAAACTTTCAATTTGCTCTAGAATGCACTGTGCACAGCGTGCGCTGAAGAAATGCACGCCGTGCAACTTTTCAGAAACTTTCAGCTCCCAGGTACACACTATGCAATTGTGTGTACGCCGTGCAACTTTCCAGAAACTTTGGTCTGCTTGACGTTCCCAGGTGCACGGCGTGCACCTGGTTGTTCTGGGCCGTTGTGTATTCTACTCATAACTTTCAGCGTGTAGGTCCGATTTACATGCTATAAAAAGTGTTATTTGCATAGTTTCGAACCCCAAAACATGTAGATACTTGAGGAGTGATAATATGATATATTCCTCATCATTTCATTGCAAAATGTAGTACCTATTGACTAAATGGACATCATTTAAATCCCTTTGTTTTGATAATGACAAACATTTCATTCTTGTGGATCTAACGTGCTACTTGAGTGTTGCAGAAAATCAGGTGGATGACAAACTCTTGGAAGATCTATATGTTCTAATTGCTTTAATTCATGATTGTAATCAAATGTAAAAAACTTGTACAAGTATATAATGTACAAGTACTTAGATATCATGTAAATCAATCATTTAGATCTTCCCTAGTCAATCAAAACACTTAGATAGGTCATCTCCTAAAATAGTATCACAACTGCACACTCATACACACACTTGGTACTTGGTTTAAAACAATAAAATAGGGTTAATCTTGGTCGACAAAATTCTCGACCAAGACACTCTCGGTCGACAAACTTTTCGACCGAGAATGACCCAGGTAGCCGTTAGACACAACAGACAAGGTAGTTGGGAGTTGTATTAGAACGGTATATACACTTTCTCCAGACAGTCCCTCGGTCGACAAGTCCTCGACCGAGAAGGACTCTCGGTCAACAATTCTTTGACCGAGAAGAGTTATGTCTGCAATTTTCAGAATTAATTAACTAGTCATTATTAAAGCAACTAATGGTTAGCTAACGGCTAGTTAAGCACTAAGAACCCCCTAGAAGGTGTCTAGAACGTCCTTGAGCATCCATAGTCCATTCCTATAAATAGGACAAGCCATAGGACACCCAAAGTACACTTGTGCAATACTTGAGCTTTCATACTTGCAATTGGCAATCTGTTTTGAGCAATTGAGCAACACTAATACTTGCTACTCATTTCCTTTGCTCCAAATTCGTGTCCTATAGGCTAGCATCTCCTATCCACTAAACCTACACTTTCATACTCATTGGTTAGGAGATCAATACACTTGATATAGGAAATCAAGCCTTCTGCTTCAAGTGGTAATTGTAATTTATGTTTCCCTTCTTGTTCTTTCTTATTACTTGTACTCTCCTTGCTACTCCTAGGGTTGGAGGCTGCGGATTGGAGAGAGCTTTGATCTTCTTGGTGGAGAAGGAGATCTTTGGACTACTTCTATAAGGCTATCTCAACGGGAAGCTACTTCAAGGGGGAGCTTGAAATTACTTCAAGGAAGGCTGCTTCAAGGTTGGTGAGACGACTTCAAGGTGAAGGCTGTCCAAAGGGTGTTGAAAGTGTTGTAATTTTATGTAATATCCTTGCGAGGTAATAAAATTAAATACTTTCAAAATCTCGGTTGGGTAAGCAAACGGGTAGTGGATTGACTGTCTTAGTATTTGCTAAGGTTGGAACCACTCTAAACACCTTGTCTCCTTCTTATTGTCTCAATTGTGGTTGTTTGAGTTAAATTATTTTAAAATCTCTATAAAACCCTATTCACCCCCCCCTCTAGTGGTTTTTCAATTAGTATCAGAGCAGGGCTTCAAGGAACTCTAACAAAGTCTTGAAGAATGGGTGACGGGGTACTCAACAACCTCAACTTGGAAGGAACACTCATGGTAAGACCTCCACCTTTTGATGGGACTAACTACACTTACTGGAAGAGGAGGATGCAGTTCTACTTCCAAGGAATCAGCTGGGACTTATGGAGGATGATATCAACTCCATATGAATTTCCTCAAACGGAGTACGCAAATTGGGATGTTAATACGGTAAAATCAGCCCAAATGAATGCAAAAGCTGTAAGTATACTCTATTGTTCAATTTCCATTGGTGAGTTCAATAGAATATCAAATTGTGAAATGGCATATGATATATGGCATAGACTTTCTATAACATATGAAGGAACTGTTCAAGTTAAGAATTCTAAAATCGGAATGCTTAAGCAAAAAATTGAACAGTTTCATATGGATCAAAATGAGTCTATTAGTGAAATGTATGAAAATTTTTCGTCTATTGTAAATGGTTTGAATGCTTTAGGCAAAGTAATCGCTGAAGAAGATCAAGTGTCAAAAATTCTTAAATCTCTCCCTCCCAAGTGCAAGCCCAAGGTGACTGCTATTGAAGAAGCAAATGATCTCACTCGATTGAGGATGGAGCAACTCATTGGCAACCTAGAAGCACATGAGGCAACCTTGGAGGAAGAGGAACGACGAGAGCGTGAACTTCAACAAGGAAGAAAGAAAGATATAGCTCTCAAAGCTTCAAAGATCATCACACAAGAAAGTGATGAAACAAGTGATGGAGAAGGAGAAGAAACTCTAATCGTTAATGGTAAGAAATATAGAAGATTTAGATCTAACAAAGTTGTTGGTTCTTCTTCTTCCCCTCCTAGGTGTTTTGAATGTGGAAAGAAAGGACATCTCAAAAATGAATGTCCTAAAGCAAAGAAAGGAAAGAAAAGATCATCCAAGAAGAAGGGAGAAAAATCTTATAAAGTTGTGTGGGATGAGTCAAGTGAGAGTGAAAGTGGAGAAGAGAATGTGGAGTGTCTCATGGCAAAAGAAGATGATAATGATGATTCTCAAGAGGTAAGCCTTCTTGATTTACCAAAACAAGGTCTAATCGTTAGTCTACAAGAAACTCATGATAAGTATATTGACTGCAAAAAGAAACTAAAGAAGGCTACTAAAATAAATGAGGATCTATATGCTAGATTGAATGATCTTTCTTCTGAAAAGAACAATATTGCTTCTGAAAATTTGACTTTGAAATCATCTTTAGATGATTGCAATATAAAGTTACTTGATTTATAAATGAATCATGATCTTCTTTCTCAAGAAAAGGTTGATTTTCTTGCTAAACTAAACAATTTTCAGACTCAACCCATTCTATGTAATCATTTTGATTATGATAATGTTGTTAAGGAAAGAAACTCTTTATTATCTGATTTAGATCAAGCAAGGACAAATATTAATAAGAAAATGAATGAGATTGCTAAGCTACAAAGAGAAATTAAAGGCTTAAGGGGGAATGACGTTCTTAATAATATTCTAAAATATTCTTCTAGCTATAATGAAAGAAAAGGCTTAGGTTATGTTCCAAAAAGAAATCAACCTAAAAGAGCATCCAAGACTAAGATCATGTTTGTACCAAAGAACACAATTCCAAATCCTAGAAAGAGAAATGAAATTGATTCTATTTCTTGTCACTTTTGCCTACATCTTGGACATTATTCTTTTTCATGCCCTTATAAGAAGAAGGATTCTGAGTTAGTTTGGGTCCCCAAACCTCAAACTTAAAAGACTTGAATGTAATTTAGTTGAGATATGATCTAACGCTCAAAATGTCTTATCTCAACTAAGCAAATAGCTTCATGTAGTATTTTTAAATTCAGAACTGATATAACCAAATTACTGAGACAAACAGAAACATTTTCAGTTGAAAAATAATTTGACTGAGATATTCTCGGTCGAGAAAAACTTCGACCGAGTGAATGCCTGTGACAAGTCAAAATTACAGTAGAAATCTAAATGAAACAGCAACTATTCCGGTCGAGAAATGATCGATCGAAGAAAAAATCGGTCAAAAAATGGTCGATCGAATGGAATTCTGTTTATATTCAGTTTTAACCTGTAAAATAGCAACTTTCTCGATCGACAAATTGGTCGACCGAAACACCTGTCGGTCAAACTTTTGTCGACCGAATGAAGTTTTGTTCAGTTTTCTTTGTTAAAACATGCTCAGTTTTGTTATTAAATGTACTTAACCATAATGGACCATCACATGGGTACCAAAACATATATCTTGATGTAGGATTGGGTGGTCGATAGTGGATGATCCAAACACATGACCGGAAACAAGGAGGCATTTTAAACTTTTGAGGAAAAGAAAAGTGGAACAATCACTTTTGGAGACAATGGTAAAGGTAAAATTGTTGGAATAGGTAATATTGGTACAAACCTTGAAATAAAGAATGTTTTACTTGTAGATGGTTTGCACCATAATTTAATAAGTGTTAGTCAATTATGTGATAGCGGATATGATATTTTATTCAATAAAAATTGTTGCAAGTTACTAATAGAAAATACTACAAATGTTGTTTATGAAGGAAAAAGAGTTGGAAATCTTTATATGCTTAGACCTAATTCTATGCAATCTGTAATTGGAAAATGCTTACTTGCAAATGAAAATTCTTTACAACTATGGCATAGAAAATCAGGATGTGCTAGTTCACATGCTATCAAAAAGCTAGTTAAATATGATCTTGTTCGTGGTTTGCCTAAATTATCTTTTGATCAATCTGAAAATTGTGAACCATGTACTTTGGGTAAACAAACTAAAACCTCTTTTAAACCCAAAAATGTACTTAGCACCTGTAGATCACTAGAACTCATTCATATGGATTTATTCGGACCTATGCAGACACAATCTATTGGCGGGAAAAGATATTGTTCTGTTATTGTTGATGATTATAGTAGATACACATGGGTACACTTTCTTGCAAACAAAGATGATACTATTCAATTTTTTATACAATTTTGTTCCAAGATTGAAAATCTACTACAAAACAAGATATGTACAATTAGGAGTGATCATGGTGGAGAATTTGAGAACCGTTTATTTGAAGAATTTTGCACATCTCAAGGCTACACTCACAATTTTTATGCTCCACGCACTCCACAACAAAATGGCATAGTTGAAAGGAAAAATCGATCACTACAAGAAATGGCTAGGACTATGATGCTCGAACATAATACACCTAAAATATTTTGGGCTGAAGCGGTAAACACAGCTTTCTATGTGCTAAATAGAGTAATTGTTCACTCTTATTTGAAGAAAACACCATATGAAATCATATATACTAAGAAACCCAGGGTTGACTATTTTCATACTTTCAGATCAACATGTTATATCTTGAACACAAAAGATGATAGAGACAAGTTTGTCTCTAAATCACAAAAAGCCTTTTTCTTAGGATATTCCACCTCTAGTAAAGCATTTAGAGTTTACAACATTATTTCTAGAAAAGTTGAGGAATCCATTCACATTACTTTTCATGAAGAGCCAAAATCTGAAAATTTTGAAATAGTTGATCTCACTCATCAATTAGAAAATTTATCCATACCAAATGATGGTGACAAAAATACTACTAATCACCAAGTTGAGACACAACAACCTGTTCCTAGACTTATTAAGGATCATCCTCAAGAATTGATTATTGGAAATCCTAATGATAGAGTCAAAACCCGTTCATCTTTTAGAGATGTTGCAAATATGGCATTTGTTTCTATAATCGAACCTAAGAAGGTGACTGAGGCTCTAAAGGATGACTATTGGATAATGGCAATGCAAGAAGAATTAAACCAATTCACAAAAATGATGTATGGGACTTAGTTCCTAAACCACAAGATAAAACCATTATTGGAACTAAATGGGTTTTTAGGAATAAGTTAAATGAAGCAGGGGAAGTAGTAAGAAATAAAGCTAGGTTAGTAGAACAAGGATATAATCAAAAAGAAGGAATATATTTTGATGAAACTTATGCACCAGTAGCAAGACTTGAAGCCATTAGAATGCTACTAGCTATAGCTGCACACAAAAACATCAAACTTTTCCAAATGGATGTCAAAAGTGCATTTCCAAATGGCATAATCCAAGAAGAAGTATATGTTGCCCAACCACCTGGCTTTGAAATACCAAAAAAAGGTGACTATGTATACAAACTTAAGAAAGCACTTTATGGCTTAAAACAAGCACCTAGAAATTGGTATGAAAGGCTCAAGAACTATCTATTTGATAATGATTTTTTATTGGAAATTTAGATTCTACTTTATTTTTTAAAACATATGCATCTGATTTTCTAGTTGTTAAAATATATGTTGATGATATTATCTTTGGTGCCTCAAATGAATCGTTGTGCAAACAATTTAGTGATATTATGCAATAGGAATTTGAAATGAGCCTCATGGGTGAACTAACTTTCTTTCTTGGTTTTCAAATCAAACAAATGCCCGCCGGGATTTTTATAAGCCAAGAAAAGTATACCAATGAACTTTTAAAATGCTTTGGGATGGACCAATGCAAACATGCTACCACTCCAATGGCTACCTCTACGAAAATTGATAAGGATGAAAATGGGGAACCTATTGATGATTCCTTATATAGAGCCATGATTGCTAGTTTTCTCTACTTAACCGCTTCTAGAGTGGACATCATGTTTTCAGTTGGTCTTTGTGCTCGATTTCAATCACAACCTATGCAAACCCATTTTCAAGCCGTCAAACGGATTTTACGATATTTATCCGGCACTACATGTTATGGTCTATGATATCCTAAAGGACAATCCTTGGACTTTAAAGCTTATACCGATGTTGATTACGCTGGTTGTCGAATTGATCACAAGAGCACAAGTGGTAGTTGTTTCTTGTTAGGAAGAGCCTTAGTTTCCTGGTTTAGCTAGAAACAAAATACGGTTGCCCTCTCTACAACTGAAGCTGAATATATGGCAGTTGGATCTTGTTGTGCTCAAGTGCTTTAGATGCAACAAGTGTTAAATGATTATGGCTTTACTTTTTCATCCACACCTATCTTTTGTGACAATACAAGCGCTATAAACTTAGCACATAATCCTATTTTACACAATCATGCCAAACATATTGAAATCCGTCATCATTTTTTAAGGGATCATATCTCTAAAAATCATGTATCCCTTCATCATGTTGATACGGAAGATCAATTGGCTGATATTTTCACAAAACCGCTTCCACTAGACCAATTTAACAAAATTAGGAAGCAACTACTCATCACTCCCTTAGAAGATGTTTTCTTTGATATTTGTGCTTCTTAAAACAGTTTTAATCGTGTCATTCTTGGCTTCCAAATGGACATCCTTTTCAACAGATTTGATGGTTATCTTTTAAAGGGGATAATAAATTAAGGGGGAGTTTTTCTACATTCACTTTTACTGGCTATCTTTTTGAAATGACAAAGGGGGAGAAATAAATGTAAATCTTAAATAATGGTAATCTCTTGGTTTTACATTAAAAGTTGCTATATTCCCTAAGAATTGGATTTTATGTTTCATACTTCTTTGGGAATAATAAGCACAAATTTCATAAACAAGGGAAGGAATTCACAAAGTAAATCTCAGGTGTGAAACTCATCTCATTTTAAAGACTAGTTGATTAATATATTGGAAATGTTTGTCATCTTCAAAAAGGGGGAGATTGTTGACTAAATGGACATCATTTAAATCACTTTGTTTTGATAATGAAAAACATTTCATTCTTGTGGATCTAACGTTCTACTTGAGTGTTGCAGAAAATCAGGTGGATGACAAACTCTTGGAAGATCTATATGTTCTAATTGTTGTAATTCATGATTGTAATCAAATGTAAAAAACTTGTACAAGTATTTAGATATCATGTAAATCAAGTGTTTAGATCTTCCCTAGTCAATCACAACACTTAGATAGGTCATCTCCTAAAATAGTGTCACAACTGCACACTCATACACACACTTGGTACTTGGTTTAAAACAATAAAACAGGGTTAATCTCGGTCGACAAAATTCTCGACCGAGACACTCTCGGTCGACAAACTCTTCGACCGAGAATGACCCAAGTAGCCATTAGACACAACAGACAAGGTAGTTGGGAGTTGGATTAGAATGTTATATACACTTGCTCCAGACAGTCCCTCGGTCGACAAGTCCTCGACCGAGAAGGACTCTCGGTCGACAATTCTTCGACCGAGAAGAGTTCTGTCTGCAATTTTTAGAATTAATTAACTAGCCATTGTTAAAGCAGCTAATGGTTACCTAATGGCTAGTTAAGCACTAAGAACCCCCTAGAAGGTGTCTAGAATGTCCTTGAGCATCCATAGGCCATTCCTATAAATAGGACAAGCCATAGGACACCCAAAGTACACTTGTGCAATACTTGAGCTTTCATACTTGCAATTGGCAATCTGTTTTGAGCAATTGAGCAACACTAGTACTTGCTACTCATTTCCTTTGCTCCAAATTTGTGTCCTATAGGCTAGCATCTCCTATCCACTAAACATACACTTTCATACTCATTGGTTAGGAGATCAATACGCTTGATATAGGAAATCAAGCCTTGTGCTTCAAGTGGTAATTGTAATTTTTGTTTCCCTTCTTGTTCTATCTTATTACTTGTACTCTCCTTGCTACTCCTAGGGTTGGAGGCTGTGGATTGGAGAGATCTTTGATCTTCTTGGTGGAGAAGGAGATCTTTGGACTACTTCTAGAAGGCTGTCTCAACGGGAAGCTACTTTGAGGAAGGCTACTTCAAGGGGGAGCTTGAAGTTACTTCAAGGAAGGATGCTTCAAGGTTGGTGAGACTACTTCAAGATGAAGGTTGTCCAAAGGGTGTTGAAAGTGTTGTAATTTAATGTAATATCCTTGCGAGGTAATAAAATTAAATACTTTCAAAATCCCAGTTGGGTAAGCAACCGGGTAGTGGATTGACTGCCTTAGTATTTGCTAAGGTTGGAACCACTCTAAACACCTTGTCTCCTTCTTATTGTCTCAATTGTGGTTGTTTGAGTTAAATTATTTTAAAATCTCTATAAAACCCTATTCACCCCCCCTCTAGTGGTTTTTCAGTACCTACAATCCAAACCATGAGACAAGTAAGAATAGATAAAAATATAGAATTTAGCATGAACGAGACTGATAATTGAGTCAAAACAACATGGATATGCAACCAAACATGATCCAAAAGATTATATGATTTGTGCACATCAGTATTCTCATCCCTTATCATATCATCATCATGATTATGAAATGTGGGTTGTCAAACCCTTAGTTCATCAAAACACTGGTTACCACTTTATCAGGTAACTTAATGCCTTCAGGTCATTTGACCAATGTAAACATAAAAATTGCAGTGCAGGTATTTCACATGGCTCTTAAATCCCATTAATATCTCTTGTTACCTTTCACTAGGCAACACATCATATTATGGCTCACAAGGCCCATAAAGCAATTTTAATAGTAAAACATCATAGCTCATACCTAGCTATGTCCAATATCTCATGAAACATGCATAATTAGTGCACATGATAACAATTATATCAATTTCATATCAACACTATGCATTGTAAGAGTAACATCACTATTTCCTCACTTGAGTTAGGATTTCCCAATTTATGTCAATTAGGAATACTTTATCTCATTACCCAGATCTGGGTTATGATTTATCATCTTATTGCCCAGAATTAGGGTTTCATACACTATAACCCAAGATTAGGGATCCACATATATTTATCCTATATCAGTGAAGGATTTTATATCAAAGTATCACATACCAGTACATAGCATTACCTTGAATTAGGTTTTTCATCACATTATTGCATTTAGATTTCATTTTGACATAACCCTTGTCTAGGGTTTCACATGACATCACCCTCATTTAGGGTTTCATGTGGCTTCACCCTTGATTAGGGTTTCTCATAACATCATCCTCAATTAGGGTTTACTATTCACATCCAATCAAGGTTTATTATTAAAATACCCTAAATTAGAGTTTCTCATGTCATTACCCTAATTTAGGGTCATACTATCACCATAGATTAGGGTTTCACCTACCATTGCCCTTAATTAGGGTTAGGGCTCATTAACCTTCTTAATTAGGGTTTTATAATCTCCTTATCAAAGATCATACCCTAATTACACATTCATTCATGTTGAAAGTGTTGAGGCTTAACCACTACATGATTATCATTCATGTAGGAAGTCCTCTCTCTCTCATCCTTTATAAGATGATACTTACTTCAGACTTGATTAGATTAGATCAACTCAACATGAATGAAGGGTTGACACAATGTATTATGTCATTACTTCCATAATTATTAAATATTAATCATTCAAAAGGTACTAATCACCCTATCTTATTAAGGGTACAATTACTATAATCACCCTTGATTACATCATGTAATGTTCAATTAAACAATTGACCTTTAATCACCTTAAGTGTCCATACGGTTTTGATTAATTACTTCCCAAATGGTCTTGGTCACTTAGACCCCAAACGGTCTTGACCAACCAAACATCAAACGGTCTTGCTTGAATGACCTCCAAACGGTCTAAGACCGTTTAGACCTCCAAACGGTCTAGGTCTAACATTTTGAAACCGTTTAGAAATTATGCTCAAAACCGTTTAACTAAAACATTCTTGAGATCAATTGAGTCTCAACTGGTTAGGGATTGTTTGGTCCCAAACGGAATTGAGCATTTGGTCCCAAATGGTCTTGAGACCGTTTGGACTCAAACGGTCTTGGGACCATTTTTCCAAACCTCCTTAAAACCTATTGGACCAAAAATGGTCTCAACCACTCATATTGATATAGGGTTTCCAAGATTGATTTCCTCATCAATTGAATCCATGTAACCACTCCTCAATCGAGCCTAAACACCATACTTAAATTGAGCTTAATAAATCATGCTTATATTGATTTAACTTTCAATTGATCATCAATTAGGGTTTTGAACCAATTTGGATTAGAGTTTGAAATCGATGAACCTTTAATATTATTCATTGTGAACTAATTACTTTGAAATCATTGGACCACCATTAAAATTGGGCATGACTTGACCTCCAAACGGTCTAATACCTTTTTCCCCATCCTACCAATTAAATTTGTGAAATTCATTTAGGGTTTAGATCAATGGATTGATCCTCACATTAACTATTGATTGCATTTCAATTTGATATCTCTGGATCTTCAAATACTCAACCATACTCAACCCTAGACCTCCAAACGGTCTTGGTTGACCTCCAAATGATCTTGAGACCATTTGGGTGATCTCCAAATGGTCTTGAGACTATTTAGGTTAATCAACCCAAAGTTCTAAATCAATCAATTACAATTTCAGCACTTAACCCGATTAGGGTTTCTAATTGGAGGATTGTCCATATGTTGAATCAATCAATTGGATCCATTGGATCATCATCCAACATATACTAGGGTCCTAAACTGAAATGGCCAACCCATCCAAACAATCAACCCTTATAAATGGTTTGCCCATCCAAACGGTTTGGAATCCAAACGGTTTGGAATCCAAACGGTTTGGAATCCAAACCTCCAAACGGTTTGCAAACCGTTTGGTCTTCAAACGGTTTGGTGAAACCGTTTGGACCAAAGTCTCAAAACCATTTGCAATAGAATTTCTTTGGCAAAAGTTCCCAAGATGATGTCATCATCATCTACCTTTGTTCATTCAAAATCTACTGCCATTTTCATGTTAATTGCATCAATGGATCAAGGGAATTTCAAGAAGAACAGAAATGATCAACAAATAATGGAGAATTGAATGCAATAACAACATTTAAGGGTTTAGGTTATATAAACCGCCTTTAAATATGAATCCAAGCTTCAAGATCCACGTATACAATGGTGGATGAAGCTTTGACCACTTCCCAAGGTCCATTCTCAAGCTTTTGGATGAAAGGATTGGCTAGAGTTGAAGATTGGATGAAGAAAACAAGAAATCAAGCATTGATTTTCGGTTTCCACCATGAAACCAAGGTGAAAGAAGGTAAAGAGCTTACCAACAGGTTGGGGATAGTCCTTCTCCTGCTTCTAAGCTCCCTTGATCTTGTCCAAAGCAAGGAGAGAAAGAAATTCCGAAAAAAGATCCTTATGTGGGTGGGAAATGGGATATGTATAAGGAAATCCAAGGAAAGAGAAAGTAGAATTGATTCCTTTAATTTCCAAAATTAATGCCACATGTTCCCCCTCAACTTCTTATCCACGAATTCATCCTATTCACCTTGAAAAACCTCTTCATTATCCAAGAATTAAAAGAAAAGAAATTAAGCACCTTAATCATATTATACTAATATCCCATTTTTAGTGGATATTACTTGTTATTAACTTAATTTGAGTGGGCTCTCCACTCACTTAAGACATTTTCGTGCCTTTGCAAGGCACAATATAGTCCAAACTTTTGCAAATTCATCCCTCAACTTTTGGTTGAAGGGCTCTTCAATTAATATATTTCTTTTTCTATTAAATTGAATTAAAGTTCCATTTATGCTTAAATCTTGATTATTTTAATATCAAGATTCTCTCTCCTCCAAATTAATTCAAATGAGGTGCCCCTCTCATTTTATTTTCTCTACATGATGCCAAGAAACATGAGGGACCCTCTAGAAGTGGTATTTTGCATATTGAACCTAGGGTTTTGGGTAAATTGCATTTTATACCAAAACTAGGTTTTAATGCACAAAGGTTGCTCAACAAGCTCTATCTTGGTACTCAAGCTTGTGGAAGCCATACCACTGCATCATACTCATTCCTATGATGTCTCAACATATTAGGAACATATTATCATGTAACATTTGCAATTTAACTCCTCAACTTGGGTAATTTGCACTTTAGTCCAATACAAGCAAAACATTATTTCAACATTATTCAAAAAGGACTAAAATTGAAACATAAGTTCCTATGGAGCCTTAATTGCTTTTAGAAAGATAATATCAAGCATATAATTACCTTTCTTAAACAAAACACATAGGGTTAAAGCATAACCCATGTCAGGGATGTTACAAATTATCCACCCCTTACAAGGATTTCGTCCCCGAAATCATAAAAAAAAATATTAAGAGAAAAGAGAAGTGTACTTACTCCTCATCTCTTCCTCTAGTTCCCATGTAGCTTCTTCAATGCCACGGTGATTCCAGAGGACTTTTACGAGACAAATGTCTTTCTTTTTCAACTTTTTAATTCTTTTATCAAGGATCATCACAGGTCCTTCAACATATGATATATCATCATTTAATTCTACCTCCACAGGTTGTAGAACTAACTATGTGTTAGGATGACACTTTCTCAGTATAGAGATATGGAACACTGGATGCAACTTATGCAACTCAGGTGGTAACTCCAACTTAGCTACCTTTCCAATTCGTTCAATCATTGGATAAGGCCCCATAAATCTAGGAGCTAACTTTCCCTTCCTTCCAAATCTAAGAACTCCTTTCTAAGGTGAGACCTTGAGATATACTCTGTCTCCCACTTGGAATTCTAAAGGTCTTCTCTATTTGTCGGCATATGATTTATGTCTATCTTGTGCAGTCTTTAACTGTTGTTGTATTATTTTAATCTTCTCAGTTGTCTGATGCACAAGCTCAGGACCCAAAAGTTGATATTCTCCAGTTTCATACCAACATAAAAGATATCTACAACATCTACCATATAAAGCTTCATATGGTGCCATATCAATACTGTGTTGATAGCTATTATTGTAAGCAAACTCTATCAAGCTCAGGTGTTGATCCCAACTTCCTACAAACTGAAGGGCACACGCCCTAAGCAAGTCCTCCAAAGTTTGTATGGTCCTTTCATATTATCCATATGTATGTGGATGAAAGGTTGTACTAAACCTCAAATGCATACCCAAGGCTTTGTGTAGTCGTTCCCAAAAACAACTCGTGAACTGGGGACCTCTATCAAAAATGATAGTAGCTGGAATCCCGTGCAACCGCACTATCTCATCAACATATAACTATGCCAACTTCTCAGCAGTGTAGGTTGTTTTGAAAGGTAAGAAATGTGTTGTCTTAGTCAACCTATCAACTATCACCCAAATGGAATCATGACCTTTGGTTGTTCTAGGTAAACCAACCACAAAGTCCATGGTTACATGATCCCATTTCCACTGTGGTATAGGCAAAGGTTGCATTGTTCCTGTATGTTTCTAGTGTTCAGCTTTAACCTACTGACGCACCGGACACCGCATAACAAACTCAGCTACATCTTTCTTCAATCCAGGCCACCAATACATATCTTTTAAGTTATGATACATCTTGGTGCTCCCTGGATGCATAGCATACATAGAAGAATGAGCTTCTTCCAGAACTAACTTTCTCAAGTCATTGGCATCAGGTACTACCATCCTACCATGGTAACAGACTACCTGATCTTCTGACTCATGAAAGCCATCTCGTTTCTCACTACCATACTCTGATCTAATCTGCTGAACTACAACATCAGCTTGTTGTGCTTCTTTAATCTGCTGCCTCAGAGTTGGTTTTATGTGCATCTCAGCTAACAACTCGGCTAACAATGATACTTTTAGTTGTACATTGTTTTGCCTCAAGGAGATAAACATATCCCTCTTAGAGTACACTAAGGAATTCAAATGTGCTTTATCTGGGGTTGGTGTTGCTGATTTCCTACTTAGAGCATCAGCCACTACATTGGCCTTTCCTAGATGATAATCAATTGTACAATCATAGTCCTTGATTAACTCCATCCAGTAGCATTGCCTCATGTTCAACTCATGCTGTGAGAAGATGTACTTTAGGTTCTTATGGTCTGTGAAAATCTAGAATGTTTCTCCATAGAGATAATGTCTCTGGATCTTCAAAGCATGGACTACAACAGCTAGCTCTAGATCATGTGTTGGATAATTCTCCTCATTTTTCTTAAGCTGTCGAGAAGCGAAAGAAATCACTTGCTTATCCTGCATCAACACACATCCTAAGCCATTCTTAGATGCATCATAGAAAACTATGTACTCCTTTTCCTGCTCAGGTAACACCAGTACAGGTGCACTAGTTAACCTTTCCTTCAACAACTAGAATGATTGTTGACACTTGTCATTCCAGAAAAAAGGAACTTCCTTCCTGGTCAACTTGGTTAGGGGTAAAGCTATAGAACTGAAGTTCTTAATGAACCTCATGTAATAGCTTGCCAACCCTAAGAAACTGCAAATCTCCGTCAGTGTCTTTGGCTGTTCCCATTGCAGGATAGATTCTACCTTCTTAAGATCAACATGAATACCTGAAGCAGATATTATGTGTCCTACAAAAGAAACTTCTGGTAACCAGAACTCACATTTGCTAAACTTAGCATATAACTTATGCTCTCTTAGCAAAGTTAGAGCCTGACAGAGGTGATGTTCATGCTGTTGAGTATCTCTATTGTAGATCAAGATGTCATCTATGAAGACGACTACACACTGATCAAGAAAAGGTTGAAAGATTATATTCATGAGTTCCATGAATGTAGATGGTGCATTAGTTAGTCCAAATGACATAACTATGAACTCATAGTGACCATACCTTGTCCTAAAGGTAGACTTAGGTATGTCACTCTCCTTAATACACAACTGATGGCATCCCAACCTCATATCTATCTTAGAAAAGACAGTTGCACCACACAACTGATCAAACAAGTCATCAATCCTTGACATAGGATACGTGTTCTTTATAGTTACTTTATTCAACTGCCTGTAGTCAATGCATAACCGCATCGACCCATCCTTCTTCTTAACAAAAAGAACCAGAGAACCCTAGGGTGAAGTGCTCGGTCGGATAAAACCTTTCTCAAGCAACTCCTGCAACTATTTCTTAATCTCTACCATCTCAACAGGTGCCATCCTATATGGTGTTTGTGTTATTGGTTGCGTGCCCGGGATTAGATTAATCTCAAAATCAATCTCTCAGGTTGGAGGTACACTAGGAAGTTCCTCAGGGAATACATCTTCAAATTCCCTAACTACTAGAACTTCATAAGGATGAGGGCTCTCCATGGTGGTATCTACCACATGTGCCAAGAATGAAAAAACATCCTTGCCTCATTAGCTTTTCAGCTACCATAGCCGACACAAGATAGGTTGGAAGAATCTTTCAATCTCCTTGAAAGATCCATGTGTCACTATCATCTGTGAACATAGCTTGCTTGGACATCTAAGACAACCTTATACTTTTCTAGGGTGTCCATCCCAAGAATTATATCAAACTCATGCATCTCAAGTGGTATAAGATCCACTTGAATGCGATGCTCAGAAAAGAAAAGAGTGCAGGGAGAACACACCTCCTGCAACACTGCAGATCCCATCAAAGGAGTTTCTAACTTCAAACTTTCTACCCTATGACCAACTGTCATATTGCAGTCAAGAATCACTCTTTTAGTGATGAAAAAATGTGTAGCACCCGGATCAATTAAAACAGATATGACGCAGGATGTAGACATATCAGAATAAAATAGTTCCATCTGACATGTCACAACCCGAGGGTTGACTACTGCATCAGGCTGATTCATCACATAGAATCTCGTCGTCGCCTGTGGTTGACTCGGTGCTCAATTACTGGGTGCTGACGATCCAGCTTGGGATGCTTGTCCTCGTCCTCTAGCGCCACTCGGAAACTGTCACCTCTGAGAGCCTTGCCGACTTTGCCGCTAAGGTTGAGTCGCACTTGCTTCTCTGGCTCAGTAATCCTTCATCAGATGCCCCATCTTTCCGCATATAAAACAACCTTTGTTCCCTGGTTGTTGTCTAGATGGTCTTGTTATCGACACTGATGCTGAGATGTGGGCTCCTTCTGGTGGTAAAATATGGCCTCTACCCCTATTTGACGTCCATTGCATCTGGGTATTAAACTTTGGTAGTACTATTGGTGCAGAAAACCTCAGTTTCTTAAAACTTTTGGACCCTTATCCTTGAAACTGAGTATACACCTTCTTACTCTTAGTATGTCTCTTCTCAGTCACAGACCTCTCTATCCATCTAATAGACTCCACAAAATTAGCAAACCTCTCCATGTTCTCTAAAGAAGACACAGGAGTGGTCAAATCAGCGTTCAACCCCTTCTCAAAATGTTGAATCCTTTCTTCATCGGTAGCTTCCATATGTGAACAGAACCGCAAAAGCTCCATGAACTTAGCCTCATACTCGCTAATGTTCATTGGTACTTGCCTTAGCCTCTCCAACTGAGAAATCTTCTCGTCCAAGAACATCTTAGGAAAGTATCTATTGACGAATTCTCGTCGGAATACTTCCCATCTGATCTCCACACCTGGCCTCTTGCCCTCTTCTATGGTCCACCAATGACCAGCACTCCCCTTAAGAAGGTACACGGTGTGTCTAACCTTCTCAGCTTCTAGGATATTAAGGATTCTAAAGGCTTTCTCCAGTTTAGTCAACCACATGTCTGCATCTGCTGGGTCAACTGTTCCAGCATATTATGTGGCTCCAACTCGGCGAAGTCATTTAAATGTCTTGTCGGTTCCCTGTCCTTCATGGTGGGTAGGTGCCCTAGGTGCAGGTAGTGGTATCCTATCTATCATATGAGTCATTGATGCCATTAACTGTCCAAACATAGCTTGGAAGGTTGGGTTCCCCATATCTGCTTGATTGAACTGGGGTTGTTCAGGTATGGGCTCTTCCCTATCTTAGTCTCTTGCACCTCCTCCTGGTGCAGCAACGCTGCTCTTAGTAGCATGTTCATCGTGTGATCCAGACATCTTTAGTTCTTCTTCTCCTCCTATATGAGAAGAAGACACTATCAGATAAACTGGAAGACACTAGAACAGACTCAACAACCTTAGTCCTATGTCTCTGTCGACTCAGCGAACCTAGAGCTCTGATACCACTAAATTGTGGCGAATGATTCACAAAAACATGATTTACTTAAGCAGAAGCATTTGTTAACAGTGGAATTACTAAAAATTTACTAAAAATTAAAACTTTTTACAAAGAGAATCATAAACTGAAAAACACTTTCATAAAGAACCAAAGTAATTTATTTACATTTTGGTTCATCAGTACATCTCTTGTACCATTCCTTTTCGAGAGTTACAAGCATCAACTGCCCTGTTAAACCATACATAGACAGTATAAAAATCTCAAGGCATCGAGCCAAAATCTCAGATCAATATTAAACTAACTACTGACTCCTAGGACCTGAGAGTATAGAGACGACACATAGGACTCTCTATTTACAGGACATGGCAGCCAGTGTCTCCACCTTAGGATTCACTGTTGTCCTTGCTTTTGTTGCTACTACTACTCTTCACCCATTGTAGGTTTTCTATTTCTTCTTCTGCGTCTACCTAAAAAGTTAGATTCCATGGGATGAGACAATTGAAAATTGTCCCAGTGAGAGATATAACTCTCCGCCAGAAATATTATTATTGCAATTAAAGGAATAAAACTGAGCAGAAGAATCATAAGTATTCAACAGCAGCTAAATCATTGACTAAACAATTTAGAGCATTATCTTTTATTCAAGTCATTTTAGCTATAACTTAATAGAGCAGTCTATTACTTATCCAATAAGGAATTGAAGAGCATAAATATCATTTGTTCATTTAGAACATGCTATGAAAAGTAACATCAACCAATGATTCTCATATTTCAACCCTAATCCAATACGCTACATAGCTGATTACATTTTACAAACATACTTAAGCCCTGAGGAGATGAGGTATACCGCTCATACTCCAACGGACCACTGCAAAATCAAAATCGGTACCATACATAGGTCAATAGAAGAGCCGGATTCCCATGACCTCATCTTCCTTAGTCAGTGTGAGGACCAAATGTAGGACATCTTGTGTCTCTGCTAAATAGCTTTCTAGTGTATACTGGCAACTTCGCTATTAGAGTTACAGTGGCATGTTGTACTTTCTTTGCAATCGAGAGATTTCATAATTATCTCACATCGATCTGGCATTAACATCATTGGGAGATTAGTGATACATCCATCCCGGCATTTATGATGAAGGATTGAGAGATTGAATGTTTATCTCACATCAATTCCTCCATTAGGGCGTAAGGATATTCACGCCCATAACCCCCACATACTCAAAACTATGCCCTCCAGGTGTTCCCGTAGCTAAACCTATTTCACCATCACCAAAATACTGACGATGATGGATCTATGGTCAGGGCTATACATGATACCATTTCACTTGATTAATTAAGTACAATAGCATCAAAAATGTTTTCAAACATGAACTATTATAACAAATGCTATAAAGAATGAGTACTATTTCTATCAAGTTCTTTTCAAAGCTTTATTAAACATTGGGATTTCAATCCCTTATCACATCAGGGTATTCTCATCCCTTATCATCTCATCATCATGATTATGAAATGTGGGTGCTCAAACCCTTAGTTCATCAAAACACTGGTTACCACTTTATCAGGTAACTTAATGCCTTCAGGTCATTTGACCAATGTAAACATTAAAATTGCAGTGCAGGTATTTCACATGGCTCTTAAATCCCATTAATATATCTTGTTACCTTTCACTAGGCAACACAACATATTATGGCTCACAAGGCCCATAAAGCAATTTCAATAGTAAAACATCATAGCTCATACATGGCTATGTCCAACATCTCATGAATCCTGCATAATTAGTGCACATGATAACAATTATATCAATTTCATATCAGCATTTATGCATTATAAGAGTAACATCACTATTTCCTCACTTGAGTTAGGATTTCCCAGTTTATGTCAATTAGGAATACTTTATCTCATTACCCAAATTTGGGTTATGATTTATCATCATATTGCCCAGAATTAGGGTTTCATACACTATAACCCAAGATTAGGGATCCACATATCTTTATCCTATATCAATGAAGGATTTTATATCAAAGTATCACATACCAGTACATAGCATTACCTTGAATTAGGTTTTTCATCACATTATTATTGCATTCATATTTCATTTTGACATCACCCTTGTCTAGGGTTTCACATGACATCACCCTCACTTAGGGTTTCATGTGGCTTCACCCTTGATTAGGGTTTCTCATAACATCATCCTCAATTAGGGTTTAATATTCACATCCAATCAAGGTTTATTATTAAAATACCCTTAATTAGAGTTTCTCATGTCATTACCCTAAATTAGGGCCATACCATCACCATAGATTAGGGCTTCACCTACCATTGCCCTTAATTAGGGTTAGAGCTTATTAACCTTCTTAATTAGGGTTTTATAATCTCCTTATCAAAGATCATACACTAATTACACATTCATTCATGTTGAAAGTGTTGAGGCTTAACCACTACATGATTATCATTCATGTAGGAAGTCCTCTCTCTCTCATCCTTTATAAGATGATACTTACTTCAGACTTGATTAGATTAGGTCAACTCAACATGAATGAAGGGTTGACACAATGTATTATGTCAGTACTTCCATAATCATTAAAGATTAATCATTCAAAAGGTACTAATCACCCTATCTTATTAAGGGTACAATTACTATAATCACCCTTGATTACATCATGTAATGTTCAATTAAACAATTGACCTTTAATCACCTTAAGTGTCAATACGGTTTTGATTAATTACTTCCCAAACGGTCTTGGTCACTTAGACCCCAAACGGTCTTGACCAACCAGACCTCAAACGGTCTTGCTTGAATGACGTCCAAATGGTCTAAGACTGTTTAGACCTCCAAACGGTCTAGGTCTAATGGTTTGAAACCGTTTAGAAATTATGCTCAAAACTGTTTAACCAAAACATTCTTGAGATCGATTGAGTCTCAATTGGTTAGGGATCATTTGGTCCCAAACGGACTTGAGACCGTTTGGTCCCAAATGGTCTTGAGACCATTTGGACTCAAACGGTCTTGAGACCGTTTGTCCAAACCTCTTCAAAACCGATTGGACCAAAAATGGTCTCAACCACTAATATTGATATAGGGTTTCCAAGATTGATTTCCTCATCAATTGAATCAATGTAACCACTCCTCAATTGATCCTAAACACCATACTTCAATTGATCTCAATAAATCATCCTTCTATTGATTTAACTTTCAATTGATCATCAATTATGGTTTTGAACCCATTTGCATTAGAGTTTGAAATCGATGAACCTTCAATATTAGTCATTGTGAACTAATTACTTTGAAATCATTAGACCACCATTCAAATTGGGCATGACCTGACCTCAAATGGTTTTGAGGTCATTTGGATGACCTCCAAATGGTCTAAGACCATTTGCCTCATCCCACCATTAAAATTTGTGAAATTCATTTAGGGTTTAGATCAATGGATTGATCATCACATTAACTATTGATTGCATTTCAAGATCTTCAAATACTCAACCATACTCAACCCTAGACCTCCAAACGGTCTTGGTTGACCTCCAAACGGTTTTCAGACCATTTGGGTGATCTCCAAACGGTCTTGAGACCATTTGGTTTAATCAACCCAAAGTTCTAAATCAATCAATTACAATTCCAACAGTTAACCCGATTAGGGTTTCTAATTGGAGGATTGTCCATATGTTGAATCAATCAATTGGATCCATTGGATCATCATCCAACATATACTAGGGTCCTGAACTCAAACAGTCAACCCATCCAAACGGTCAACCCTTCTAAATGGTTTGCCCATCCAAACCTCCAAACGGTTTGCAAACCGTTTGGTCTTCAAATGGTTTGGTGAAACCGTTTGGACCAAAGTCTCAAAATCGTTTGCGATAGAATTTATTTGGGAAAGTGCCCAAGATGATGTCATCATAATCTACCTTCATTCATTCAAAAGCTACTGCCATTTTCATGGTAATTGCATCAATGGATCAAGGGAATTTCAAGTAGAACAAAAATGATCAACAAATAATGGAGAATTGAATGCAATAACAACATTTAAGAGTTTAAATTATGTAACCCGCCTTTAAATCTGAATCCAAGCTTCAAGATCCACTTCTCCAATGGTGGATAAAGCTTTGACAACTTCCCAAGGTCTGTTCTCAAGCTTTTGGATGAAAGGATTGGCTAGAGTTGAAGATTGGATGAAGAAAACAAGAAATCAAGCATTGATTTTCAGTTTCCACCATGAAACCAAGGTGAAAGAAGTTCAAGAGCTTACCAACAGGTTGGGGATCATCCTTATCCTGCTCCTAAGCTCCCTTGTGCTCGGCCAAAGCAAGGAGAGAAAGAAATTCTGAAAAAAAATCTTTATGTGGGTGGGAAATGGGATATGTATAAGGAAATCCAAGGAAAGAGAAAGTAGAATTAATTCCTTTAATTTCCAAAATTAATGCCACATTTTCCCCCTCAACTTCTTAGCCACGAATTCATCCTATTCACCTTGCAAAACCTCTTCGTTATCCAAGAATTAAAAGAAAAGAAATTAAGCACCTTAATCATATTATACTAATATCCCATTTTTAGTGGATATTACTTTTTATTAACTTAATGTGAGTGGGCTCTCCACTCACTTAAGATATTTTCGTGCCTTTGCAAGGCAAAATCTCGTCCAACCTTTTGCAAATTCATCCCTCAACTTTTGGTTGAAGGGCTCTTCAATTAATATATTTCTTTTTGCATTAAATTGAATTAAAGTTCCATTTATGCTTAAATCTTGGTTATTTTAATATCAAGATTCTCTCTCCTCAAAATTAATTCAAATGAGGCACCCCTCTCATTTTATTTTCTCTACATGATGCCAAGAAACATGAGGGACCCTCTAGAAGTGGTATTTTACATATTGAACCCTAGGTTTTGGGTAAATTGCATTTTACACCAAAACTAGGTTTTAATGCACAAAGGTTGCTCAACAAGCTCTATCTTGGTACTCAAGCTTGTGGAATCCATACCACTGCATCATACTCATTCCTATGATGTATCAACATCTGAGGAACATATTATCATGTAAAATTTTCTATTTAACCCCTCAACTTGGGTAATTTGCACTTTAGTCCAATACAAACAAAACATTATTTCAACATTATTCAAAAAGGACTAAAATTGAAACATAAGTTCCTCTGGAGCCTTAATTTCTATTCAAAAGATAATATCAAGCATACAATTACCTTTCTTAAACAAAACACCTAGGGTTAAAGCATAACCCAGGTCAGGGATGTTACAATTTTCTGATACAATACTCTGCCAAATGTTAGTCTACAAGTTTGTCTGATATATATACCTATAAACTATAACAATGATTATTTGCTAAATTATCATTTTAGATATGTATTCTTCATTTGAATAACACATATGAGTAATTTGATAATAGTGTGTAGAAGTAATCAATACAAAGCATATAAGGAAATAATGAATATATCACCAAAATGAGAGCAACATAATTTGTAGCATATTAAGCAGTCAACTCAAAATCCGTAAATCTATCCATAGTCTAAAGGGAGAGCCATCAAAAACATTGGAGTGGAATCTATTTAGTATAATGTTTAGAAATTTGACTAGTCATCGCCAAGTTTGATAAGTCGTAATAAAAACTCAAATGAGAGACACTTATTTCTAGCTATATTTTTGTATAATTGTAGTTGAATTTTGAGTCCCATCTAATGTGAACAATAAACTATCACTATAAATTACTTTACTATTTTGTAAAAAAATCATCAGATTATTTAAGTTCATCAAACAAGATTAAAATGTTACTTTAGTTTACTATCAAAATTCTTCATTTCTAAAATATGGATGATGAAAGATCTAAGTTATCCACTTAAATGTAAAATTCCACTAACATTTCTTCTGCTTATATTGTTATGTTTCATATTTAAGTGATATATTTTTTGTATATTGTAATATACAACTATATTTATAACACAAACAATATTCTTACAAGTTGAGAAAAAATTTAGGCAATTATATGAAAGAAAAAAAGTCCATAGTCTATATATCACCATTTTATTTTTTAGGTACAACATTGTTTAATTTTATACTAAAAAACTATATATATATATATATATATAGAGAGAGAGAGAGAGAGAGAGAGAGAGAGTCAGGCTAGTATACACTCGAGTGTACACTATAAAATCTAAACTGTTGATCTTTTTAAATATTTTAAGAACATACTACAAAATAAATTTCAGCTCATTTGGACACTTATAGGTCGTGCATCTAAAGGAGGCAAAAAATATGCATTTCAAATTAGTTTAGATGAGTGACTTACACTCATCCAAATGAGCTCAAATTTTGCATGTGGGCTATTATTATTGTAACCATGAAGATCAATGGATTAGATTTTGGAAAAACATGGTCTAGATAGGAAAATATCATTGGGCTGTACATCGTGATCTATACACTCAAGTATATTCTAGCCTGACTCTCTCTCTCTCTCTCTCTCTCTCTGATATATATATATATATATATATATATATATATATATATTATTGTTACTTGAGTGTACTGATTGTATATTGGAGGATGTAAAGTCCTACAAAGTCAAAGTCATGAAAAAAATAGCATGAGCTCTATCTTTGTTTTTAAAACTACCAATTTAAGCTGACTCCCCACCCAATGATTCAATTCTGGTCCTACCCCTACACTTTTGGCTGGGTCTAAATCGTATGTTTCTATTCATTCCTCTGTCTCTGTCCCAATTAATATTGATGGTGCATTCAACATTTGTCTGCCAATGCACACTGATGTGAGGATTTCGAGTTGCTTTTATAGACTGGTTTTACATGTGTTTTATGTGTTTATTAGTCACATTTGTGGTTAATATCGCATGATTCACTCTCTTTAGTCTATAATCTCAGGTTGCATCAAATCTACTGTATTTCATCTTTTTGTTTATAAATGATCATGTTGATGTGTTGTAGCAAGGATGATTCGAAATTATCTTGAAATTTTAGGAAAAACGAATATATGCAGTTGTCAATACCATCGACAGATGTCGATAGTATCGACTCGTTCACAGTGAGAGAGCCGCAAGGAGCCAAGATGCGTCCATACCATCGACACCGAAGTCGATGGTAGCGATATACCTACAGCGAGCCTGTAACGACCCCGTCTCCTGGTAACCCCCAATTAAGGGAGACCTGAAGGTCAGAGCCGGTATTCAATTAACAGGATCAAAGGTTTGACAAATAATCAATAACAATTAATAAACTTTTCCAACTATACTGAAAACTGGTATAAAACAAAACTTTAATTACCTTGTGAAAACTGGGATTTCTAAACTTCTATCCATGAAGATGCTAATCTAACTAATCCTCCTGTGCATGTTACTTCTCATTTAATTCCACATATGCCACTTTACTGTTTTTTCTTTTCATTTGTACCTAAAACGCCGACAAACAAAACGTCGGTCAGTATATCGAAATATACTGGTATGTGGGGACAACCAAAAGTTTGCACATATGGATAACAATTTAAATATCACAATCAAGATATTCAACAAGCCAATTTACACTTTTCAGTATGACATTCTCCACCGCTTTTGCCCTAACCCTGGCATACCCACCTTAGGGTTCCCTTTGCCAATGACTTAAGGCCACCTTCTCAATCCCGAGCTTGGTGCCTGGGGGTCACCACTCATGGTGCCCACTAGTCATGCAATATCATAGGCCACCTTCTCATTCCCGAGCATGGTGCCTGGGGTAACCGCTCAAGGTGTCCATTGGTCTACCCATCTGGGCCTGACCTTTGGCATCATCCATCAGGGTGGCATGTGGGTGCGAGAATACATTCTTCTATTTTTAATTGTTATAATCATAGTGACTTTATGATTTTCAAGTATGAACATCCAAACTGTTTAGTTGCAGTCAATGCGATTAACCATCTGGCAAACACGCGGGAAACTAATGCGGTTATTCATAAGCGTAACCACATACCTGATCCAGAGAAACTTGCTGTCCAAGAAATAATGATAAAGAACAAGCAACAAGTAATCAACAAGTATCCTGATATTAATGCATGACATCAAAGTGTTATAATTTATCCAGCACATTCTAAAGCTAGACTTGGATTCCACCTTAGGTTTTCTAAACCACATTAGGGTTTTATTAGGGTTTTTGCCTCCATAACGCTTTTATCATATTAAATGCTCTCTTAGTTCATAAACCCTAATTTCAACACCATAAGCCCAATTAAAGTTGATTATTTCTCTTTATACCAAAACTACCTTCTTTATCCTTTTAATCTATTTCAAGGTCATTAGACTCAATTATCACCTTTAGTTTCTTTCGGATTAACAACTCATAATTCATGATGGTCTAATTCCCATATGAACTCTATTTAGTATTAATTCTACCTTGATTCAATCGAAAACCCTAATTTCTATATTAAGGTTATCTTTCCACAAATTAGTGATTTTAATGCTCAAAATAGCATATTCCAACCTTAATCATGAAATTAGTCAATTAAAGCCATTAAGAGTCGAATTTACCAATCATTAGGGTTTCATGGCTCATTAAAGTATTATTCATGCACATTAAACTCGACATTAAACTAATTACATGCAACTTCATCCTTTTCCAATCTTAATGATTCTTTTTATCATTAACATGCTAACATCAACTTTATATACTCATTTAACCCTTTCTAACTCATTAATCATCAAAGGTTAGGGTTTTTTTCATTGATTAAACTATGAAAGATAGTATCTCTATATACCTTTCAAATTTCATAAGGAATCAGGCTCCAATTATATTTTATTTAGATTCCCCTCGATTTTCTGATCAATTTTCATGTATAACATGTTCTCATCGGAGCTACCAATTAATTATTATGAATTTATCAAAATTCACTTACTTTCAGCCAACGGGAGGTCGCCACGTGTTCAAGCCCATGCACATCGCGGCTTGGTTTAGAACATTTCAAAATCTCGTTTTTGCCCCTGCGCAAGTCAATTGTGTCTTCAGTCCGCGGAGGGTATAACAGCCCATCGCCCGGGGACCTTCTTCAAGCTCGAGAACGGCCGCCGCGGTAGCCCTAGTCGCGGCTTGCGGCCCTCGTCCTCCCTCTCTTGGACCCCGACGACCACAGGGAAAGGTTCTGCTACCTCCGGCGGTCCTTGGCGCACGCGCAGGTCCCACTGGTTCGGGGCCACGCTTGCCAAGAGACAGCTTAACAGGTCTGCGATCAAAGAGGACCTACAGCCATCCTGCAGCAGTTGCAGGTAGGTTGGGGCACAGGGATGATGGCCTCATCTTCCTTCGAGGTCGTGGGGACGTCTAACACCCCTCAATGTCGTTTACTGCTCCCAAGTTTCCTCACAAATGTGCTACGATTCCTTCATAGGGTTTAAAAGCGAAGAAGATGATCGGAGAGAGAAAGGAACCCTTGGGATTCTCTGGAGCTCGATCCAGAGGATCTACCCCTTTTATAGGGGAGGATAACTCGCTCTAAAAGGCCCATCAAAGAGGGAACAAGTCCCTTTCTCATTAGGAAACCAAATCCTTCATTACGAAGTAGCCTTCTCTCTTTCTTTATCTTTTGATTTTTTTTTAATTTCTTTTTCTTCCAAATATGAAAATTCCTTCCCTTATTCTTTTTAGTCTTTGCTTTTAAACCATTGATCAAGAAATCATGTTTTCCTTTAGTAGAAAATATCACTTTTAAACAAAGTCACAAAAACCATTAATATTGTATTATATTATTCTTTTATTTTTGCTTTATTGGTATTTTCTCTTTCCTCTTCCTTCATTGGGGCTCCTTGTACCCCAAGAAACTATATTATTTCGAAATTACTTTTTAAGGATACTCATTATCCTTCTAGATGCATCTATATGCATTATTTCACATTATCATGTTTATTTCTCATTAAATTATTTCTTTTTGAGGATTTCTCTTTATTTCTCTTTTATTTTCCTCATTGGTATACCTTTTATTATTAGGAATCATTGAGACACGAAATCCCACTAAGGATTACCTAATTATACCTCTTTTCACATATTTTCCACATTTCATCAATATTTTCAATTTCTTTATTAACAAGGAAATACTTAATTGATATTTTCTTTTCTTATTGCCTTTTCTTTGCAACATTGGACTCCTTGGAACCCAAGGAACCCAAGTGGCACGAAATCCTCCTTGGATTTGCTTTCTAAAGGTTTCCATACCTTTCTCATCTCAAATTCTCAGTTATTCATTAATTAATTGAATATCCTTGTTATTGGGCCCAATAGCCAATAAAGCCCGCAAATAAATCAACAATGCTATTTTAAACGAAAATCATGCATCCATTCATTATTTGTTAGTTTATCTTTAATATGAGAAATTACATTTCTCATCAAATGAACTCAAAATTTGGTGTTGTAACATCCTTCCCCTCTTATGAGAATTTTTCCCTCAAAATTCCATCAAGCAAGCAAACAAACAGGATAGCCTTCTTATGTCCATCAGGGCTCCCACGTGACTTTACCCTTTCCATGGTGTTTCCCAAGAACCTTCATTATCTCATATTCTTCCATCTGAGTTCTTTCTTACCTTGGTATGTCGTACCCTCATAGGTGACTCAGGATATTTCAGCCTCTCAAAAGCTGAATAGGTTCAGGGCTCAACACATGGCTTGGGTACCTCACATGGTGCTCTAGATCGGACTCACATTACACATCATGTTATCCTGAGGGGTAAGGTTAAACACAACCATCTCCACCAATCCATCTCAAATGGACCCATATATCGGGGATTCAGCTCTCTCAGCTGTAGCTTAGAGGGGTCGGATTTTCACATCACATATCCTCCCACAATAAACTGCATATCAGTCTGCTTTGCATCAGCTCGTGACTCATGTCACCACTGGGCTTTCTCTTAGCCATTGCACGATCAAAGCGACTTTATCTGCACACACTTGTGGTTCTTTTCTGACCTTCGTGAGGCCTCCTTCACCAACATCATCATAATGAAGTGGTGACCGACACAACCTCCCTATAGAACTTCTTGCATCCCGATAAAGGCTATGGTGGTTAACATCACATCTTAAGAACTATCTCTATGTATCACCCTAAATGAGCACGCATGCTCTCTTCAGACCCTCTAGTCCGGATCATACTGTCCATTAGTATGGGGTGATAAACTGTACAAACACTGAGTTCTTCATGTACCTACTTCCACCTCATGGAAGTGAACCTTTGGGTCACATCAAAAAAACTTTTGAATTCGCATCATGGTGTAGTTGAACCATCTCTTTTCATATGTAGTTCAACCAGATCTATCCCTTGACATAACTCTTCCTTTCTTATGTCATCTAGGTAAGGCGATCTACCATAACCCATATTGTATCTTGACCTTCTTGGTCTAGGAGAGACTCACAACATCCATAATGAAGAACTCCCATTCCCTCTCGGGAACTCTTTATACTTTACATTCATGCACTGGGTAAATGGTGTTCATCCTTCACCTCCTGGCTTGCATGGCCACATGCTACATGCAACTTTGTTTTAAGCATCCAGAATGCTACCATCACTGACTATCTTTGTAGTATCAAGGTGTATCATGATCTTAAAACCATGATCCCCTGTACGTCATGATTCCTCGAGATCGATACCTCAGAAACCCTAAACTACTTCCATCAGGGTTTTATTACCTCCCTATCCAAAGAAGTGTATCTGAGGTTTTATCACCATCCTTTCACTACCTCAAGGACTAAACTGGCTAACCAAACAACCATTAACTTGTTCCACATATCTTATTATATATGTGTGTTAGCCAAAACTCATCTTCTTTCCAAACTTAGGGTTAGTCGAACAACCTCAAGCTCTTCTAGCCTCTAGCTAAAATAGACAGCTAAATCTCAACCAGAGCATTCATTACCACTTCACCTCCTTAGGTGTCAGGTAATGTGACGATATACACCTCCATGTATTATACTTATGATCTCATCTCAAACTCTGAGTTTATCTTCATCAAAGCACTCTGAGTACATCCTCTTGATTATCAAACTCAACCTTGTATCACTTGCAAATTCCACATAGCTCATGATGAAACATCCTCCCAGATGATTTCCTTGATACTCTTAGTGTTTGTAAACCATCCATGTATTATTCTCTCTACAAAGGTATGCTATCATCTCTATCCTCATACCTTGTAGCAACGTTCCAACTTACATCATCTTTATCCTTGATGTAAGGCATGCGTACTTTCCTATCTCTCACTCCCATAACAAGAAGAAATAAGCATTTGGCTACAGTCCAAATACATAGTTCTTCCTGTTCCAAGAGTAGAGATGGTACAACCCACCTTGCCCGTACACTTTCAAATCCAAGTTGAAACATGCAGCTTATGTCTCTATATCACAAATATCATGGTATCCACACTACTTCCAGGGAAGACTGGTCTCGGACTTACTTGGTCCAAGCATAATCCTAGGTCATCTCCCCTAGGTCTATAGGGTGCCGGCACTTTTGGTGTCATCCCTCTTCCCTTATGCATCCAGAGAGTGCCCTACTCATCTGCCCTTTGGGTCCCATGAGTTCATGAAGGTGATCAATCTCCTAACCCATGGCCCTCAGACAATGATAGTTGTCACCTCCCGACCCTATGGTCATGTGCAGCTAGGGAATTAGGCAACTCCTTCCATCGGTCTTATCCCTACCAGACCCTTGGATAGACTTAGGATTCTAACATAGTACATGTTCAACTTAGAACCTTACCCAATCCTTCATCATCTCTCTCTTCATTCATGACTGACTTTCATCCTTTCTCAGGGATCATGGCGACCTGCCTATCTTGGTCAGACCCCATACTGGTTACCTTCATGGTAACACATCCATATGCACCTAGAGATGGTTATCTATGGGTTTACTGGTTCGTTCTTGTACCATGTACTTTCCACTTAGCTTCTCAAGATCCCATGAACCCTCTTTAGGTTACCTCAAAACCAACAAAACTAGTATACACCCTACCAAAGGGTCCCTCTCCTAGGATGGGAGGAAACTACAACTCTTGACGAAAAGGTCACAACTGCCCTTAGGGTTTACCTTCGCATGAGCATGTCTAACCCAACAGCTACTAAAGCACAAGCTGGTCGCCTATTAAGCCATGCTAGATCGTACTTATTCCCTTTCCTCAATACTGGATCAACTTAGTTGTAAGGGGTTCATCAAACATACCCTCATCTTAAGGGATTTCCTTTTCCTCTACACATGAGGAGCACCATGCTCGAAACTATAGAGACTCAAATCTCATTATGAGCATTGAGTACACTGCTTCCCCTCTTAGGCCTAGGAGCCCTAGGTCCACCGTTGAGTATCCATCTGCCTATGCAATCTCTTAACCATGAATCCAGCATTTCCAAGGCATGTCATGTACTTCCACAATCCTTTTATATGAGTAACATCTCAGGGTTGAGTCCTCTCAAGGACAACCAACTAGGTACAAGGCCTCACAACCTACTACCAAACCTCTCCAGGTCTAAGGAACTCTTCTTCCTATCTCATAAGGTAAACTCCTATACCACAAACACATAGGTACCAGAAGCATCATTCTCTTTTTAGGGTTTGGTTCCTCTAAAGGCAACCAAGATATCATCAGCCTTCAGGAATCAAACATAAGGCAACCACTATCGTCCACTTAGGTCACATCATCCTCAACTACTCACTGGTTCTTATGTCTCAGAGTCTAAGCTTCCAACCCCCTTGCTTGAGTCATGCTTTCTCTCTCTTACCACCCGAGGTCCTTTCTCCATGATGAATCAAGCTCACTAGCCTACCTCCACATGGGTGAAGTCTATGCGGGAACTTACGTTTGCTCAAGATACCCCCTTATGCTTATGTCATAACACATCCATCATGATCTCTTAACCAGGGTTTCATCCAGCTATACCCTACTTGCCTAAGCCCATAGGGTAACTATAGGTTCTTTTCTAACCTCATCAAGGAAGGATCTATCTTTCACTCTAACATGCATGACCATTACTAGGGTTGGGTTGCCATAGGTACTTGATTATCAACTTCTCATGGTTCATATGGCATCCAAGGCATGTTCAACCAAACACTCGGTCAACCATGGTATCTAACTCATCATGTCATCTTCCTTTCCAACCTTCACTTAGGGTTAGGGTTAACATCATCTTCAAAGGATGTGCTAGGCTTCTACTTTTAATGGAGGTCTCTACCTCCAAGCTTAACTCTCTCTACTTATCCTCCTACCAAGGAGGTCTATCCTCAGATCTCTCCTGAGGGCAATGACAACTCATGTCATAAGACCTAAGCATGTATCTATTCCTTTATGCTTACTCTTTTAAGCTTATGTCCATGACATCCTATTTACATGCTTTTTATTAATTTGATGGAGGATCCCTTAATCCTTATCAACCTTACCCATACCTCAAGGGGGTGAGGGAAAGAGAGAAAACCCTAATCCTTAAGGTCCTTAATAGAATTTGAGTTGATAAGGGATGAACAAGATGAGAGAGTCCTAAAGGTATCTTATTTCAATTCATACCCTAAGACTTTCGCCAGGCAGTCACATGGATCTGGGAGTCCTCGTATTCTGACTAGCGGTGCGGAGGAAAATATTGCCAGCCCCCGGTCGTGATCCTTTTCTAGACACCTCTGTATTTCGGGTAATCCTCTAGTAACTCCCTTGGGTTCTACAGAATTTTGTAAAATTTAATAATTATTAATGATTAAATGAGGAACCTAGGCTTTGATACCAATTGTAACGACCCCGTCTCCTGGTAACCCCCAATTAAGGGAGACCCAAAGGTCAGAGCCGGTATTCAATTAACAGGATCAAAGGTTCGACAAATAATCAATAACAATTAATAAACTTTACCAACTATACTGAAAACTGGTATAAAACAAAACTTTTATTACCTTGTGAAAACTGGGATTTCTAAACTTCTATCCATGAAGATGCTAATCTAACTAATCCTCATGTGCACGTTACTTCTCATTTAATTCCACATATGCCACTTTACTGTTTGTTCTTTTCATTTGTACCTAAAACGCCGACAAAAAAAACGTCGGTCAGTATATCGAAATATACTGGTATGTGGGGACAACCAAAAGTTTGCACATATGGATAACAATTTAAATATCACAATCAAGATATTTAACAAGCCAATTTACACTTTTCAGTATGACATTCTCCACCGCTTTTGCCCTAACCCTGGCATACCCACCTTAGGGTTCCCTTTGCCAATGACTTAAGGCCACCTTCTCAATCCCGAGCTTGGTGCCTGGGGGTCACCACTCATGGTGTCCACTAGTCATGCAATATCATAGGCCACCTTATCATTCTCAAGCTTGCTGCCTAGGGTAACCGCTCAAGGTGTCCATTGGTCTACCCATCTGGGCCTGACCTTTGGCATCATCCATCAGGGTGGCATGTGGGTGCGAGAATACATTCTTCTATTTTTAATTGTGATAATCATAGTGACTTTATGATTTGCAAGTATGAACATCTAAATTGTTTAGTTGCAGTCAATGCGATTAACCATCCGGCAAACACGCGGGAAACTAATGTGGTTATTCATAAGCGTAACCACATACCTGATCCAGAGCAACTTGATGTCCAAGAAATAATGATAAAGAACAAGCAACAAGCAATCAACAAGTATCCTGAAATTAATGCATGACATCCAAGTGTTATAATTTATCCAGAACATTCTAAAGCTAGACTTGGATTCCACCTTAGGTTTTCTAAACCACATTAGGGTTTTATTAGGGTTTTTGCCTCCATAACACTTTTATCATATTAAATGCTCTCTTAGTTCATAAACCCTAATTTCAACACCATAAGCCCAATTAAAGTTGATTATTTCTCTTTATACCAAAACGACCTTCTTTATCCTTTTAATCTATTTCAAGGTCATTAGACTCAATTATCACCTTTAGTTTCTTTCGGATTAACAACTCATAATTCATGATGGTCTAATTCCCATATGAACTCTATTTAGTATTAATTCTACCTTGATTCAATCGAAAACCCTAATTTCTATATTAAGGTTATCTTTCCACAAATTAGTGATTTTAATGCTCAAAATAGCATATTCCAACCTTAATCATGAAATTAGTCAATTAAAGCCATTAAGAGTCGAATTTACCAATCATTAGGGTTTCATGGCTCATTAAAGTATTATTCATGCACATTAAACTCGACATTAAACTAATTACATGCAACTTCATCCTTTTCCAATCTTAATGATTCTTTTTATCATTAACAGGCTAACATCAACTTTATATACTCATTTAACCCTTTCTAACTCATTAATCATCAAAGGTTAGGGTTTTTTTCATTGATTAAACTATTAAAGATAGTATCTCTATATACTTTTCGACTTTCATAAGGAATCAGGCTCCAATTATATTTTATTTAGATTCCCCTCGATTTTCTGATCAATTTTCATGTATAACATGTTCTCATCGGAGCTACCAATTAATTATTATGAATTTATCAAAATTCACTTACTTTCAGCCAACGGGAGGTCGCCATGTGTTCAAGCCCATGCACGTCGCGACTTGGTTTAGAACTTTTCGAAATCTCGTTTTTGCCCCTGCGCAAGTCAATTGTGTCTTCAGTCCGCGGAGGGTATAACAGTCCATCGCCCGGGGACCTTCTTCAAGCTCGAGAACGGCCGCCGCGGTAGCCCTAGCCGCGGCTTGCGGCCCTTGTCCTCCCTCTCTTGGACCCCGGCGACCACAAGGAAAGGTTCTGCTACCTCTGGCGGTCCTTGGAGCACGCGCAGGTCCCACTGGATCGGGGCCACGCTTGCCAAGAGACAGCTTAATAGGTCTGCGATCAAAGCGGACCTGCAGCCATCCTGCAGCAGTTGCGGGTAGGTTGGGGCACATGGATGATGGCCTCATCTTCCTTCGAGGTCTTGGGGACGTCTAACACCCCTCAATGTCGTTTACTGCTCCCAAGTTTCCTCACAAATGTGCTACGATTCCTTCATAGGGTTTAAAAGCGAAGAAGATGATCAGAGAGAGAAAGGAATCCTTGGGATTCTCTGGAGCTCGATCCAGAGGGTCTACCCCTTTTATAGGGGAGGATAACTCGCATTAAAAGGCCCATCAAAGAGGGAACAAGTCCCTTTCTCATTAGGAAACCAAATCCTTCATTACGAAGTAGCCTTCTCTCTTTCTTTATCTTTTGATTTTTTTTTAATTTCTTTTTCTTCCAAATATGAAAATTCCTTCCCTTATTCTTTTTAGTCTTTGCTTTAAAACCATTGATCAAGAAATCATGTTTTCCTTTAGTAGAAAATACCACTTTTAAACAAAGTCACAAAAACCATTAATATTGTATTATATTATTCTTTTATTTTTGCTTTATTGGTATATTATCTTTCCTCTTCCTTCATTGGGGCTCCTTGTACCCCAAGAAACTATATTATTTCGAAATTACTTTTTAAGGATACTTATTATCCTTCTAGATGCATCTATATACATTATTTCACATTATCATGTTTATTTCTCATTAAATTATTTCTTTTTGAGGATTTCTCTTTATTTCTCTTTTATTTTCCTCATTGGTATTCCTTTTATTATTAGGAATCATTGAGACACGAAATCCCACTAAGGATTACCTAATTATACCTCTTTTCACATATTTTCTACATTTCATCAATATTTTCAATTTCTTTATTAACAAGGAAATACTTAATTGATATTTTCTTTTCTTATTGCCTTTTCTTTGCAACATTGGACTCCTTGGAACCCAAGGAACCCAAGTGGCACGAAATCCTCCTTGGATTTGCTTTCTAAAGGTTTCCATACCTTTCTCATCTCAAATTCTCAGTTATTCATTAATTAATTGAATATCCTTGTTATTGGGCCCAATAGCCAATAAAGCCCGCAAATAAATCAACAAGACTATTTTAAACGAAAATAATGCATCCATTCATTATTTGTTAATTTATCTTTAATATGAGAAATTACATTTCTCAGCAAATGAACTCAAAATTTGGGGTTTTAACAGAGCCAGTAGTCAACTGGTCGATACTATCGACGCAAAGTCGATACTATCGACCTTGCCCAGCTTCAGATTCGGATCGGTGATAAAAGTGACACCTAAAGGTGCCGATACCAACGACAATACAGTCGATGGTATCGAGTCTGCATTAGGCGGAACGTCAGAAAAAGAAGACTTGTCGATATTCTGACTGGTCGATACCATCAACCCGCGTCGATGGTATCGACGCCGTCATATCAGGTTTTGATTCAGATCGATTCTAATCAGACAGTGGTGATCTTTTGGCGATCTAAAGTGGTGCATATACCTAATTACGGAGGCCCTAAGCAAGGATCACGTCATTAGTCATTGCACAAGTCTCAAGGAGAGGAGAAGAGAAGAACGGAGCCCAGAATAACACCCCGATCGATCTGAGAGCCGCAGAAGATGTTCTCCACCGCCGAAAGGCTGTAGATCGTGCATTCTACATCAAGGAACGTCCGGATCTCCTCCGTTCAGGGGTTTACATCACTTTCATTCAGGTTTTCTCCATGTTTTCCCTTTCTCTCATCATGTCTTTCATTGAGATGAACATGCGGGGCTAATCCTCTTTATCTTTAGGATCGGGAGTAGCCCAGGTGATGTTTGTATGACATTTTTACCACAATATTTCATAATTTGTCTCTTAAATCCGTGGTATGATTTCATTTTCTCCATTATATCATTATGAGTGATCACCCTAATGATAATCTAATGCCTTTAATTACTTTGAAAGAAGAATTAATGGTTGAAAAGAGACGAAATTCACATTAACTAATAAATTCTTTGAACAAGGTGATGTACGGTTAATGGTGGAAACCCAGAGTATGGTCTTCATGCACCTATTTTAGGGTATAGGTTACTACTATCGTGGAACTGACCTAGATTTAGGTAGTGAATTGTATCATGAAAGTGAGCAATTCTGAATACATGCCACTACCCGGAATGAGAGACAAATTAGGTTAACTATGTAGAAATTAATACAATGAGAACCTGTGGTGAAACCGTAATCCTAAAGATTCCCATTTGAATTGATTAAACCAAACATTTAATCGATTGTTTTGTTTTCTTTCATTTTTCTTTTCTTTTTCAATCAACTCTCAAATCAATTTAATCAGTCTAGCTGATTGCAAGTAGTTAGTAGTAGTCTACCAATAATTACGTTTCCCTGAGTTCGACTCGGGCCTCACAAATACCTATATTACTCTGACGCATGCACTTGCGTTCTACGCACGGTAAATTCGTGTCAAGTTTTTGGCATCGTTGTTGGGGAGACGGCAATTGTTGGCACTACGAGTGCTATAAGCGGATACTCTAGGCTACCTTTTTTCTTTTAATTACATTTTTTAAAATTCTTGCAATTGATTGTCTAATTTTTAGAAATCTATTTTCATCTAGCATTGTACTTAACAAAACATATCATTTTGTAGGTACCAGTGCATGGTGAGCACGCGTAGCACAGACTACACACAATCTTTACCAGAGGTCCCATCTTCGGGATCAGACGACGAGGAGCACAACATTCAGAATCAACCCGAGAGAGTGAATTCAGATTCTGAACAAGAAGAGATGGCTGAAGAAAAGATGATATGGGAAAAGATCAAGGCATCTTCTTCCTCTGCATCGAAAGGGTCGATCAAGAGGCAGGCTATCAACATCTCGACTTATAAAATTGATCTGACACTAATAAATCTAGTCGAAACGCAAGCATTCCATGGACTAAAGAATGAAGATCCAGTGGCCCACATAAGCACTTTCGTGGAAAATTGTGATATGATCAAGATCGATCGTTTTCCACATGAGACATTGTATTTGAAATTGTTTCCAAGTTCTCTTGTAGGAACTGCAAGAGAGTGGTTCTATAATCTAGATGATGAGATTGTTGAGACTTGGGATCAGATGATCAAGGTCTTTTTCAAACATTTCTTTCCACCGAAGAAGACTAATGATTTAATCAGGAAAATCCACAACTTTACTCAGAATGCAGGTGAAACTTATTTGGAAACCTGGGAAAGATTCCAGATAATGATGAGAAGATTCCCTCATCATGGGTTAGACAAGGAGAAATAGGTGAAAATTTTCTACTTCGCTCTGAATGAATATGACAGAAGCAACATAGACTTAGCAGGTTCGAGTTTCTTTTTGAACAACACTGATACTAGATGTTGGGAGATTCTGAAAATATGACAAAGAAGCAGTCCTGTGGTACTAGAGATGCACCTGAACAAGTTAGATCTGTAGGGGATGCTAAAGCCATTAAAGAACTGAATGATAAGATGGATCTTATTGCATAGAGACTTCTGGCAAAAGAAAATGAGGATTCTGATGATGAGGCACATGTAAAATTCATGCGTCAACAGTAGGGATATAGAAACAATGACTATTCTAGGAGGAAAGATAAAAAAAAATTCATGGAAGGACCCAAACAATTTCTTACAGGACCCTGATGTCAAACCACAACCATCGGCAGAGGACAATAACAATGAGTTGCTTAATCCAGTGATAAAGCGGAATCAAGAGCTGATGAGCACATTTGGCCAACAGATTAAGCAACAAGGAGAATTTATGAATTAATTTGGGCAAACTTTACATTGTCATGGGGCTCAGATGAGGACTCTTGAGACATCTTTAGCACAGATGGCAGCTGAGATAGCAAATCTGAAGAAGCCAATACAACAAGGTTTTCCAGGAAATACCAACATTCCAGGAGGGAATCAGCAAGCTAAGGCAATTTTGTTGAGAAGTGGAAAAATGGTTTTAAAATCTAAGGTTGATGAACCAAGAATAACATAGCCAGAAGCAGCGGGCGAGGCTGCCGAGGAAGTCACAGTGTCAGAAATAGTGGATGATGTTGCAGAGAAGTCCACTGAAGAGCCTATTGTGGAGAAGGATAAGGATACCATGATGCCTTATGTGCCACCCCATCAGAGGGCACAAGTCGTTCTTGTCCCTTATCCCAACAGTCTTAAATCTAAGAAAGTTGATGCTCAGTTCAGGAAATTTCTGGACAATTTTCGAAAGCTCTCTGTTAATATTCCTTTGCTAGAGGCGATTGAGGAGATACCTTCATATGGTAAATTCTTAAAAGATATAATCACCAAGAAGAGGAAGATTCCTGATACTGAGGTGGTAGTTCTTAAAGAGCAGGTTAGCGCATTCACTTTGGGTTCATTACCACCAAAATGACAAGATCTGGGCTGCTCAATATTTCATGTTACATAGGTAAGGTGAAATTCAGCGAAGCATTATGTGACTCCGGGGCAAGTATTAATTTGATGCCTCTTTCTACTTTCAAGAAGTTGGGACATAAAGAATTGAGACAAAACAACATGACGATTTAGCTAGCGGATAATTATGTGGTTAAGCCATATGGTATTTGTGAGGATGTACTGGTTAAAATTGACATATTTGTATTTCCAGCCGATTTTGTGGTTATGGAGATGCAAGATGAGCAAGGGAATGAGTTTCTCTTAGGAAGACCCTTCCAAGATGCTGCTGATATGATACTGGAAATGGGTAGAGGTCGATTGACATTGGGAATAGTGGATGACAGATTTGAGATGGTAATGCCACAAAACACAAAATAGTCACAGACGAAGGAACAATGTCGCATGGTAAAGCACTACGATCAGAACATTTCCCTTTGTTTAGGTAAGACATTTCTAGAGATGGCCCACATTATGACCAAGGTAGACAAGGGAATGCTAACTATGGACATAATGGAACAAACAAAAGTTGTGTCTCTCTGCAAAGCTATAGGTTACCCAAATGATAAAGAGGAGGAAATTCCACTATCAACTGAGGATGATGCTATAGTAGTTTTTGTGATCGATTCATATCTGAAATTGCCCCTTGAGGCATGCCTATTCAACATCATGGATGATTGGATAAGAAGCATCTCCTTACAAGAATGTGTGGAAATGCTTCAATTGCTTCCTTGTTTCTATGCCAAACATTATGAGGATCTTGGACCGCTACCACCACCTCTCTAATCCTCCTTGATCTGTCTGCCTGAGTTGGAACTCAAGCCGCTACCCCCCAATTTAAAGTATGTCTTTTTGGCAGATGATGAGAATCTTCCGATGATTATATCGGCATATCTAAGTGTCGATGAGGAAAAACAATTGATGATCGTGCTGAAGAACCACCGTGGTGCTTTCGGGTGGTCAGTTTTTGATATTAAGGGGGTCTCCCCTACTCTTTTCCAGCACAAGATCTGGCTCAAGGAAGGAGCCAAACCTGTAATTCAGCCAAAGCATAGACTCAATCCGAGCATGATGGAGGTTGTAAAGAAGGAGGTGATCAAGCTTCTTTCGGCAGGCATCATTTATGCAATCTCAGATTCGACATGGGTAAGCCCCACATAGGTAGTCCCTAAAAAGGGGGGAATCACTGTCACTCATAACTTGTTAAACGAACTGGTCACGACCCGATTGGTAACCGGGTGGCGTGTGTGCATTGACTACCATCGCTTGAACTCTGCTATGTTAAAAGATCATTTTCCTCTTCCATTCATCGGTCAAATTTTAGAGCGACTAGCTGGTCGATCTCATTTTTGTTTTTTAGACGGCTACCCCGGTTACAATCAGATCTCCATTGATACTAAGGACCAAGAGAAGTCTACCTTCACTTGTCCCTATGGAACATTAGCATACCGTCGTATGCCTTTTGGCTTGTGCAACGCACCAGCAACCTTTCAACGCTGCATGCTTGCTATTTTTTCTGATATGGTTGAGCGTTGTTTAGAGGTTTTCATGGACGATTTTTCCATCTATGGTGCGTCGTTTGATGAGTGCTTGTACAATTTAGATAAAGTTTTACAAAGATGTGAGGACACACATTTAGTTCTCAACTGGGAAAAGTGTCATATGATGGTTAGTGAAGGAATTGTGCTTGGACACAAGGTGCCTAGCAAGGGGCTGGAGGTAGATCCAATCAAGATTGAGGTTATTTCAAAACTACCTCCACCTAATTTGGTGAAAGGGGTAAGGAGTTTTCTCGGTCATGCAGGATTTTATCGCCGCTTCATCAAAGATTTCTCGAAAATCGCTAAATTGTTGTCTGAATTGCTTGAGAAAGATGTGATGTTTGATTTCAATGAAAAATGCTTGCATGCTTTCAATGAACTTAAGGAAAAGTTAATTTCTGCACCGATTGTTCAAATGTAGGATTGGACTAAGCCTTTCGAGCTCATGTGTGATGCTTCAGATTTTGTAGTAGGGGTTGTTCTTGGGCAGCATTTTGAGAACAAACCCGCGGTGATTTTCTATGCATCAAAGACTTTAAATGAGGCACAACTTAACTACACCACAATTGAAAAGGAACTTCTCATTGTGGTTTTTGCATTCGAAAAATTTCGGCAATATCTAGTAGGGTCAAAAGTTGTGGTATGGACGGACCACGCTGCCATAAGATACTTGATGGAAAAGAAAGATGCCAAACCTAGATTGATTAGGTGGATCTTATTGTTACAAGAATTTGACATTGAAATTAAGGATAAGGTGGGAATTGAGAATGTGGTTGCGGACCACTTGTCTAGGTTAGAGAGGGTAGATGAGAGGGATATCAATATACCCATTACCGAGACATTTCATGGTGAGAAAATCCTTTCTTTAAAATCTAAGGATCCGTGGTTTTCATACATTGTTAATTATCGTGAATGTAAAGAAATTCCACATGATTGGACTTATCAAGAAAAGAATAAATTTTTCCATTCTTTGAGATATTATTTCTAGGATGATCCCATCTTGTTGAAGCAATGTATGGACGACGTTTTACGCAGGTGTGTACCAGAGATTGAATATGATAGTGTACTTAGTCACTGTCATACACTACCAACTGGTGGTCATCATGCGAGCTGAAGAACGGAGGCCAAGGTGTTAGAGAGTGGTCTTTATTGGCCTACACTCTTCTGGGATGCCTACGACTATGTGAGAAGATGTGATTCCTGTTAAAGGGCAGGTAATATTTCAAAGCGGCAAGAGATGTCCCTCAACATGTTTCAAGAAGTTGAGGTATTTGATCTGTGGGGCATCGATTTTATGGCACCCTTTGTGTCCTCAAATTCTAATTTATACATTTTACTTGTTGTTGATTATGTATCGAAGTGGGTAGAGGCAATACCCAAAAGGACTAACGACGCTGCTGTAGTGTGCAGGTTTGTGAAAGATCATATTTTCTGCAGATTTGGTGTGCCACAGATGATTATTAGCGATGGAGGCACCCACTTCAAAAATCAAAAGTTTGCTATGTTATTGAGCAAGTACGGGGTGAAGCACAACGTTGGTACCCCGTACCACCCACAAGCACAAGGGCAGGTCAAAGTGTCGAATAGAGAAATTAAGAAGATTTTGGAGCACACAATGGCTTCGACAAGAAAGAATCAGAGTACACTACTATCGGATGCATTATGGGCGTATAGGACCGCATTTAAGACACCTATAGGCACTACACCTTTTAGGTTGGCTTATGGGCGGGCCTGCCATTTTCTGGTAGAGTTGGAACACAAGGTGCATTGGGCTCTACGGAAGCTTAATTTGAGTTATGATGATGCAGGGAAGAAGAGAATGCTAGAGCTCAATGAGTTAGATGAGTTGAGGATGAACGCTTATGAAAACTCGAGGATTTACAAAGAGAGAACAAAATAAATTCACAACCGTCACATTCAACTACGTGTTTTCAAAAAGGGGGATCGTGTGCTATTGTTTAACTCAAGGTTGAAGTTGCATCCCGGGAAATTAAAATCCCGGTGGAGTGGACCTTTTGTTGTGGAGGAGGTGTGCCCACATGGTGCTATTATGGTGCGAGATGGAGAGTTGACGTTCCTAGTGAATGGTCAAAGGTTGAAGCTTTACTTTGGCGAGGACTACACGAGAAAAGTGCATGAGGTTAAACTCATGGCACTTAATGATGAATGAAGAGCTTTATTGCATCTAGCCCAAGACAATAAATAAGGGCGCTTGTTGGGAGGCAACCCAACCATCGATAGTTTTATTTTGTAGTTCCTTCATTTTCTTATGCATTTGCAAGTTATTTTTGTTTAATTTCATTTTTGTGTGTAAAAATGATCCCTTAATCGTTTTGTTCAGTGTGCAGTACTGAGTCAGAGTCGATACCATCGACCACACTGTCGATGGTAGCAACGTGGGTACATGGAAGTGACTGGAGAAAATTTTCTGAGTCGATACCATCGAAGGCCTCGTCAATGGTATTGACCTACCATCAGTGACGTCGAAGAAAAAGATAGCTCATGGTCGATAGTATCGACTAGGAAGTCGATGCTCGCGATATCCCTGAAGATTCATAGAAGAATTTGCCTCAGTGAAGTCAATACCATCGACAACCCAGTCGATGGTATCGACACAGCAACAGTAAGGAAGCGGCGCCCGAGCCTCGCGAGGGTAATCGAACCATGAAGAGTCGATACCATCGACACCCAGTCGATAGTATTGACGTGACACGTCACCGATCCGCGAGAAGAAATCAATGGAGCCCGCCAATTTCAGAAGTCAATATGTGGGAAGGGTCGATACCATCGACCCTCGTCGATGGTATCCATGCGTCATCGATCCGGACCCCCACATCCAACAATTTGACAACCGTCGATGGTCGCAAAGAGCGGATTGTGCTCCAGGTGTCAATACCATCGACACCCCGTCGATGGTATCGACGGAGCAATAGTAGAGACGAGTTCAGTTATAAAAGGAGGGGTTGTTTCTTAATTCTATTCACGCCTTCAGAGTGAATCCCCTAAACTCATACACCAAGCCTCCCGAGCAATTGGAGATCTTCACTGAGCTTGTCACAATCGAGCAATCTTCACCAAGTTCTTCATCGACATCAGAGATCATCTTCTCCGAGTCACTCCGATCTTCCCCGAGCAACTTCGATCTTCACCGAGCTCTATTCTTTTATCCCCTTTCTTTCACAATGGTGAGGACAGTAGGAGCTTCTTCCTCGCGGGTGCCCCCTATGGAGATTGACACGTTCGTGCCTCCACCACCGGGCTCTATCCCTCGTCCAAGGATTATCCACTCGTCGGTGGACATGAAAAAAATATTTGATGAGTTGATGAAGCGTCCCATCAAGCCTACCTGATATGTTGATCGGGCTATGATCAGGGATCTTGGCTTTGAGGACAACCTCAAACATGTCCTCCTTGGGCAGGTTGGGAGGAGGGCATTTGCATGGCAGGAAGACATTCCCTACCATGAGGAGGGTCACCCGTTATTTGGGGAGTGGTCAACGTGTAAAGAGATCGTGGTGGAATTCATGGCCTCCCTCGACATCTGCGTGGTGCCCAATGATCTTATTGCCACTGACCGTGAGTGGATCAAGGGTTGTGTTTCCTTCTGCTTGTTCAACCACAATTATAATATGACGCTAGACCAATTCAACTCGATCTACAATTGGTGGCACTCACCCGAGCAGTACCGACGGCCGGATAATAGGGTTTATTATGATGTGATGTTTGTGACGCTGGTGACCACCCCTGCTGGAAAATCGATGAGCTATCATAATGCAGTAGTGGTTGACTTCGAGCACCCGTTCGTATGAGTTCTACACCGTATGCTCTGCATCACCTTCTTTTATCGGGGCGAGCTTTCATTGAGCAAATTCCAGGAGATGGATTTGTTTTTCCTTTACAAGCTACTGAAGAGGGAACAACTAAACTGGGGCGCATTTTTCTTGATGCGCATGATGGTCATGAAGAGGAGTACTAGAAGAGCCCCTATTCACTTTGGGGGACGTATTACGCCACTAGCCCTCTACCTTGGGCTAGATTTGTCATCACTTCCTCCACTGGTCAGCAGAAATCCGGTAAATCTTGCTCATTTCCACCGCTCCAACTGTTATGACCCACGTTTCATTTTACCAGTAAGTACCTTGGTTAGTGCATAATTGAACTAGTTATGTGGAGATGAGTACTTGCTTTTGTTAATAGTGTTTTGAGCTTTGAGCTAGTGTTAATGTATCATTATCTTGTTTTCTTGTCCTGAGGTTGAGGACAAGTTTGTGCTTAATCCGTTGCCGAAGAAATCATGCGAAACCGACCTACGAGTAAAAAGATATAAGCTTTTTAGTGTGCAGGGACGTATGTGTAATTCCGGAAAGTTTTTGGGCATTTTACATCCGGCCCCCTGGGTGCCCTTCCTTATCCTTTCCTTCAGTTTTCCTTTTTAACTCTATTAACCGACTTTGGAATGAACGATAGTTCATTTCCTTCGGTTGCCGCTTGGGAAAAACAGAGAAGGAGAAAGGGAGAGAGAGCAAGCTAGAGGAGAAGCTAGGCAACCAAGCTCCTTCCTTCTCCGTTCTTCTTCGATTTCTTCATCTTCTCCAGCCAAACCAACCGGCTGCATCATCTTCTTCTTCTTCACCTTCTTCTTCCTCCTGCAGCCATGAAGAAGACGACCATGGAGATGGTCTAGGGAGCGAACGGTGCTTTCCCCTCCATTCTTTCTTCTTGCCAACTGCTTGCTAGGTCAATACGAAGCTATAGGAGTGATTCGGGTAAGAATCGTCCACCGAATCGACCCCAATCTTCTCTTTTATTTCTGCAATTTCCGCCTCTGCGCAGGTTGCACGGCGTGCAACGTTACAGATAGCTGATATAGGGGAATTCCGTTTCTGCACAGGTGCACGTCGTGCAAAGTCAGTTTGCACGGCGTGCAAAGTTACAGGAAGCGGAACGAGTTTCTGCCCAGGTGCACGGCGTGCAAAGTCAGTTTGCACGGCGTGCAAAGTCAGTTTGCACGGCGTGCAAAGTGGCAGAAAAGTAGAACAAAAGTGCACTGAAGGTGCACGGCGTGCAGCCTAGGAGCACGGCGTGCACGCTACTGTAAAGGGCAGAATTAGGCGTGTTTGTGGACGTTTTTTGGTGTATACGAACACACCGAAGTGGGTGAGTAGCAGTTCATTTAGAAATCATTATTTAACTCATTTTAAATGCTTATTTGCTTCAGTATCAGTTGATATGACTCCTAAATAGTGTAACATGTACTTTTTAGTGTGATAAGTTCATTGGAACTTGAATTGCGTGAGGTAAATGATGAAAAAGAGGAAATTCTATGTCTTACAATTGCTATATGTTATTTCTGTTTAATTGTTTATCTGTTAATTAATTATTAGACTTAGGTGCCCTAACACCGTAGAACCCCTAAGAGGGAATCTGCAACTTAGGGGTGAAACTCGTGTCCAACATCAACCGGTTGAGTAATTCTGGTGGCACGAGGATAGAAAGAGAGGCAGTGTCCAACAACAATCGTGCTTGTGTCACGATGGCACTGGGAAAAAGAAAACTTGGTTATCTAACACCATTCGTGCTTGTGTCACGAAGGTAACCCTGTAAGACCCTCTGCCGGTGTACTCAGGTTCAAGGAGGAGTCAGGTGCACTCAGAGTAGTGCTTTAAGGCCGTAGAGCCTATGTTTTTAGCCGGCGAGCCAGTGACCCTGTGGCAGAGCAGGGCTGGCGTCAGACTTAGCATTTCCCGGGTGTGTCGCTAAGTCTTGTACGGTGGGGTCGTAGCATGGACTTGTTACAGATCTTTATATGCAGAGTACACTGCATATGATTAGGGCATAATAAAAATGAATAAGTAAATATGTAGGATCATAGTAAATTTATATAACTGTTTATTTACCTAAAATACCTGTTGATGCTTAGAAATATGGTTATTATCTGTATATTTGCTATGTCAAAGGAACTGCCCTGTTTGAACTGCATATATGTTTATTTTCAGTTTATAAACCTGACGAGTTGTTTAGTGATAGCTGAGTGAAATGTTATTCACTGAGCGAGTAGGCTCATACCTCTACTCAAAACATTTTCAGGTCAGCTTCAGCATCAGGAATCAGAAGGATCGTTTCACCCTAACGCTTAGTCGATAGAAGGTTTGTTGCTAGTCTAGTTAGAGGTCTCTTAGTCCATTCCCCTCGATCCTCGGGACAAGGTGTGAGTGGAGAGAGAATGTGCACACAGATGTAAATTAATGTTATGCTTTCTTTATGTTAATCGATGTATTATGCTGTAGACCTTGCTTGTATCTTTATTCAGTAAAATAGAAGAGTTCCTGCAGTTTGCTCAGTTTTCCGTTTACAGTTTAAACTTGGTTATCATTTAAATGCCTTGAATTGTTTTAAAAAGTGACGAATGATTGGTTATGTGTTAATCCCATCCTGTCGCGTCTTAATCTCGTGGTTTGTGGTTAATGTGAGATTGGGGCGTGACAACTCTTGGTATCAGAGCTTAGGTTGAGTACATAGTTACTCAGAGTCCAGGTTAGGGGACGATAAGAGACCAATAGGATTAAGGTTTAGGTGTCTTTCTTCTATCTGTAGTTTTCTAACAGGGAATATTCTGTTATATCATTGCAGATGGCAGGAAGAGGCTTTGATCGTGATGATCAGGCCGAGAGCCATGTTGGCCCTGATCCTTTGTACTTGGGTCCAGGTGGTGGTGACCACGTGGATGAAGCATCCAGGATGTACAGGATGTTTCTGGAAACCAAAGAAAAGTACAAGGCTGATAGGCGAGATTCTTCTTCTACCAGCAGTAAAGATCTGATGCGATCTTATGAGCTTGTAAAGAAGCTTGGTGGCACCGAGTTTAGTGGCACTACAGATCCAGCAGAGGCTGATGAATGGTTTAGACAGATAGAGAAGGTCTTTCGCCTGATGGAGCTTCCAGAAGAGAAGAAGATCAATCGTGCAGTCTACCTTTTGACAGGCGATGCAGAGTTGTGGTGGCGTGGTGTGGAAGAAAAGAGGGGAGGTACAGAGCTTTCCTGGCAGGATTTCTCTGAGGAGTTTCATCTCAAATTCTATCCACCCACTTTTCTTAATGAGAAAATCAGGCAGTTACAGAATATTAAGCAGGGGAACATGACAGTTACTGAGTATGAAGCGCTTTTCACTCGGTTAGCGAACTTCTGTCCACAGCTTGTTCCTGATAACATAGAGAGATGCAGAAGGTTTCAGGAAGGACTAAGGCCAGAGATTCGACATACAGTTTCTGCTACTAGTAGGAGGAATAGAGAGAACTTTGGTGAGTTTGTTGAGGCTGCTAGACAGGTTGAAGAATCTGTGAATGCTGACAAGGTGCCTGAGTCTAAGAAGAGATCTGCAGACTTCAGTAGAGGGCAATCCAGTAGTGGATACCGAGGTGGAGGTAGAGGTTTCTTTTCTAAACTTGGGCGTGGTTTTGGTTGTTTCGGCAGGAAGAGATCTGAGGATGTCACTACTTCTAGAGGTAGAGGAGGATACAACTCAGGAAGATGGGGCAGTGCCGATAGTGGGCAGTCTTCTGGGTCGTCAATGTCAGTGACAGGTCCCCAGAGACAAGAGTTACTGCCATGTGACAAATGTGGAAAATCACATTCTGGACAGTGTCGGGTTCTAAGTTGTTTTGTTTGTGGACAAGTTGGACACTTTAAAAGGGAATGTCCTCAGCTTCAACAAACAGCATCGCAAGTTTTCCAGCCTCAATACCATGATGTTCCGAGTTCCTCTGTGGCTTCTGGATCTAGAGGTGGTGGAGTGTCTAGTGGCAGGAGTGGCCAGAGAGGACAGCGTGGCAGAGGGAGAGCTTTAGCACGTTTCTTTTCTTTGACACCTCAGGAAGGTATAATCTCTTCACAAGTTGTTACAGGAGAGATGCTTTTATTTAATAGTATACCAGTCTCAGTTTTGATAGATCCGGGTGCTACTCATTCTTTTATACAACACTCTTTAGTCAGTAAACTTAATCTGTTAACTCAAGAGTTGGCAGATGAGTTAGTGTTGAGGGTTCCACTAGGTGGACCAACAGTTTTATCCGAGTCTTGTCCCGGATGCTTGTTATCTTTTGGAGGTTTCACCTTTGCTTCTAATCTCATACCTTTGGATGTAAATACCTTTCAAGTCATCTTTGGTATGGATTGTCTTGAGGCATATCGAGTGCAACTCGATTGTTGGAAGAAAGAAGCTACCTTTCAACTAGGGGAATTTTCTTGTGTCTTTACTGGAGACAGGAAAGTTCTGCCTACGTGCATAATATCAGCTGTTGTAGCTGATAAGATGCTACAGAAAGGAAGTGAAGCATTCCTTGCTCATGTGGTTGACACCAGAGCAGAGAAGAGCACCGCCAGTGTTTATGATGTGCCTGTGGTTTGTAAGTTTTCTGATGTTTTTCCAGAAGAGTTACCAGGCTTACCTCCTGTCAGAGACATTGATTTTGAGATTCAGATATATCCAGGTAGTCATCCAGTAGCACTGCCAGCCTACAGAATGGCACCTGTAGAGTTGAAAGAACTCAAGGTGCAGTTACAGGAGTTGCTAGATAAGGGTTTCATTAGACCCAGTTCTTCACCGTGGGGTGCTCCAGTCCTGTTTGTTAAGAAGAAGGATGGTACCATGCGTCTCTGTATAGATTACATGCAACTGAACAAGATCACTATAAAGAACAAGTATCCATTGCCGAGAATAGATGATCTGTTTGATCAGTTGCGTGGAGCGACGATCTTTTCTAAAAATAGATTTGAGATCTGGATATCATCAGCTTAGGATAAAGGCTTCTGATATTCCCAAAACAGCTTTCAGAACCAGGTATGGGCATTATGAGTTTTTGGTCATGTCGTTTGGACTGACCAATGCCCCAGCAGCCTTTATGGATATGATGAACCGGATTTTCAAACCGTTCCTAGATCAGTTTATTGTAGTCTTTATAGATGATATTCTGATCTATTCTAGAGACGATGTACAACATGAGCAACACCTGAGAGTAGTGTTGCAGTTGTTGAGACAACACCAGTTGTTTGCTAAATTCAGCAAATGCGAGTTCTGGTTGGCTGAGGTAGCATTTCTTGGACATGTTATCTCGAGAGGTGGAGTTAGTGTTGACCCTAAGAAAGTTGATTATGTACTTCAGTGGGAACAACCTAAGACTCCTACTGAGATCAGAAGTTTCTTGGGATTAGCAGGTTATTACAGAAGGTTCATACAGAACTTTAGTGTGTTAGCATCACCTTTGACATGCTTGACGAGGAAAGATGTACCGTTTGTTTGGTCTGATAACTGTGAGAGAAGTTTTCAGATTTTGAAGAAGAGGTTGACTTCAACACCAGTGTTGGTTTTGCCTGAAGCAGAGAAAGGCTATACAGTGTTCTGTGATGCTTCCAGGAGAGGTTTGGGTTGTGTACTAATGCAAGAAGGCAAAGTTGTGGCTTACGCATCTAGACAGCTTAAGAAAAATGAAGAGAATTACCCTGTCCATGATTTGGAATTAGCTGCTATAGTTCATGCTCTTAAGACATGGCGTCACTACTTGTATGGTGAGACATGTCAGGTGTTTACAGACCATAAGAGCCTGAAATATATCTTCACTTAGAGAGACTTGAATTTGAGACAGCGCAGATGGCTTGAGCTGATTAAAGACTATGATGTGACAATCGATTACCATCCGGGTAAGGCAAATGTTGTAGCTGATGCCTTGAGTAGAAAGTCAAGTTCAACAGTTAATGCATTTTCTATGGCATGTTTCAAGAGAGACTTGCTTGTAGATATGCGAAAATTGAACTTGGACTTGGATGTGACTGGACAAAGTGGGTTGATTGCTCAGATGCAAGTCAGACCTACTTTTTATAATCAGATTAAGGAATTACAGCAGAGTGATGATGAGTTGTGGAAAATCATGCAGGATATGTCAGAAGGTAAGAGAGCAGAGTTCAGGTTTTCTGATGAAGGCGTGTTGTATCTTCATGATAGGTTATGTGTACCTGGAAACAATGAGTTGAAAGAGCAGATTCTTGAGGAAGCGCATACTTCTATGTATGCTATGCATCCAGGTAACACAAAGATGTACAGGAATCTCAAAGAGCTGTATTGGTGGTCTGGTATGAAAAAGGATGTGGTTGAATACGTGGCTAGGTGCGGGGTGTGTCAGCAGGTTAAGGCTGAGCATCAGAAACCTGCTGGTACTTTGCAGTCGCTTCCTATACCAGAATGGAAATGGGAACACATCACGATGGACTTTGTGGTAGGATTACCCAGGACGCCTAAGGGTTCAGACTCGATATGGGTGATTGTGGATAGACTAACTAAGTCTACGCACTTTCTTCCTGTCAAGTCAACCTTTGACGTTTCAAAGTTGACTAAAGTTTATGTGGATGAAGTAGTCAGGTTGCATGGGATTCCAGTTTCCATTATTTCTGACAGAGATCCAAAGTTTACATCTAGATTTTGGAATCAGTTACATCATGCGTTGGGCACAAGGCTGAAGTTCAGTACAGCGTTTCACCCACAGACAGATGGTCAATCTGAGAGGACCATTCAGACTCTAGAAGACATGCTGAGAGCATGTGTGCTGCAGTTTAGAGTCAACTGGGAAGAACACTTAAGCCTAATGGAGTTTGCATATAACAACAGCTACCATTCTAGTCTTGGAATGGCCCCATATGAAGCTCTTTATGGCAGGAAGTGTAGATCGCCAGTTTGTTGGTACGAGGTGGGTGAGAAGGAAATTCTTGGACCTGAGCTAGTTGATGTAACTACAGAGAAGATATCTGTGATCAGGGAACAGTTGAAAGCTGCTCAGGACAGACAGAAAAGTTATGCAGAAAGACGACGTCGACCTCTTGAGTTTGAGGTTGGAGACGAGGTTTACTTGAAGGTTTCACCATGGAAGGGAGTGCTGAGGTTTGGCAAGAGGGGTAAGTTGACTCCTAGGTATATGGGTCCATATCCTATTGTTGAGAGGATTGGACCTATAGCTTACAGGTTGGATTTGCCGTCTGAGTTGGCAAATCTTCATGATGTCTTCCATGTGTCTATGCTGAAAAAGTGTCATCCCGGAACAGAAAAGATTCTAGATCCAGAACCGGCACAGCTTAGAACAGATGTGTCCTATGTAGAAGGACCAGTGCAGATAGTTGATCACCGGATCAAAAAGCTTAAGAACCGCGAGATACCTTTAGTGAAGGTTTTATGGAAAAACCATAATATAGAGGAAGCTACGTGGGATCTTGAATCAGAAATGCGTAACATGTTTCCTTTTCTCTTTTAGGAATTTCGGGACGGAATTCTTATAAGGGAGGGAGATTGTTATGACCCACGTTTCGTTTTACCAGTAAGTACCTTGGTTAGTGCATAATTGAACTAGTTATGTGGAGATGAGTACTTGCTTTTGTTAATAGTGTTTTGAGCTTTGAGCTAGTGTTAATGTATCATTAGCTTGTTTTCTTGTCCTGAGGTTGAGGACAAGTTTGTGCTTAATCCGTTGCCGAAGAAATCATGTGAAACCGACCTACGAGTAAAAAAAAATATAAGCTTTTTAGTGTGCAGGGACCTATGTGTAATTCCGGAAAGTTTTTGGGCATTTTACATCCGGCCCCCTGGGCACCCTTCCTTATCCTTTCCTTCAGTTTTCCTTTTTAACTCTATTAACCGACTTTGGAATGAACGATAGTTCATTTCCTTCGGTTGCCGCTTGGGAAAAACAGAGAAGGAGAAAGGGAGAGAGAGCAAGCTAGAGGAGAAGCTAGGCAACCAAGCTCCTTCCTTCTCCGTTCTTCTTCGATTTCTTCATCTTCTCCAGCCAAACCAACCGGCTGCATCATCTTCTTCTTCTTCACCTTCTTCTTCCTCCTGCAGCCATGAAGAAGACGACCATGGAGATGGTCTAGGGAGCGAACGGTGCTTTCCCCTCCGTTCTTTCTTCTTGCCAACTGCTTGCTAGGTCAATCCGAAGCTATAGGAGTGATTCGGGTAAGAATCGCCCACCGAATCGACCCCAATCTTCTCTTTTATTTCTGTAATTTCCGCCTCTGCGCAGGTTGCACGGCGTGCAAAATCTGTTTGCACGGCGTGCAACGTTACAGATAGCTGATATAGGGGAATTCCGTTTCTACGCAGGTGCACGGCGTGCAAAGTCAGTTTGCACGGCGTGCAAAGTTACAGGAAGCGGAACGAGTTTCTGCCCAGGTGCACGGCGTGCAAAGTCAGTTTGCACGGCGTGCAAAGTGGCAGAAAAGTAGAACAGAAGTGCACTGAAGGTGCACGGCGTGCAGCCTAGGTGCACGGTGTGCACGCTACTGTAAAGGGCAGAATTAGGCGTGTTTGTGGACGTTTTTCGGTGTATACAAACACACCGAAGTGGGTGAGTAGCAGTTCATTTAGAAATCATTATTTAACTCATTTTAAATGCTTATTTGCTTCAGTATCAGTTGATATGACTCCTAAATAGTGTAACATGTACTTTTTAGTGTGATAAGTTCATTGGAACTTGAATTGCGTGAGGTAAATGATGAAAAAGAGGAAATTCTATGTCTTACAATTGCTATATGTTATTTCTGTTTAATTGTTTATCTGTTAATTAATTATTAGACTTAGGTGCCCTAACACCGTAGAACCCCTAAGAGGGAATCTACAACTTAGGGGTGAAACTCGTGTCCAACATCAACCGGTTGAGTAATTCTGGTGGCACGAGGATAGAAAGAGAGGCAGTGTCCAACAACAATCGTGCTTGTGTCACGATGGCACTGGGAAAAAGAAAACTTGGTTATCTAACACCATTCGTGCTTGTGTCACGAAGTTAACCCTGTAAGACCCTCCGCCGGTGTACTCAGGTTCAAGGAGGAGTCAGGTGCACTCAGAGTAGTGCTTTAAGGCCGTAGAGCCTATGTTTTTAGCCGGCGAGCCAGTGACCCTGTGGCAGAGCAGGGCTGGCGTCAGACTTAGCATTTCCCGGGTGTGTCGCTAAGTCTTGTACGGTGGGGTCGTAGCATGGACTTGTTACGGATCTTTATATGCAGAGTACACTACATATGATTAGGGCATAATAAAAATGAATAAGTAAATATGTAGGATCACAGTAAATTTATATAACTGTTTATTTACCTGAAATACCTGTTGATGCTTAGAAATATGGTTATTATCTGTATATTTGCTATGTCAAAGGAACTGCCCTGTTTGAACTGCATATATGTTTATTTTCAGTTTATAAACCTGACGAGTTGTTTAGTGATAGTTGAGTGAAATGTTATTCACTGAGCGAGTAGGCTCATACCTCTACTCAAAACATTTTCAGGTCAGCTTCAGCATTAGGAATCAGAAGGATCGTTTCACCCTAACGCTTAGTCGATAGAAGGTTTGTTGCTAGTCTAGTTAGAGGTCTCTTAGTCCATTCCCCTCGATCCTCGGGACAAGGTGTGAGTGGAGAGAGAATGTGCACACAGATGTAAATTAATGTTATGGTTTCTTTATGTTAATCGATGTATTATGTTGTAGACCTTGCTTGTATCTTTATTCAGTAAAATAGAAGAGTTCCTGCAGTTTGCTCAGTTTTCCGTTTACAGTTTAAACTTGGTTATCATTTAAATGCCTTGAATTGTTTTAAAAAGTGATGAATGATTGGTTATGTGTTAATCCCATCCTGTCGCGTCTTAATCTCGTGGTTTGTGGTTAATGTGAGATTGGGGCGTGACACCAACCTTCTGACAGTTCGTGGCGGCGTGGTTTATGTGCATTGCCACGTCAATCAGGAGTACTAGGAGTGTGCACTTCCTGATCCCGTCTTCAACATCCAAGGGTCCCAACACTTTAGGTGGCCCATAATTGCAATCGAAGATTCAGCGAATGATGAAGACGCAGGTAACAACGATGCCGATGACGAGAATGAAGAGGAAGAGGAGACTTTCACTCCTCTTCGGGTACGAGTGGCACCGCAGAAGCGTCCATGCTTCTACCTGGGTACATCATCATCTTCGCAACCTCTGCCACCACAACCCTCTCAACAAGGAGAGGATGTCTATTCTATGCAGGGCATGTACACCATGCTACAGAGCATTCAGGAGACGCAACAACAGCACACTGCGTCATTTGTTGATATCCATGATACTATGAATCGGTTGTACGTTAATCAACAAGATATCTTCGAGAATGAACGTCAGTTGTTCGCCAATCAACAGTAGGTCTATGACCGGTTGGGGAGGATCGAGCAGCAGCAACAGTCATTCTATGATCACTACTAGAGCCAAAACTACTTCGGGGGATATCCTCAACCTCCATCGATGCCCCCATATGATCCAAACTTCCAGGGGCAATATCCATCATGGGATCCCACCGCCCCGCAGTACCCACCACTCGAGCAATAAATGGTATCATTGTTCCACCTACTAAGATTGTTTTTTACTATGAGGCCATAGTCGGATTCAAGCTTAGGGGGGGAGATGGAACAGTTTCTATCTTTTTCTATCTTTTATTTTTCTTAGTTTTTATCATTTATTGCCTTTTCTTTTATGTTAGTAATTTTCTTAGCTTTTAGCTTTTAGGATCCACATGCTATCCAGTGTATCCGTGGATGTCCAGTGTAATTTGTCATCTCTATGTTTATCATATGGGAGTTATGGGTAAATTTGAAAAATTTTCATGTGATTGCAAGCTTGCTTTGTTTGAACTTAAGCGCTTAACTTATGAAAAATAATTGGGTTTGTCAACTTTAAAACATAAGATCACAACTCTACATGCCTATGATTCAAGGAAAGTGGACGGAATTGGATGTTGAGCCTAAACTGACCAAATGGTAATGGGACTTTAATATGAAATAAGAGAGAGAAACCCCTTGATTTTACACATGTCAATAAGGAGGGACATATAATATCTTCTAAGGGTTCTGTCAATTAATCTTGTGATCTATCCACCTCACCTCATTTACACTCCACCATAAGAATTGGGAGCACTTTATAGTTTGTCATCTCTTGATTCAATATCATGTAGATAGGATTGCATTGTAGTTAGTTTTTAAATTTGTCTTTAAAAAATGTTGCATTATTGTCATGCATGCACAAATTTTAGAATGCATGTCAATGTCATTTTAGCTGCATTTTGCATAATCTTAATCATTTTGTACATGATGTGCTTTGCTTCTTCTGAAAATAAGGAACTTGTTTCGTACTTTCTGAAAAAAAAATAGTAATTATGAGAATAAGCCCAAGACGACGATGTGCAAATTTCATCTTAGTCATTAAGCAAAATAAGGGCTGAAATAAAAAAAACGAAAAAATAATAAGTGAAGATAAAAAAGATAAGGAACTTGTTCACATGCATAGTGAGAAGAACAAGCACATGTGTAGTTTTGTAGATATTCTGTCTCTCGTTGGGATATAATAGTAATGCATGCATCATTCCTCCTAAAATGTAAGCATTAGGTCATTTTCATATGCATGAGCATCATGTAGGTCATTGTTGTACTATTGCATGTCAAATTGTATTGTGCTACTCTTTCTTACATAAACCGCCTATTCCATCCACCCGTTGCTCAAAATGGTAGGGCACCAGTGATTATCTTCTCACTTTTGTATTTTAGGAGATCTGCTTCAATTTAGATGGTAGTTGGGTTATGAGAAACGTAGATAGGAGATCACAAGATGCACCAAGCCTGAACTGGAAGATTTTATTATATTAACTGCCTTGTTTGATAGTGTTCACCAATCTTGGAGTGGATATCTATTATGGATGATCATCGTCACCTGTAGGGTAGTTACCATTCTGTGGTTAGTGAGGGTCGGTATGTGAATGTCTGGTGAGAATCATACGGTAATGTCTGTTGTGATAGTATGTTCTTTAGTTGACCCTCGTAATTTTATTCTATAGTTTTGTTGCTCGAGGACAAGCAATGTTTAAGCTTAGGGGAGTTTGATGTGAGGATTTCGAGTCACTTTTATAAACTAGTTTTACATGCATTTTATGTGTTTATTAGTCACATTTGTGGTTAATATCGCATGATTCACTCGCTTTAGTCTATAATCTCAGTTTGCATCAAATCTACTGTATTTCATCTTTTTGGTTATAAATGATCATGTTGATGTGTTGTAGCAAGGCTGATTCGAAATTATCTTGAAATTTCAGGAAAAACGAATATATGCAGTTGTCGATACCATCGACAGATGTCGATAGTATCGACTCGGTCACAGTGAGACAGCTGCAAGGAACCAAGATGTGTCGATACCATCGACACCGAAGTCGATGGTAGCGAGATACCTACAACGAGCCAACAGTCAACTGGTCGATACTATGGACGCAAAGTCGATACTATCGACCTTGCCCAGCTTCAACGTCGGATCAGTGATAAAAGCGACGCCTAAAGGTGTCGATGGTATCGAGTCTGCATCAGGCGGAACATCAGAAAATGAAGACTTGTCGATATTCTAACTGGTCGATACCATCGACCCGCGTCGATGGTATCGACGCCGTCAGATCTGGTTTTGATTCAGATCGATTCTAATCGGACGGTGGTGATCTTTTGGCGATCTAAAGTGGTGCATATACCTAATTACGGAGGCCCTAAGCAAGGATCACGTCATTAGTCATTGCATAAGTCTCAAGGAGAGGAGGAGAGAAGAACGGAGCCCAGAATCACGCCCCGATCGATCTCAGAGCCGCAGAAGACGTTCTCCACCGCCGAAGGCTGTAGATCGCACATTCTACGTCAAGGAACGTCTGGATCTCCTCCATTCAGGGGTTTACATCACTTTCATCCACATTTTCTCCATGTTTTCCATTTCTCTCATCATGTCTTTCATTGAGATGAACATGCGGGGCTAATCCTCTTTATCTTTAGGACCGGGAGTAGCCCGGGTGATGTTTGTATGGCATTTTTACCATAATATTTCATAATTTGTCTCTTAAATCCGTGGTATGATTTTGTTTTCTCCATTATATCATTATGATTGATCACCCTAATGATAATCTAATGCCTTTAATTACTTTGAAAGAAGAATTAATGGTTGAAAAGAGACGAAATTCACATTAACTAATAAATTCTTTGAACAAGGTGATGTACGGTTAATGGTGGAAACCCAGAGTATGGTATTCATGCACCTATTTTAGGGTATAGGTTACTACTACCGTGGAACCGACCTAGATTTAGGTAGTGAATTGTATCACGAAAGTGAGCAATTCTGAATACATGTCACTACCCGGAATGAGAGACGGATTAGGTTAACTATGTAGAAATTAATACAACCAGAACCTGTGGTGAAATCGTAATCCTAAAGATTCTCATTTGAATTGATTAAACCAAACAGTTAATCGATTGTTTTTTTTTCATTTTTCTTTTCCTTTTCAATCAACTCTCAAATCAATTTAATCGGTGTAGTAGTCTACCAATAATTATGTTTCCCTGAGTTCGACTCGGGCCTCACAAAGGCCTATATTACTCTGACGCGTGCACTTGCGTTCTACACACGGTAAATTCATGTCACGCACTAATCTAGTTAGTCCATACTCAACTGAGTTGGCAGGTGATTCGCATTTGGCTCGTGCAATACCACCCTTAGGACGCACATGAAGACAACATTTTCACTTAAATTGTAATCCAATCCAGATTTCCTTCTTTATTTTGACATTGATGAGACATAAGATCCTGAGCAAAACCAGATTTAAGATAATCTGAGTTTCACAACAAAATTTTATTCGTATATGGATTACACATGTCCAACTGGACTAAGCCAATCCAAATTATAATTTCCCAATCCGTTTCATAGGGCCTAACGACAGACCGGCAACATGCTATTTGGATAGCATAAACCTACACCACGTGAATTGGATCTTGTAAAAATTTCTTCCAATATAACCACGTTGTAGTGAAGTTATAATATAAGTTTTCATAACAAATCAAAGACACGGAAACCTTGATCGATATTCTACTAACAAAATTCAACTTGCATAAAGCAAAACGTTTTCTACAACTTAAAATTAATGTAAGCAACACCAACATTTCACACGATTGGTTTGCTTTCAATTAAAATAGATCTTATGTTGATGATGTGACAAGGAATTCATCCATGATAGATGAGTAATGGGTATAAGAGGGAATCGGTACAACATTCGGGAGACATCCGATGCTAGTGTGCTATTTGACCCTAGACCATGCCCATGCCCTTTTCACTAGGACTTCGGCGCCTAAACTTCAGAATCGTGGATAACAGAAAAATACAGGTTCATCAGTTTGCATGGTTCTCAAGTTCCGGCAAAGAAAAATCTTACGAAGTGAAAAGCCATCTTCAATTATAATTACCTGGATTAATAAAAAATTGATCGCAGGTCTGCAATTTTATGTAGGGGGATATTAGAAGCACTGACAGACATATTCTCTATGGGGTGCCCTGGCTCAAAAATGATAGAATGTTTGCCACGGTTCCTCACCCAAGAACCAAGAGACCTTACGGTTCCTTCTCAAGATATCATCACAGGAATCTGAAGATAGTGAGTCAGTGAGAGACTGATCATGAACATCATCATAGCTACAAGATTTATGCAGACACTGAAGAGAGACCATGGTAGATATTGTCATGGCAACCTTCTTTGATGTTCAGGTTATCAACTTGTTTGTAGGGGTAGAAGGAATGAAAAGTGTGAATTTGCAATATTACTTAAATTTGAGAATTCACACTTCCAACCCCTCCTACACCCTACTAACTAGCTTTATGTAAGAACAGATCACCTAAACTCAAAGGTTAAAGGATCAAATCACATAGAAGTCAAGCAGAAGGTTTGCAAGTAGAACATGACAAAGGCTTGAAATATCACACATAATATATTGTGAACGAAGGATTATCATTGGGAAATTACAATTCATTGAAGGAATATGGAACTATTAGTTATTAAATTTAGCTGACAAAGTGTGACTAGGATTTACCGAGATAATCTTGACATGAAGCTGGAAAACAGAGGTCAATGGAAGCCATGCCGATCTTGATAGCATAAGCAAAACGGACTGGAGAACATCTTGGTAACCATAAAGAGATCTAATCAGCACATCCCTAATCTATGATGTTTTGAATCCTGCAATTTATCTAAATTTTGATTCCACAGAACCATAAACAATAAAATGATCAAAATTCTTCTGGTCTGAGTTTCAAATTCTGTAGCAGGCCATAATCTGTGTCTGGAAAAAGTATTCATTGTCATCACTCAAAGCGGTATATTACAGTCAACTAAATCAAGCTTCAAAGAAACCAAGTACAGAAAAACTTCAAAATAGTCCGCGAAAGGGGGATTACTACTCAGACAATTTTATAGAGTCATACGTGTGCATCTATTCATATTTTTAACAAGAGCCTTACACCGCTCCTAGGATGAAGTTCATTTGAAAAAGTTAACTAATATTTTAGTTCATCTCTTTTTTGAGGATTTTCATCAGACAGAATGTATGTCAGTTTGTCTTAGGTCAGTAGAGGTAGCTATATCATTTGTTACATCCGAAACAGACAATATTTCCAAAGCTATACCATGATGATAGTCTGCCTGTTATACTGCTCCATACACATTGTAAAAGATTGCAGCTCTTTGATGTGGGCAAAAAGATGGCAAGCAAGTGAAGCCAAAAGTATGCACTAATAGAGGAAAACTTAGGTTACAACAGAGCATCAAAACTTCAAAATCTACATACACATTTCCCTAAAAAGCGCCGAAGCAGTAAGATATAATACACACCTAATAAACAAACGCAATGCTCAATGGGGAGAACCTACAACAGCATCTTGCTGCTGCATTGCAGAATCGCTAGGCTCTTGCTGATTCTGTAGCGGTTGTTGTTCTTTCCTTTCAAATTCATGTATAAGCTCAGGATCAACATACTCCTCGGGCTCCCAAGTGGCCTCCTCTGTATCTACCCACTTAACAAGGAACTCCCTCTTCTTCTTCCCCTCCTCCCCTTCCCCTTCACCCTCAACTTCTCTAACGGCCATAACCGCCTCAGCCACACCGTACTCGAGCCCAGCCTCGTAATCCTTGATCAAATCCTCGCTGACCCACTTGGCCTTGATCCACTCACGCCCCCCGTCCTTCCACTCCACCAGGTACTCCCTTCTGTCCGCGTCCCCTCTCCCCTCAATAACCTGCTCCACTTCGGCGAACTCATACACCGCCCCTTCCAACTCATTCACCACAGCCTCCAGCGCCAGCCTCCTGGCAAATGCGGCAGGGTTACCTTTGGGTGACGCGTTGAGAACCTCCTTGGCGATGTCCATGGGCGTCCTGCCACGGTCGTCCCCGGCCTCCGGATCAGCTCCAAGCTCCAGCAGTGCCTTGACGACCGCGGGCCGCGCATATCCCGCAGCCATATGAAGCGGCGTGAGCCCACCGCCCGTTTTGTCCCTCCGGTCGATGTCGACCCCTGCGGAGGCGAGAGCGCGGACGCACTCCTCGGACCCCAGCCCAGACACGAAGTGGAGCGCGGTGCGGCCGTCCTGGTCGAGGAGGTCCGGGTCGCGAGACGGAGTAGATGGGTCGGCGAGAAGGGCAGACAGTGCGGCCTCGTCCGCCTTCTTGGCCGCGGTCCACCATGGCGTCTCATACTCAGCAACGACGTCAGCCGCGATGAAACTGTACGGGACCCAGGAGGGTTCGTGCCCGTCCTTCCACTCAACGAGGAACTCCGTCGTAACAGCACCAGGGGCACCATCGATCGTGGGCACGCTGCGGCTTCCTATGACGCGGTTGACCTCACCGTAGTCCTCCGAAGCTTCATTGGTTTCGTTTTCGGGGAACTGGTCCTGAAATAAGGCGGAGGGGCGGAGGAGAGTGTGGTGATGGGGAAAATGGGGGCGGAGGGAGAGGGAAGTGGTGGTGGCGGTGGCGGTAGAGGAGGGAGAGCAGGAAACGAAGGGGAGTGAGTAGGGCAGACCGAGGTGGCGGCGGTCGAGTGGGAGCTTGAGGCGAGAGAGGGAGGGGTTCGCCGGGACCGCCTCCATGGAGACTCGCGGGTGAGGGCAAGCGACGTTTCCTTTTCCTTCCGTCCCCGCTCTTCGTGATCAGCAACAAAAGAGTAGGCGAGTTGCGAGTACTACCTCCGGCAACCACAGCGGATAAGAAACCATATCCAGCGGACCCCAGACGCCCATCGGACGCCGACGTGGAAATGGAACCGGTTCCATGATTTCTAAGATGGGCTATACGTGGGCCCTTCGACTTTGAGCAACTTACGATCCATAGTGAGGGCTTATAATTTAACCCAATGGGCTCCATGCCCAGCACGAATGCTGTGTGCCTATTTGACCTATCATTCAGCTAGGGCTTTGCCAAAACGATGACCATAAATGTCAAAGATGTGAAGGAGTTGCCACTCTGGACACCTATCTATATCCTATTAGCACAAATGTATCAAAATTTGTGTCTCTTAATATTAACAACAACAACTTTCTTTGTTGAGAGCTTCAAATCTATTTTATTATCATAGGATGTTCTCTACAAGGCTTCATCCATGAAATTCTTCTATACTGCCCAATTTATTGTTGATTCTAGTGACATTGTGATACCTGATCTAGCCTAAAAAGTATGGCTCAGAATTGGTTGGCTGGTGAAATAATGAATCATTGGGTCTCTATCCTTAGATATACTTGGTGTTGTTGATGGAGCCACCACAATGTTCATGATCTAGAATTCTCTAAAAAATTCAATAAGTTAGCATAGTTGAGGGCATTTGAACTACTTTCTCGCATGTAACATGTGTAAAAAGGTACAAAAACAGAAATGAATATCTTATTATCAATTGAAGTTCTCAGTTCTATGAGATTTTTAACATTTCTATGATAATACGCCATGTACATTCATATTATGAAATGATATCACCCTTAAACGAGGTAAGAAAATGATCAAAATTTCCGATGGTGAATCTGTATCTCACCTTTCTTGGACAAAGGATACGAAATCATGGTGCAGGTACGGGTGAAACAAGATTTACAAGATATCAAAGAGGCAAGTTCTAGGAAAATAACCAAGTGAGACCCAGGACAGTTGACAATGATGGACTAGTGGGAATCTATAAGAATTAGAGTTTCAATTCAAAAGGAAGACGGTTTAATTCTTGTGATAGACCTCAAACTGGTTATGATGGGAAACAACTTCTTTAGCATCAAATATGTGGTAAAAGAGGACACAAGGCTCTATAGTGTTAGAATGTGTTTAATGACTCCTATCAATCTCAAGGTGTTGTTCAACTTCTTACTAAACATTTTACCAGAGGTAAACCCGACTGCACCTTTTTTCTTCTAGAAATTGCTTTTTTGAAACCATCGACCCATATTAACATGAAAGATATTGAAAAGAAATTGTCAACTAAGATAGGACCATGGGTACACTTACATGAACCATTTCTTTTTAACCAAGACCATCATGTTCAACAACATTTGGTCACAGTTTTGCTGTTATTAACAATTGCATAATGATTCATGATTTCCCCACAAAAATTACCTTCTTCCTCATTATATATCATGTGATAAAGTGTTGGAATGTTGGGAAATCCTAGGTAATTTGGAATACCCATATATGTCATGTTCTACTATTCATTTTCCCTCTCATTTGTTCAATTTTGACCACCATAATTTATTCCCCAGTTGTCGAGACTGCTACTATAGACTACTTTCGTGTCTTATATTTCCATTGTCAGAGTGGTGTTCTATCCTAAGTTCCACCACAACCATAGTAGTTCTTGCTCTGCATTTTCTCAACATTGATGTTGGTCATGCTCAACCTCATTAATGATATGTACTTCTGATGTTGCTTACTCACCGGTACTTTGCATTTGTTCTGTTGCCCCACTTTCAACACTATTACCAATCCTCCATTGTCGTTGGTACTCCTTTGCCGGTACTATTGCTTCCTTCATCTATGCCTATGTCGCCTTTGTTGTTGTTGTTTGACAATTCTAAAACCTGTGAGGCATTTGGATTTCTGTTGCTTCTTTTTAATAGCTTTATTAACACAAATTTCTTAAATTTTAACAGTTGAAAGTATGCAATAACTATAGGTATTTTATTACATAAATTTGATGAATGTGGTATCCTACTAAATATTTGCCTCTGCCTTACTCTTACTATCTATATACCAAAAAGGTGAACTTTTTTGGTGTGTCCCAAAAGTAATTCACCAATATGATCTAGAGATTAACCCAATTCTTTGGCCCAAAATAAATACACATATTGGACCTAGATATTATTCAGAGTTAAAAATCATCAAATATCTATATGACCTAGACATTCCAATCTAAGGTTTGTCTACTAGTGGTAAATCTTGGATAGTTCTTGTTGGGTCTATTCTTAAACACTTTTTTCCAATTAGGATGTGAGTGTGTTTTATGTGATTTGGTACTTAGAAAATTTAGAAAACTTTCCCTCCTAATATTTAGATACATATGTTGTTGAGTTAACTCACATGCGTCAGTGTGCTTAAATAACTATAGGGAAATGGTATCCAAATTTCCTCAAACTAGATAAGATTGCATACACCTCCAAGTGTGATTAGGTGTTTGGGAATGGGATAGGTGATACACATGCAACACACATATAAGTTGTTTCCTGACCAATTCATATTGGTATGTTGCTCGAGTGCGTGATTTAGGCACTACTATAGCGTGTCTGATAAAACATAATGAAATTATAGACATGGATCAAAGATGTCAAATGAAAATTGCAACACATTAGAGTTCAAATGTGGCATCAATAATTTATCAATTTTATTAGTGAGCATAAGAAATCAACCAGGGATGGGTTTTACAAATCCATTTAGAAACTCGGGTAATGATATTTAAGTGTACAATGTTGATGAACTTAAAGGGCATATTGTGTGTGATGGGACTTTAAGGATTTATAATGGATGGTATTGACATGGGGTGCAACTTAAAGAGGTTTTTTTATTCTCTAGGTTGGCGTATGAAATAGGAAAAAGAATTGATGTTAATGAAAATTATTTTGATATATGTTGGAGAAGAATCTAAAGAATCTTGAGGGTAACCTAGTAGGGGAAATTAATATGTTAGTACTCTAGTGAGTAATGTTGAGAAAATTATATATGAAGATTGTCCTAAACCCATGAAATTATGTGCATTTCTAATATTTTATAGTTTTAAGGTGTGGTGTGCAAGCAATGGAGTGACAAAGTTTTATGTCTCTACTAATTTTGTTGAAAGACATGCTTATAAAAGTAATGAGCTTCCTAATTATACTTATGAAGTGAAAAAGGTGTTTTCCACAATGGATATGAAGGCTACTAAGACACATGCTTGCTTTTATTATTGAGTGTTAGTCTGAAATGAATACATCAACTCATCAGAGTTTCTAAAGTATGGAGCCTCGAGGTACAAGAATAACAATCTCCTGATAAGAAAAAGAAAGGTTTATCTTGGTAAGGTAATGTGGTATCTGTCCATAATACCTTGTTTTCAACGTCTATTTTTTACATAATTTATGTTAGAAATCTATCAAGGCATGCCTAAGTTAAGACAAAGGATGATGGTATATTGTGACATTCATTAGATACAACACAATGGAAGGCATTCAGTCCATTGTTTCCTAAATTTTGTGAAGAACAAGGAACATTATACTTGGCTTATGCAATGTTGGGGTGAACCCAATTTTACGGTACATTAAGCATCCATTACAATACTATACCTCCTATGACAGTCATAAACAATCCCCCCAGTTATGTATCAAACACATGTATATCATGTTATCATTGTCGATTTTAGGGCCCAAGAAATTTGGAAATGACATTGACGTTTACCTTGAGCCTTTGATTAGGGTCTAATGAACCTGTGGAAATATGAAGTTGACACATTTGATGCATGTTGTTGAGAATCTTTTATGATGCGTGCTATGTTATTATGAACATTTAGTGACTTTCCAATGTAGCATAATGTGTTTGATGTGCAGACTCCCAGGTTCACAATTTTCTCCTAAAATGCACACTTTATGACATAGATCCTTAGTTGAAGGGGCTTGGATAGTAGTAGGGAGGTAAGTCAGGGTTTAACCATCAAGATGGTACTAGGCCTAGATATATGGTTCTAAAAGTTTCTATGAACTAGGGCAAGGGTTTAGAGGTTTTAAATTTTTACTTTTGACAACATAAAGGGGGGATACAGTTAAGTAAAATGTTGAATTGATACAATGTTAGGGTTATAGATTAAGGTTGACTTATCAGCTAGATAACAAATAGCAGCCAAACTATATAGGTTAACTAAAAAAGTATGATTCGGATTAAGAGACTACGTCACCAAGTAAGGCATGAACTATGATAAAGTTGTTGGTTGTATGACGTGAGATGCAACCCTATGATGATTGTAGTGACACACTTTGTAATTGATATAAAGGTAGTTTTAAGTATTATGTTTGCTTCTACGAGATAATGAAAAAATATGATAATGTCCTAAGAATGCATGACTCAATGAAATGTGATTTTTGGTTGAGGATATAAATGTGTGATCATGTGTATTCTATATCTAGGTCCCTATTTGGATAATGTTGTGGAAATAAGGATGGAAATAATACATTAAGACTAGTATGTGTTGACTGATGACTATGTGTGACACCCCACCACATCGAACGAGATAACTCAAAGCAAAATACACGATCAACTACTAATTAACCCTACACCAGAAAATAGGGTAAATTAAAACTAGTGGTGGAGGGAGAAAATTCAAACAGGGAGGGCACAACTAATAGAAAGCCATAAGTAGCTAAATGATGTAGGGCACTGCTGATAAATTTACTTAAAATTAAAGCAAAATTGCATTAAGTATTTTGTACTTCCACAACCTGGGTAGGTCACATGCCCACCCAGGCCTGAATGTGGTTCCACCACTTAGTAAATTCGATTTCAACATTACTTATCATGTGTGGAAACATTAATAGAGGTCCATCAACCTATACGTCATCACATACCATGTCAGGTATTATATATAGTTCCAGTGTCCTCAGCCACAACCTGTACACAAAAGATATTGTTTTACATGTACAAGCAATATACAACATGGGCACATAGCAAAAACCACACATCAATATACATATCATCTACAAAACATCCCCTTCTCGGACCTGAGAGTACAAGGATGACTCTGGGACCCTACAACTACTACTATTAAACCTTCAAATCGTACTACTCTCCAAGCTACTCCTGTTGGGTTTTAGGGGAGACAGAGAAGGCAGCGGAAACAAAAAAAATTCTTCTCCCAAACCCAGAATAAAGGAATCGCGTCAACGTCTATACAATAGGAAGGATGGTTTGTAGAGGCATTGTAAAGAGGTGAAATCAATCAACCTCTCTACTAATAATAATGGTAAACAAAATCCAATTTGGATAGCAGCAAAAGATAAAATTTTCTGACTATATTCAATTTCATAAAAGATTGTACAAAAATACATCAAATTCTCCCTTTTAGGGTTACATCATCATACACAACTAGGATCTAGATAGAGGGAAGTCTTTACTACTCCACTTTTGTCTCCAAGCAACATATCCATCAGCTAGTCCATGTCAATGCTAAGATCTTCATGCCTTATCCATCACCTTGCTCCACACCTGGGTGGTTGGGAAAGCACCCAACAAGAGGGAAGAAAAATAAAAGTATGTGTCACTAAACTATACTAAAGGTGACAAGATAAATATAAAAAGTAAATCAGGATAGGGATTCATCAAAAGATGAGACATCAAGAGAATGAGGTCATATATATAAAAGAATCTTTCAATAGATGCTTGCCATAAACAACATATCACAAAAAGAATTACATGTATGATTAATATTGACTACCTTAACTAAGTAGGGTTGAGGCACCTAACGGACCTTCAACCAAAAGGTGAGGGGAGAATAAGACATTCCTAGTCACCTACATACATTTTGTGTGTGGGGGAGAGTAACACGTTCCCCAGGGGAGAAATAACACATTCCCCAACTATGGGTGGTTGTACATACAAGTACCACTACACTAGTTAATTAGTCTAATAAAACCAACATGCTAGAAACTATGGAAAGTAATAGAATCTCATATGTAGAACATGGCAGTGGGGTACCAATACCCAAGAACAATATTTCAAACTGATTATGAGGCAAGTATAGCAATAGATTCAAGAGAATAGAATATAAGGTGCAAATAAGCCTCATTATGGAAAGCATAGGTTAAGGAACATATAATTCCCAACTGAAGTATATTAAGCACATACATAGCACATACCTTTAATCTTTAGAGTCCTAGAACCACTTTTCATAATCTTTACACGAGATGAGATCCATTTTCCCTAATATGATAACCATGATCATGTATTAATACTATGTTTATTCATTAAAGATCCAAAACCCCAAAACTGTCAACTTTTTCCTCAAATGATCGAATTAGACTCTAAAACCATCACTAATGTCTTAGTTACATTCTCCTAATCAAAATAACATATAGGTTTGTATATTTTCGAGATACTGAATTTTTAGGCTATTTTCCATATTTTTAAGTAATTTAAATCATCCTTAAAAACACATATTCGAAAACATCATAATTAGGCATCGAAAATATTTTTATTAGAAATCTCATCTTTTTCTGATTCCAGAACATATTTTACTTTAATTTTTAGACAAACGAGTCAAAATTTATGGATTTTACAAATTCGGCCAATTAGAAAATAAAAAATTGCCAAATAAGCTAGAGACTGTGAGAGAGATGAGAAGATGACCCACACAGGTGGCTTGGCCCAATAGCGGGCATCCAACTCGCCAGTCAACGGCGAGCATGGCCTCGTCCGCAACAAAGAAAATGACCAGCAAAAAGACATATATGCCCTCGCCCGCTAAAACGAACAAAATAGAAAATGAGAGAGGCATAAAAGGTAAATTAAAATGGCTCATCTACCCTTCCATGCTCACGTGCCATGGCTGTACAGAAGCAGGGCTGAAGCTAGGGGGATTTTGGGAAAATCTACATATGTTGATGATTCGAAAAACTAAGAACATAGAACTGTAGAGGAATGTCGGGGTAACTTACTGCTAGGAGGAATTCATTGGAGGAGGCGAGGCGAAAGAGAGTGAGCCGCCGCAAGGTCAAGCTCCGATCAAGGTTCCCGACGTCCAAACGTGAGAGCAACGGAGAAATTGACTTGAGAAAAAGGTTTGTTATGGTGAGGCGAAACCCTAGATGGGTATTTATATATATAGGATTGGGTGCTATGGTGTATGGAGTCGGAGCTCCAGAATAGATTTGGGAAAAAGATTGGGCATTTCACGAATACTCAATTAAAATATGAGATCTTGTGCTAGTTGGATGCGGAATTGAATTTTCAATCCAATGCAACTTGTTTCGCGAAGTTTCGTTGAGAAACGAGGGAGATACTGCTAAATAACCGAACCTTTTTTTGTCTACATATAATGTTCACGCGGGTGTTTCCTACTCAAAGTAGGAGACAACTCGGCAGCCGTCCGATGTGCATCGGAGGGTTGACGCTGATCTGCAAGTAAAATATTTAATACAACCTTCCAACTTAGGTCTTTTGATGCATTAAATGTATAAATCTTTCTACAATTATTTGAGGGTACAAACAAAGTCTAAATAAATTCAAATTTTGTAGGTTAACTGATTTTGGTGTGAGGAATCAGAATATAAAATTATATTTGTCTTTTGATAAAGTTAGATTAGTTAATTAAGTCAATTACTATTTTCTCTTTCCTCTCTCATTAGAGACTATTAAATTTTCCAAAAATAATAAAAATTCACCCATAAATCATATTAAGTATGTTGGATACGAATTTATCATTATTTCCATTTTTTTGTATTGTTTATTATTTTAATTAATTATTTTAATATTTATACACTTTCTCTCTCCTAAATTCACCTTTTTATCAAATATTTTCCAAATTGAGTCAAAATTCATCCAAAGATATATTTTAACATGTAGAACACGAATTTGATATTATTTTATTTTTTGAAGACTTTTATTATTTTATTTAATTTATTTACGTTTTACCACTTATTTATCCTTTTAATTTATTATAGGCATCTAAAAACTTTTTAAAAATATAAACTTATCCTATAAGCAATAATAAATGTTTGAAACACCATTTTGGCATTAATTAATTTTTTTCAACATATATTTAATATTTTCGATCTTTAAGGTATTTTCTCTCTCCTGAATAAAATAAAATATTTAACATTAACCAAATTAAATAAAATTCACACATAGACTCATTTTGATATGTAGATTACGAATTTGGAGTTAGTTTTCGAAATTGAGGACGTTAGATATTTTATTTCACATTATTGGCTTATTTCCTATTTTCTTTTAATAAAGACTTTAATATATGTATTTATCTTCCAAATTAGATGATACTTGGTACTTAAATTTCTTTTGGCTCAAGGTAACAAACTTTGTTATGAAATTATCTCATGTCTTCCTATTTATGATTTTTGAAACAACATATTCCTCATTATCTTCTTTTATCCAAAATATCCCATATTATCCCCAATTATTGCATTTATCATCTCCTTTATGTATATTTTGGGATTTCTTTTTTTTTTCATACTCTAAAAGATACTAGAAAGTTCTGGTACAAATTTATTTATTTTTTTACCACTTAAGTGGACATTTTATATATTAGACTCATTACTTCGATTCCACTGAGGTATTTGTGCATAAAACCCAAATATTGAGAGAAAAGGTGAACAAATGCTCATTAGGTCATTATATTCTTCACAAATTAAACATAAAGGCCAAAGAGGATATAAATAAAAGGAAAAGATGGAAAAGAGGACCAAAAGGCAAAATTCCTAGAATTCAGTTTGTTACAGCACTCCACCCCTTAAAGAGGATTTCGTCCCTGAAATCACTAGCAATTAGGGAAGGGTAAGTGTGCAACCTCACATCACCAAAACTTCAGGTTGTTCCTCCAACCATACAACTTCCACCAAAACTTATACTTCAACTACACCTAAGGGTTTAGAAACTTCACATACAGCTCAACATAGGTTGGGTTCTCAAGGATCACCTAGGGTTCCACTATTAAGATATTCTTTTTAGGAGATTTAACATAATTTACATTTTTGGCATTAACATTATACTCTTTATGATATCACATTATCAACATTATATTAATTATGTCATGTTATATTCACTTTATTGCCAAAAGGGTTATATTTCATTATTATGCACAATTAGAGGTTACTCAATTATCTCAATACATTTGATCATTAATAACTTCGATTTACACTTCATTATCCTCATATTATCACTTTATTGAGTTATAAAAAGTTATTTTACAAGAAATAAAACACTCTATCCAATTTGTGGTTACTCGTACAATTTTTCCAATTAATGACACATTAGTTACTTTTATCCTTATTAAACATTATCTCTTTGCTACATTATCTTTATTGCTCATATTGATGTCATCATTAATCATTTCTCATATTCAATCATTTATATTATTGATTTTACACATTTATGTGAATCCCCATCTCTTCATTTTCACATTGAAGCCATTACATGTATTTTAATGATCAAGGTGAGACATATTACTTATCAACAAATTGATTCACATTAAGTGACTAATCACATGTGTATTAGATAATAAGGTAACTTGCATTTTATACGGATGACTTGATTAATATGTGATTATATGATTATATATACATTTATATTATTTATGTGTATCAATGTAGGTTAACTGATTATGGCACTTAACGTCATTAATGTATCATGAAAGGCATTAAAGATGTATATATTAGGGTTAGATTATTGCAACTTAGGGTTTAAGTCGACATGATCATTTTATTTCACTTAGAATGCATTAATTCGAACTATAACCTTACTCATCATATCATTAGCGTTTATTGGTTCATGACATTATTAACATCTTACTTATTGACAATTAGCATTGATATTCATATTATGTGCCTTGGATGTACATTAGGGTTCAAGCACATGCATTATTCCTTAGATGATAATTATATGTTCATTAATATGTAAACAAGCATGTTAGGGTTACCATTATTACTTGTTTGGAGAACACTAAGCACAACAACCTCCTAAGCATGGAGTTAGGGTTTCTAAAGATAGATTAGATAGATTTCAAGATGTTATAGGGTTCCATCCCCCTAAAGAGGATTTCATACAAGAAATCTAACCACTCAAACATCATCAATTAACCATACTCCACCCCTTAAAGGGTTCGACCCATCAAGCCAAACTACATTAGGGTTAAAGGATGAGTCTCACTAAACCATACTCATGATCCATCATGCTTCCACTACACACTCTGATATCTTTCCAAACACTCAAACTCTAAGGTCTAGGTTCTAGGAATAAACTTATCCAAGCATGTGGTCCTAAGGGACATAAAGAAACTATCTTGGTATCCATCCTCAAACAAGTCATCATTCATAGAAACTTAGGGTTCCCAAAGATATACAACATAGAAGTATAAGGTCACTATTGCCTAAAAGCAAACTATTTTGGACAATTTGTATTAGCTCAAGCCAGGCCGGTATCATATAGGAACGAGAGTCCTCGTAAACCTAGCTACTAGTGTGGAGGAAAATAAAGCCAGCCCCCGAAATCCTGATCCTTTCTAGACACCTTTGCTTTAACTTCATGCCCTAATAGTTGCCTAAAGGCAAACCTAAACATCATCAAGTTATGCATGTTTTAGTCATGAGTATTTTAGGATTTTATTCATCAAGATTCTTATGTGGAACTATTGAGTTCTAAGTCAACCTTTCATCAACATATATCAAATCTAGGGTAACCATGTCACCTAAAGGAACTATGTAAGACATAGATTCTAACTAGGGAGACAAAATTGAAATAGCCAGATTCTGACTACCATGGGCTCTGATACCATGTTGTAAAGAGGTGAAATCAATCAACCTCTCTACTAATTGTTGGATCAATGGGCTCTAGAAGGGGGGGTTGAATAGAGCTTCACAAACTTCACAAAAGTGATTAGACCACCAAATTATATTAAGTGCAGAACTTAATTCAAAACAGCAATTTGATGTCCTAAACTAGCATACAAAGCAAGGATAAGAGACAAGGAAAGCATGCACTTGGACAGGTGGTTTAGAGTGGTTCCATGTCCTAAACTTAGGAGCAATGTCAGTCCACTACCTAGAGTTGGTTAGGCTCTAGGATTTGTAACTTGGTTCTCTTATATATATCACACAATAAGATTACAAGCTACAACTACCAACCATCCAAGGACTTATATATCAAGCCAAGATCTTCTACCTCACCAAGGACTTACCCACCAAGCAAGTAGTCTTCCACCTTCTTCAAAGGAATTACCCACTCTTGCTCTAGTCTTCGGCCTTGCAGGATTTACCTATCTTGCTTGAGCTTTGCCTTGCACCTCTCCTTCACTTGGAGAGCTTTAGCACCTTCCTCCTTCACTTGGAGGCCTGGAGCAGCTAGCCTTCTTCTCCTTCACTTGGGGAAGAACAGCAACCTTCTTCTCTTTCACTCGGAGAAGAAACTTCAATCAATCTTCATAGAGAATGGAGATGGGAGAAGTGGAAAGGAGAGCTTTACAAGATTACAAATGATAGCTCTCATACATGGGATCCTAACTCACTCATACTCACGAATTTGCTTTGAAGGTAGAGAGAGAAAGGGGCTCAAAGGATTAGAAACCACTCAACTAAGGCTAGGACCAAGCATATGTGAATGAGCAACCTTGGAATGAAGTCCAAGAGGTCCTATTTATAGTTGAGGGTGTCCCTTTGAGGTTGGGAGAGTTAAGTGGCACAAACTAGCCGTTTTACAACTTGCAACGGATCTATTTTGAGTCCCACCTACTCCTCCAACGGTTGGAATTGCTTTTTCTGCATTCCAGTACAGTCCGATCGGCCGAGTTTCATTAAAGGCAATTCGGCCGACAAACTAGGCGACAAGTCTGAGAGATAGACTGTCGGCCGAGTTTCCATGGGGAAACTCGACCGATCGGTCGACCTTCAGTCTTGACTGATCAGTGGATCGGCCGAGTTTCCTACCATTGAAACTCGACCGAACAGGGGTCGGCTGAGTTGGAAACTCGGCCGACAGCCCAGAAAATTCCAGAATATATGGATCGGCCGAGTTTGGAATTCGGCCGACAAAATCCCTGTTAAGGGTATTTTGGAATTTTCATAAACTGTACAAACGATGGATTTTTGAGTCCCAATCATTTTATCCATCTTAGATACAATGCAAAACATGATTATGAGTGATTACATAAAATGTTCTAAGCCTCTAAGGGCTATATTACAAAGCGGTTAAAAGTCACATGTTTTGCATGTGCCGGAAGAGTAGCTATGGAGATAAAAGTGATTCTTTTCTTGTATCTAATATCTGCAATGATCTCAAATAGATTTGTTAGATACATATGAATGGAATGGTTAAGTCATTATCAAAATATGGGCAATGTGCGACACCTAGGTCAACACTAATAACAATGGTAAACAAAATCCAATTTGGATAGCAACAGAAGATAAAATTTTATGACTATATTCAATTTCATAAAAGATTGTACAAAAAAACATCAAATTCTCCCTTTTAGGGTTACATCATCATACACAACTACGATCTAGATAGAGGGAACTCTAGACTACTCCACTTTTGTCTCCTAGCAACATATCCATCAGCTAGTCCATTTCAACGCTAAGATCTTCATGCCTTATCCATCACCTTGCTCTACACCTGGGTGGTTGGGAAAGCACCCAACAAGAGGGAAGGAAAATAAAAGTATGTGTTACTAAACTATAATAAAGGTGATAAGATAAATATAACAAGTAAATCAGGCTAGGGATTCATCAAAAGATGAGACATCAAGAGAATGAGGCCATATATATAAAAGAAGCTTTCAATAGATGCTTGCCATAAAAAACATATCACAAAAAGAATTGCATGTATGATTAATATTGACTACCTTAACTAAGTAGGTTTGAGGCACCTAACGGACCTTCAACCAAAGGGTGAGGGGAGAATAAGACATTCCCAGTCATCTACACACATTTTGTGTGTGGGGGGAGAGTAACACGTTCCCCATGGGAGAAATAACACATTCCCCAACTATGGGTGGTTGTACATACAAGTACCACTACACTAGTTAATTAGTCTAATAAAACCAACATGCTAGAAACTATGGCAAGTAATAGAATCTCATATGTAGAACATGGCAGTGGGGTACTAAGACCCAAGAACAATATTTCAAACTAATTATGAGGCAAGTATAGCAATAGATTCAAGAGAATATAATATAAGGTGCAAATAAGCCTCATTATGGAAAGCATAGGTTAAGGAACAAATAATTCCCAACTGAAGTGTATTAAGCACATACATAGCACATACCTTTAATCTTTAGAGTCCTAGAACCACTTTTCATAATCTTTACTCCAGATCAGATCCATTTTCCCTAATATGATAACCACCATCATGTATTAATATTATGTTTATTCATTAAAGATCCAAAACCCCAAAACTTTCAACTTTTTCCACAAATGATCGAATTAGACTCTAAAACCATCACTGTTGTCTTAGTTACGTTCTCCTGATCAAAATAACATATATGTTTGTATATTTTCGAGATACTGACTTTTTAGGCTATTTTCCATATTTTTAAGTAATTTAAATCATCCTTGAAAACACATATTCGAAAACATCAGAATCATGCATCGAAAAATATTTTTATTAGAAAGCTCATCTTTTTCTGATTCCAGAACATATTTTACTTTAATTTTTAGTCAAGCGAGTTAAAAATTATGGATTTTACAAATTCGGCCAATTAGAAAATAAAAAATTCCCAAATAAGCTAGAGACTGCAAGAGAGATGAAAAGATGACCCACATAGGTGGCTTGGCCCAATAGCAGACATCCAACTCACCGGTCAATGATCAGCATGGCCTCGTCCGCAATAAAGAAAATGACCAGCAAAAAGACATATATGCCCTCGCCCGCTAAAATGAACAAAACAGAAAATGAGAGAGGCATAAAAGGTAAATCACGATGGCTCATCTACCCTTCCTTGCTCGCGTGCCATGGCTGCACTGCAGCAGGACCGAAGCTAGGGGATTTTGGGCAAATCTACATATGTTGATGATTCGAAAAACTAAGAACATAGAACTGTAGAGGAAGGTCGGGGTAACTTACTGTTAGGAGGAATTCACCGGAGGAGGCGAGGCGAAAGAGAGCAAGACACCGCAAGGTCAAGCTCCAATCAAGGTTCCTGACGTCCAAACAAGAGAGTAACAGAGAAATTAACTTGAGAAAAAGGTTTGTTATGGTGAGGTGAAACCCTAGATGGGTATTTATACATATATATATAGGATTGGGTGCTATGGCGTATGGAGTCGGAGCTCCGGAATAAACTTGGGAAAAAGATTAGTCATTTCACGAATACTTGATTAAAACATGAGATCTTGTGCTAGTTGGATGCAAAATTGAATTTTCAATCCAATACAACTTGTTTCGCGAAGTTTCATTGAGAAACGAGGGAGATATTGCTCAATAACCGAACCTTTTTTTGTCTACGTTTACTGTTCACGCGGGTGTCTCCTACTCAAGGTAGGAGACAACTCGGCAGCCGTCTGATGTGCATCGGAGGGTCGACGCCGATCTGCAAGTAAAGCATTTAATACAACCTTCCAACTTAGGTCTTTTGATGCATTAAATGTATAAATCTTTCTACAATTATTTGAGGGTACAAACAAAGTCTAAATAAATTCAAATTTGGTAGGTTAACTGATTTTGGGGTGATGAATCTGAATATAAAATTAGATTTGTCTTTTGATAAAGTTAGATTAGTTAATTAAGTCAATTACTATTTTATCTTTCCTCTCTCATTAGATACTATTAGATTCTCAAAAAATAATAAAACTTCACCCATAAATCATATTAAGTATGTTGAATACGAATTTATCATTATTTCCATTTTTGGTGTTGTTTATTATTTTATTTAATGATTTTAATATTTTATACACTTTCTCTCTCCTAAATTCACCTTCTTATCAAATATTTTCCAAATTGAGTCAAAATTCATCCAAAGATATATTTTAACATGTAAAACACGAATTTGATATTATTTTATTTTTTTGAAGACTTTTATAATTTTATTTAATTGATTTATATTTTACCACTTATTTATCCTTTTAATTTATTAAAGGCATCTAGAAACTTTCTAAAAATGTAAAACGTGTCCTATAAGCAATAGTAAACGTTCAAAACATGATTTTCGCATTAATTAATTTTTTCCACATATGTTTAATATTTTTGGTCTTTAAGGTATTTTCTCTCTCCTGAATAAAATAAAATATTTAACATTAACGAAATTAAATAAAAATTCATACATAGACTCATTTTGATATGTAGATTACGAATTTGGAGTTAGTTTTCAAAATTGAGGGTGTTAGATATTTTATTTTACATTATTGGCTTATCTCCTATTTTCTTTTAATAAAGACTTTAGTATATGTATTTATCTTCCAAATTAGATGATACTTGGTCCTTAAGTTTCTTTTGGCTCAAGGTAACACATTTTGTTATCAAATTATCTCGTGGCTTCCTATTTATGATTTTTGAAACAACATATTCCTCATTATCTCCTTTTATCCAAAATATCCCATATTATCCCCAATTATTGCATTTATCATCTCCTTTATGTATGTTTTGGGATTTCTTTTATTTTTCATACTCTAAAAGATACTAGAAAGTTCTAGTACAAATTTCTTTATTATTTTTGCCACTTAAGTGGACATTTTATATATTAGACTCATTACTTCGCTTCCACTGAGGTATTTGTGCATAAAACCCAAATATTAAGAGAAAAGGTGAACAAATGCTCATTAGGTCATTATATTCTTCACAAATTAAACATAAAGGCCAAAGAAGATATAAATAAAAGGAAAGATGGAAAAGAGGACCAAAAGGCAAAATGCCTAGAATTCAGTATGTTACAGGCGTGCCTTATCCTGAGGCTTGCTCGACGACGTTACCTCGCGGCTTGCGTGGTCTTCACCTTCGGTCTTGGACGATGTCTGTGCAGCTCCTGGTCTCACCGAGACTGTCGAGATTGACAACTATCCTCCGAGCGACAGAAGTCTCGCGTCTCTGAAGTAGTCCACACGGACCACCTTTTCTTTAGGGAATTTCAAGGGGATGCACATATGATCAATTTATAATGCTCCCCCTCAATTCATGCTTACTCGTTCCTGCATAGTTAGTTAACACACAAGCAAACATAGCATATATAGATACTATATGATTCTAAACAAGTCTAGATGCATTTCAGTTTATAGACAAGAAAAGAACCATACAAGCAATAAAAACAATATGATTGAGGTCTTTCTCCCCCTTTGTCATCTCAAAAAGGCAGGGGGGGTAGAAGAGCATAAAAGCAAGGTCTTCTCCAAACACTCAATCAACCAAAACATAGAGAGACAGATAAATATCAAGATAAAGCACGAAAGCAAAAACCTGTCATTCATCAAAATATGGAACACACTATAAGATAAGCCATACAAAGTGTTTCCAAAAGCAAACATAAGATAAAAACTACACGGACAAACAGAGTAGCAATAGTACAACTCAGATGATGTGCCGAATGTAAATAATACAATCATAGTCCAAAAAGATATATCATGGTCATCCGAGACTAAACTAGACACATCAACTCTAAGCTACACTAATCTATGTCAACATCATCAACGGCAGCCTCCATGTCCTCGTCGGGCTGGTAGTCCTCATCTCCATCATCGGAAGGAGGAGCAGCAGCTGGTGTAGCCTCGTCTTCAGCATCGGCATCGTCATCCGCATCCTCGTCTTCAGCATCCGTCGCAGTAGCCTCATCAGCGTCAGTCTCAGCATCGTCCTGGTCAGCCATATCCTCGTCTGGAGGACCAGAAGCACGCCTGGGCCACCTCACACTCTGCTCGGCCCAAGACATGCCTAGAGCATGTAACTCATAGGCAACCTCAATGGGGGGAGCAGAAGAAGTGTACTGGGCCAGAAGCTCAGACAAACGGCCACCTGGGAGCGCCAGAACCGGAGGAGAGTATCCACCTGTAGAGTGATCAGCGGAAGCAGAAGGGGGTGGAGGAGGATAAAACTAACTATACGCAAAAGATGCGTAGTCAGCACCGGGGTAGGGCTCGTAGGAGGGGTAGGGCTGAGGGCAGGTCAAATACATGGAAGACATGATGTGGCACAGATCCTGATGGTGATGTTGCTGGACCTGCATGTTGTAGGCTTGCTGATGCATGAGGTACCCCATGAGGGCCTCATTGGAGACATGGAAGTCAGCAAAAGCCGGCTGCGGAGGAGGTCGGAAAGATGGCTCAGGAGGAGGTGGTGCAGCTGTGGAGGGTGGAGGAGGAGGTGCAGCAGATGATGATGGAGGTGGAGGTGGAGCAGAAGAAGATGATGCACCAGAGGTAGGGACACTCTTTTGAAGAGTGGTCTCACTGATATAAACTCCCTTACGATCAGGGCGGTAGAGAAAATCGGAAAAGAGAGATTTTCCAGTGGCATGCTGGAAAAGACCACAAATTAGGGCAGGATATGGAAGATGCGTGCCCTTGGTGTTCTTTCCCGAGTCAAAACAAGTCATATGGTGAAGGATGTAACGAGCCCATTTGACTCCTTGGTTGTTCAACAGAAGATACATCATCATAGCCGTATTCTCGGCGATGTCCGTTTGATTCTTCTTTGGATGGACATTGCAACTGAGAACGAACGCCAAAACACGGCGAGGAGAGGACAGGGCAGAAGATGGCAGAGTGCCCTTCTTTCTATAAGGAAAATCGGGTTGCTTGAGAAACTTATGAATATCAGTCAAGTCAACCTCAATGGTCCTATAGACGTCCTCGGGATACAGGAGATCAAGATAAGCAGGGTAATCGGTAATCCACGAAGCCGTGCCAACATTGCCATTGAGATAGAGATTGAACGAGCGTTTAGTAATATGGAAAGGTTGGCCGGCAATCATAGACGTCAAAACGATCGAGGTGTCCGAAGGGGGAACCAAAGAGTCGTAATTCCACCGCAAGTTAGCGTAGAATTGACGTACAGCTTTGGAGCTGTATTTTAGGTTATGAAAACGGGCATCCTCAATACAAAGAGCTTCAAGATGATGTGTGCGAAAGAGTTGACAAGCTTCGAAAAGGTCGGCGTGAAAGCTATGGGGCTGATAAAGAGCTCGAAAAGGAAAGGGAGAGCGAGGAAGGAGCTCTTAGTAGCGAGCAATAGCAGCATTGTCAACAAAAGAAAGATTATCAAACACCATATACCTAGGCGCAAGAGGAACCGCAGGAGCAGGGGCGGGAACGGCACGTTTCCGGCGTTGGGACCTCATTGGAGAGGAGAACAAGGAGAGGGAGCCGATCCACGCGGAGAGAGAGAGCAGGCGCACCAGGAAAAGGAGCAAGAACAAACGTACGGGTCGATTTGGGGGCGAAAACGGCCGGAGAGAGAGAGAGGAGCACCAGGGGAGGAAGGGTCAGGGCTGGGCGTCTAGGGTTCGGTCGACTTTGCTCTAGTTGAGAGGGAGCAAGTCGGCCGATTCCTATATATATTAAACCAGCCTACCGCCGATCGGTCGAGTTCCAGGAAAGGAAACTCGGCCGACAGAGCGCACAGGTGCCCTGTACCCGACTGATCGGCCGAGTTGGAAACTCGGCCGACAGAAACCCTGATGAAAAAAAAAAACTAAGATCTAGCCCTAGCCTTAAATGACCGAAAGCAATTTTTCTGGTTGGACTAGATTGTATATTAAGCATATTTAGGCACATTCCCATCATCATAGGGTACTATTTGTCGATTAAGACCCGATTTGTGAGAAAAGCCCGAAGAAGAGATAGAAACAAGAGAAATTTTATCAAAAACAAGCATTTTTAGCAATCAAAGCATTTATAAGCAAGAGCAACACACATAAGATGTAAACAACTAATTAGAGAGCAAGTCAACATCATCAAGAGAGATTATGAGCAATTTTGATCTAATAAAATTAAATTGTTCTCTAGCAAGCGGTTTAGTGAAAATGTCGGCCAACTGATTTTCCGTATCCACATGTGTGATATAAATATCCTTTTTGACAATGTGATCACGGAGAAAATGATGGCGAACTTCTATGTGTTTAGCTCTACTATGCAATATTGGATTATAAGAAAGATTTATTGCACTAGTGTTATCACAGAAAATAGGAGAAGCATCAAAATGAATGTTAAAGTCTTGGAGCATTTGCTTCATCCATAGGACCTGGGCACAACAACTTCCGGCTGCAATGTATTCAGCTTCGGTAGTTGATAATGCCACTGTGCTCTGTTTCTTGGAGAACCAAGACACCAAGCATGGTCCCAAGAGGAAGCAAGTGCCACTTGTGCACTTTCTATCAATCAAGCAACCTGCGTAGTCAGCATCACTATATGCTACAAGAGTAAAGTCCCTTGACTTAGGGTACTACAGTCCAAAATTTGGAGTTTTGGCTAAGTACCTCAAAATCCTCTTGACAGCAACAAGATGTGATTTCCTAGGGCTTGATTGAAAGCGAGCACACAAGCCAACACTAAACATTATATCAGGTCTAGAGGCAGTTAAGTAAAGTAAACTTCCGATCATACCTCTATAGAGCTTCTCATCTACCTTCTCACCTTCTTCATCCTTGTCAAGTTTTGCAGTGTTTGACATGGGTGTATCCATTGGCTTCATGTTCTCCATCCCAAAGCGTTTAAGAAGTTCAAGTGTGTATTTGCCTTGGTTGATGAAGTTACCCTCCTTGGTTTGTTTGATTTGGAAGCCGAGGAAGAAGGTCAGCTCACCCATCATACTCATCTCGAATTCACTCTGCATAAGAGAACCAAACTCTTTGCAAAGATCAAGGTCAGTTCCGCCAAATATAATATCATCAACATATATTTGAATTATGAGAAAATGGGTAGAAGTGTGTTTTAGAAACAAAGTACAATCAACTTTGCCCATGATATACCCGTTATCTAACAAAAAGTTCTTTAGTTTCTCATACCAAGCTCGAGGTGCTTGTTTGAGTCCGTAGAGAGCTTTTTGCAAGAAATATACATGATTGGGTAACTTATCATTTTCAAAGCCTGGAGGTTGAGCAACATATACTTCCTCCTCGATTGTACCATTTAAAAACGCACTTTTAACATCCATTTGATAAAGCAAGAAATTTTTATAACTAGCAAAGGCAAGTAGCATACGAATAGATTCTAATCTAGCAACAGGAGCATAGGTTTCATCAAAATCAATACCTTCATTGTAACCTTGTGCTACTAACCTAGCTTTGTTCCTTACCACTTTTCCTTGCTCATCAAGCTTGTTGCGGTAGACCCATTTGGTACCAATGATCTTTCTATCATTTGGTCTTGGCACTAAGGTCCACACACGGTTCTTCTCGAACTGTTCAAGCTCTTCTTGCATGGCAAGGATCCACTCATCATCGCCAAGGGCCTCTTTGATGTTCTTTGGCTCCAGTTGAGAGATGAAGGCACTGTCTGCTTGTTCTTTGTTGTGTGCAGCTCGTGTCCTCACTCTTTCAAACGGGTTGCCAATGATCAACTCCTTGGGGTGATTCTTTGCAAAGCGGGGAGTGGGATCCTTTCTTTCTTCTTCTTTTTCTTCTTCTTCAACCTGCTTGTCTTTGTCTTTGATGTTGAGCTCTTTTAAGAAAGGGATGATTTCATCTGCAACATCATCATCACCCAAATGCTTGCCAATACCAGGGTTAGTTTCAATAAATTTAACATTTATAGATTCTTCTATTTTAGATAGTTCAATGTTAAACACTCTAAAAGCCCTGCTAGTAGTGCTATAGCCTAGGAAGAAAGCCTTGTAGGATTTCGGATCAAACTTGTCGAGAGAGTCCTTGGTGTTCAAAACAAAACACGGACATCCAAACACATGAAAGAAATCAATTGACGGCTTCCTACCACGCCATAGTTCATAGGGGGTTTTCTTAAAAGTCGGATGAGTGAAAACTCGGTTTTGCACAAAACATGAGGTGCTAACGGCTTCAGCCCAAAACTTCTTAGGAGTGTCGTACTCAAGAAGCATGGTTCTAGCCATCTCTTGCAGCGATCTATTCTTCCTCTCAACAACTCCATTTTGTTGGGGTGTGCGAGGAGAAGAGAAGTTGTGCGAATAACCCGATTTTTCACAAAAACATTCAAAAAGATCATTTTCAAACTCTCCCCCATGATCACTACGGATGGAAACAACATGACAAGAAGCTTCGTTTTCAACTCATTTACAAAAGCTCGAGAAAACATCGAGTGTATCACTTTTAGAAACGAGAAAGAAAGTCCAAGTAAATCTAGAAAAATCATCGACAATAACAAGACAATACTTGGAGCCGCGAAGCGTTTGTGTTCTCATAGGTCCGAAGAGATCAATATGAAGAAGCTCTAGAACTCTCTTGGTACTCATGACTCCTTTGGATTTGAAGGAGGATTTGGTTTGTTTCCCTTGAGTACAAGGTTGACATTCCTCATCCTTTTCAAAATCCAATTTGGGAAGTCCTCGAACCAAGTCCTTTTTGTTCAGTTTCTTCATTTGATGCAAGTTCACATGACCCAAACGTCGATGCCAAAGCGAAAGATCGTTTTTATCCACGACTAAGCATCTATTTAGTATGGGCTTTAAAGCATCAAGAACAATCACATATAGATTTCCATTTCTAGTTCCCTTATATATGACATTATAGGACAGGGAATCTAGAAGCAAGCATTCTAAGGAAGTAAAGAGCACAAGATAACCATTATCACATAATTGGCTAACACTAATTAAGTTGTGATGTAGGCCATCAACAAGCAAAACATTTTTAATGCACAAATCATTACCTACATCACCCTCACCTATAACCTTACCCTTTTTGTTGTCCCCAAAGGTTACCGATCCTCCTTTCTTCTTCACAATTTTGTTGAAATGGCTGATTTCTCCAGTCATGTGCTTAGAGCAGCCACTATCAACAATCCATTTCTTTGTGACCTGCAAGAAAAGAGGATGTCGGAACCCAACTCAAACTTTGGGGTCCGGGGTTAGCTTGGGGACCCATTTCATATTTGGGTTGGTCCCCTTAGGCTTGTAAGGACAATAGGTAGAATAATGATCATCACATTTGCAATGCATACATACCATGGGATTTTTAGAGCCGGAAGACTCTCCATTGAAAATTGGAGTTTCCACACTCTTTTTCTTACCCTTTTTCTTCTTCTTACCTTTTGGAGTAGTCGCAATGTATCCTAGACCACTAGTACCAACTTGTTTGGTAGAGTGCTCTAGAACATCATTTAGAGACTTCTTACCCGAAAGAAACCTTTGCAAAGTAGATCTTAATTTAGCATTATCATCACTAAGATTTGTAATGGTAGTAGATAAACTAGCAAGATCTTCTCTAGCATGCAAAAGGTCGGCCTCAAGACAGAGGGCTTTAGTAAGAAGAGAGTCTTTTTCAAGAGTTAAGTTTGCAACTTCATTTCTAGGCAAGATAGGTCTAGAAGATAAATCATTGGTTTGTGCAAGAAGTTTAGCATTTTCAGATTTAAGGACTACAATTTCCCTTTGATAAGCATACACTTCATCTCTCCTAGCATCATCAATAAGCTTAAGTTCAACATTTTCAGTTTTTAGAACATCTAGCTCATCTAGGCAATTTTGGTTCTCTATCTTAAGATTTTCAATAGTTTTAAGATAAGTACCATTCTCAACCTCTACTCCATTATATTGAAGTTCAAGGTCTAGAAATTGCCCTTGTAAAGAATCTATGCTATCAAGATGTAATTTATCATTTTGATCTAGAATGTCAATCTTGGCATAGAGATCATCAACTATCTTTCCTAATCTTTTTCTTTTAGCTTTACATTTAGCAAAAGATGATTGACAATCATTAAGCATTTCAATGAGGGTTTCCTTAGATAAATCAAGTAAACTTTCATCACTTACCTTGCTTACCTCACTTACCTCAATTACTTCTTCACTAGTAGAAGCCATGAGTGCAAGGTGACATTCACCATCCTCAGAGCTTGAGGAACTTGAAGTAGAGGACTCCTCCCATGCCGCATGAGCTGCATCTTTGGGTCTTCTCTCCTTCTTGTTCTTCTTCTTGTACTTGGCTTCTCTTTTGTATTTGTCATCCTTCTTGTGGCTGCTCTTATGATAGCCCTTCTTGGCTTTTGGGCAGTCATTCTTGTAGTGGCCCTTTTGACCACACTCGTAGCATCTAGGAGTGGAGGATGATGGCTTGCCCTTGAAGTGTCTTTCTTTTGAATAGTTGGCTTCATGATCATTTGCACCTTCATCTTCGCTTGAGGAAGGGCAGGGAGACTTCATGGCAAGTTGTTGTTGCCGCATCATTTCTTCAACTTGAGCTTTGAAGGCTGTGTCCTTCATCTTCTTGGACTCCTTCTCTTCTCTTTTCTCCTCTTCCTCTTGCTTGTCGAGCCTTGGTTCATGTGCTTGGAGATTACCAACCAGCTCCTCGGTTGACAACTCGCTCAGCTTGTAGACTTCTTCAATTGAAGTGACCTTTGGCTCCCATCTCTTTGGAAGAGATCTCAAGATCTTTGCATTGATGGTACCTCTATCCATGACACTTCCAAGGGCTGCAAGACTGTTCAAGATGACATTCAACCTTGTGTACATGTCCGCAACTCTTTCATTCTTCCCCATCTTGAAGTTCTCAAGTAGGCCGCCGAGCATATAGACCTTGGCCTCCTTGACTTGCTCCGTCCCTTCATAGGTGACACACAACTTATGCCAAATCTCATGCGCCGTGTCCCAAGAAGAGATGCGGTTGAACTCCGATGGTGAAAGGGCGGCGTAGATGATGCTCACAGCTTTAGCATTGAGTTGAGCACGCTTCATCTCATCTTCCGTCCACGTGGTGATGTTCCCCTTCGGCTCTTCATACTTGAGATGGACTATCTTCCACATCTCGTAGCTCACGCCTTGGATGTAGAATTTCATCCTTCTCTTCCAATATAGGAAGTTTGTGCCGTCGAAGACCGGGGGTCTCATGGAGAAGCTTCCTTCAAGATTGAGTGACCCAAGAGCTGAATCGCCCATCTTCTCCTACTTGTTGAAGTAGCTTGGAGAAGACCTAGCTCTGATACCACTTGTTGGATCAATGGGCTCTAGAAGGGGGGGTTGAATAGAGCTTCACAAACTTCACAAAAGTGATTAGACCACCAAATTATATTAAGTGCAGAACTTAATTCAAAACAGCAATTTGATGTCCTAAACTAGCATACAAAGCAAGGATAAGAGACAAGGAAAGCATGCACTTGGACAGGTGGTTTAGAGTGGTTCCATGTCCTAAACTTAGGAGCAATGTCAGTCCACTACCTAGAGTTGGTTAGGCTCTAGGATTTGTAACTTGGTTCTCTTATATATATCACACAATAAGATTACAAGCTACAACTACCAACCATCCAAGGACTTATATATCAAGCCAAGATCTTCTACCTCACCAAGGACTTACCCACCAAGCAAGTAGTCTTCCACCTTCTTCAAAGGAATTACCCACTCTTGCTCTAGTCTTCGGCCTTGCAGGATTTACCTATCTTGCTTGAGCTTTGCCTTGCACCTCTCCTTCACTTGGAGAGCTTTAGCACCTTCCTCCTTCACTTGGAGGCCTGGAGCAGCTAGCCTTCTTCTCCTTCACTTGGGGAAGAACAGCAACCTTCTTCTCTTTCACTCGGAGAAGAAACTTCAATCAATCTTCATAGAGAATGGAGATGGGAGAAGTGGAAAGGAGAGCTTTACAAGATTACAAATGATAGCTCTCATACATGGGATCCTAACTCACTCATACTCACGAATTTGCTTTGAAGGTAGAGAGAGAAAGGGGCTCAAAGGATTAGAAACCACTCAACTAAGGCTAGGACCAAGCATATGTGAATGAGCAACCTTGGAATGAAGTCCAAGAGGTCCTATTTATAGTTGAGGGTGTCCCTTTGAGGTTGGGAGAGTTAAGTGGCACAAACTAGCCGTTTTACAACTTGCAACGGATCTATTTTGAGTCCCACCTACTCCTCCAACGGTTGGAATTGCTTTTTCTGCATTCCAGTACAGTCCGATCGGCCGAGTTTCATTAAAGGCAATTCGGCCGACACACTAGGCGACAAGTCTGAGAGATAGACTTTCGGCCGAGTTTCCATGGGGAAACTCGACCGATCGGTCGACCTTCAGTCTTGACTGATCAGTGGATCGGCCGAGTTTCCTACCATTGAAACTCGACCGAACAGGGGTCGGCTGAGTTGGAAACTCGGCCGACAGCCCAGAAAATTCCAGAATATATGGATCGGCCGAGTTTGGAATTCGGCCGACAAAATCCCTGTTAAGGGTATTTTGGAATTTTCATAAACTGTACAAACGATGGATTTTTGAGTCCCAATCATTTTATCCATCTTAGATACAATGCAAAACATGATTATGAGTGATTACATAAAATGTTCTAAGCCTCTAAGGGCTATATTACAAAGCGGTTAAAAGTCACATGTTTTGCATGTGCCGGAAGAGTAGCTATGGAGATAAAAGTGATTCTTTTCTTGTATCTAATATCTGCAATGATCTCAAATAGATTTGTTAGATACATATGAATGGAATGGTTAAGTCATTATCAAAATATGGGCAATGTGCGACACCTAGGTCAACACTAATAACAATGGTAAACAAAATCCAATTTGGATAGCAACAGAAGATAAAATTTTATGACTATATTCAATTTCATAAAAGATTGTACAAAAAAACATCAAATTCTCCCTTTTAGGGTTACATCATCATACACAACTACGATCTAGATAGAGGGAACTCTAGACTACTCCACTTTTGTCTCCTAGCAACATATCCATCAGCTAGTCCATTTCAACGCTAAGATCTTCATGCCTTATCCATCACCTTGCTCTACACCTGGGTGGTTGGGAAAGCACCCAACAAGAGGGAAGGAAAATAAAAGTATGTGTTACTAAACTATAATAAAGGTGATAAGATAAATATAACAAGTAAATCAGGCTAGGGATTCATCAAAAGATGAGACATCAAGAGAATGAGGCCATATATATAAAAGAAGCTTTCAATAGATGCTTGCCATAAAAAACATATCACAAAAAGAATTGCATGTATGATTAATATTGACTACCTTAACTAAGTAGGTTTGAGGCACCTAACGGACCTTCAACCAAAGGGTGAGGGGAGAATAAGACATTCCCAGTCATCTACACACATTTTGTGTGTGGGGGGAGAGTAACACGTTCCCCATGGGAGAAATAACACATTCCCCAACTATGGGTGGTTGTACATACAAGTACCACTACACTAGTTAATTAGTCTAATAAAACCAACATGCTAGAAACTATGGCAAGTAATAGAATCTCATATGTAGAACATGGCAGTGGGGTACTAAGACCCAAGAACAATGTTTCAAACTAATTATGAGGCAAGTATAGCAATAGATTCAAGAGAATATAATATAAGGTGCAAATAAGCCTCATTATGGAAAGCATAGGTTAAGGAACAAATAATTCCCAACTGAAGTGTATTAAGCACATACATAGCACATAACTTTAATCTTTAGAGTCCTAGAACCACTTTTCATAATCTTTACTCCAGATCAGATCCATTTTCCCTAATATGATAACCACCATCATGTATTAATATTATGTTTATTCATTAAAGATCCAAAACCCCAAAACTTTCAACTTTTTCCACAAATGATCGAATTAGACTCTAAAACCATCACTGTTGTCTTAGTTACGTTCTCCTGATCAAAATAACATATATGTTTGTATATTTTCGAGATACTGACTTTTTAGGCTATTTTCCATATTTTTAAGTAATTTAAATCATCCTTGAAAACACATATTCGAAAACATCAGAATCATGCATCGAAAAATATTTTTATTAGAAAGCTCATCTTTTTCTGATTCCAGAACATATTTTACTTTAATTTTTAAACAAGCGAGTTAAAAATTATGGATTTTACAAATTCGGCCAATTAGAAAATAAAAAATTCCCAAATAAGCTAGAGACTGCAAGAGAGATGAAAAGATGACCCACATAGGTGGCTTGGCCCAATAGCAGACATCCAACTCACCGGTCAATGATCAACATGGCCTCGTCCGCAATAAAGAAAATGACCAGCAAAAAGACATATATGCCCTCGCCCGCTAAAATGAACAAAACAGAAAATGAGAGAGGCATAAAAGGTAAATCACGATGGCTCATCTACCCTTCCTTGCTCGCGTGCCATGGCTGCACTGCAGCAGGACCGAAGCTAGGGGATTTTGGGCAAATCTACATATGTTGATGATTCGAAAAACTAAGAACATAGAACTGTAGAGGAAGGTCGGGGTAACTTACTGTTAGGAGGAATTCACCGGAGGAGGCGAGGCGAAAGAGAGCAAGACACCGCAAGGTCAAGCTCCAATCAAGGTTCCTGACGTCCAAACAAGAGAGTAACAGAGAAATTAACTTGAGAAAAAGGTTTGTTATGGTGAGGTGAAACCCTAGATGGGTATTTATACATATATATATAGGATTGGGTGCTATGGCGTATGGAGTCGGAGCTCCGGAATAAACTTGGGAAAAAGATTAGTCATTTCACGAATACTTGATTAAAACATGAGATCTTGTGCTAGTTGGATGCAAAATTGAATTTTCAATCCAATACAACTTGTTTCGCGAAGTTTCATTGAGAAACGAGGGAGATATTGCTCAATAACCGAACCTTTTTTTGTCTACGTTTACTGTTCACGCGGGTGTCTCCTACTCAAGGTAGGAGACAACTCGGCAGCCGTCTGATGTGCATCGGAGGGTCGACGCCGATCTGCAAGTAAAGCATTTAATACAACCTTCCAACTTAGGTCTTTTGATGCATTAAATGTATAAATCTTTCTACAATTATTTGAGGGTACAAACAAAGTCTAAATAAATTCAAATTTGGTAGGTTAACTGATTTTGGGGTGATGAATCTGAATATAAAATTAGATTTGTCTTTTGATAAAGTTAGATTAGTTAATTAAGTCAATTACTATTTTATCTTTCCTCTCTCATTAGATACTATTAGATTCTCAAAAAATAATAAAACTTCACCCATAAATCATATTAAGTATGTTGAATACGAATTTATCATTATTTCCATTTTTTGGTGTTGTTTATTATTTTATTTAATGATTTTAATATTTTATACACTTTCTCTCTCCTAAATTCACCTTCTTATCAAATATTTTCCAAATTGAGTCAAAATTCATCCAAAGATATATTTTAACATGTAAAACACGAATTTGATATTATTTTATTTTTTTGAAGACTTTTATAATTTTATTTAATTGATTTATATTTTACCACTTATTTATCCTTTTAATTTATTAAAGGCATCTAGAAACTTTCTAAAAATGTAAAACGTGTCCTATAAGCAATAGTAAACGTTCAAAACATGATTTTCGCATTAATTAATTTTTTCCACATATGTTTAATATTTTTGGTCTTTAAGGTATTTTCTCTCTCCTGAATAAAATAAAATATTTAACATTAACGAAATTAAATAAAAATTCATACATAGACTCATTTTGATATGTATATTACGAATTTGGAGTTAGTTTTCAAAATTGAGGGTGTTAGATATTTTATTTCACATTATTGGCTTATCTCCTATTTTCTTTTAATAAAGACTTTAGTATATGTATTTATCTTCCAAATTAGATGATACTTGGTCCTTAAGTTTCTTTTGGCTCAAGGTAACACATTTTGTTATCAAATTATCTCGTGGCTTCCTATTTATGATTTTTGAAACAACATATTCCTCATTATCTCCTTTTATCCAAAATATCCCATATTATCCCCAATTATTGCATTTATCATCTCCTTTATGTATGTTTTGGGATTTCTTTTATTTTTCATACTCTAAAAGATACTAGAAAGTTCTAGTACAAATTTCTTTATTATTTTTGCCACTTAAGTGGACATTTTATATATTAGACTCATTACTTCGCTTCCACTGAGGTATTTGTGCATAAAACCCAAATATTAAGAGAAAAGGTGAACAAATGCTCATTAGGTCATTATATTCTTCACAAATTAAACATAAAGGCCAAAGAAGATATAAATAAAAGGAAAGATGGAAAAAAGGACCAAAAGGCAAAATGCCTAGAATTCAGTATGTTACAGGCGTGCCTTATCCTGAGGCTTGCTCGACGACGTTACCTCGCGGCTTGCGTGGTCTTCACCTTCGGTCTTGGACGATGTCTGTGCAGCTCCTGGTCTCACCGAGACTGTCGAGATTGACAACTGTCCTCCGAGCGACAGAAGTCTCGTGTCTCTGAAGTAGTCCACACGGACCACCTAGAACTCCGATCTCCTTGTCCCACAAGGAATCATAAAGAGTCGCACCCTCCTGTCGGCGTACTAGTAACTGACACAACTCTCCCGCCACCAGTCGCTTTTCTGCAGTTGTCTTTCCCTTGTTGTGCCTCCCTTATCGGGTATCACTTGCTCGAGCTCTCTCGATTACTAAAACCAGAGAGAATGACAACTTTGCAGAGCGCTACTGGTGTTCTGAGTTGTACTTTGAGAAGCCCCCCAATACTCCTATATATAGGAGGGTCATGTGATAGGGTTCTCTACCCCGGGAAATGCAGGATTAAAGCAGGAGTAGAAGGGTTTGAGATTTTCCACAAAACAACTAACCGCGTCAGCTGAACCAATCATTTCAACCCTGAAACAGTCGGTTGGTGACCTCAGCCGATCGGTTCACACCTAAACTGATCATTTGGGGCATCTGAGCCGATCGGTTCATGCTTGAGCCGGTCGGTTTATGCTCCATTCTCTAACTTGAATTGACTTTCCATGTTTGTTTCTGACTAATCAAATGTTAGTCCTTGTTCAAATCAAATTTGTACAAGTGAAACAAATATGTTTTTGCAAAATAGTCTTCTGACTTTCCAAACGATCTCGGTTGGTCACATGAATCGACCAGTTCAACAATTGAGCCGATCGTCTCATTGATACATGAGCCGATCATCTCACCAGTTGAGTCGATCGGTTCATCAACGTGAGCCGATCGGTTCATCTCATGAACCGATCGATTGGAAGTGCAGACTGTGCAAAATCAGTCAATTGTAGTTTCAATCAATCTGATACTCTAATCAATTGGTCCAACACCTTTAACACTATGATTTTGAGCTATCAATCAACTGAGTGTTTTATTGAACTACTAAACTCCTTTAGCAATCAATCTAAACATCATTTGTGGATAAACTCCTCTTCCAGGTTAAATCCTATGTGTGTGACCCTACAGGTCCATTTCACGTTGGCAGTGAAATTCCATAACACTTATGACTTCACAAGCAAAGAGTGGTGCCTAGTCCAACATCAGTGCTAGCCAAGTGAAATAGAAAGTCAGAGAACAACCTTCAATCCTACAATATGTGAATGGTGTTACAGTGAATGTATAATTCCTTTGTCACTAATGTCCTTAATGAACTCAAGGCATGGTACAATTATCCTTTCAACGTTCATCCATTTCCTTGATCTCAGAGAAGATTGGGTGAGATGTGTGTGACATCAATATCACATATTGATTCACACATGCATGCGCATGCCTTTCTCAATCCTACTCATCAAGTGGCCATGGACATCAAACTCCCTTAGGAGGGACAAATCCCATATCTATCACTCACCCCTCAAAAGCCCCATGTGTCAAAGTCACCCAATCATCACCTTTATAACAACCCATGTTTCAGGACTGCGTTTGATGATGTCAAAGTGTACCCAACGACATGTGTTGAGTGTAGTAATTTTAGGTTGAAGAATCACATTCACCACCATCACTGTGAGAGCTGACTGTGACTACCAAATCATGGTTCCATGTGTCACTCTCACAGTGGGTATGTCCGGTACACTTGTTCTCTAACAAGTACCTATGTGCTTGGTTTGATATCACTATATCATCTACTGAGAAAGAGCCTTAGTCAGTGGATCAACTATGTTGTCTTCAGTTGGTACTTTGCAAATCTTCACATCTCCTCACTGTACGATCTCTCCTATGAGATGGAAGCGCCGTAGTATGTGCTTGGACCGCTGATGTGATCTGGGTTCCTTAGCTTGAGAAATAACTCCATTATTGTCACAATAAAGCTCAATTTCATCACAACTACTGGGAACTACACAAAGTTCAATGATGAACTTCCTGATCCACACATCCTCCTTTGTTGCATGTGAAGTAGCGATATACTCGACCTCTGTAGTAGAATCAACAACTATTTCTTGCTTGGAACTCTTCCAGCTCACAACTCCATTGTTTAGGCAAAATACAAATCCTGACTGTGATCTATAATCATCTTTGTCGGTTTGGAAGCTTGCATCGGTGTAACCTCTTACAACCAGTTCTTCCTCACCGCTGTATACAAGGAACTGATCCTTAGTCCTTCACAAGTACTTGAGGATGTTCTTTACAGCTGTCCAGTGAGCATCCCGGGGATCTGACTGGTACCTGCTCATCATGCTAAGGGCATACGAGACATCTGGGCATGTATACAACATAGCGTACATGATGGATCCGATGGCTGATGCATATGGGATCCCATTCATACACTCCCTCTCTTCACAAGATTGGGGACATTGAGCTCTAGAGATGGTGACTCCATGTAGCATGGGGATGTTGCCTCTCTTTGAGTTCTCCATGCTGAATCGCTTCAGTACTTTGTCAATGTACGTGCTTTGACTTAGTCCGAGAAGCCTTTTAGATCTATCTCTATAGATCTAATTCCTAGAATGTAGGATGCTTCTCTTAAGTCCTTCATTGAGAAAGTATTCCCAAGCTAAGTCTTTACCTTCTCTAAGGCTGTGACATCATTCCCCATCAATAGTATGTCATCCACATACAATATGAGGAATGTGGTCGTGCTCCCACTAACCTTCTTATACACACAAGGTTCATCTTCATTTTGAATAAAGCCAAATACTTTGACTTCCTCATCAAATCAAAGATTCCAACTCTGAGATGCTTGCTTCAATCCATAGATTAACCTTTGTAGCTTACAAACTTTATTGGCATTCTTTGGATATATAAAACCTTCAGGTTGTGTCATGTACACATCCTCATTTATATTCCCATTAAGGAATGCAGTTTTAACATCCATTTTCCAAATCTCATAGTCATAGTAAGCCACAATAGCAAGCATAATCCTGATGGACTTAATCACGGCAACTAGAGAAAAAGTTTCGTCATAGTCAACACCTTGAACTTGTCGGAAACCCTTTGCGACCAATCTACCTTTATAAGTTTGCACATTGCCATCCATGTCGGTCTTCTTCTTGAAGACCCACTTGCACCCTGTGGGTTTTACCCCTTAAGGTGGTTCCACCAAAGTCCGTACTTTGTTGGAGTACATGGATTCCATCTCAGATTTCATGGCCTTAAGTCATTTCTTAGAATCTAGTCCCTCCATAGCCTCTAGATAGGTAGTTGGATCATCATCTATGATCAACTCACCACCTACCTGAGTCACAAGGTATCCAAACCTCTCAGGTTCAAGGTGTTTCCTACTAGATCTATGAGGTCCTTGTGTTACTTGAGGAGACTGAGATTCCACAACACCTTGTGAATCTCTATCTTCCTCTTGTACATCTACCTGTTCAATGTCTTCTTGTTGGGCTTGAACCTCTTCAAGATCTATTTTCCTCCCACTGTTTCCTCTGGAAATAAATTCCTTTTCTAGGAACACAACTGTCCTAGCAACAAACACTTTGTTGTCAGTAGGGTGGTATAAATAGTATCCCCTCGTTTCCGTGGGGTATCCAACAAAATAACATTTATCGGACTTGGGTCCAAGCTTATCAGGAAACATTTTCCTGATGTAAGCCTCACAACCCCAAATCTTAATAAAAGACAAATTGGGATGCTTCCCGTACCATATCTCATATGGTGTCTTTTGAACTGATTTAGATGGTACTCAGTTAAGTGTAAACATGGCGATTTCAAGAGCATGATCCCATAAGGAAATTGGAAGATCAACAAAACTAATCATTGATTGAACCATATCCAGTAAAGTGTGATTCCTTCTTTCAGACACACCGTTATGTTGTGTTGTTCCAGGCGGAGTCCATTGTGATACAATACCACAGGCTCACAGAAGGTCCTCAAACTCCTGGCTTAAGTATTCTCCACCTCGATCGGATTGAAGTGCTTTAATACTTTTACCAAGTTGGTTCTGTACTTCATTCATGAAATCCTTGAACCTTTCAAGGGTTTCTAACTTATCTTTCATCAGGTACACATAGCCATACCTACTGAAGTCATCAGTGAAGGTAATGAAGTACTGATACCCATTTCTGGCATTAGTTCTAAAAGGCCCACATACATCAGTATGTATATGTCCTAATAGATCACTAGCTCTCTCACCTTTACCTGAAAAGGGAGTCTTGGTCATCTTTCCCAACAAACAAGATTCACATGTCTCTATTGATTCATAATCAAAAGAGTCTAGATAACCATCTTTATGGAGTCTAGAAATGTGTTTCTCATTTATGTGCCCTAGACGACAATGCCAAAGATACATTTTGTTTGAGTTGTTGAGTTTTTGCCTTTTGGTGTTTACGTTGTATACACTTGTTTCTAAATCTATCAAGTATAGACCATAAGACATTGGGGCACTGCCATAAAAGATCCCATCTTTTGAAATGGAACACTTTCCATTCTTAATAAGAAATTCAAAACCATCCTTGTCCAAGCAAGAAATGGAAATGATATTCCTATTTATGGCAGATACATAATAGCAGTTCTTCAACTCTATTATTAGCCCACTAGGTAGAGTTAACTCATAGGTTCCTACAACACTGGCGACAACTCTAGCCCCATTGGCAACACATAGTTCAACCTCGCCTTTCCCCAAAGGCCTACTTATTTTAAGATCGTTCACATTTGAACAAATGTGAGATCCACATCCGGTATCAAGTACCCATGACAAAGAAGTAGTAAAGTTAATCTCTGTAACGTATACACCAGAAGTAGAGATCTCTATCTCTCGCTTCTTCTTCCATCGTTCCTTCCATCCTCTCCATGTTTTGAGCACAGAAGATTCTGACATTGGTTTGGCGAGAGAACCCTTCTCTCCCTCACCTTTGTCCTTAGACTTTGTTCCATTGATCCCCATCAATGAACTATCCTTATTCTTAAGAACATATAGAGTGGATTCAAAAGCTATCAGTATTTCTAGATTGTGCAGAACACTTCTCACAATCCCCAACCAGTTATGGAATTTATTCTCAATTAATTTTCCCATTTTAAAAGATGATTCTTTTGCCATTCTACAAGAGAAAATTGCATTTGTCAAAACTCCTTTTGATTTGATTTGATTTGAATAAAATTTGACAGTAGTTAATTAGGCCTTTAATTAATTACCGCTCCCACTTTTTTGATTCAAATTGACAGCCCTCACCATCAATTCGGAAGATTGCAGCGTACAATCTTCTAGTGGGTCAAGATCCTAAAATCCTCTGAGTCCTGGACCAGCTAGGGTTGTCACCCACAACTCAGATCTTCCAGGTAGGCAACATTTTCCAATTGCATCATATGTAACTCTTGAAAGATGTCATGTACAACTCCTTGCCATGATCACCTCCATGCCTCAAGGTGCTAGATCCTATCTAGGTCACCTTCTTAAGTCTGACCCAAAGACAATATGATGAATATTCACCCTTCTAGGGCAAAACCACATATCCATCCTTCATGCTTCCATGAGATAGATGGTGTACCATGCTAGGGCGTGCCCACACTTGGCCGATCAAGATTTTCACGTGTGTCACATTTGGAAGGCATCTAAAACTTTAATATTTAAGGAGGGATTTGGTTTTTATAGGTACATATACATATCCAATCACCACAATATAGTAAGTATCATATACATGCTATATCCCACAGAAAACATGCAAAATGATAAAAGTGATGATCATGGCCATCCTAATGTGATTCCTCGAGCCAAGAGGAATCACGGTCATCTAGGTCCACATCACATGTAAACTGTACAAGATGAACTTTGTGCTTTGCCTTTCTAGGTTTGATCAACTCATGTCCATGATTGATCTACTCGCTATCAGGTCGGTCGGTTGGTGCCACCAGCCAATCGACTGGCGCCTCCAGCCGATCAGTTCACTAGTCATCATGCATCTCCTCAGGCCGCCACCCGCTCGTCTCACTCCTCAAATCGGTCGTCAAAACGTCCGCCGTTCTTTGACATAATAGGAAATAAAAATCTATCCTATTTTACATTTGAAAAAGGAAACCTCGAGTTACATTCGGGGGAAGCAAAGGTAGGAAAGAAATCTCGAGTTATCTCGAGTTACATCAGGAATAGGAGATAGGGAATTGGTGCGCAGACTGAGATGCAGGCAACCACATTCAACCAAGCACACATACATAGGGTTTATTGGCCATAACCATGTTGTACATCCACCACAAAACTTGTTTAAGGGCGACACATATCAAGTGCATTCATATTACATATCAAATATGTATATAGGGATTTGTGGATTTAGGATTGGACATGCATAAAGCCAATTTTATTCGCATCGTATGCAATAAATAAAGGAGACAAACCAAAATCGATCACATCGATAATCCTAAAGTATAAAAAAATTGACATGGCTCTGATACCACTGTTGGGTTTTAGGGGAGACAGAGAAGGCAGCGGAAACAAAAAAATTTCTTCTCCCAAACCCAGAATAAAGGAATTGCGTCATCGTCTATACAATAGGAAGGATGGTTTGTAGAGGCGTATCTTGTCCTGAGGCTTGCTCGGCGATGTTACCTCACAGCTTGCGCGGTCTTTACCTCCAGTCTTGGACGGTGTCTGTGCAGCTCCTGGTCTCACCAGGACTGTCGGGATTGATAGCTGTCCTTCGAGCGGTAGAAGTCTCCCACCTCTGAAGTAGTCCACACGGACCACCTGGAACTCTGATCTCCTTGTCCCACATGGAATCGGAAAGAGTCGCACCCTCCTATCGACGTACTAGTCACCGACACACTCTCCTGCCACCAGTTGCTTTTCTGCAGTTGTCTTTCCCTTATTGTGCCTCCCTTATCAGGTAGCACTTGCTTGGGCTCTCTCGGTTACCAAAAATAGAGAGAACGACAACTTTGTAGAGTAACTAGTATTCTGAGTTGTACTTTGAGAAGCCCCCAATACCCCTCTATATATAGGAGGGTCATGGGACAGGGTTCTCTGCCCTAGGCAATGTGGGATTAAAGTAGGAGTAGAAGGGTTCAAGATTTTCCACAAAACAACTAATTGCGTCAGCTAAACCGATCGTTCTAACCCTGAAACGGTCGGTTGGTGACCTCAGCCGATCGGTTCACACCTGAACTGATCATTTGGGGCATCTGAGCCGATCGGTTCATGCTCCTAGTCCAACTCGAATTGACTTTCCATGTTTGTTTTCGACTAATCAAATATTAGTCCTTGTTCAAATCAAATTTGTACAAGTGAAACAAATATGTTTTTGCAAAATAGTCTTCTGACTTTCCAAACGATCTTGGTTGGTCACATGAATCGACCAGTTCAATAATGGAGCCGATCGTCTCATTGATACATGAGCCGATCATCTCACCAGTTGAGTCGATCAGTTCATCTCATGAACCGATCGGTTGGAAGTGCAGACTGTGCAAAATCAGTCAATTGTAGTTTCAATCAATCTGATTGTGACGATAGTCACCAAACCGACAAACAAATTGTCATTAATTAAGCGGAATTAAACATAAACAACAGATTAACAAAAATCACTAAAAATTAAAACCAATTTTCAAAGAGATCCTGTTACACCCCGATCTCACAATTTCCTCAAATCATGAGATTAGGGCATAAGATAGGACTTATATGTAACACAAAGAACACCCTTGACTTTTTCTTTTCTTTAAAACTCTTGTTTTCCCGCATTGAACCACATATCATCTTAACAAAGGAATCTGAACATTTCTTTTACTAATCAGACTTCAATAGTAAAGATACATGTATAAGCATTCACGATGTCTTTCACACATTATGCACATGAAACTTGCTAATTAGCATACATATCAAAGAGGAACAATATTACACATTGTAATTACAACTCTCTCTCTAAACTCTTACTGAGGACCTAGAGTGACAAGGACCGACTGACTCAACTAATCTCATACTTGACTCTTGTGGCAGATCTACACTGAAGCTCTGACCATCTTCAAGTCCACGCGGTTAACCCTAAAAATGTTTGAGTAGAGGGGTGAGCCTACTCGCTCAGTGAATGAGTACTTCATGGAAACAGACTAATGCACTAATGTGATTACAGATATAATTTGAATAAACGATATGAAATTTAACAACAATAAATACTACACTGAGCAGTTCTAAAACAATATAATTGAAATAACAAAGAATGTAAATATTGCATCCAAAGAATAACTACTAGAAGACTATGCTTCTAGTCTTTCTTAACTCTTTCATTTATAAAGAACTCTGTGAACCTATATGATCATATTTTAACTTATGCCCTAATCATATGCAGTGTACTCTGCATATAAAGATCCGTAACAAGTTCATGCTACGACCCCACCGTACAAGACTTAGCGACACACCCGGGAAATGCTAAGTCTGACGCCAGCCCTGCTCTGCTACAGGACCCCTGGCTCTCCGGCCAGAAACATAGGCTCTACGGCCTCAAGGCACTACTCTGAGTGCTCCAGACTCCTCCTTTAACCTGAGTACACCGGCGGAGAGTCTCACAGGGTTACCTTCGTGACACAAGCACGAATGGTGTTAGATAACCAAGTTTTTTTTCCCCAGTGCCATCGTGACACACGCACGATTGTTGTTAGACACTGCCTCTCTTTCCTCGTTTGTCCGTGACACAAGCACGGATGATGTTGCAACATGAGTTTCACCCCTAAGTAACAGACCTTCCTTTAGGGGTTCTACGGTGTTAGGGCACTTAGGTCTATTAATTAATTAACAGATAAATATCATAGCTCATGTATTCAACATATACCATGTCTCAGTAACATCCCTTTCTAGGGCATGTCATATCTCATTACCTGCAATTTACGAGACATGTATTGAAAATAAGAAGCCCTGCAGTATGTAGATATCAACTCAGAGAGAACAAGCATATAAAGTTAAATGCACTGGAAACATACAATTCAACAGTTAAGTATCACCACATCTCATATCGAGACCTTTCATGTCACCATAACATGATTCATTGAACACCCTATCCTTAGGGTTTCATTCGCCTTATTCATTCATCACATGCCAACACCCTACTCTTAGGGTTTCATTTGCCTCATTCACTTGTCACATGGCTCTTATCATGATCTCATAAGATATAAGCATTCACTAAATAAAGACTGTTTCCAACAAATCATATATAATCAATATAGATATGAAATCATGGAAACTTAACTAAATTTATATTTTCCATATCATTTACTGAGATATCATGTATCAAGAATAAGATTCAATTAAGATAACCCATGAGATACATCCTAACCACTTATAGGATTACTAGTCCTTTTCAATAAGGTTGAAACACTAGTGATGTCTCAATTAGGTTAAACCCTAATTACATCATTTGATATAAATCTGAAAAGCATTCTCACTAAGAAGTGTTGTATACGTATCTGATATGAATCTACCATCAAAAAGTCATTCAAACAGAGAAGGAATCCGTATCATATCAATTTACAATAACTTAAATCAAACGGACATTTCAGGATTTAGAATTCACATGCTAAGCATTTAGGGATTTGGATGTTATAATCAAATTCGTGCATTAGAATGTTTGAAGGAAGAACCCACTCACCCTAAGGTGTGAAAACACCTCACAACTGCAGCTCAACTCAGGAAATCTCGAATTCCTATCAAATCCCTAGCAAATCTCCCAATTCTTCTTCCATTCAACTCGGGAACCTTGGAAATGAGGGATTATGAAGAAAGGGTGAGAAAAGAGGGAATTTCGACATCATCTTGGATCAAATCAGAGAAAGAACGGAAATCTTGACATGAGATAGAAGATTCACCATAAAAGTCTATGCAAAGGATCCAAACTTACTTGATTTCACCACTCTTGGGACCGCAAAACCCTAATTCAGCAATTCCTCCTCTTTCTCCACTCAAGCCCTAACTCTCCCTCTCTCTCTAGATTTTCGTTTCTCTGGAGTGAATGACGAAGAATGAGAGCTGTGTATGTGTGTGGTTGCTCATATAAGTCAATTGAGCTGCTTGGGTCAATTGCATATTGACCCAACACTTAACTTTAATTATATTGGCTGAATATTCAGTTATACAAAAGTTACTGTAATTCGTTTATTTCAGAGATCAAACATTCTCCAACAATTATGGTAATTTAGAACGTTGTTAGTAATTGATCTATAAAGCTTCAGTTAAAATTTGAGATCATTTGGAGTTACCAATAAATAACTAAAAATAGAACAGTGCACTGCTATATTGCAGTCTGCAATATATTCGGCCGAGTTTGTCCTGCACAAAACTCGACCGACACCCTTACTGTAGAGATCAAAACGTCATCCAAAAATTATGCCAATTTAACAGAGTGTCTAAAACTGTGTTTTTCAAGCACAGTTAAAATTTGAGATCAATTGGATATACCAATAAAAAGATAAAATTCAATTACCATACTGCTGTATAATTCTGGAAATGTGATCGGTCGAGTTTGAAACTCGGCCAATAAACAGGTCAGAGCATTCTTCAAAAATTCTGATATTTTCCAATATTGTTCAAATTTTATATATCCAAATCATATCCAAATTTGAAGTAAATCATAGTTACCCATAAAATACTAAAAATCATTTAGTGAGACATTCTACTTATCAAATTCTGTATTCATGCATCATTAAAACCCTATTTTGGGCCGATTAGGGTTTATGTTTCTCAAACCCTAATTCACAAGACAAAAGAACATTTACACTTATTATCATAATTAAAACATCCTAATTGTGTTATCTTCATTAATTAGATTTCAAGAATGATTATTCCAATTAATCTTTGCAATTGTCTAGGTAAACCCTAGTTTACCAGTTAAGCTCAGATGGGGTCGTAACAGATCCATTCCAAAGAAAACTCTTACTGAAAGGTCCAAAACCTTATATACATCATTATTCACATTGTACATATCCAGTACATCTCATCTCGATAATAACATATAATAGTTTCTTTACCAAACTATACATGAGAAACATAAAACCTCGAGGCATGTAAGACAAAATCTCTTATTGATCATAAAACCAGTACGAATCAACTCCAAGGACCTGAGAGTATAGAGATGACACATAGGACTCATATCTACAAGACATGACAGACAGTACACTCAACCTGAGCTGTCACTGCTGCCTCAGCTATTGTTCTTCCTCTGCAGAAAGGTCTTCACCTCCTCGTGTACGTCCACCTAAAATTTTGGGTCCCACGGGGGTGAGAGAATTGTAATTGTCCCAACGAGAAATATAACTCTCCGCCGACCATATTATTATCACAGATTAAACATTTATAAACTGAGCAAATGTTCTTTTTATATTAATAAGCAGGATAATTCATTATATGAACAAAATGTACTAATCTCCTTTCTCAAGGAGAACATTGCATCTACCCATGGTAGAGTTATCAATCATCTATCTGCCTTGCAGGGAATGTAAAGAAACATAAATAACATCTATCCACTAAGGATGCATAAAAGAGATGTAACATCAGCCAATGATTTTCATATTCAATCCTTAAGCAAATATGCTATACGACTGATTACATTTTACAATCACACTTATGCCCTGAGGAAGTGAGCCGTACTGCTAAAATCCGACCGACCATTGCGAAGTCAAAATCGGTACCAGACAAGGTTCATGGAAGAGCCGGACTCCATGACCTCCCATGTCTCGGTCAGTGCGAGACCACAAGCAGGACCGCAGTCTCTTGCTTAAGTGACCTTAGTCACACAGGGTCAGGCTACCCTCTGCCTAGCCCACCTTGGTATAGGTGTCGGCGCTAGTGAATCAAGCCACGAGCCAGTTCACCATGCTCCCTGAGCCATGAACGCATTCATTCTCTATCACACTGAGCCATGAGCCTATTCACCATGCTCTTATCACACTGAGCCACGTGCCTGAAACCATGCTCTGCAGTCTACAACCGAAGTTGTACTCTAACCTTCCTATTTGTGGCTAGGAGCAACCCCGCATATTCAACAATATGCGCTCCGGATTAACACGTAGGAGAACCCGTTTCACCATCACCAGCTGTTGATGATGATGGATCTATGGCCAGGGCACTACATGATAAAATTCCACTTGATTAATTAAGTGCATTACCATATTCTTTTAGCATTAGTCAAGGTTTCACACATGAATTATTATGACAAATGCTACAAAGAAAGGTATAATACATCTATCACCTACTTTTCAAATCTTTAAAACACATGATACTTGGGATCTCAGTCCCTTATCACATTACTGGGAATTCTCATCCCTTCACATAATCATTATCATGATTGCTGGATATGGGTATTCAAACCCTTAGATCATCACATAACATTGTTACTTCTATAACATGTAACCAATACCTCTAGGTCCTCAGACCAAGGTATTCATTTCACTTGTTGTGCAAGTATTCACATGGCTCACAAGACCATCACACATCTTGTCACCTCTCACTAGGCAACAACTTATTCACATGGCTCACAAGGCCATTGCACATCTTGTCACCTCTCACTAGGCAACAACTTATTAACATGGCTCACAAGGCCATTGCACATCTTTTCAACTCTCACTAGGAAACAACTTATTCACATGACTCACAAGACCATTAAACATCTTGTCACCTTTCACTAGGCAACAACTATTAGGGTTAGGGTTTCCCTTTATTGCCAAATAGGCTTTCAAGTTCATATTATTAATTCAAACCCTAATTCATTGCTCCACACATCTAGGAGCAAACATTGATATCATAAGTAGTCAATCATACTTATTTATTATCATCATTTATCATTAAATGATCATCAACACAAGGTATGAGATTCTCTCTCATCCTTACCAGAGAATGATTACATCATACTTTATTAACTAGGCTAAACCCTTTCTCAAGGTATGTTAGCCTACACTTATCAAACTGCATTAATCTCATTACATCTCAATGTAACAATTGACATGACACACTTCATGTGTTACTCATCCAAGTATATTGGATTTAAGGTGCATCAACCTTGAAGTGCTGGATGTGATATCTATCATGTCTTGATATATTACTTCCCTCATCACTTTTAACATACTTAATTTCATCAACTTATCTTGTACTAGGGTATGTCCCATCCTAATACTTTATGCACAGGCTCATCACATTTATCATGTGATGTATTGGTCATAAGTTACACAATTGAATTATTCAACCATCATTAATGATATGGACTCATCTCGAGTTAAGGCATTATTGGTATAAGGTTGTCCATTAACAACCACTCTAGGTGCTTCACCTATCAAGGTATTAGCCACACCATTACTTGGTGCTACACAAATCACTCCTAAGAGTGTCTTCCTCTCACCTTTACAAGGTATATAGGGTTAAATCATATGCATGTGTTCACCATATCAGGTTGTAGGTGTCTAGATACCACTATATCGGGTTGGAGGTGTATGAACACTCACCATATCGGGTTAGGATTTGCACTTGTCTCCATATCGGGCATGAGGTACCTTCTTGACCTCATATCGGACACAAGGTATATTTATGTGTCTCCCATGATACTTGTGAGGTATGAACCCATCACAATGTCGGGCTAGAAGTACATTTAATCACCCTATCGGGCGAGTCACCATCTAGGGTTATCTATGACGGGTTAGGGTTACCATATCATCTAGGGTTGTGTATCGTGCAACCATATCATGCAACCATGTCATGAAACCATGTCAAGCAACCATGTATATCATGCAACCATGTGTGTCGTGCAATAACACTTGTTACTCTTCACTTATATCGGGTTACCCAAATTAGGGTTTCTTATCATCTTACAAGTATACAATTAACCTTGTATCGTGCATGGAGTCTATTCTAGACTCCCTATCATTCAAGCATCTTATGCAAGCATCTCATGCAACATCTTGTGCAAGACATATCGGGCAAGTCATACCCATATTGGGTTATAACTACTTGTATTTATACTTGAATACGATATCACTTTTTCAAAGTGAAACCATCTTATTGAATCTCTAGACCTTTGTTATAACTGATATAATTCATGGTAACAGGTCTAAGCAACTACTAGAACTCGTAATTTCAGCAACTATTTTAGGAAATTTCAGTATTAAAAGTATTTCACTAATTATAACAATTTAGGTGAAGAATAATAACATGGTTGAGTTCAAGTTATATAACCCGCCTTAAGAACCACTTCAAAGCTTCAAGCTCCAAAGATCCATGTTCCTAAGGTTGAATATGACTTTATCAAAGGTCCAAGGCTCGTTCACAACTCCTTCATGTACAAGGAATCACCATGGATAGGCAATTGGTGAAGAAGAAAAGCAAGTAAGATCATAACCCTAATTCGATGCTTCAATTCAAGCTTGAAGACAACTATATCTTACCTTAGGGTTACGTTTTGAGTTCCTTAGCTCCTTGGCTGACACCCTACCACTCATGGGCGATATGGACTTCCTCTTGGCCGACATAACTTTTCTTGTGGCCGATACCCCCTCACTTGTGGCCAAAATCACTTCAATTGGCCGATATCAACTTGCTATGGGCAATATCAACATGGTATGGCCGATATACTTGCTTTGGCCGATACACAAGGCCTATGCATGATACCCTTGTGCTCTTGCACTATATGCCACCCCTCTTGTACGATATTATACTCACTTGCATGATATGGCACTCATTTGGAGTCAAAACACTTCACTCTATGCCCGATATCACCCTATATGGCCGATATCACCTACTTGAGCGATATGGTCTTGCCATGGGCGATACCCCAAGGCCCAGGCACGATACCACACCATACCTTCACGATATGGGAGCTATATGCATGATACCTTAGGGTAGGAGGGTGGTAAGGGTCGCAAAATTGCACCAAGGGGAGAAACTAGGGGTATATATACTTGTTATTCATGAAAGAAGACAAAAATGAGGTGTCAACATTTTGAGCTAGTAGGTGCCACGTGTCATGCATGGGTGACACGAGTCTAAGCATGCATAAAAATTTATCTTGTCTTGAAAAATGGTTGAGGATCATCTTGAGATGCAAATTCGTCCATTACTTATCCATTTGGATAAGTCGTCTAGGTTTAATCACTATTTTAAGTCAAGCCGATACACTTTTTCTAAGGAAACTTATTGGTCGTCACACCTCACCTCCTTGAGGTTCTTTGCACGATATGGACTTTGCCAAGAGTTCACAAAACTATATGGGACACCTCCTTGGGCTCCATGGCCGATATGCACTCATATATAAGCTTTTCAACTTGATACAACTCAAGTTAAGCTTCCAAATTCAACCCTTTTTCTTGGTCATTTCATCACCAAGATTACCATCATTCATAATGGAATCAAACATGGTATATAATTCATTATATCTCCTCTAAATGATACATAGAGGAAGTAGGAACACTCTAGAGGTGGTAATTTTCATATCAACCCCACATTTTAGATAAATTACAATTTGTACCAAAATTGGTGCACAAGGTACCAACATTGTTCAAACAAGTTCAAACTTGGAATTTAGGCTTTCCACAAGCCACCACCTTGCATAATTCTCTCAATAATGATGCTAAAACACATGAGGCATGTTCAATATGTAACATTTTTCATTATAGCCCCTCAATTTGGGTAAATTGCACTTTGGTCCAAAACAACGGAAAATTGCTCAAACAACATTCAATTGGGACAAAACTTGAAACATGAGTGTGTCACATGATAACAAAGCACATTATAGGATTATATTAAAGTTCTAATCAACTTAATTAAACAAAAAAATAGGGTTGCTTCATAACCTAGGTGAGGGTCGTTACAAGTTATAAACTCCTAACGAGGATTTCGTCCCCGAAATCCCAGGTAAAGGAAGACAGATATTATTCATTCATGATACCATCAAGTCTCCACATAACATCTTAATGTCATGGAGATGATATAGAACTTTGATCAACACAAAGTTCTTCCACACATGGTTATCATTGAATCTGTCACACAGGGCACATATTCCACTGTCTTTTTCTTTATTGACTGTAGAGTCAACTCTATGTCAGGTAATACTTTTCTTAGTCAGGGAAACATAATTCATACCTTATTTAACTCAGGTGTCATACCTTACTGATTTGTCACCTTTCTCAACTTACAACTTTATGTGACAAGATTCTAGGGAGTCTCCCATACTCCTCATTTAGCATTTTACTTTTAAAGGAAAGACCATAGTCATGTTCTGTCACCCACTTGTGACTACAAGTCTTATCATATATCTGTTGTGTCATCTAACATACTGACACAACATTAAACTTTCTTACTACTTGTACCAACTATCTCATTAGTTGTACATTCTCTTATAATAAAGGGAGGTTACTTATTAATTAAGAACTTATCTTAGAGGTATCTTTAGATGTTATGTATAAGTTGCCTTAACAGATCTAGATAGGGGTATTCTAAGGAATTATTTTTAGCTTGATAAGCATTTCCCACAATGATTTTAAAATTGTTCCTTTAATAATACATCCCTATTTCTGTTATGTTTATGCAAAGCATGAACCCCTAACATATGATGTCCATGCTATTTTATATAACTAGACTGATTTCACAGTTGTCCATTCCAGGTAACCAACATAAATCATCTAATTAGGAGTTATGTTTTTACTTTGCCATATCACCTGATACTTCTCAGATACCATAATTTCTTACCTAGGTATCCATCACATGTGTCGAAAACACATCACATCCTCATCTTTCTTTCATTTTGGGACATTACTTGTTACATATATCTTTATCTTAGAACCAAAGTCCAAGACAAACTGATACTTTTCTAAGCATCCATCAATTGAACATTTTTAACTTATGCACATCAAGTGTCATAAGACCTACTTGATTTCCATGTCCCTGAAGAAAAAGAACACAAAGGAACATATTCCTTTTTATCACCCCATCATCATCCATGGTTGTTTATCAAAGAGGAGACATCATTATCTCGTAAGATTTATTATATCAACTTTCACTATTCATGAGTCATTTACACTCATTTCATCTTAGATTCCTTGCCATTAGCATAGGAATTATAAGGGTGATTACATGTCATCACTCCTTGCTCTATTATTGTCTAACATGTTTATGAACATTTTGTGATTTCATCACATTTCCCATTTCCACATTATGGTAAAAGATATTTACTATTCACACAAGCTTTATCTGACAGGGATCATCTCCCTTGTTGTCATTCTTATCATGAGGATTATAATTTTTACTTCCTCATACTCACAAACTGATCTGAGATCATCTCAGATTCTACTTTATTGCACTTTGTATGTGATGCAAATGTCCATACCATATTTCCAATTTAGTTATACTCACTAGATTGTCTCAGAATGACTACTTGATCAGAGTAATCAAAAAGATAACAATCTAAGAGTTCCATACTTGCCCTTTCTCCAATAATTATATACCTGGCCAGGGTATACAAGTACTAAGATTAGGTAGTATGCACTTTGTTAACTATCATGTTCCTTATTTTTCATGTCTTTATAAATACATGATTTAACATTCCTAGATTTTCTCCAGGCACCACATATATACCTTGTCCTCTTTCACACAGATAAGAGCAATTATAAAGCATTTAAAAGAATACTGAATAGAATATAAATTCTAGTTCTCATCTTATCTTCCCTATGTCCCCACAGGACAATCAATAGGGAAATCCATAACAAAAATCCTTTTTAGGATTATCATATAGCATCAAGATAAGTCATATTGAAATGAAAAAGATCTATCTAATTGTTACCCCTCGCGGTCATCTACCGCTCCAGGTTGACTCAACACATAGAGTCTAGCTGTTTCATGTTGTTACTCTTGCCTTTTTACACTATTGGGATGTAACTTTTGTATGCCCTACCGAGCCTTCCTCGACTGCGGATTCATTTCCTCCCTTCTTTTCAAAGAAAAGAGTTTAGTATGCTCAACATGTCCATAACTATAGCATGTCTTGTCCTCGTACCATGGTCTTATCGGTCTTATTATCGATGTAGAGACAAAACCATGGGTTCTTATAGGTGGAAAGTTAGGACCCTTGCCTTAACTTAGTGGCTACTGCCCCGGTACACTAGGCATTTATTGCACTGGTGGCACCAAAAACTTTGTCTTTTTAGAACAACTAGGCACATGTCTCTAGAATTGTAGAGACCTTTCCTTATTCCTCAACTTATTTCCCCATTTTGGGCATTACCATCGCAAATATACTATCTATCTATACTTATGGCAGAGTCTATTTTCTTGCCATATGCTAATCCTTCCCACATTTTCCACTGTTCCAAAATGACTATGTCATTCAGGAACCTTTTCAAAGCCCAAAGTTTCTGTATTAAGGACTGGTAACCTAGGTTGTAATGCTAGTATCCAGTCTACTATATGTATCACTGTTGTCTTAATATGCCTATTCAGAGCATAAACATAGGATTATCTATCTTGATTAGGTCAAGATAGGAATTCTTAGGCACTCATTCTTCTCTTGCCTGATCCCTTACACCCTTTCCTGGTGCAACAACATTGCCCTCAACAATGTGATCCTCGTGTTCTCCAGTCATTTTTAAACTTCACCCTTTCTTCTGCATAAGCAGAAGTCACTATAGGGTATAGTGGAGGACACTAACACAGACTCAACACCTCAGTCCTATGTCTCTGTAGACTCAGCGAACCTTATGCTCTGATACCAAACTTTGTGACGACAGTCGCCAAACCGAAAAACAAATCGTCATTAATTAAGCGGAATTAAACATAAACAACAGATTAACAAAAATCACTAAAAATTAAAACCAATTTTCAAAGAGATCCATTCCAAACAAAACTCTTACTGAAAGGTCCAAAACCTTATATACATCATTATTCACATTGTACATATCCGGTACATCTCATCTCGAGAATAACATATAACAGTTGCTTTACCAAACTATACATGAGCAACATAAAACCTCGAGGCACGTAAGCCAAAATCTCTTATTGATCATAAAACCAGTACAAACCAACTCCAAGGACCTGAGAGTACAGAGACGACACATATGACTCATATCTACAAGACATGACAGACAATACACTCAACCTGAGTTGTCACTGCTGCCTCAACTGTTGTTCTTCCTCTGCAGAAAGGTCTTCACCTCCTCATGCACGTCCACCTAAAAATTTGGGTCCCATAGGGGTGAGACAATTGTAATTGTCCTAACGAGAGATATAACTCTCCACCGACCATATTATTATCACAGATTAAACATTTATAAACTGAGCAAAGGTTCTTTTTATATTAATAAGCAGGATAATTCATTATATGAACAAAATGTAGTAATCTCCTTTCTCAAGGAGAACATTGCATCTACCCATGGTAGAGTTATCAATCATCTATTTGCCTTGCAGGGAATGTAAACAAACATAAATAACATCTATCCACTAAGGATGCATAAAAGAGATGTAACATCAGCCAATGATTTTCATATTCAATCCTTAAGCAAACATGTTATACGGTTGATTACATTTTACAATCACACTTATGCCCTGAGGAAGTGATCCGTACCGCTCAAATCCAACCGACCATTGCGAATTTGAAATTGGTACCATACAAGGTCCATGGAAGAGCCGGACTCCATGACCTCCCACGTCTCGGTCAGTGCGAGACCACAAGCCAGACCGTAGTCTCTTGCTTAAGTGACCTTAGTCAATAGGGTCAGGCTACCCTCTGCCTAGCCCACCTTGGTACAGGTGTCGGCGCTAGTGAATCAAGCCACGGGCCAGTTCACCGTGCTCCCTGAGCCATGAACGCATTCATGCTCTATCACACTAAGCCATGGGCCTATTCACCATGCTCTTATTACACTGAGCCACGCGCCTGAAACTGTGCTATGGAGTCTACAACTGAAGTTGTACTCTAACCTTCCTATTTGTGGCTAGGAGAAACCCCATATATTCAACAATATGCACTCCAAATTAACCCGTAGGAGAACCTATTTCACCATCACCAGCTGCTGACAATGATGGATCTATGGCCAGGGCACTACATGATAAAATTCCACTTGATTAATTAAGTGCATTACCATATTCTCTTAGAATCAGTCAAGTTTTCACACATGAATTATTATGACAAATGCTACAAAGAAAGGTATAATACATCTATCACGTACTTTTCAAATCTTTAAAACACATGATACTTGGGATCTCAGTCCCTTATCTCATTACTGGGAATTCTCATTCCTTCACATAATCATTATCATGATTGCTAGATATGGGTATTCAAACCCTTAGATCATCACATAACATTGTTACTTCTATAACAGGTAATCATTACCTCTAGGTCCTCAAACCAAGGTATTCATTTCACTTGTTGTGCAAGTATTCACATGGCTCACAAGGCCATCACACATCTTGTCACCTCTCACTAGGCAACAACTTATTCACATGGCTCACAATGCCATTACAGATCTTGTCACCTCTCACTAGGCAACAACTTATTAACATGGCTCACAAGGCCATTGCACATCTTGTCACCTCTCACTAGGCAACAACTTATTCACATGACTCACAAGGCCATTAAACATCTTGTCACCTTTCACTAGGCAACAACTATTAGGGTTAGGGTTTCCCTTTATTGCCAAATAGGCTTTCAAGTTCATATTATTAATTCAAACCCTAATTCATTGCTCCACACATCTAGGAGCAAACATTGATATCATAAGTATTCAATCATACTTATTTATTCTCATCATTTATCATTAAATGATCATCAACACAAGGTATGAGTTTCTCTCTCATCCTCACCAGAGAATGATTACATCATACTTTATTAACTAGGCTAAACCCTTTCTCAAGGTATGTTAGCCTACACTTATCAAACTGCATTAATCTCATTACATCTCAATGTAACAATTGACATGACACACTTCATGTGTTACTCATCCAAGTATATTGGATTTAAGGTGCATCAACCTTGAAGTGTTGGATGTGATATATATCATGTCTTGATATATCACTTCCCTCATCACTTTTAACATACTTAATTTCATCAACTTATCTTGTATTAGGGTATGTCCCATCCTAATACTTTATGTACTAGCTCATCACATTTATCATGTGATGTATTGGTCATAAGTCACACAATTGAATTATTCAACCATCATTAATGATATGGACTCATCTCGGGTTAAGGCATTATTGGTATAAGGTTGTCCATTAACAACCACTCTAGGTGCTTCACCTATCAAGGTATTAGCCACACCATTACTTGGTGCTACACAAATCACTCCTAAGAGTGTCTTACTCTCACCTTTACAAGGTATATAGGGTTAAATCATATGCATGTGTTCACCATATCGGATTGTAGGTGTCTAGATACCACTGTATTGGGTTGGAGGTGTATGAACACTCACCATATCGGGTTAGGATTTGCACTTGTCTCCATATCGGGCATGAGGTACCTTCTTGACCTCATATCAGACACAAGGTATATGTATGTGTCTCCCATGATACTTGTGAGGTATCAACCCATCACCATGCCGGGCTAGAAGTACATTCAATCACCCTATCGGGCGAGTCACCATCTAGGGTTAGCCATGACGGGTTAGGGTTACCATATCATCTAGGGTTGTGTATCGTGCAACCCTATCGTGCAACCATGTAATGCAACCATGTCATGAAACCATGTCATATAATCATGTATATCATGCAACCATGTGTGTCGTGCAATAACACTTGTTACTCTTCACTTATATCGGGTTACCCAAATTAGGGTTTCTTATCATCTTACAAGTATACAATTAACATTGTATCGTGCATGGAGTCTATTCTAGACTCCCTATCATGCAAGCATCTTATGCAAGCATCTCATGCAACATCTTGTGCAAGACATATCGGGCAAGTCATACCCATATCGGGTTATAACTACTTGTATTTATACTTGAATCTGATATCACTTTTACAAAGTGAAACCATCTTCTTCAAGCTCTAGACCTTTGTTCTAACTGATATAATTCATGGTAATAGGTCTAAGCAACTACTAGAACTCATAATTTCATCAACTATTTCAGGAAATTTCAGTATTAAAAGTATTTCACTAATTATAACAATTTAGGTGAAGAATAATAACATGGTTGAGTGAAAGTTATGATAACTACTAGAAAGGGGGTGAATAGTGTTTTAAATAATTTTAAACAATTATTTAACTCAAACAACCAATCACAAAAATATTGGACAAGGGGACAAGGATTTAGAGTGGTTCCTACCTTAGCAAATACTAAGGCAGTCAGTCCACTACCCGGTTGCTTACCCAACCGGGATTTGAAAAGAAATTTATTTTATTACCTCGCAAGGACTTTACATAAAATACAATTTCTTTTCCCAAACCCTTCAAGCAGCCTTCACCTAGAAGTAATCGCCCAACCTTGAAGCAGCCTTCCCTTGAAGTAGGTGCACCAACTCCCGTTGCACCAGCCTTCTGAAGTAGCTTCCCGTGCGATAGCCTTCTTGAAGTAGCTTGAAGTCCCCTTCTCCACCTGAGAAGTCAACCCTCTCCGATCCGCAGCCTCCAACCCTAGGAGTAGCAAGGAGAGTACAAAAGATACAAAGGAACAAGAAAGAAAAAGGAAATTACAACTTATCCTTTAAGCCCAAGGCTTGATTTGCCTATATCAAGCGTGTAGATCTCCTAACCAATGTGTATGACAATGTGATTGTAGTGGATAGGAGATACTAGCCTATAGGACACGAATTGGGAGCAATGGGAATGAATAGCCAATGTAGGAATTGCTCTATTGCTCAAAAACAGATTGCCAATGCAAGTGTAAGCTCAAGTATAGCACAAGTGTAGCTTAGGTGTTTTTTGGTGTCCTAAGGCATGTCCTATTTATAGGAATGGCCTATGAATACTTAAGGACGTTCTAGACAACTTCTAGGAGCTTCTAAGTGCTTAACTAGCTGTTAGGTACAAGTTAGGCGCATTAGCAACGGCTAGTTAATTAATTCTGCAGTTGCTGTCAGAGTCCATCTCGGTCGAGGAATTGTCGACCGAGATGCCTAGTCGGTCGAGGATTTGTCGACCGACAGGCTCTCTGGATCAAGTGTTTGCAACGTTCACTGCTGTGTCTAACGGCTACTTTTGGTCAATCTCGGTCGAGAAGTTTGTCGACCGAGAGTGTCTCGGTCGAGGAGTGTGGTCGACCGAGATTGACTCTGTTTTCAATCTTTTAATTAACCACTAAGCATGTGTATGAGTGTGCATATGTGATCCTATTTGAAGGGGATGACCTATCTAAGTGTGGTGTTTAGCTAGGAAGATCCAACACTTGATTTACATGCAATCTAAGTACTTGTACATTATATATTTGTACAAGTTTTTACAACAGTGATTATATTGCATGGAAATATAAATATGTAAGCTCTTTGGATTTTCCCTAGTTGCTTTGTCATCCACCTTAATCCTGCACACTCAAGTAGCTCGTTAGATCAACAAGAATGAAATGTTTGTCATCATCGAAACAAAGGGATTTATCATAATGTCCAATTTATCCAACAATCTCCCCCTTTTTGAAGATGACAAACATTTCCTAAAATATGAAATAAGAAAATATAAAGCATGTGAGTTTCATACCTGAAGATTACCTTTTGTAGCCATTCTTGTTTTACAAGTGAGTGCTGGCCATCCAGATGAAACTCATTTATGTTTTTGATTTTATATTCTTTCTCCCCCTTTGTCATTTCAAAAAGATATCCAGGTTTAAACATTTTATTTCTTCTCCCCCTTAATTTTATATTAAGCTCCCCCTTAAATAGATATCCTATTAGGAACATGGATTTATGTCTAATTTATCCATAATTTGTTTCTCAATCATTTGCAAAGGATGTTAAGCCTTGAAATGATATGAGATTCCCTTAAGCTTATGATGAATGTATATTTATTTCTCATCTATCAAGGGATGTTAAGTCCTAAATTAAATGAGAATCCTTTAATCTTAGAGTACATAAAAATGTCTCCAACCAAATGTAAGGGATGTTATGCCCTGATTTGTTCAGAGAGTTCCTTTAAGTACAAGATATATCATTTTTATGAAATTCATAGATTGCTTCATAATCAGGAGTAAAAATACTAAGGTCATAACAATCTTCAAATGATGTTTACAATGTTTTTCTAAGCTTCTTAATCAATTAAACCAATTTGTTGTTATGAGCTCCCCCTTAATCTTACAATTTAAGCAGTTTGATGCTTCTAAGGTCACAAATAATTTTAAATTTTGATTTTGACCTTTATTAAAAGTATACTAAGATTAAGTGCAATAAAATGATGTCCAAATAAGCATTTTGTCAAAGCTTATTTTAGGTCGCCCTTGACTACGACCATAGCGCCCCTTGGTCAATTTTTAACCAAGAGGCAAATTCTGCAGATTTCCAAGATAGACATTCATTTCTGCAGATAGCTATAAATATCAATTTGAAGCATATTTAAGATATACTCAATAATATGAGCATCATAGTGAAGTCTTTGACCTTAATTTTTCTAGAATGCATGTTTTTCATGATATTTCATATGCTTTGCGATGGGTATATAAGTATCAATTCCCATTTCTTATTATACCCTTATCATAAGATTCTTTTAGAAACATATATTTTGAAAGCAAGATTAATATCTTAAAGTCAAGATTTTTTCTTTTAATTTCTTAGAACAAGCAAATAGATAAAAACATTAATATTTTGTTCTAAGAGGTACCGTTTTGGCTTGTCATGGAACCATCATCATCACAAGTTGTGTCCACAATTATTTTCTATTATGTTAAGATGCTTTTATGATATATATATGAATCAAAGCATAATGAAGCATGTTAAGTGATACTTAATATGAAAACATCTTCTTAACAATGAAGGCATGATTAATGTCTCAATTTCTTATAGATACCTATTGAGAAATTCTTCATTTTATTTCAAACCTTAAAGTTCTATGTCTAAGCAATAAATCACCAATAACACATTTGCTTGCTATAAATCATCAAGAAGTCATGTATACAATAATCATTTTCCATTTGTTCTATGTAGCATAGCATCATTTTTATGAGTTGAATGATAAAATAGTGAAAGCATACCCGTGATGCAATGATAGAACCATAATTATTTCATGAGATACAGTAATTGTACTCATGTCATAACACATGATTTCTATATAGATAGACCAGGAGATACTTTTAGAAAATCATGTGAAATAGTTAATTCTAAACATGATGATATCAAAAAGATCTTCAACTAGTTTTGCATGTAAAATAGTCATAAACAACAAATAGATGGCACATAGATCCGTCAAAAGATTATTCAGTAATTTTACTGTAGATTTCCAATTTGAGTACTTATATGTGAAATGCATTTGTGCCATTTAGTTTTATCATTTGTGCAGAATGATATCTTCATATGAACTGAATCACAATGATAAAGAGCAATGACTATTCATGGTTTGCATACATGGATCAAGAAATACTTAGGATAATCCATGTGAACCAGTAATTTCCTTAGTTTTAAACTAACATGATTCATTTTCAAATCAATTTGATGATAGTCCAAATGAATCTTATTCATGTTTCATGAGTTTTTAGTTTTAAGACAAACTATGAACATGCTTAATAAACTTTCTTAACCAAGGAGTAAAGTTTGTTCAAAAATCAGTCTTCATATATCATTTTTGCAATATGTTTAAAGATTTTATATTCATGATGTAGAGAGATCAATATGATTTGATTCAAAATATTTCCTGCAATTTAATCTTGATCAAACATTTATAACAAATTGATAGCAATACTAAAAACAATAGATACAGCAGAACTTGAAAACAGTAATCTGCTCGGTCGACTATTGCTCGACCGAAAGTGTTCTCGGTCGAACAGTTTCTCGACCGAGAAAGTTTCTGTATTGTTTCTGAAATGTGTTTCAGTAATAGTTTTCAAGTAAAATTTATTTTAATTTAATTATGCAATTTGAAAGTTTAGTTTAATTTAGATCAAGATAACCTTTAAATCAAATCTTTTAAGTTTCGATTTATTATCCCTACATGTTAAGTTGAGATAGACATAAAGATATGCAAATTAAAGGCTTTGGTCATATCTCAACTTAGTCTAATCGAATCAATTTGGGGATTTTGGAACCCATACCAACTCAACATCCTTTTTCTTGTATGGGCAGGAGAAGGAGTAATGTCCAAGACGTAAACAATAGTGGCAACATATAGAATCAACCTCATATCTCTTTCTATGATCTAGGTTGTTCTTTTGTACAAATGTATATTTGCCTCTATGTACATTCATTGATTGACTCGCTTGTGTCCTTCTCCAACTAAGTTCTTGATGAGATTTACCTTTAGGCTTATAACCTAGTCCACTCCTTCCAATTTGTCGATAAGGATTATCTAGAATTTGGTCAAGAATGCCATTGTTATTCAAACTACGAACTTGTTGTTGTAGCTCGGCTATCTCATCCATTCTTTTCTTGATGTCTAGTTTTGCTTGATCTAGATTTGATGATAAAGAATTCCTTTCTTTTACTATATTATCATAATCTAGATGTGTACACAAAACAGGTTGTTTTTGAGTATCATTTAACTTTGCAAGCAGTTCAGCTTTTTCTTGACATAGAAGATCATAATTTGTTTCTAGAGTGAAAATCTTCACCTCACTACTATTTTGAGATGATTTTAGAGTACGATTTTCAGAAACAATGCTATCTTTTTCAAAACCAAGAGTATTCAATTTGGCATATAAATCGTCATTTTCAGATGTAAGAGCAAGAAGTCTAGCATTTAGACCATCATTTTCTTTATTTGATTTCTTCAATTTCTTTTTGCATTCAATGTATTTTTCATGCATTTCTTCTAGACTAGCAATTAGATCTTCTTTTGATAAATCTAAAAGACTTACCTCTTCTTCTTCTTCCTCACTTATTGTAGCAATGAGACATTCTTTATGTGCATCTACCTTCTTTGACCTCCATGGACATCTAGATGTAGAGTGCTTTGTTCCTAAGCACCAATTGCAACTTGTTGAATATTTGTCCATGCTCCTTTGGTTGTAGTCACCTCCTCCCTTCATCTCTTCAAGACCTAGTTAGGGCTCCTTGAAGCCTGCTCTGATACCAATTGATAACTACTAGAAAGGGGGTGAATAGAGTTTTAAATAATTTTAAACAATTATTTAACTCAAACAACCAATCACAAAAATATTGGACAAGGGGACAAGGATTTAGAGTGGTTCCTACCTTAGCAAATACTAAGGCAGTCAGTCCACTACCCTGTTGCTTACCCAACCGGGATTTGAAAAGAAATTTATTTTATTACCTCGCAAGGACTTTACATAAAATACAATTTCTTTTCCCAAACCCTTCAAGCAGCCTTCACCTAGAAGTAATCGCCCAACCTTGAAGCAGCCTTCCCTTGAAGTAGGTGCACCAACTCCCGTTGCACCAGCCTTCTGAAGTAGCTTCCCGTGCGATAGCCTTCTTGAAGTAGCTTGAAGTCCCCTTCTCCACCTGAGAAGTCAACCCTCTCCGATCCGCAGCCTCCAACCCTAGGAGTAGCAAGGAGAGTACAAAAGATACAAAGGAACAAGAAAGAAAAAGGAAATTACAACTTATCCTTTAAGCCCAAGGCTTGATTTGCCTATATCAAGCGTGTAGATCTCCTAACCAATGTGTATGACAATGTGATTGTAGTGGATAGGAGATACTAGCCTATAGGACACGAATTGGGAGCAATGGGAATGAATAGCCAATGTAGGAATTGCTCTATTGCTCAAAAACAGATTGCCAATGCAAGTGTAAGCTCAAGTATAGCACAAGTGTAGCTTAGGTGTTTTTTGGTGTCCTAAGGCATGTCCTATTTATAGGAATGGCCTATGAATACTTAAGGACGTTCTAGACAACTTCTAGGAGCTTCTAAGTGCTTAACTAGCCGTTAGGTACAAGTTAGGCGCATTAGCAACGGCTAGTTAATTAATTCTGCAGTTGCTGTCAGAGTCCATCTCGGTCGAGGAATTGTCGACCGAGATGCCTAGTCGGTCGAGGATTTGTCGACCGACAGGCTCTCTGGATCAAGTGTTTGCAACGTTCACTGCTGTGTCTAACGACTACTTTTGGTCAATCTCGGTCGAGAAGTTTGTCGACCGAGAGTGTCTCGGTCGAGGAGTGTGGTCGACCGAGATTGACTCTGTTTTCAATCTTTTAATTAACCACTAAGCATGTGTATGAGTGTGCATATGTGATCCTATTTGAAGGGGATGACCTATCTAAGTGTGGTGTTTAGCTAGGAAGATCCAACACTTGATTTACATGCAATCTAAGTACTTGTACATTATATATTTGTACAAGTTTTTACAACAGTGATTATATTGCATGGAAATATAAATATGTAAGCTCTTTGGATTTTCCCTAGTTGCTTTGTCATCCACCTTAATCCTGCACACTCAAGTAGCTCGTTAGATCAACAAGAATGAAATGTTTGTCATCATCGAAACAAAGGGATTTATCATAATGTCCAATTTATCCAACAAGTTATATAACCCACCTTAAGAACCACTTCAAAGCTTCAAGCTCCAAATCTCCATGTTCCTAAGGTTGAAGATGACTTTATCAAAGGTCCAAGGCTCGTTCACAACTCCTTCATATACAAGGAATCACCATGGATAGGAAATTGGTGAAGAAGAAAAGAAAGGTAGATCATAACCCTAATTCGATGCTTCAATTCAAGCTTGAAGACAACTATATCTTACCTTAGGGTTAAGTTTTGAGTTCCTTAGCTCCTTGGCTGACACCCTACCACTCTTGGGTGATATGGACTTACTCTTGGTCGACACAACTTTGCTTGTGGCCGATACCCCCTCACTTGTGGCCAAAATCACTTCAATTGGCCAATATCAACTTGCTATGGGCAATATCAACATGGTATGGCCGATATACTTGCTATGGACGATACCCAAGGCCTATGCACGATACCCTTGTGCTATTGCATGATATGCCACCCCTCTTGCATGATATGATACTCACTTGCATGATATGGTACTCATTTGGAGTCAAAACACTTCACTCTATGCCTGATATCACCCTATATGGCCGATATCACCTACTTGGGCGATATGGTCTTGCCATGGGCGATACCCCAAGGCCCATGCATGATACCACAACATCCCTTCACGCTATGGGTTTGAATACCCAGATCTAGTAATTATGATGATAATGTTAAGGGATGTGAATTCCCAATAATGAGATAAGGGATTGAGATCCTAAATGTTATGTGTTCTAAATATTTGAAAAGTACTTGATAGATGTATTACACCTTTCTTTGTAGCATCTGTTATAATAATTATTGCTTGAAACTTGACTGATGCTAAAAGATACAATAATGCACTTAATTAATCAAGTGTAATATTATCATGTAGTGCCCTGACCATAGATCCATCAGCGTCAAAATTTGCTGATTGGTGAAATGGGTTGCTCCGCAACATAACCCGAAGGGCATATTTTTGAATATGTGGGGGTGATGGGCGTGAATATCCTTACACTCTAATGTGGGATTGATGTGAGATAAACATGAAATCTCTCAATACTCCATTATATATTCCAGGATGGATGTATCACAAATCTCCCGATGATGATGAAGGACGGAGATGGATAATTGAGATCTCCCCGAAGAGAGTGTAGTTGACGCTGTAGCTCTATAGCGAAGTTGCAGTATACCCTGGAAAGCTATTTAGTAGTGACACAAGATGTCCTACTTGTGGTCTCACACTGACCGAGACAGCAGAGGTCATGGCAGCCGACTCTCCCATTGACCTTGTATGGTACCGATGCTTTACGTAGTCGTGGTCGGTTGGAGTATGAGCGGTATACCTCATCTCCTCAGGGCATAAGTGTGATTGAAAAATGTAATCATCCGTGTAGCATATCTGCTTAAGGATTGAATATGAGAAATATTGTTTGATGCGCAATTTAGTTATATATCTTAATTGATAGATGATATTTATGTTTCTTTACATTCCTTGCAAAGCAGACAAATGATTTATAACTCTACCATGGGTAGATGCAATGTTCTCCTTAAGAAAGGAGATTACTTCATTACGTTCATACATTGATTCATCCTACCTATTAATATAAAAAGAACCTCTGCTCAGTTTATAAATGCTTAATCTATGATAATAATATGGTCGGCGAAGAGTTATATATCTTACTGGGACAATTGTCTCACCCCGTGGGATCCACATTTTTTTAGGTGGACATGCACGAGGTGGCAAAGATCTTTTTGCAAAGGAGGAATAACAGCTGAGGCAGCAGTGACAACTCAGGGTGAGTGTATTGTCTATCATGTCTTGTAGATAGAAGTCCTATGTGTCGTCTCTGTACTCTCAGGTCCTTGGAGTTGGTTCGTACTGGTTTCATGAATGATCTGAGATTTTGGCTTGAATGCCTCGAGGTTTTATGTTGCTCCGGTAAGTGTTTTGATAGAACAACTGTTATATGATGTCATCGAGATGAGATGAAACAATGCTGTACAATGTAAATCATGATATGTATGAGTTTTGGATCTTTTAGTAAAAGTGTTGTAGACAAGGATCTCCTTGCAAAAAATGGTTTTAATTTTTAGTGATTTTGTTAATCTGCTGTTTATGTTTAATTTCACTTAATTGTAATGATTTGTTTGTCAGTTTGATGATGGTCGTTTCACAGACGTTGTCGGGGTGTGACTTGAGAAAGACCCAAACTACATCGAGGGAACTGTCGCTGGACTTGCTACAGGATCATGTATTACCTTGAAACCATCCTTCCTATTATATAGTTGTTGACGTTATCTACTGTTATAAAGGGAATATGTCAGTTAAGTTTTTGTTTCCGCTGCCTGCTCTCTTGCCATATTTCTAGTGGTATCAAAGACATACCAATTTACTATGTTTTGGGATAATCAATATGATCATATTTTTGGTTTTTCATTTATTTATTGCATACAATGCATATACTTAAACTAATTAATGTGCATATCTGATTAAATACCACGTATGATCCCAAAGTAATATATATACATATATATATATATATATATATATATATATGATATATATATGCAACTTACACGCATCACCCTAAAAACTGGTTATGATGGTGGATGTAGCGTGGTTGTGGAAAATAACCCTAGAAATATATGCATGACAGTTATGTGTTTTTATTCCTATTTATATCTCAGTTTGCATACGGATCTTCTGACTTCTCTTCAAATTGTAAAAGTATTATTCTCTCCAACCTATGCTCCCCTTGAGTGTAACTTAAGGTTTCTCTATTATCATGTAATATGATAGCATTAGGATAGTTTAATTCTTGTTACGATGAGAAAGACGAGCTGACTGGATGGAGAGGACAGACGATAGGTGAAGCCAAATCGATCGGCTAGAGGCCCAACCAATCGACTGGAGGATCCAAAAGATGGTGGATAAGAGACTAGACGACTGGGGAAATGAGCAGCCGACTAGATATGAGGTGAGATGATCAGTTCAAGGGTTGAATCGTTTTACCTAGACTGGTTCAAGAATATATCTTCATCAACAACAAGTTTCTACATTTGATGTAGACCTTAGGTGGTGGTAATTCCGTGTGGCTCTTAGGAATTACAATAGTATGGTCATATCCATTGCCTATATTTGTGATTGCATGTTTTTGTTTGTGGAGTATATCATGTATACAATACGTACTATAAGTATGTGGTGATTGGATATGTATATGTATATATAAATACAACTCCATCAATAACATATTAAGTCTAAGATGCTTTTCATTAGCAACACACAAGAAAAGTTTGATCAACTATGTCTCAGCACACCAAGGGTGGTGCGCTGTCCACCTAATGGAAGTGTGATGGTAGTTATGTGAGCCTACCAAGCGGGGTGCATTGCTATCATGTTGGCTTTTAGGTCAGGCTTAAGTCGGTGTCCTTAATGATATTAAGAACCTAAAAGCATGTAAATGACTATGAAAAATAGTTTTACATATCATCTATCTAAGAATCACATAAGATGCAATTGGAAAATTTTGCCTACCTTAATGATTGATTATGGACGTCAACATTGTCCAGGTAATAATTCAATTGTTTTGTATCTTAGCTCACTAGATGGTTGTACGTTGCAATCTTCTGAATTAATATGTGAGGGCTATCAATTTAAGTAAATAGTGTGAGAAATAATTGATCAAAGGCCTAATTAAATATCATCAAATATTATTCAAACCAAAACAAATTAGAAGTGTTTTGATAAAATGCAAATTTTCTCTTATAGAATCAAATGGAAATCAAATCATCATTGAGATAAGTCCTTAGGAAGGACAAACTAAATGAGACAAATTTCCACTACTGGTTTTGACTTTGAGAAGGGCTCTCAATGATGATCATAAGCTCTATGTCCTAGATTAACCCTGTTCAAGAAATTCCTACTACTGATGCACCTAGGGCTGAGGTGGATGCTTACTGGAAGCATGCCAACGATGCCTTGGACATAAAGCACCTTATTCTAAGCTGCATGAACTATGAGTTGCATGAGTAGTGTGAATACATGGGGACACTTGAGATGGTAACATACATTAAGAACTTGAACCATAATCATACAAAGCAAGAAAGGTACAATGTCTCACAGGCACTCTTTGAGTGTAAAATGATAGAGGGAGATCCAATAGAGACCCATGTGCTCAATATGATTGGACATATGGAACATCTAGAAGAATTGGGATTCTCTTTGAGACAATATTTGGCCACAAATATGATTCTACAATTGTTGCCTAAATAATATAGCCATTTTATCGAGTGTTACCACTTGAATAACATGGCCAGATCGCTATCACATTTGCATGGAATGCTTATTAATGTCGAAGAAAGAATGAAGAAGGAAAAATCCATAATGATGATCAATAGAGTGGATTCCAAGGATGAAAGAAAGGCCATGAAGAGTTCTGAGGCTAAGCATAAATGCATATCTTCTACACTTAGATAAGGAGAAAGAAAAATACAAGAGGAATCCGTCCTTTGTACTTGAAGGCATTCAAGAAGAAGATGTGGATAGAGATCTCCACTTCAGGTATATACGTTTGAGATAAATTTATCTATTTCTTCATCTTGAGTACTAAATACCAGATGTGGATCTCACATATGCTTGAATATGTAGGATCAAGAAAGAAGTAGGCCTTTAAGAAAGGGTGAGTTTGAACTACAAGTCACAAATGGCACAAGAGTTTCTTCCACTATAGTGGGAAACTATAATTTATCTTTGTCCACAGGGATTGTAATAGAATTAACTAACTACTATTATGTACCTACCATAAATAGAAACATCATTTTTGTATATTCTATAGACAAATATGGATATGAATTTCATATTAATAATGTAGAAGCTCTATTTTAAAAGATGATATCTTTTATGGAAGTGACCCAATGTCTTATGGTCTTTATTTGCTGGATCTAAAGACAAATATTTATAACGTAAATACTAAAAGATTAAAACTCAATAACTCAAACAGAACATATCTTTGGCATTTTTGTCTAAGTCATATAAATGAGAGTCACATATCTAGACTCCATAAAGATGATTATCTGGACTCTTTTGATTTTGAATCAATAGATACATGTGAATATTATTTGTTGGGAAAGATGACTGAGACTCCTTTCACTTGAAACAATGAGAGGGCTGGTGATCTATTAAGACTCATACATACTGATGTATGAGGCCTTTTTAGAAAATACTAGAGGGGGGTATCGATACTTCATTACCTTTACTTGAGAACAAATGGGGGTTCTTTCTTAATAAATGATGGCCAAAATTAGGTTTAGTGAGCATTTCCCCTCCTTCCATTGCTTGTTCTTCACTTGTTGCTCCAATATTTTTTGAGACTCCATAGCATAGTCATATGTCTTTGTTGTGCTGACATATGTTGTCTTCATGCAACTAAATGGACTTTGTAATATGCACCTCTTCATCACGTCTTTGGGATCTCTTTTCTACACTTGTAAGGATGGTCAAAACGTGACCCAAATTTGAACCACATGCCCAATAAGGAGTCTACATTCTTCTTATTCTCTTAGATTTTTGTTTTGACCATATCATGCCCATCAATTCATTAAAAGTTACTTATCTTGAATTATGTACATGCAGGGTGAAATAATGTGTAATATATTTTCATAATTATTTATTTGGCCCCAAAAATGAGATGAGCAGTGAATATGCTTTTACCCTATATTTACCTAACTGACACCTGTTTGGCCAAATCAGACCAAATTTCCCCAAAGGAAACCAATCCCTCCCCCCAAAAAAACAAAATTATACACACTTTCCCCCAAATCATGCATGATTTGGGAAAAATAGCTACAAGTGATGATTCAAGAAAATGAGAGCAGAGAAAGAGAGAGGAAGGTCTAATGAACTTATATCCCAAAGCAATTGACTGGAGGTGACATGGGGGAGATCTTCTTTCTTTCTTTTTGTAAAACTTTTCAAATTATGAAAACAATAAATATATGCATCTTACAACCCATGTACACAACACTTCGTGTATTGATTTGTTGTTTCACGTATGTTTTAGGTTTAGAGATAACATGGGATTTGCACTTGGCAAGCAATGACAAATGAAATTCTAAAAAATTTCTACCCTATTTCTAAGCTCGGGACTTTTGCTTACTGTTGGATGCCTTTTGGCCTTTTAAATGCATCAACTACGTTTTAGAGATGTATGCTTGATTTTTATTCGGCCATGATAGACCCTGACCTGGGTATGATTCATTGTACATGAGAAATAGCAACAAGTTTTTAATTTTTTATTATTTCATGTTCTATGAGTGGCTAGGCCCCTTAGATGGGATATTTGGGGCCAAAATTATTATGTTGATACCATGTTGGGGGGGAATGATATGTAAATATTATGATTTCATTTTCTAATGTTATGTTCTTACACTGTGTTGACACCAACCATGGTGTGTGATTCTTGGGAGCAAAATTTACCATATTTCATAGAGAACCATCATTACAACGTGTTGGATCGACTTCCACCGTGTTGGGTCCTTACACCATTTTGACTACCATTACCCATGTGAATGTATGCAAAATTGGGATTAGTAAGCTTTCTCATCTTTGCATTAAGAGCTAAAATGGCCTCCATGTCATATTTATTAATTCCATGGTCCATGACTCTAGTAGTTTGCTTCATGGAAAGTATTATTCACACCCATTTTTCATCTAATGTCAGTAAGGGTTCAGAGGCAAGAATTTGCGATGAATAGATTCATTACTAGGAGGTAGAGATGCCAAAAATTGACAAAGTTGTATTTCCTCTTGTTTTGGTTCTCCTTGTTTTGTTTTAAACACCAAGGATTCTCTCGACAAGTTTGATGCAAAGTCTTATAAGGATTTTTTTTCTTATTTTCCTGGATGCATGATTTAGCTAGCCTGGAATAAGGAAAGGCCAATTTACATGAAAAGGTTCCATCTTTTCACAGAGGATGACCTCCTTAAGAATGGAGCTGATCTCATAAATCTAATACCAGCTCAAAAAAAGAAGCTATCATTCATACTGTGGCTATGACTTGGTCCCAACATCATTGCCTTTACATGATCATACATGACATGGTCCTCCTAACACCAGTCATGAGATGCCATCTGCACAACAAAGGGCAATGGTCTGATTCCTATGACCACATAAGATGCTCTATCCTGCACACCAATCCATTATTTGTCCATTGTTCATTCATTAGCTCTTGATATAGCCTCTCCCAAACCGTAAGTAGTCCTCTCTATTTGTCTACCCATCTAAACATGACACAAATTTGCATACTTAAATCATTTAACATATTAAGTCAATCAAATTACATTGATAATCCACAATACCAATTTGCAAGATTGCAGTGAACAATCTTCTAGTGAGCCAAGATCCAAAACAACTAAGTCAATACGCAACCAACGCTAGCGCTCATAACTCATTATTAAGGTAGGCAATAGAAGATATGATCTTGGAAATGGGTAGAGGAAGATTGATATTAGGCATTCAAGATGACCACTTTGAAATAAAGATGCCTGACTGCAAGCAAAAGGCTGATGATATGGCACATTGCCACATGTTGCAATAGTTGAACATACTTTCCTACCATGTTTCTTCCAAATATAATTTTTTTACCCATAAAACTAAAATATCACCAAAAATTTATCATTTTTGGCTATATGAATTTCATTATTATTTTGGAAAATCTCCAAAGGTTCTTAAATCATTAACACATCTCTAGTTCATGATTATAAGCTTCATGGATGACATGAATCATTACAATAAGAGTTGGAAACAATCAAATCAACTTCCATGTGTAGTCATTTTATCTAAGGCTCAAATCTGGGGACGTTATAGAGAGCCACAGAAAGCCTCCTAGATCACCGATCAACCCTCTAAAGTCTCTAAAACCAAAACTCTACACAACATCTAAGGAAACCATGAAATATGTTGACTTTCCTTGAGGGACAATACATAGTAGGATAAGCACCACGATCAAAATATTTAAAATTCACTATGTATAAAGGGGGTGAAATTAGGTGGCTATATCAAAATTTGCCAAAACAACAAGATTAATTTAGATAAAGCATTTGTGGAATGATAATATGATGTCAAAATGAGCACTCAAATATTAATAAAATTGGAGGTTATCAGTGGGGACCACTCAAACCACCATGGTCACGGCCATACGGCCAACCATGGCTTATAGGAGGTGTCATAACCCTTCCATAGACCATTTCACTAGAAAAGAAGTAGGAGAAAAAGTGGATATAATTTTGGTCTCCTTCAGACTCCACTCTTAAGACACCCTCATTTTGACATTCCAAACAACGTGTGTCATAGATGTTTGTAAAAGGGAAGTGGAAAAGACAATGTAGCAAACACACATTTTGGGCCACTATTTCTTTACCCAAATTATTCTCTTTCATGGTGGGATACTTCTTGGATCATTCTTGGGGTTTTTTGCATGAGTTTTGGGTCATTGACCTCATTTTGGACACATTTACCCTTGTGTGGCATCCAAATTGAAACCCTCACCTCAGTGAGATCCCAATTCAAACTCACACACTAGGACAACAAGAAGAAAATTAGAGGAAGTCAAAGGTAACCAAAGAAGCACATGCACTAGAGGAGGATAAGTTAATAGTAGCAGTACTGCCATATATATGTTTCATTCCATTTTGGAACCCTATATTTGTTATCCCTATTGTCTTGCAAGAGGAGAGCAAGGTGAATAAATATCATAAAATGGATAGATCTTGGATGTCCATTCTAAATTGTTGCACCCTGAAAGCATTAAGACCAAGATTAAAAATATAAGTATTTACATGTTGGTAGAGCCTTAGTGGCTAGTCCCAACCCAAGCTATATGTTTAGCCACTCATAGTCGTGAGTAGCATTACAGATTTACAAGTATAATAAGACATGGGGATGTAGGACAAAATGAATGAAAGGGGTGAAGGAAGATAAATAATTGATATAATGGGTGTTTTTATAAAAATATTGGCCTATTGTTGGGGATGATGTTTGCTATGCAGTGATGGAGTTTTTTCATAATGGGAGATTACTTAGAGAGGCAAATAGAACATTTATCACTCTCATCTCAAAGGGATCATATTCTTTTCACATTAAAAACTATAGGCCCATCTAATAATGTCTAGATGAATCAAGTAGAAGGAGATGCATATTCATTAAATAAAATGTAAAAGAACGTTCAAGCTATATATAATAAGCGTAATCAAGTTTATACTGAACCAAGTGTTACTCCAACCATTGAAGGTGATTTTTTGGTTGTTAGGAGTGAATCTAGATCTCCTCCTAAGTGAGTTACACTATTGTTTATTTCTTCAAAATGATATATCCACATGGGATCAACTATCCCATATGTATTATCACCAAGAAAATCTGAAGGTCTTTGAGATCTTCAAAATTTGGTGAAAAAAGGAGCATTCAACAAAACATAAGTAATTTATGCCAACATAGAAAAAGTTACATGGTGATACGACTAAAGAAAAATATTGTGGTGGCCGACTCTACATTTATCTTTTTTTTAAAAAATTTAATCTTAAACGTCTATACTAGGACACCAACCAACCAGTTGGGTTGTGAGTCAGTCGACTCACCTACAAGTGTTTAGTTATATTTCTTCTCCAGTCAATTGACTAGAGCATCAAATCAATCAAATGGAATGGTAATGTTTTAAGAAGTCTTTATACACAACAACATGTTGTGCACCCATGTGTGCACAATGTGAACCTATCCAAATTCCTACCCCAATTTCCATTTTTACTACATGGCGTGCGACTACATTCACACGACGTGCCCAATCATAGAAATTGTTGACAAACTCAATGTCAACATGCACAACGTACATGATGCAAGCAAGCTGAGATCTTTTATGGAAAGCCCCAATGTCTTATGGTCTTTATTTGCTAGACCTAAAGACATAGTTGTGTTACATGATATTTTAGTACACTTTGATACCACACAAGGTTATATTGAAAAAGGTTGCCTACAAAGGTGGTGATTGGATGCATTCAGGGTCATGGAGAAGATTGTGAGATGACTCTAGACTCCCTGATACTTTTCAATGATGTTGGGACCTCACTTTGTTTTTAGCCATGTTCTTAAGAATTTCATTACACCTAAATGCCTTGTTATTGAGGAAAAATCATGACGTTGTGCTATCCAGTGTGGTTCTTTCTCCTTTATGTAAGAAAAAAAAACAAAACAAGTGCTCATGTTTTGCATATTTAGTTTCTCTACATAGAGATAAGAACACAAACATAATTTAGAGTGCATCATGTTTAGAATTTCATTACACCAGGATGCCTTGTTGTTGAGGAAAAATCCTGACGTTGCACTATCGAGTGTGGTTCTTTCTCTTTATGCAAGAAACAAAAACAACACAAGTGCTCATGTTTTGAATCTTTAGTTTATCTGCATAGGGATAAGAACACATACATAATTTAGAGTGAAACATGAGAAGAAGTCTCAAAATAACCAACTCCATACATTTGGGTATAGGATTTGGCAACAAGATGAGTCTTTCATTTGTGCCACTTGATAGTCTTGCTTTAGGACAAGGTATATTTTGCACCGTCTTTCCTAATACATTGCTGTTGTTGCAATCTGCTGCTTACGGAATATGGACCAAAAATTTTGTGTCCACTATCATTTCTATCTCCATATTTCCCAAAGGACAAGTGTGATTTAGGTGAAGTTATGATTGATTAAGATTAGGGATAATCAATACAAATGTACATGTTGATGTATATATTGAAATATAGCTAATGTATATGCAAAACTATATATATATATATACTTCAAAATGTTCTATCTTACAATGTATACATCCATTTTCCTTGAAACTTTATGGGATGGCTTAATACATATTCCTCTAATTATTAAAAATATTAACTCCCTTCATTTATGAGTTTAATATTACTAAGTAATTTACTATTATCATTAATCCATATATGAGTTTCTAAAAATCCATAATATCCTTTTATGTGTTTCCAAGGTCAAGAATATATAATTGTATAATTGAGTTCTCTAATCTACTTTCTTTTGGTTTTCTCTCTTCTCTCTTCTTCCTTGGGAAAAAACCCTAGTTCTCTTGATGGGAATATTGTGCATGTGTGGTTGAAGAATTCTTTTCTTCTCTCTTTTTGCCACCACGAGCATTCTGACCCACACCCACCATGGTCATGCTGCCCAAGACGACCATGCTACATACAAACCTAGCACCACTATAATGGAGGATATGATTAACTTTATCAACCATTTAGAAGATCAAGGAATGGGCCATGGGCCCTATAATCTTGTTCGAACCAAACTATGCCAATCAAGATTCACATATGGGTCCCTAGAGTATACATTTGGGAATTTAGGGTAGAACTCGAAGAATTTTGAGACCAACACAAAAAAAGTGAACCTCCAAAGGTACACAAGGAAGAAGAAGACTAAAAAACTGTTGTGTCTTGTGACACATGAACCCATATATCTAGTAGGACATGCCTTGAGTGTGAAAGATTTGGTTTTAGTTTCTTTTATTGCATTGGTTACAATTTATAAAAGTAATTTTTTTGCATATCATTTAGTTGCATAACAACTGCATGTAGATTGCATACCTTTTTGCCCAATCATTGTCAAATTCCTCCAATCCTATTAAATAAAATCAGATGGACTAAAATTAACATTAATAAAGAAAAGAAACGCCATGATTGTTTTGTTGTTGTGATTCATTTTAGCAGACATAGATTTGAAGAAAAAGACTAAGTTCATTGGAGAACTTCCTAAAATCTTTCAATACTTTACATAATCAATAATCCAAGCATTTACCTTTCAAATTGTGCTGATGACTTCAACATGTATGGATATGTTTACCTGATGAAAATAAGTTAGAAACCCTTGAAAAGTTCAAGGAATTCATAAATGAGGCATGGAACCAACTTGGAAAAAGTATTAAGGAACTTCATTTTGATCATGGTGGAGAATACTTAAGACAAGAGTCTATGCCCTTCTACAAGCTTGTGGGATCATATCACAATGAACTCCACCTGGAACACCATACTATAATGGTGTATCAGAAAGAAGGAATCACACATTGCTAGATATGGTGCGATCAATGATGAGTTTAGCGCAACTTTTGACTACCTTCTGGATTTTTTCTCTTAAAACCACCACATTTACAGTAAATCCTGTACATCTAAATCAGTTCAAGAGATGCCATATGAGATATGGTATGGGAAGTGTCCCAATGTGTGTTTTATGACGATTTGGAGTTGTGAAGGTTAAGTGAGAAAGCAGTTTCCCAAAAAGATTGGACCCAAATCAGATAAATGTTAATTTTTTTGGATATCCTAAGGAAACCAAAGGATGTCATTTTTATTACCTATCTGCAAACAAAGAGTTTTTTTCCAGAGATGCTGCATTCCTAAAAATGACTTCATTTCCAAAGGAGTTAGTGGGAGGAAAATAGAACTTGAAGAGGTTTGAGACTAATAAGAAAAAATCAGACCAATATATGTAAAAGAGGAACTAGGACAATCACAAATAATTGTGAAATCTCAAATTCCTCAAGTAACTCAAGAATCTCATAGATCTCGTAGGACAACCCTTGTTCCTAAAATATTTGGTTTTCTAGTGACTCAAGAAGGTGGTAAGTTGGTCAGGACAATGAGCTAACAACATGTCTAGAAGCTACTAAGGGACCAGAGTTTGAGAAATGGCTTGAAACCATGAGATTTGAGATGGAATCCATATACACTAACTAGGTATGGACCTTGGTGGATCCACCTGAAGGGGTAAAACCCATAGGGTGCAAATGGGTCTTCAAGAAGAAGGCCTACATGGATGGCTGTTATATGATTAAATTTAGCAATTGAACAGTGTGGATTGAATTGGTAGATTTATATGGTTCATTGGAACCTAAATTGCTTATTTGAATGTTGAAATTAGAAATTCATATCTGAAAATGGTATGGTTTGGGTATGAACCCAGACAATAGGGATTTCTGATAAATTATCAGATGTACGATTTCAAAGTTGATATGAATAAATAAAAATATGCAATAAAACCCTAATTGCATATATCTTTTGACGTTAATATGTGTAAATTGATATTTACATGAAATGGCACATTTATCTGAATTATTCCAGAAATTCTCAAGTATTGTTATTAAATTGTGTTGTGATAGGTAATTAACTTTGAATTGAGTTAAGTGATGCACAAACCAAGATTTGGGTTAATGTGCACGTTTTTCGAGAATTTTAGAGAATTGCCAAATGTTGAGTATGATTCTCGTATGTGAAGTAAATTTCCTTAATTTGTGCAATAAGATGTTCAATTGCGTATATTCGCTATGTATGTGCCAAATTGAAATAAGTTGGGTTATTTATGCATTTCTAATTTACCTGAATGCATGGTATGAGAATTTCTCAGAAATTACAATGATTTGAAATATATTGCTCTGCCAGTTTAGAATGACAGTGTATTGTGATCTGATATGAAATCAGTAAATGTGATTTTCCTGTTTAAATGTTTATATGTTAATCAGTTAATAGACTTAGGTGCCCTAACACCGTAGAACTTGTGAGCCTGAGAGTCCTGCAGCAGACCAGGGCTGGCCGTCAGACTTAGCATTTCTCGGGTGTGTCGCTAAGTCTTATACGGTGGGATCGTAGTTCGCTACAGATCTTTATATGCAGAGTACACTGCATATATTTAGGGCATAAAATTAATAAATATGTAATCATATAGGATCACAGTAAATTAATATATCTGAACTTTTGTGCCAATTCTTTATATTTGTTTATTGGTTTAAATTATCGGTTGTTGCATAGAAATGTGATTATATTCTGTAATCTGCTATGTCATTTGAACTGCCCTGCTTGTATAGTATTTATGTTTATTTCAATTTTATAAACCTGATGAGTTGTTTAGTGATAGCTAAGTGAAATGTTATTCACTGAGCGAGTAGGCTCATACCTCTACTCAAAACATTTTCAGGTCATCACCAGCAGCAGGAATCTAAAGGATCCTTTCATCCTAACGCTTAGTCTGTAGAAGGTATATGTAGTTAGTTTAGTTAGAGGTCTCTTAGTCCTTTCCCCTCAATCCTTGGGACATGGTGTGGGTGAGAGAGAGTGTGTATGTGGTATGTGTATAAAGATGTAAATTAATTGTTATGTTTACTTTCTGTTAAACAATGTTACATGTTGTAAACTCTGTTTACGTACTCTAGTCAGTTTAATACAAATGCTTCCACAGTTTGTTTAGATTTAGTTTACAGCATAAATCAGATTATCTTTTAATGTCTTTAAAATGTTTTAAAAAGCTTTGTGTGGTTTGGCTTATGTGTAAATCCCTCCGTCGTGCCCTAATCTCGTGATTAGTGGGTAATGCGAGATCGGGGTGTGACAGTCTTGGTATCAGAGCATAGGTTGCGTACATAGTTACTCTAAGTCAAAGTCAGGGGACGATAAGAGACCAATAGGATTAGGACTTATGTGTCTTCCTTCTAACTGCAATTTTCTAACAGGAAGTGTTCTGTTATACTATTGCAGATGGCAGGAAGGTGACGTGATCACGAGAACCAAGTAAAGAGTTTGTGTTGAATCATTAGGGATCACTAGGATCAGAAGATAGAGTTATAATTAAGATGGATAAGAAATGATGTGTTTTTAGCTCTGGAAGGTCTGAGTGTTTAGATACCCTGGCTAGGTGTCTGAATACTTAGATTGACCAGTATCAAGCTACTCTGTCTATTCTTCTCTGAATACCCTGGCCAGGTATGCAGAGGAAGGATAGGCTAGAGAGAAACCCTAGAAATCTTAGGGTTAAGAAACTGGAAATTTATGCAGGAGTAAGAGATTAAATATAGGGTGCAATACAATTCTTGATTTATATTATTTATTTGATTGGAAATCACTAGAAATGCTCTTATATGTATGGATTTAAATTTTCAATTTGTAGAATAAATATGATTCTTTTATATTGATTGAGTGTCATGAAGTGATTTATTTATTGTTTATATTCTTTGTATTAAGTAGACCAGAAGTCATGTTTAAATGAGTCTACCCTAAGTGAATATTCTTTCCACATGTTTGAGATTAATAGGAGTTGGTTAATCCTGAGCAGCTTTTGGCTTCAGGACTGCAGGTTCGGCCTGGTCCGGCTGGCAGGATGCGATACTGGGATTTAATGACTCCTATTAACAATATTATAAAAGTAGATTCTAGATGATTTAGACTCGTATCATAGTGAGAATGTATATACACTGAGATGTTGAAATATAATGGAAAGATTAGAACAGCTAAGAAGTAGCTGGAACCGATATCAGAAGCCTAATGTTGGAGTCTCATTTGAGCAATCCTTAATTGGAAATAAAAGGAAACGATATCAGGTTCATATTAAATTCAATGATTAGTATTATATGAACTCTGAATATGAGAATATGGAAAAGAAATGAGAAAAGTATGTAATGGCTAGGACGTAAGAATCGACCATGGATTGGATCATGTAATAGAGTAAAATACGTTTATGTATTTCAAAGCAAATAGAAAATAGAAGAAAAGAGTTAAGTATACACTAAGTACATAGAAACAAAGAGCCTTATGTAAATCATAAGACCAGGACAAGAAATTTAGTTGAATCAAAAGAAATGATAGAAATGATGACTTTGATTAAGGAACGAGAATTACAAGACATAATTGAGAGTATGGAATGCATATCTTTATTATAAAGTTAAATACATTCATACATACTACCTTTGGATTCTAAGTCTCTATAGACTAACAAATTAGTTTTTAAAATAAAGAACAAACACATAACTTAGAAAAATGAATGCATGATATAAGAATTTCTCAGTATTTACAATTATTTTAAGTACACTATTCTGACAGTTCTAGAATGATATCATATTGTCATTTGAACTGCAATCAAATGAATGAGGTAACTGAAACCCTAAGGATAGGGTGTTGCCATGTAATAAGTGAATGAGGTAATTGAAACCCTAAGGATAGGGTGTTCAATGAATCAAGTATTTTGATATCAAAATTCTCAGTATAAGATGTATGATGCTTAACAGTTCAATTGCACGATTTTAGTGTATAAAGTGCCAAATTGACATGCATTATGTTTATTTGAGAATTCCAGTCTGCCTGCATGCATATTGATATTGATTTCTCAGTAAATTACAAGTGGACACGTAATTAGATTATTTAAAAATTTGAAATCTGCATGCATGCTTATTATGTTGAATCTCTTGATATTTGCAATACCTGAATATATGGCTTGTCCAGTTTGAAATGATATTCATGTTACGTTATAAGCTTCCATTAAATTGAAGAGATATCATGAAAATACCAAAGTCCGGAACAAATAAGAGAAAGGAAATTCCAGCGATAAGATAAGGAAGAATTTAGTAAAACTTATGAGATCTAAAGTTTGAATTTCAAACTAAGGGAACATAGTCACATCACAATAACGCTATGTTATTGATAAAGAAGAAACCCTAGAATGTTTAGAGTTGTAGTAGTTCAAGGGATATCAATAGTGATTTGACCTTGAGTACTAGCATCCCTATAAAATAAGATCATGAGGTTTGTTCTATGAAAGGTAAGCTAGAATTAATAAAATCTAGGGTTTAAAGGTAGATAAACAATATGAAAATGACTTGGAGAAAAGAGTAAGATATAAATTTGAAATGTAACAATAAGTAAGTAACATAGAATGAGGAGTACTACCTGACACATGATCTGAAGTTAGTTGTTGTAGTTCATGCTCTTATGACACAGCGTCACTATCTTTTTGATGTGATGATAGATTGTCACCTTGGGAAGGTGAATGTGGTAGTTGATGCCCTAAGTAGGAAGTCTAATTCAACAGTGGATGTATTTTCCATGGCATGTTTCAAAAGAGACATGCTAGTGGAAATGTGAAAGTTGAATTTAGACTTAGGGGTGACATAGCTAAATGGTTTGATTGCACAGATGCAAGTCAATCCTACTTCTTATGATCAAATCAAGAAACTACAATAGGGTGATAGTGAGTTAAACCAGACCATGCATGACATGGCAGGGGGAAGAGACCAGAGTTCAAGTTTTCAGATGATGTTGTGTTGTATTAGCATGACATGTTGCATGCACCTCGAAATAATGATTTGAAAGAATAGATTCTTGAGGAAGAACATGCATCAATGTATGCCATGCATCCAGGCAACACTAAGATGTACAGGAATCTCAAGGAGTTGTACTGGTGACCTGATATGATAAAGGATGTAGCTGAGTATGTGACTAGGTGCAGTGTGTGTGTCAACAGGTTAGGGCTGAGCACCAGAAACCTGTAGGTATATTGCAATCTCTTTCTATGCCTGAATGAAAGTGGGAACATATCACAATGGATTTTTGTGATAGGGTTGCCCATGACACCTAGAGGTTGTGACTCGATATGAATGATTGTGAATAGACTAATTAAGTCTGCTTACTTTCTTCATATTAAGTCAACCTTTGATGTCCCAAGGTTGGCTAAGATATATGTGGATGAGATTGTTAGGCTGCATGGTATCCAAGATTCAATTATATCTAATAGAGATCCTAAGTTCACATCCAGATTTTGAAATCAGTTGCATCATGCTTTGGGCACAAAGTTGAGGTTCAGTACAACCTTTTCACCATAGACGGATGGTCAGACTAAGAGGACCATTCAGACTCTTGAGGACATGATGAGAGCAGGTGTCTTGCATTTATGTGAAAGTTGGGAAGAACACTTGAGCCTTATAGAGCTTGCATACAATAATAGTCACCATTCCAGTCTTGGTATGGCTCAGTATGAAGCTCTGTATGGCAGGAAGTGTAAATCACCCATATGTTGGTATGAGGTAGGTGAAAAGCATATTCTTGGACCAAAGAAAGAGGATTTGACCACTGAAAAGATTACAATGATCAGAGAGCAGTTGAAAGCTGCTCAGGACAGGGCAAAAGATTTATGCTGAGAAGAGGCATTGACTTCTTGAGTTTGAGGTTGGTGATGAAGTATATCCGAAAGTTTCGCTAAGGAGTGAGTGTTGAGGTTTGGCAAAAGAGGCAAACTGACTCCTAGGTTTATGGACCCGTATCCTATCATTGATAGGATTGGACCTGTAGCCTATAGGTTGGAATTGCCATCTGAATTGTCTAATCTACATGATGTATTTCATGTATCAATGTTGAAGAAGTGTTACCCTGGTACAGAGGAGATAGTGGACCCAGAACCTGTACATCTCGGACCTGATGTGTCTTATGTTGAAGGACCAGTTCAGATAATTGATCGGAGGATCAAGAAACTCAAGAATAGGGAGATATCATTAGTGGATGTTCTGTGGAGAAACCATAACTTAGAGGAAGCCATGTGGGAGCTTGAGTTCGAGATGCGTAATAAGTTTCTTTTTCTCTTTTAGGAATTTCGGGACGAAATTCTTATAAGGGAGGGAGATTGTTATGACCCACTCTGTGATTAATCAGTAAGTACAATGATTAGTGCATAATTAAGATGATTAAGTTAAGTTAAGTAATCACAGATGCAATTAGAGCTTTGATCCAGTGAAACGGTCTAATTAGCATGTTGTCATGCCTTGAGAAGGTAGTGGATTTCATTCTTGAGAGTTTGCAAAAAGAATCATTCAAATCGGGCCTACGAGGTGAAAGTTATAATACTTTAGAGTTTCTTGGGTCAATACTGCAATTTTTCCAAAGTAATTGGTTAATAATTCTTTTTAACCTTTCCCTTATCTTCTCTTCTGCCCGATAGATTGAACAGTTCTCCATAAGCGGCGCACAGTGCGCTCGTTTGAGCAGCAGCTGCGCTGGGAGAAATCGCGACCCTAGTTCCATTTCTAGCGAGTTTTTCCTCCACTGCTCTTCTTCCTTCACCTCCCTTCCTCCTTCCTCCCTCTTTACTTCTTCAATCATGTGGCCACGATCTACTGCTAGCGCAGCAGCATTGGCCGGCCGACCAGCAGCTGCAGCTGTTACGGTGGCGGCTAGAGCCTCTTAGGGCGCACGAAATCTCCAGGAAAAAGCTTGATTGGAGCTCGGCCAAGAGGGTGGAGCATAAATCCGAAGCTATCAGCCGAGTTTAGGCAACAATCATGGCACCCTAGCTACCAAAAATGACGCCAATCCAGTCCAAGCTGCGGCTGTTGCAGCCATGGCTTTGTGCCACTTTGGGCACGAAGGACAGCATCAAATCGCCGCCTTGAGCTCAGTCAAAGAGCATAGAATCGGAATCCGCAGCCATAGCCAAGATTCAGCCGTTAATTGAGCTTGTTTTCAACCAATATGTGAAGTAGCCATTCTGTTGGATTTCTCGACCGTGAACAGGACTTTTTCAAAGGTTGAAGACAACCTAGAAATCACCCGGAAACAGACTCTGGATGCATCTCCGGACGAATCCGGACAGACCAAATCGTTGTGAGTGGGGTTTCATTTATTTATCATTAATAAACTCAGGCGTTTGAATATTTTCTGTTTTGTGCGCGAATTACGCTGATAACAGGCGTTATCAGGCGTCGGGCAGCGTTTGGCGTCGCCCGACTTTTTATTTCATAAACTTCTTCTAGACGCTGTTATATGATTAAATTTAGCAATTGATCAGTGTGGATTGAATTGGTAGATTTATATGGTTCATTGGAACCTAAATTGCTTATTTGAATGTTGAAATTAGAAATTCATATCTGAAAATGGTATGGTTTGGGTATGAACCCAGACAATAGGGATTTCTGATAAATTATCAGATGTACGATTTCAAAGTTGATATGAATAAATAAAAATATGCAATAAAACCCTAATTGCATATATCTTTTGACGTTAATATGTGTAAATTGATATTTACATGAAATGGCACATTTCTCTGAATTATTCCAGAAATTCTCAAGTATTGTTATTAAATTGTGTTGTGATAGGTAATTAACTTTTCATTGAGTTAAGTGATGCACAAACCAAGATTTGGGTTAATGTGCACGTTTTTCGAGAATTTTAGAGAATTGACAAATGTTGAGTATGATTCTCATATGTGAAGTAAATTTCCTTAATTTGTGCAATAAGATGTTCAATTGCGTATATTTGCTATGTATGTGCCAAATTGAAATAAGTTGGGTTATTTATGCATTTCTAATTTACCTGAATGCATGGTATGAGAATTTCTCCGAAATTACAATGATTTGAAATATATTGCTCTGCCAGTTTAGAATGACAGTGTATTGTGATCTGATATGAAATCAGTAAATGTGATTTTCCTGTTTAAATGTTTATATGTTAATCAGTTAATAGACTTAGGTGCCCTAACACCGTAGAACCCCTTTTGAGAGGTCTGCATCCAGGGGGGTGAAACTCGTGTTGCAACAATAACTGTGCGGAGTCACAAGCACGAGGATAGAGAGAGGCAGTGTTCAACAACAACGCGTGCGATGTCACGGTGGCACTGGAGTAATAGGGGTTATTCAACATTAATTCGTGCTTGTGTCACGGTGGTAACCCGGTAAGACTCTCCGCCTGTGTGCTCAGGTTTGAGGAGGAGTCTAGAGTTCACTCTTTTGAGAGTGTAGTGAGGCCTTGTGAGCCTGAGGCCTTGTGAGCCTGAGAGTCCTGCAGCAGACCAGGGCTGGCAGTCAGACTTAGCAATTCTCGGGTGTGTCGCTAAGTCTTGTACGGTGGGATCGTAGTTCGCTACAGATCTTTATATGCAGAGTACACTGCATATATTTAGGGCATAAAATTAATAAATATGTAATCATATAGGATCACAGTAAATTAATATATCCAAACTTTTGTGCCAATTCTTTATATTTGTTTATTGGTTTAAATTATCGGTTGTTGCATAGAAATGCGATTATATTCTGTAATCTGCTATGTCATTTGAACTGCCCTGCTTGTATAGTATTTATGTTTATTTCAATTTTATAAACCTGATGAGTTGTTTAGTGATAGCTAAATGAAATGCTATTCACTGAGCGAGTAGGCTCATACCTCTACTCAAAACATTTTCAGGTCATCACCAGCAGCAGGAATCTAAAGGATCCTTTCATCCTAATGCTTAGTCTGTAGAAGGTATATGTAGTTAGTTTAGTTAGAGGTCTCTTAGTCCTTTCCCCTCGATCCTTGGGACATGGTGTGGGTGAGAGAGAGTGTGTATGTGGTATGTGTATAAAGATGTAAATTAATTGTTATGTTTACTTTCTGTTAAACAATGTTACATGTTGTAAACTCTGTTTACGTACTCTAGTCAGTTTAATACAAATGCTTCCGCAGTTTGTTTAGATTTAGTTTACAGCATAAATCAGATTATCTTTTAATGGCTTTAAAATGTTTTAAAAAGCTTTGTGTGGTTTGGCTTATGTGTAAATCCCTCCGTCGCGCCCTAATCTCGTGATTAGTGGGTAATGCGAGATCGGGGTGTGACAGTTCTCCCTTGTTATCCCTCCCTTTGCTTGGTTTCTCTTGGTTACCACAACCATAGAAAAACAACAATTGTCAGATCAACTGATGTTGTGTCTAGGAAGTCCCCAGTACCCCTCTATTTATAGGATGGTCAGGGTCATGGTTCCCAGTCTGTGTGGGAGTTGAATAATATAGGATCTCACAAATTTTTGCATCCTACGAGTGGAAAAACAATTAGTTCATAGGTGAATGGATCGGTTGGCATGCAAGTCGATCGGTTCACTTGGTGAACCGGCCATTTCTTTATGTTTCCAAATTGCAATTGTATTGGAAACATGAAGTCAGCACTAATCCTTGATCCAATTGAATTGATTTGTGAATTGGGAGATTCATCATATTGATGCGATGATTTTGAGTCGCATTTATAGACTTGTTTGATGTGTGTTTTATGCATTTATTAGTCATTTTCATGGTTAATATTGCATAATTCATTCATTTTGGTCTATGATACTTCTTTATGTAAAATCCCTTTATTTATGCATTTTTAGCATTAATTATCGAAAGAATATATTTTGTGTGAATTTATGTGGTTCCGTGTGTTAATTTCAGGAAAAACAAGTATTTGTTGTCGTCGATACCATCGACGGTGATCGATACCATCGACCAGACCACAGGCTGCCAGCCGCAAGGACCAGAAGAAAGTCGATACTATCGATAGGGATGTCGATGGTATCGAGACACCATCAGGTTGCTGGCGAGAAGTGCGTCGATACTATCGACCAAAATGTCAATACTATCGACTGGTGGAGCTACAACGACACAAAACGACAAAACTGTCGCTACAGGTTCGTCGATACCATCGACCCGCGTCGATGGTATCGAGATGACATCAGGTGCTCAGACGAAAGAAAAGAAGGATTGCCGCTACCACGCTAGGTCGATTCCATCGACCCGAGTCGATGGTATCGACACCGTCAGATATCAGTTTGATTCAGAATGATCTTAATCGGACGGCTGTGGTTAATTGGCGACCTAATTTGGGAGATATACCTAATGACGGTGCCCTTGACTGGGACATCACGTCATTAGTTGATGCACGCATCCCGGAGAGCAAGGGGAGAAGAACGGAGCATGAGAGCACACCCCAGCCGATCTGGACGTTGAAGAAGACGAATTCCACCACCGAAAGGCGGTAGAACGCGGATTCCACGCCAAGGATTGATTGGACTTTCTCCGTTCAGGGGTTTCACCACTCAATCTCATTTTTCTCATGTTTCCCCTTTTCATTACTACATTGTATTCTGAGAAGACCATGCGGGGCTAATCCCCTTTGTCTTTAGGACTGGGAGTAGCCCGGGGATTCATTGTATGTCAATTTTATAATAGTAATTCATATCTTATCTCTTAAATCTGTGGTATAATTTCATTTTCTCCAATATATTGTTATGCTTGATCACCATAATAATAACCTAATGCCCTTAATTGCTTCGAAAGAAGAATTAACGGTTGAAAAGAGACGAAATTTACATTAATTGACAAATCCCTTGAACAAGGTGGTGTAAGATTAATGGTGGATACCGAGAGATCATTTTTAATGCACCTAGTTTAGGGTATATGTTACTATGACGGTGGAACCGACCTAGACATAGGTAGTGAATTGTACCACGACAGTGGACAATTCTAATTTGAGGCCACTACCCGGATAGAGAGATAAAATTGAGTAGCTATATGGAATTAAATACAATGAAAACCCGCGGTGAAACCGCAACCCTAAAGATCTCCTTTTGAATTGATTAAACCAACATTTAATCGATTGCCTATTTTATTTTGTTTTTATTTTCTTTTCATTTTAACAACAACTCTCAACTATTTAATCGGCTTAGATGATCACGAGCAGTTAGTAGGAGTCCCCGACGATTTCACGTATCCCTGAGTTCGACTTGGGCCTCACAAAGTCCTGTACTACTTCGACGCGTTCACTTGCGTTTTTGCGCACGGTAAATTTGCGTCAAGTTTTTGGCGTCGTTGCCTGGGATACGGCAATTTGTTGGCACTTCGAGTGTTGTGAGCGGCCACTCTAGGCCACCTTTTTATTTTTTTTTATCATTCCAAAAATTCATAATCTATTTTCTAAATATTTGCAATCGTCAAGCACTGTACTAAATTTAATCTTTCTATTTTCAGGTAATGCGCATGGTGCAGACGCGTAGTACTGACTACGTGAGTCGCGCACCAGAGGTTCCGCTGCCGGGACCAGAAGACGAGGGCGATTATAATCAAGACGAGCTGGAGGATATAATTTCTGAACACAAACAGGAAGAGATGGATGAGCCACAGACAATATGGGAGAAGATCAAAGCTTCTTCCTCGTCTGCTTCCAAGGGGCCTATAAAGAAGCAAGCACTGAATATTCCGACCTACAAGATTGATCCATCTTTGATCAACTTGGTGAAGTCTAATGCCTTCCATGGGCTAAAAAATGAAGACCCCATCGCGCACATAAGTCAATTTGTGGAGAATTGTGACATTGTAAAAATCGACAGATTTCCACAAGACGTGCTCTACTTGAAGCTCTTCCCGAGTTCACTAGCGGGAATTGCGCGCGAATGGCTACATAACTTAGACGATGAATATGTGGAGTCTTGGGATCACATGGTGGAGGTTTTCTTCGAGAGCTTCTTTCCGCCCGAGAAGACCAATGGCATGATAAGAAAGATCCATAACTTCACCCAACAAGCAGGAGAAACCTATTCTGAGACCTGGGAAAGGTTTCAGATCATGCTCAGGCGATGCCCGCATCATGGGCTGGATAAGGAGACTCAAGTCAAGATCTTCTATTTTGCTCTCTCCGAGCATGATAGAAGCAACCTCGATTCAGCCGATTCCAGATTCTTCTTGAATAATACGGATACTAGATGCTGGGAGATCTTAAAGAACATGGCAAAGAAACAATCATGGGGCGAAAGAGGTGTCGTGGAGCAGGTTTGAGTTGTAGGTGAATCTAAAGAAATAAAGGAGCTGAATGAGAAGATGGATCTTCTCGCAAAGAAATTGCTTGCAAAGGAGGATACTGAGTCCGAGGACGGGGCTCAAGTGAAATTCATGAGGCAGCAGCAAGGTTATAGGAACAACGACTATTCATTGAGGAAAGACAAGAATTTTTCCTAGAAGGATCCCAATAACTTCTTGTAGGATCCGGATGCTAAACCCTAGCCAGCAGCGGAGGATAAGAGCACAGAGCTGCTCAATCAAGTTATAAAGCAAAACCAAGAACACATGGCTACTTTCGGCCAGCAAATAAAGCAACAAGGGGAGTTCATGAACCAATTTGGACAGACACTGCAGAGCCATGGTGCTCAAATGAGGACAATAGAGACATCTATGGCACAGATGGTTGCGGAGATAGCCAGTTTGAAGAAGCTGGCACATCCGGGTTTGTCGGGAAATACTAATGTTCCAAGAGGGAACCAACAAGCTAAGGCCATCTTGCTAAGAAGTGGCAAGAAATTGTTAAATCCCAGGGCCGATGAAGCAAGCAAACCCCAAGCTGAAATTGAAGTTCAAGCCACTAAGGAGCTGCCCGCATCGGTCATAGAACCAGTCGATGACACAGTTGTGGAGGCTACTGAAGACCCTATTGCAGAGGAGGAGGGACCTCAGAAAAAGACACCCTATGTGCCACCGCATCAAAGGGCACAGGTTGTACCGGTCCCTTATCCGAACAGTGCTAAGGCAAGGAAGGTAGATGATCAATTCAAAAAGTTCTTAGACAGTTTCAGGAAGCTTTCAGTCAACATCCCTCTATTGGAAGCTATTGAGCAAATCCCTTCTTACGGGAAATTTCTGAAGGACATCATCACTAAGAAGAGAAAAATTTCGGACACAGAAGTAGTTGTGCTTAAGGAGCAGGTGAGTGCCTTCAACATGGGCCCATTGCCACCAAAGAGGCAAGATCCGGGTTGTTTCAACATTTCATGCTATATCGGAAAAGTCAAATTTGGTGAAGCATTATGTGACTCGGGAGAAAGCATCAATTTAATGCCCCTTTCTACATTCAAAAAGTTGGGATTAAAGGAGTCAAGGCCAAGCAACATGACAATTCAATTGGCGGATAACTCTGTGGTGAAACCGTATGGGATTATTGAAGATGTGCTTGTGAAAGTGGATAGATTTGTATTTATTGCAGATTTTGTCGCCATGGAGATGCAAGATGAACAAGGCAACGAGCTACTACTCGGAAGACCATTCCAAGCTACATCCGACATGATACTCGAGATGGGGAGAGGTCAGTTGACCTTGGGTATAGCCGATGACCGATTTGAGATGGTCATGCCTTCCAGCGCTACTTCACCAAAATCCAAGGAGTAATGCCACATGGTGAAACATTTTGACAATACTATCTCACTTTGTCTAGGGAAGCCATTTCTGGATATGGCTCATGTAATGACCAAGGTGGACAAAGGGACTTTGGCTGTAGACATCATGGAGCAAACTAAAGTAGTATCCCTTTGCAAGGCTGTAGGATTCCCGAATGATGAGAATGAGGACATTCCTCCCTCTATGAAGGATGATGCTATAGAAAATTCAGTTTTTGATGCATATCCGGAATTACCATTGGAGGCTTGTTTAGTCAACATCACTCATGATTGGATGAGAAGCAAATCACTCAAGGAGTGCGCCAAGATTCTTCAGATGCTTCCATGTTTCTATGTGAGGTATTATGAAGATTTAGGTGAACTCCCCCCTCCGCTTCAATCATCATTAATCAGCCTGTCGGAGTTGGAGTTAAAGCCACTTCCACTGCATCTTAAATATGCCTTTCTAGCGGAGGAAGAAAAGTTACATGTGATCATTTCTTCATATCTGAGTGTGTAAGAGGAAGACCAATTGTTGAAAGTGCTGAAGAACCACCGGGGAGCATTTGGGTGGTATGTCGTAGATATTAAGGGGATTTCCCCTACCTTGTCTCAGCATAAGATTCGGCTCGAGGAAGGAGCCAAGCCGGTGATCCAACCGCAACGTCGACTGAATCCGAGCATGATGGAGGTGGTGAAGAAAGAGGTGATTAAGCTTCTCTCCATAGGTATCATATATGCGATTTCAGACTCGACATGGGTAAGTCCCACGCAGGTAGTCCCTAAAAAGGGGGGTATTACTGTCACTCAAAACATTTTAAATGAACCTATCACCACCCGTTTGGTAACTGGGTGGCGAGTTTGTATTGATTACCGCCGTCTTAATGCCACTACGTTGAAGGATCACTTTCCTCTACCATTTATTGATCAAATTCTAGAGCGCTTAGCCGGATCAATCTTTAGAATTGTCTGTGAAAAATTGTTGAAAGTCATTTCTAAAGATTGTGACATATCAAGAGAAGAAATTTTTCCCGGATGTAAAATTGTTCTGGGATGATCCTGCAAGCAAGATTTACTCATATATTGTGAATTATCTTGCTTGCAGGATCATCCCAGAAGATTGGACATATCAAGAGAAGAAGAAATTTTTCCATTCTCTACGTTATTATTTTTGGGATGACCCCATTCTTTTGAAGCAATGCAGGGATGGTGTTCTACGCAGGTGTGTACCTGAGGAGGAATATGAGAGTGTTCTTAGTCACTGCCACACTCTACCTACAGGCGGACACCATGCGAGCTCTCGTACGGCGGACAAAGTGTTGGAAAGTGGCTTATATTGGCCTACCTTGTTCCGAGATGCCTATGAGTTCGTGAGACAATGTGATTCCTGCCAAAGGGTGGGTAATATTTCAAAGAGATAGGAGATGCCCCTAAATGTTTTCCAAGAGGTTGAGGTATTTGACCTATGGGGTATAGATTTTATGGGACCCTTTGTGTCCTCAAATTCGAATTTATATATTCTTTTAGCGGTTGATTATGTGTCGAAGTGGGTAGAAGCAATACCCACAAGGACTAATGATTCTTATATAGTGTGCAGATTCGTAAAAGAAAATATCTTCTGTAGGTTTGGAGCGCCCCGAATGATCATCAGCGATGGGGGTACGCACTTTAAGAATCAAAAGTTCTCAACATTGTTGAAGAAATATGGGGTAAAACATAACATAGGTACCCTGTATCACCCACAAAGTCAAGGATAGGTGGAGGTCTCCAATCGCGAAATTAAGAAGATTTTGGAGCGTATGGTGGCTTCCACGAGGAAGAACTGGAGTGCCTTACTGTCGGATGCATTGTGGGCATATCGGACGGCATACAAGACACCTATAGGCACCATGCCTTTTAGGTTGGCGTACGGCCGGGCTTGTCACTTACCGGTAGAGTTAGAGCATAAAGCACACTGGGCGCTAAGAAAGCTCAACTTGAGTTATGATGAGGCGGGGAAAAAGAGATTGCTTGAATTAAATGAATTGGATGAGTTGTGCATGACTGCATATGAGAACTCTCGGATATACAAGGAGCGCACTAAGTTGATCCACGATCGCCACATTCAGATGTGCACTTTCAAAAAGGGAGATCGTGTGTTGCTTTTTAATTCAAGGTTGAAGTTGCATCCCGCGAAGCTTAAATCCCGATGCAGTGGGCCATTCATGGTGGAAGAGGTCAAACCACATGGTGCAATCTTGGTGTGTGATGGTGAGACAACCTTTTTGGTGAATGGACAGAGGTTGAAGCTATATTTTTGTGCAGATTACACAAGGAAGGTGAATGAGGTCAAACTCATTTCACTTTTGGATGCATGATGTGCTTCAAGTCGTCTAGCCTAAGACATTAAATAAGGGCACTTGTTGGGAGGCAACCCAACCATTGGTACTTTAGTTTAGTTCCTATACATTCGTACTTTGTTTTGTTTTCACTTAGTTTTTAGTGTAAAAATGGTACCGTGATTGCTTTTTTGATGTGCAGGTCTAAGGCGGAGTCGATACCATCGACCCTTGTGTCGATGGTATCGATCGTGGTACAGGTTGGTGACTATAGGAATCGCACTGCGTCGATACCATTGACGACCTCGTCGATGGTATCGACATACCTACAGGCAGATCGCAAAGTCAAGGTCGATGGTATCGAGATGCCAGTCGATACCATCAAGATCACTGGAGATTTTCAGAAGAAATCAGCTCAGTGAAGTTGATACCATCGACGGCCCTGTCGATGGTATCGACACATTCATGTAAAGATGGCGGAGGTCGAGCCTCACGAGGATTTGCCCTAATCTGAGAGTCGATACTATTGACTCGCGTCGATAGTATCGACGTGCCACGTCAACGATCCGCAAGGAAAGTTCAACGGCGATCGCAGCAACACGGAGTTCGATCCGAGGGACGGGTCGATACTATAGACCTGCGTCGATAGTATCGACGCGTCATCAATCCGGGCCCCGTAGATCCAGCCATCGACAACCGTCGATACTCGCGGAGGTACGGATCGTGCTACCTAAGTCGATACCATCGACTCACGCTGATGGTATCGACGGGCGGGCAGTAGCGTCGTCCACGGCTATATATGAGGAGTAGTTGTGTCAGATGACATCACACCTTCAGTGCAATCTTCCTCCACTTGTGTCGAGCGTGTTTCAGAGCTGTCCAAGCCCGACGACGAGCAACATCGAGCTAGTTCTTCATCGAGCAGAGATTCACTTCTCCGATCTTCACTGAGCTCCCTTTCGATTCCTCCTTCTCTCGCAATCATGGTGCACATAGCTGGTGCGTCGTCTTCACACACGAATCCGATGGACATTCCAGAGTTCGTGCCACCTCCGAACGCGTCCGTTGCACGCCCGCGGCTGATTCATCCATTCATGGAAGTGAAGAAGATCTACGAGTAGATTATGAAGAGGAAGATAGAGTCGACCCGATATGTTGATCGGGATACAATCCGCAACCTCGGGTTCGAAGAGAACCTTGCCTACGTGTTGAAAGGACAGGCCCGACATACGGAGATATGGCCTGATGAGAAGGAGTATCATTCTGATGACCAGCCATTCTTCGGCGAGTGGCCCACGTACAAGGAGTTGGTGGCAGAGTTCATGGCGTCTCTGGATGTCTGCGTCATGCCTAATGACGTATTAGCCACCGACCGTGAGTGGATCAAAGGCCGGGTGTCGTTTCGGTTATACAACAATGACTACACCATCACACTTCGGCAGTTCAACACGATCTTCAACTGGAATCACTCACAACATGATTACCGGCGACCAGACAACCGCACCGACTATGACGCCATCTTCGCCGAGCTGGTTACGGTGCCGCCAGGGAAGTCGGTTAGCTACCATAATGTTGCGGTAGCTGACTTCCAGCACCCTTTCGTCCGGGTTTTGCACTAGATGCTCAGTTCGACATTGTTTGCTCGGGGTGATTTGGCCCTCAGCAAGTTTCAGGAGACTGACTTATTCTTTTTGTATAAGCTCCTGAAGCGTCAAGAATGCAATTGCGGTGCCTTCTTTCTACAGAGAGTTTTGGCAGTGAAGAGGAGTACACGGAAAGTGCCAATTCACTTTGGCGGGCTCATCACCAAGTTGGCCTTCTACCTTGGGCTTAATTTCCAGATGCTTACTCCTATATCCACAAGGAGCAAGGTGAACTTGCAACATTTGCACCGGTCCAATCTCATTCTTATTCAAGATGGTTTGGCGTATGCGCACTGCCATGTCAACCACGCCTACTAGGAATGCTCGCTGCCCGATCCGGTCCTCAATATCGAAGGGGCGCAACACTTCCGATGGCCAATCATAGCCATCACCGACTCCGATGAAGAAGGCGGCAACGACGGAAATGACGACGAGGCTGAGGAGGAAGAGGAGGCATTTACACCTCTTCGAGCACGAGTGGCACCACGGAAGCATCCTTAGATGCATCCGGGTACATCTTCTTCATCACAGCCTACGCCGCCACCACCACCGCCCTCGCAGCCAAGCGAGGATGTCTATTCTATGCAGGGCATGTACACTATGCTGCAAGACATCCATCAAATGCAGCATCAGCACATGGAAATGTATACCGGTATTCAAGACACTACGAACCGGATACTGGATAACCAAAGGGCAATGTTCGAGAATGAACGTCTTCTCCTTGACAACCAACAGCAAATCCATGATCGGTTGCAATGGATGGAGATGCAACAATAGCCTTTCTACGACCACTATTAGAGCCAAGATTACTTTGGAGGCTATTCACAACCTCCACCTAGGGCCCAATTTGATCCAAGTTTCCAGGGGGAGTATCCTTCTTGGGACCCTACGGCTCCGCAGTACCCGCCTCCACCGCATGAGTAAACCGGTATCACTGTTCCAACCTTTGAGTTTGTTTTTTACTATGAGGCCATAGTCGAATTCAAGCTTAGGGGGGGTAGTTGGAACAGTTCTATTTTCATTTTCTCTATTTTTAGTTTTATTTCTTTTGTTTCCTGTCATTTGTTTTCTGCAATTTTAGTTTGTTTTAGATCCACAATCTATCTAGTGTAATTGTGGATGTCTTTAATGTTGAGTCATCTCAATTGCATGTGCATGGGGAATTGAGGGAAACTAAAAATTTTTTAGTGTTCACAAGCTTGAGTGTTGTTTAACCTTGATCACTTAACTTAGAAAATGATTGGTTTTGTCAACTTTAAAATAGAAAATCACAATTGTATATTCCTAATGATTCATGAAAGTGGACGGAAATGGTTGTTTGAGCCTAAACTGACCAAATGATAATGAGACTTTAATTTTAAGTAAGAGAGAAAAAACCTCGTAACTACTACACAGGTCAGTAAGGAGGGACACATAATATTTTTTCTAAGGTTCAGTCAACTAGTCTTGTGATCTGTCCACCTCATTGTTTTCACAATCCACCCAAGATTTGGAAGTAAAGTACGGTTTTAACCTTCTTGATTGCATGGCATGTAGATAGGACTTGCACTGCAACCATCTTGATATGTTTTGCATGGAAAATGAAAAACAAAAAGGTTAGAATAGGTATACATGCACATTACCCTTAGGTGCATGTCATGTAAGTGCATTCATAACTTTTATGCATAAAGTATGTCATGTACCTTATTTATTCTTTAATGGTGAATCACATTTTTCCATACCTTCCAAATAATTCAAATGTTGGAGTTATGTAGAAAAAATAAGCCCAATAAGTATTCATTGCCAATTATGGATATAAGGGTTTGAAAAAAAAAGAGAAAAAAAAACCTCTGAAAAAATCTGACATTAAAAAAAAAGTTATTTTCAGAAACAAGAATAAGAAGGAGAAAGGAACATAATTTCACTTGAATTTCAAGATGAGTGAGTACATGATGTAGCTTAATTAGATATCCATCTCATGTTGAGATAGGATTGTTAGTGCATACATCATTCCACCTAATCTTAGACATTAGGGCATTTTTCATGTGCATTTGCATCATTTAGGGCATTTTTGTTTTATGCATGTTGAAATCATATAATACTTCCATTTCTTCCATGAGCCACCTATTTCATCTAACCGTTGCTCAGATGGGTAGGCCACCGTGAATTTCTCCTCACTAATGAATATCAGGAGAACTGCTTCCATGTAGATGGTAGTTAGGGCAAGCAACGTAGTATAGAAGATCACAAGATGCACTAAGTCTGGACCGGCGAATTTTATTATGTTAACTGCCTTATGTGATAGTGTTCATCAGTTTGAGGTTAATATCTTTTATGGATGATTATTGTCGCATTTAGGGTAATTATCATTCTGTGGTTAGCGAGGGCCGGTATGCGAACGACTGGTGGGAGTCATATGGGATGTCTGTTGTGATGCTTTGTTCTTTAGTTGACTCTGGCAATTCTATTCTAAGGATTAGTTGCTCGAGGGCAAGCAATGTTCAAGCTTAGGGGAGTTTGATGCGATGATTTTGAGTCGCATTTATAGACTTGTTTGATATGTGTTTTATGCATTTATTAGTCATTTTCATGGTTAATATTGCATAATTCATTCATTTTGGTCTATGCTACTTCTCTATGTCAAATTCCCTTTATTTAAGCATTTTAGCATTAATTATCGAAAGAATATATTTTGTGTGAATTTATGTGGTTCCGTGTGTTAATTTCAGGAAAAACAAGTATCTCCTGCCCTCGATACCATCGACGGTGGTCGATACCATCGACCGGACCACAGGCTGCCAGCCGCAAGGACCAGAAGAAAGTCAATACTATCGATAGGGATGTCGATGGTATCGAGACACCATCAGGTTGCTGGCGAGAAGTGCTTCGATACTATCGACTGGTGGAGCTACAGCGACACAAAACGACAAAACCGTCACTACAGGTTCGTCGTTACCATCGACCCGCGTCGATGGTATCGAGATGACATCAGGCGCTCAGACGAAAGAAAAGAAGGATTGCCGCTACCACGCTAGGTCGATACCATCGACCCGAGTCGATGGTATCGACACCGTCAGATATCAGTTTGATTCAGAATGATCTTAATCGGATGGCTGTGGTTAATTGGCGACCTAATTTGGGAGATATACCTAATGACGGCGCCCTTGACTAGGACATCACGTCATTAGTTGTTGCACGCATCCCGGACAGCAAGGGGAGAAGAACGGAGCACGAGAGCACACCCCAGCCGATCCAGACGCTGAAGAAGACGAATCCCACCACTAAAAGGTGGCAGAACGCGGATTCCACGCCAAGGATTGATTGGACTTTCTTCGTTCAGGGGTTTCACCACTCAATCTCGTTTTTCTCATGTTTCCCCTTTTCTTTACTACATTGTACTCTGAGATGACCATGCGGGGCTAATCCCCTTTGTCTTTAGGACCGGGAGTAGCCCGGGGATTCATTGTATGACAATTTTATAATAGTAATTCATATCTTATCTCTTAAATCCGTGGTATAATTTCGTTTTCTCCAATATATTGTTATGCTTGATCACCATAATAATAACCTTATGCCCTTAATTGCTTCGAAAGAAGAATTAAGAGTTGAAAAGAGACGGAATTTACATTAATTGACAAATCCCTTGAACAAGGTGGTGTAAGATCAATGGTGGATACCGAGAGGTCATTTTTAATGCACCTAGTTTAGGGTATAGGTTACTACGACGGTGGAACCGACCTAGACATAGGTAGTGAATTGTACCACGACAGTGGGCAATTCTGATTTCAGGCCACTACCCGGATAGAGAGATAAAATTGAGTAGCTATATGGAATTAAATACAATGAAAACCCGTGGTGAAACCGCAACCCTAAAGATCTCCTTTTGAATTGATTAAACCAACATTTAATCGATTGCCTATTTTATTTTGTTTTTATTTTCTTTTCATTTTAACAACAACTCTCAACTATTTAATCGGCTTAGCTGATCGCGAGCAGTTAGTAGGAGTCCCCGACGATTTCACGTATCCCTGAGTTCGACTTGGGCCTCACAAAGGCATGTACTACTTCGACGCGTTCACTTGCATTTTTGCGCACGGTAAATTTGCGTCAATTTTTTGGCAGTGAATGTCCATAACTGGTTTATGACATCACAAGCAATGAGTAGTATCTAGTAACACATCATTGCTACCCAAGTAATTGGAAATTTGGAGAAAACTTCAAGCTACAATCTATGATTGATGTTATAGTGTTTGTATAGTTCCTTTATCAAGGTCACGATGGATGATGTCAAAGTACACCGAACGACTTGTCATGAGTGTAGTAACTTTAGGTCTAAGAACTATAATCACCACAACACTATAAGAGATGATCCTAACTACCAATTATGGTTTCCATGTAGCACTCTTATTTTGGGTCTGTCTGATAAATTGTTCTATTGCAAGTATCTATGTGTGTGGTTTGATATCACATATCATGACTGATGAGATTTTGTCATCAATCAATACAAACTCTAGTCTTATGTGCTTTTGATATCTTTTAGCCTTCCACAATAACATGACTAGGGACATAACAAGAATGTATATAATATTGACATCTATATGATCTCATTGTTCAGGTCATCAACCTGAAGAAATATGTCATTGATTAATATCATCCTTAAGACATTTATTATGTTACATCATTATTGCATAACTAAATAAAACATAATAAATTGGAATATTTTGTTTGTTACTAATCAAATCATTTACAAGATATGCCATTACAATCATCATATGATTGGATCTCTAGGCATACACACTAATAGACTCCCACTTGTGCTTAGAGCCAATCACTGATGAATTTAATCCCAAGTGATCTAACAAGACCATTATATTTCTACTAAGAAAGTGCTTTTGTCAAGGGGTCAGCCACATTGCTCTCGGTTGGTACTCTATAATTGTTCACATCACCTCATTGTACGATTTCTCGTATGAGATGGAACCACCTTTGTATATGCTTGGAATGTGGATGTGATATGGATTCCTTAGCTTGTTCAATAGCTCCATTATTGTCACAAAATAGCTCAATTGCATCATTGATGCTTGGAACCACCCCAAGTTGTAAGATGAACTTTGTAATCCAATCAGCCTACGTTGCTGCATTCGATGAAGCAATATACTCGACCTCTATTGTAGAATCTACAAATGTCTCTTGCTTGGAATTTTTCCAGTTAATAACTCTATTGTTTAGGAAAAACACAAATCCAGATTGTGATCTGTAGTCATCTTTGCAAGTTTGGAAGCTTGCATCGGTGTAACATGTTACCACCAACTTCATGTCTACCATAGACCAGGAACTAACCCTAAGTTATTCTCAAGTACTTATGATGTTATTCATGGCTGTCCAGTGAGCATCACTAGGATCTGAATGATATCTGCTCATCATGCACAAGGTATATGAGACATCAGGATGAGTACACAACATTGTTACATGATGGATCCAATTGTTGATGCATATGGAATCCTACTCTTATGTTCCCTTTCTTCACAAGAATTGGGACGTTGGGCTCTCAAGTAGGTAAGTCCATGAATCATGGGTAGGTTTCCTCTATTTTAGTCCTCCATGTTGAACCTCTTTAGCACTTTGTTAATGTATTTTCTCTAACTTAGTCTGAGAAGCCTTCTAGATCTATCTCTATAGATATTGATTCCCAAGATATAGGATGCTTCACCTAAGTCCTTAATAGAAAATGTATTTCCCAGCTAAGTCTTTACCATTTGTAAAGTTGGATGTCATTCCCCATCAATAGTATGTCATCTACATACAATATGAGGAATATAATCACGCTCCCACTAACCTTATTCTACACACAAGGTTTGTGTTCATTTTGACTAAATCCAAACTCTTTGATTGTTTTGTCAAATCAAAGTTTCCAGCTTTGAGATCCTTGTTTCAATCTATAGATTGACCTTTGTTGCTTACAAACTTTTTTTGCATCCTTTGGATTTATAAAACCCTCAGTTTGTGGCATATACACATCCTCAAGAAGATTCATGTTAAGGAATGTGTTTTTAACATCCATCTTCCAAATCTCATAGTCATGATTAGCTGCAATGGAAAGCATGATTGATGGACTTAACCATGGTAACTAGAGAAAAGGTTTCATCATAGTCAAAACCTTGAACTTATCTGAAACCCTTTACAACCAATCTTCCCTTATGGGTATGTACTTGAAGCAGTTTATGAAATAAAAAGTCGGGCGACGCCAAACGCTGCCCGATGCCTGATAACGCCTGTTATCTGCGTAATTCGTGCACAAAACAGAAAATATTCAAACGCCTGAGTTTATTAATGATAAATAAATGAAACCCCACTCACAGCGATTTGGTCTGTCCGGATTCGTCCGGAGATGCATCCAGAGTCTGTTTCCGGGTGATTTCTAGGTTGTCTTCAACCTTTGAAAAAGTCCTGTTCACGGTCGAGAAATCCAACAGAATGGCTACTTCACATATTGGTTGAAAACAAGCTCAATTAACGACTGAATCTTGGCTATGGCTGCGGATTCCGATTCTATGCTCTTTGACTGAGCTCAAGGCGGCGATTTGATGCTGTCCTTCGTGCCCAAAGTGGCACAAAGCCATGGCTGCAACAGCCGCAGCTTGGACTGGATTGGCGTCATTTTTGGTAGCTAGGGTGCCATGATTGTTGCCTAAACTCGGCTGCTAGCTTCGGATTTATGCTCCACCCTCTTGGCCGAGCTCCAATCAAGCTTTTTCCTGGAGATTTCGTGCGCCCTAAGAGGCTCTAGCCACCACCGTAGCAGCTGCAACTGCTGGTCGGCCGGCCAATGCTGCTGCGCTAGCAGTAGATCGTGGCCACATGATTGAAGAAGGAAAGAGGGAGGAAGGAGGAAGGGAGGTGAAGGAAGAAGAGCAGTGGAGGAAAAACTCGCTAGAAATGGAACTAGGGTCGCGATTTCTCCCAGCGCAGCTGCTGCTCAAACGAGCGCACTGTGCGCCGCTTATGGAGAACTGTTCAATCTATCGGGCAGAAGAGAAGATAAGGGAAAGGTTAAAAAGAATTATTAACCAATTACTTTGGAAAAATTGCAGTATTGACCCAAGAAACTCTAAAGTATTATAACTTTCACCTCGTAGGCCCGATTTGAACGATTCTTTTTGCAAACTCTCAAGAATGAAATCCACTAACTTCTCAAGACATGACAACATGCTAATTAGACCGTTTCACTAGATCAAAGCTCTAATTGCATCTGTGATTACTTAACTTAACTTAATCATCTTAATTATGCACTAATCATTGTACTTACTAATTGATCACGGAGTGGGTCATAACAATCTCCCTCCCTTATAAGAATTTTGTCCCGAAATTCCTAAAAGAGAAAAAGAAACTTATTACGCATCTCGAACTCAAGCTCCCACATGGCTTCCTCTAAGTTATGGTTTCTCCACAGAACCTTCACTAATGATATCTCCCTATTCTTGAGTTTCTTGATCCTCCGATCAATTATCTGAACTGGTCCTTCAACATAAGACACATCAGGTCCGAGATGTACAGGTTCTGGGTCCACTATCTCCTCTGTACCAGGGTAACACTTCTTCAACATTGATACATGAAATACATCATGTAGATTAGACAATTCAGATGGCAATTCCAACCTATAGGCTACAGGTCCAATCCTATCAATGATAGGATACGGGTCCATAAACCTAGAAGTCAGTTTGCCTCTTTTGCCAAACCTCAACACTCACTCCTTAGCGAAACTTTCGGATATACTTCATCACCAACCTCAAACTCAAGAAGTCAATGCCTCTTCTCGGCATAAATCTTTTGCCCTGTCCTGAGCAGCTTTCAACTTCTCTCTGATCATTGTAATCTTTTCAGTGGTCAAATCCGCTTTCTTTGGTCCAAGAATATGCTTTTCACCTACCGCATACCAACATATGGGTGATTTACACTTCCTGCCATACAGAGCTTCATACTGAGCCATACCAAGACTGGAATGGTGACTATTATTGTATGCAAGCTCTATAAGGCTCAAGTGTTCTTCCCAACTTTCACATAAATGCAAGACACCTGCTCTCATCATGTCCTTAAGAGTCTGAATGGTCCTCTTAGTCTGACCATCCGTCTATGGTGAAAATGTTGTACTGAACCTCAACTTTGTGCCCAAAGCATGATGCAACTGATTTCAAAATCTGGATGTGAACTTAGGATCTCTATTAGATATAATTGAATCTTGGATACCATGCAACCTAACAATCTCATCCACATATATCTTAGCCAACCTTGGGACATCAAAGGTTGACTTAATATGAAGAAAGTAAGCAGACTTAATTAGTCTATTCACAATCATTCATATCGAGTCACAACCTCTAGGTGTCATGGGAAACCCTATCACAAAAATCCATTGTGATATGTTCCCACTTTCATTCAGGCATAGAAAGAGATTGCAATATACCTACAGGTTTCTGGTGCTCAGCCCTAACCTGTTGACACACACACTGCACCTAGTCACATACTCAGCTACATCCTTTATCATATCAGGTCACCAGTACAACTCCTTGAGATTCCTGTACATCTTAGTGTTGCCTGGATGCATGGCATACATTGATGCATGTTCTTCCTCAAGAATCTATTCTTTCAAATCATTATTTCGAGGTACATGCAACATGTCATGCTAATACAACACAACATCATCTGAAAACTTGAACTCTGGTCTCTTCCCCCTGCCATGTCATGCATGGTCTGGTTTAACTCACTATCACCCTATTGTAGTTTCTTGATTTGATCATAAGAAGTAGGCTTGACTTGCATCTGTGCAATCAAACCATTTAGCTATGTCACCCCTAAGTCTAAATTCAACTTTCACATTTCCACTAGCATGTCTCTTTTGAAACATGCCATGGAAAATACATCCACTGTTGAATTAGACTTCCTACTTAGGGCATCAACTACCACATTCACCTTCCCAAGGTGACAATCTATCGTCACATCAAAAAGATAGTGACGCTGTGTCATAAGAGCATGAACTACAACAACTAACTTCAGATCATGTGTCAGGTAGTACTCCTCATTCTATGTTACTTACTTATTGTTACATTTCAAATTTATATCTTACTCTTTTCTCCAAGTCATTTTCATATTGTTTATCTACCTTTAAACCCTAGATTTTATTAATTCTAGCTTACCTTTCATAGAACAAACCTCATGATCTTATTTTATAGGGATGCTAGTACTCAAGGTCAAATCACTATTGATATCCCTTGAACTACTACAACTCTAAACATTCTAGGGTTTCTTCTTTATCAATAACATAGCGTTATTGTGATGTGACTATGTTCCCTTAGTTTGAAATTCAAACTTTAGATCTCATAAGTTTTACTAAATTCTTCCTTATCTTATCGCTGGAATTTCCTTTCTCTTATTTGTTCCGGACTTTGGTATTTTCATGATATCTCTTCAATTTAATGGAAGCTTATAACGTAACATGAATATCATTTCAAACTGGACAAGCCATATATTCAGGTATTGCAAATATCAAGAGATTCAACATAATAAGCATGCATGCAGATTTCAAATTTTTAAATAATCTAATTACGTGTCCACTTGTAATTTACTGAGAAATCAATATCAATATGCATGCAGGCAGACTGGAATTCTCAAATAAACAGAATGCATGTCAATTGGACACTTTATACACTAAAATCGTGCAATTGAACTGTTAAGCATCATACATCTTATACTGAGAATTTTGATATCAAAATACTTGATTCATTGAACACCCTATCCTTAGGGTTTCAATTACCTCATTCACTTATTACATGGCAACACCCTATCCTTATGGTTTCAGTTACCTCATTCATTTGATTGCAGTTCAAATCACAATATGATATCATTCTAGAACTGTCAGAACAGTGTACTTAAAATAATTGTAAATACTAAGAAATTCTTATATCATGCATTCATTTTTCTAAGTTATGTGTTTGTTCTTTATTTTAAAAACTAATTTGTTAGTCTATAGAGACTTAGAATCCAAAGGTAGTATGTATGAATGTATTTAACTTTATAATAAAGATATGCATTCCATACTCTCAATTATGTCTTGTAATTCTCGTTCCTTAATCAAAGTCATCATTTCTAACATTTCTTTTGATTCAACTAAATTTCTTGTCCTGGTCTTATGATTTACATAAGGCTCTTTGTTTCTATGTACTTAGTGTATACTTAACTCTTTTCTTCTATTTTCTATTTGCTTTGAAATACATAAACGTATTTTACTCTATTACATGATCCAATCCATGGTCGATTCTTACGTCCTAGACATTACATACTTTTCTCATTTCTTTTCCATATTCTCATATTCAGAGTTCATATAATACTAATCATTGAATTTAATATGAACCTGATATCGTTTCCTTTTATTTCCAATTAAGGATTGCTCAAATGAGACTCCAACATTAGGCTTCTGATATCGGTTCCAGCTACTTCTTAGCTGTTCTAATCTTTCCATTATATTTCAACATCTCAGTGTATATACATTCTCACTATGATACGAGTCTAAATCATCTAGAATCTACTTTTATAATATTGTTAATAGGAGTCATTAAATCCCAGTATCGCATCCTGCCAGCCGGACCAGGCCGAACCTGCAGTCCTGAAGCCAAAAGCTGCTCAGGATTAACCAACTCCTATTAATCTCAAACATGTGGAAAGAATATTCACTTAGGGTAGACTCATTTAAACATGACTTCTGGTCTACTTAATACAAAGAATATAAACAATAAATAAATCACTTCATGACACTCAATCAATATAAAAGAATCATATTTATTCTACAAACTGAAAATTTAAATCCATACATATAAGAGCATTTCTAGTGATTTCCAATCAAATAAATAATATAAATCAAGAATTGTATTGCACCCTATATTTAATCTCTTACTCCTGCATAAATTTCCAGTTTCTTAACCCTAAGATTTCTAGGGTTTCTCTCTAGCCTATCCTTCCTCTGCATACCTGGCCAGGGTATTCAGAGAAGAATAGACAGAGTAGCTTGATACTGGTCAATCTAAGTATTCAGACACCTGGCCAGGGTATCTAAACACTCAGACCTTCCAGAGCTAAAAACACATCATTTCTTATCAATCTTAATTATAACTCTATCTTCTGATCCTAGTGATCCCTAACGATTCAACACAAACTCTTTACTTGGTTCTCGTGATCACGTCACCTTCCTGCCATCTGCAATAGTATAACAGAACACTTCCTGTTAGAAAATTGCAGTTAGAAGGAAGACACATAAGTCCTAATCCTATTGGTCTCTTATCGTCCCCTGACTTTGACTTAGAGTAACTATGTATGCAACCTATGCTCTGATACCAAGACTGTCACACCCCGATCTCGCATTACCCACTAATCACGAGATTAGGGCGCGACGGAGGGATTTACACATAAGCCAAACCACACAAAGCTTTTTAAAACATTTTAAAGACATTAAAAGATAATATGATTTATGCTGTAAACTAAATCTAAACAAACTGCGGAAGCATTTGTATTAAACTGACTAGAGTACGTAAACAGAGTTTACAACATGTAACATTGTTTAACAAAAAGTAAACATAACAATTAATTTACATCTTTATACACATACCACATACACACTCTCTCTCACCCACACCATGTCCCAAGGATCGAGGGGAAAGGACTAAGAGACCTCTAACTAAACTAACTACATATACCTTCTACAGACTAAGCGTTAGGATGAAAGGATCCTTTAGATTCCTGCTGCTGGTGATTACCTGAAAATGTTTTGAGTAGAGGTATGAGCCTACTCGCTCAGTGAATAGCATTTCACTTAGCTATCACTAAACAACTCATCAGGTTTATAAAATTGAAATAAACATAAATACTATACAAGCAGGGCAGTTCAAATGACATAGCAGATTACAGAATATAATCACATTTCTATGCAACAACCGATAATTTAAACCAATAAACAAATATAAAGAATTGGCACAAAAGTTCGGATATATTAATTTACTGTGATCCTATATGATTACATATTTATTAATTTTATGCCCTAAATATATGCAGTGTACTCTGCATATAAAGATCTATAGCGAACTACGATCCCACCGTACAAGACTTAGCGACACACCCGAGAAATGCTAAGTCTGACTGCCAGCCCTGGTCTGCTGCAGGACTCTCAGGCTCACAAGGCCTCAGGCTCACAAGGCCTCACTACACTCTCAAAAGAGTGAACTCTAGACTCCTCCTCAAACCTGAGCACACAGGCGGAGAGTCTTACCGGGTTACCACCGTGACACAAGCATGGATTAATGTTGAATAACCCCTATTACTCCAGTGCCACCGTGACATCGCACGCGTTGTTGTTGAACACTGCCTCTCTCTATCCTCATGCCTGTGACTCCGCACAGTTATTGTTGCAACACGAGTTTCACCCCCCTGGATGCAGACCTCTCAAAAGGGGTTCTACGGTGTTAGGGCACCTAAGTCTATTAACTGATTAACATATAAACATTTAAACAGGAAAATCACATTTACTGATTTCATATCAGATCACAATACACTGTCATTCTAAACTGGCAGAGCAATATATTTCAAATCATTGTAATTTCTGAGAAATTCTCATACCATGCATTCAGGTAAATTAGAAATGCATAAATAACCCAACTTATTTCAATTTGGCACATACATAGCAAATATATGCAATTGAACATCTTATTGCACAAATTAAGGAAATTTACTTCACATACGAGAATCATACTCAACATTTGTCAATTCTCTAAAATTCTCGAAAAATGTGCACATTAACCCAAATCTTGGTTTGTGCATCACTTAACTCAATTAAAAGTTAATTACCTATCACAACACAATTTAATAACAATACTTGAGAATTTCTGGAATAATTCAGAGAAATGTGCCATTTCATGTAAATATCAATTTACACATATTAACGTCAAAAGATATATGCAATTAGGGTTTTATTGCATATTTTTATTTATTCATATCAACTTTGAAATCGTACATCTGATAATTTATCAGAAATCCCTATTGTCTGGGTTCATACCCAAACCATACCATTTTCAGATATGAATTTCTAATTTCAACATTCAAATAAGCAATTTAGGTTCCAATGAACCATATAAATCTACCAATTCAATCCACACTGATCAATTGCTAAATTTAATCATATAACAGCGTCTAGAAGCAGTTTATGAAATAAAAAGTCGGGCGACGCCAAACGCTGCCCGACGCCTGATAACGCCTGTTATCAGCGTAATTCGTGCACAAAACAGAAAATATTCAAACGCCTGAGTTTATTAATGATAAATAAATGAAACCCCACTCACAGCGATTTGGTCTGTCCGGATTCGTCTGGAGATGCATCCAGAGTCTGTTTCCGGGTGATTTCTAGGTTGTCTTCAACCTTTAAAAAAGTCCTGTTCACGGTCGAGAAATCCAACAGAATGGCTACTTCACATATTGGTTGAAAACAAGCTCAATTAACGGCTGAATCTTGGCTATGGCTGCGGATTCCGATTCTATGCTCTTTGACTGAGCTCAAGGCGGCGATTTGATGCTGTCCTTCGTGCCCAAAGTGGCACAAAGCCATGGCTGCAACAGCTGCAGCTTGGACTGGATTGTCATCATTTTTGGTAGCTAGGGTGCCATGATTGTTGCCTAAACTCGGCTGATAGCTTCAGATTTATGCTCCACCCTCTTGGCCGAGCTCCAATCAAGCTTTTTCCTGGAGATTTCGTGCGCCCTAAGAGGCTCTAGCCGCCACCGTAGCAGCTGCAGCTGCTGGTCGGCCGGCCAATGCTGCTGCGCTAGCAGTAGATCGTGGCCACATGATTGAAGAAGGAAAGAGGGAGGAAGGAGGAAGGGAGGTGAAGGAAGAAGGGCAGTGGAGGAAAAACTCGCTAGAAATGGAACTAGGGTCGCGATTTCTCCCAGCGCAGCTGCTGCTCAAACGAGCGCACTGTGCGCCGCTTGTGGAGAACTGTTCAATCTATCAGGCAGAAGAGAAGATAAGGGAAAGGTTAAAAAGAATTATTAACCAATTACTTTGGAAAAATTGCAGTATTGACCCAAGAAACTCTAAAGTATTATAACTTTCACCTCGTAGGCCCGATTTGAACGATTCTTTTTGCAAACTCTCAAGAATGAAATCCACTACCTTCTCAAGGCATGACAACATGCTAATTAGACCGTTTCACTGGATCAAAGCTCTAATTGCATCTGTGATTACTTAACTTAACTTAATCATCTTAATTATGCACTAATCATTGTACTTACTAATTAATCACGGAGTGGGTCATAACAAGAACAATTGTGGGAGAGCAAGTTGGTGCTAGTACACCAACTAGAAGGGGGCAAATCCAACTTGTTTGTTCATCTAGAACAAAATAAGTTCTCGATTCTTTGTGTGGAATACTATAGAGGCAAGGAGGCTGTTGCCTACCTCTAGGAGGACAACGTCAAGCTACTTTCCATGGTGATTCACTAGGAGCTACTACAAACCCTGTCCGAGTGTGACTTGAAGAAAGCTACAAACTACATCGAAGGATTTGTTTCTGGACTTGCTCCAGAACCATGTATTACCTTGAAACCATCCTTCCCATTATATCGTTGTTGTCGTGATCTACTATTATAAGGGTAATATGATACTTCATTTTTTTTCCACTGCTTGATATTTCATCATATTCCCTACATGACTGTGTTCCATAGACCTGGAGTCACTACAATGATCACATATTGTTTAGTGTATTATCACACTACTCAATATGAGCTTGAATAAGGGTTTCCATACAAGTATTTCTTGGGTGCACTGTGACACATGTGGATTGTTGTGACTTATGTAAATGGAATTGGTCCCTCCCATTGGAGTGATATCCCATCCACATGATGAATTAGACTAAGAAATGCATGGCCATGTTCATGTGAGTCAATTTGTGACATCTCAAATAGTCTAGTCTAGACCAAGGAACAAATATTGAGCATTAAATTTATGACATCTCCTTGTCTCAAATTCAATCTAGATATTGGAGACAAAGGGACTATATGATCACTAGAACAATGGTCACATCACCAATTTGAAGTTTTTCTTTAAATTATCCAATTACCTGGGTGGATATGACGTTTGTTTAGATACTAAACATTATATCTGAAGTAATAATGTGATTATAGACATCACTACCAATGTAATGTGGATCCTATAAGGTCAAACACATAGGATAGTAAACATGGACACAAGATTAATTGTTGCTAAATGGTTTAGGTATCAATTAGATCATTGATAGACTAGCTAAAAGACCATTTGGTAGATTGGAAAGTCCAATCGCTTGATGAGATAGACTAGATGATCAACTGGAAAGTCTAGTTGATCGACTATGCTAAAATCAACCCAATCTATTGATTGGAGAATCTAGACAACTGATTGGCCAAGATTAGTCCAATCGGTCAATTTGACAGGCTGACGAAACTAGATTAGTACGTTGGATAACTTATTCTTAAATGTTCTAATGCAATTTAGTTACCTGACTAGACTGGCCCATTGGCCGGCTAGCTATATGGACTGCTTGAAAGTATTTATTTCTTTTTCATTTCACATAATTTTTTGGAAATCCTACTTTCTTGCCTCTCCTATTTAAAGGGTCATGACAACTAGGATTTCGGTTACAACTTTTGACACATAATCCGTAGCCATCATTACCATAAGGAAAGAGAGATAAGAAGTAAAATTGCAATGCTAGCACATAGCCATTAGAAAGGTGTTCCTTCTCTCTAGCTCTAGGAGTACGATGTGGAGTTACCATCATCCACATTGACTATCTAGAGAAACTACATATAATGATTGAGCCAAGAGACGTCATAGACCGTCTTCCATTCACCATCACATGTATGTGAGGAATGTCTCTTGATCAACTATGTGAAAAAGTATTCCCCACATCCCTCCTTCATGATTTATTGTTGTTGATAAGATATGCTTGTGGGAAATATGGATAATCATTTTTGTTGCTTCCACTATGCCTGCCACCTCCAGAGATCCCAACATAAGCAAACTTAAGCAAACACAACAAAGATTTAAGTTAACCTTGCACAAGTATATAAAAAAATCACAAAGAAATTATGGCTAGTTAAGAAAAGAGCTAGAACAAACAAGCTCAAAAGTAATGGGATGAGTACTTGGTTTTTGAGGGATGTGGAGTGTTCAGTCATCTATTGGGGTATACTCAAAATAAAATCCTCTAGTAAGTGTTACTAAACCCCAAAAAAATATTAAGGCTAACTAGAGGTCGTACCCAACTTGTTAGTCATCAATGACAAAATTTGTATTTAGGGAACTAGTCCCTAAATCACTAATTATCCAACCTTACAGGGCTCTTTGGACAAGAGGTTATATTATTATAGTTAGTACTAACCCATAATCTAGGAATCCATATGTGAATATCTCCCTCACATGGTGGCAAGGGTGGTATAGGGTGTAGAAAGAGGGGTTTTCACCTACTCATACCTCCTATCCAACATCTAGGAATGCTCTTTTCCAAGTGTGAGGGGAGAAGTTCACTTGGCTGCTTAGAACACTTTACTCATGGTTAGTGGATTTGGAGGACATTAGGGTAAAAAGGGAAACTATTTTAAGGTTTTGAAAGGGACTTTGGCATTCCCCCCACTAGCCTTCTTTTGCTCTTTATATCTATACCTTTGTTGGTACCTATTATAACATGATTTTTTGTGTGTATTTAAATATTTGAAATGCAAATATTGGTTTGTTAAGGATGTACTAGAAAACTGGCTATGAATTGTTTAAAGTATGGATTTAGTTTGCAATTTCCCCTTTGTAATGTTTTTCATGGTTTTACTATTTTCAATGATTCATTAATGGATATTGGATAAAGAAAGGAGGGAAATCCAATAATAAATGAACTACTAAAAGTAATGGACAAGTGATATCTTAAATATGGAATTGTGTGGAGTTTTATAGAAACGAATAGGATAAAGACAACTAATGAATTGGTTTTGGTTCCATGTTTTACTTAATGAGAAAGGATGTCAAAATAAGAAATATTTCACAGTTTGGAGAGAAAAAGAATCAATTAATGCCTTAAATACATCAAATAAAGGGAGAGTTAGGGACAAATAAAAGTATCATTAACTTTTGTATATTGATCACAAATGTAACCCACACCTATATATAAGGGTTAAAGACTTTCCTTTAACATTTGGGATTAAAAGGATAGAAGGAGAGAGAGATATGAATTTAGTTAGTCTTCCTAAAGTGGGAGGGATTATGGAAATAGGAATTAAATGTTAGATGTTTTCTGAATAAAAAATCAACCCACGACCAATTTATATTGTCACACATGTTTCTGATCCTAGGATTAGCATTTGATGATAAGAGAATCATTGCCTACTTCTGGCTAGTTTAGGAAACTAGAACAGTGAACCCTAGAATTCCTTTTGCACCTATCTCATTCCTTGATCAATGCGAAGTCCAACAAGTCCTCACATTGAAATAGGAGAAGGTTTCTGAACCGATTCATCCTATGTTTTAGCACCTTTAGAAAGTTATTATGGTTTCCCCCAATTTTAGATGTTATGACATGGTTTTTCACATGTATTTACATATTTGAAATGAAAATATTGGTTTGTTAAGGATGTATTAGAAAACTTTCTATGCCTTGTTTTAAAATTATGGATTAAATTTGCAATTTCCCCTTTATAATGATTTTTGTGGTCTTTCTATTTTCAAAAACTCATGAATGGATATTGGATAAAGAAAAGAGGGAAATCCTATAATAAATGATTATTAAAAGTGGTGAATAGTTGATATCTTAAATATGAAATTGCATGGAGTATATTAGAAAAAGAATAGGATAAAGGAAACTTATGAATTGGTTTCAGCTGCATATTGTACTTAATGAGAAAGGATATTCAAATAAGAAATCTTGCCATGTTTGGAGATAAAAAGAACTAAATAATGTCTTATATAAATCAAATAAAAATGGATACTTAGGGACAAAAAAGTATCATTGACTTTTGAATTTTCCCTCAAATCTCTACCACCCCTTGAAATAAGGTTAAAGACTTTCCTTTAAAATTTGGTAATTAAAAGGATAGAAGGAGAGAGAGATATGAAGTTAATTAGTTTTCTAAACTGGAAGGGATTATGGAAATATGAATTAAATGCCACATATTTTCCAAATAGGAAATCAACCCATGGCCAATTTATATTGTCACGCCTGTTTCTTACCCAAGGATCATGATCTGATGATCATAGAATCATCACCTACCCTCGGCTGGTTTGGGAAACCAGGACAGTGAACTCGAGAATTCCTTTTACATATATATATATATATATATATATATATATATCACTCCTTGATCAATGCAAACTCCTAAAGATCCTTGCATTGAAATCAAAGAAGGATTCTGAACCAATGGCACCTTTGGAGAACAATTATGGTTTTCCACAATTGTGAACTTGAGCGGTGCTCCAACCCTTGGAACTGTAGCTATAAAAGGAGGGATGGAATCCCTCTTTGAGACCACAAACAACCACACAAGAGTCCATTCAACTCCTCCATTCTTACCCTACCTCCAATTCTTGTACTCATCATGTACCTAACCCCTTGCCTACTCGTTGGACCTTGCTAAAATTTCCTCTTTGTCGTCCTACCAGCCCCTACCACCTCCAAGGCAATTGAAGCCCTTGACAGGTTTGACAAGCTAACGTGTAAGGCATGGGAACCTTTTCTTGTCACCCAAGAATGTTGGGGCTTGAAGTCAATCACACAATTGACCAACCCAAGTTTGCTCAGGAAGTAGTAGAGGTGGAAGACGATGACTAGTGGAAGGATTTGTCTGCCCCCAACCATCCTTTGAGGTTAGGACTTTTATGTCCTTTTCCTTTTTTTTCTTAAGTATAGGCGAGCCTGAGTGCCAACAAGTTGCGAGATGATTGGTTCTACGATGTCCCTATGGAGTGGATCCTACTAACTGAACCTCCTATCTGGCGTGTCTTGATTGGACAGTAAAGATTAATTTTGTAATAATCATAGCAAATTGTACAATTACCCAAATAAGACAAGTTATATGTGAAAGTTGATCAGAAAAATACAAGAAGTTCAATAAAATTAGTTCCAAGACCTAATTCTACCCCAAATTCCTAGAGTGCCTAAAGTTTCTAACTTTATTGTATTAAAATCATGGAAACCTTAATTTCTTAGTTAAAATGACTATAACTTGTTTAAATGACTTTGATGGATAAAGTTTAATCTTTTTGGATAAAAGGACATCTTGGACCTAATTTTAGATTAATAATTTATATGATATAAAAATTAGGATTTGTAAGTTAGAAAACTTTAAATGTGATATTTAGGGTTAGGGAAGTCAAAAACCTAATGAAACCCTAACTTGTCCCCAAAATCATAACTTGGAAGCAAGTCACTCTTAATGTTAGATTATGAACAAAATAGTAATACTTGGGCATTATGAATTAATTTTAGGGTGATCGCTTGCTTAATTTCAATTGCATCTACTTACTTGGACTTTAAGTCACTTTTGAGAAAGGTATGTGGTTACGCTTATGAATACTTGTCTTAACTGAATTATGTGGTTTCTCAAAGTTCGATTGTATTGGAATTGAATGCTTGAATGTTTATTTACTTCCTACAATCTATAAAGTCACTATGGATACCATCTTATATAAATGTAACCCTCTCAAACCCTAAATAATCTCTAGTGATTTAAAGAGCATGAGTTGAATAAAGTCATTATGAGAATGACATGTGATCAACCCTGAAAAGGAAGATCACCTCAGGCCAAGCCCAAAAAGGAAGGCCTATCTATGAAACTAGCCCGAGTGAGGGAAGGTTATGAATATCCACTATAGGGAGCAAACCCCAAATAGAGGGTTCCCCATAAAAGAGGCTTCCCTAAAGAGAGGGATGCCCATAGAGGAGAAAGAGTATAAAGGTGTCAAGGTTAAAAGAAGTAAAAAGCTTGTTGTGTTTTGTAATCATAATTGTTTCTATGGTTGAATATGTTGTTAAATTTACATGCAGACATTTTGTTTCCCCCATATACCAATATATCTCAATATACTAACTATGTTTTGTTTCATGCTATTTTAGGTTAAACTGCTATTAATCTGCAAATGGGCATCCAAAGAAGAAGAAACTAAAAGAAAAGATGATGCTTAAGGTTATCCTCGAGGATTGTAGATAGATAGATTTATTTTATCTTGCAAACAATAGATTTCCATATCCATGTACCTCCTTAAAGGAAAGTTTATCTTCATATTGTACCAAACTCTTTTCCATTCAATGAAATTTATATTTTTTATTGGTTATCTACTAAACCTTGATCCTGTAAATATGATAATGGCCCTTACCCTCTCGGTCTACCATAATTGGGGGCACATGGTGCGGGAGTCATTAAAGTAACATAGCTCAATCACACAAGAGAAAGAACTAGGAAGGGAGAACAAGAAGTAATACATAATGAATTAAAAAAGTCATGTTATACATGTATTCCCACAATATACATGGTATCATAGTCCCATATGTTGTCCCCAAATAGTACCCACGTGAGTTTAGATACTCAAATCCAAGAAATGAACAAAAGAAGATTAAAAAGATTATAAGTATCCAAGAATTTAAATGAAGAGATTCTTCTATTCATTTATATTTTCTTGGTGGAGGTCTTCTTCCCAAAGGGTGATATTGCATGAGAGGATGGTGGAGCATGGAAGGAAATGGATAATGATTAGGATTTTTGTAGTAAGGTGGTGGTATAAGATGAATGTTGGTAGTATGCCTTGAGAGATAGTTATATGATGATTGTAATTCCACATGTTATATGTGGCTTGATTATTAATAAAGGAAAATCTAATTATTATGTGTTCTTTAATATTATACAATGAATAAATATAATAATTTTCTATGATTGTTTGAATTGATGACATGTGATTTTGGGTTGCTTAATTGGAAATTATATCATGTGTGATAAGAGTATTGATTCTTGTCTAGGTGCCTATTCAGATATTATTGTGGAAATTAGGATGACAATAATACATTAAGACTAGTATGTGTGTTGACTGATGGTTACATCTCATTACACATGCTATTGTATATCAAGTCAAACAAAAAGGTAATGGATAGAATCAACTTGAGTGTGATACATGTAAGCCATAAATGAAATTTAGAATCATATCTCTTATGACCATGGTGATTGTGATCCTTAAACTTGAGATCACTACAATAATCAAATGTCTTCTAATGTACTTTAACACTATGTGACCTTGAATAAGGGTTTTTCTATAGGCACTGCTCTATTACACTATAACACATGTGGATTATTGTGAGTGATGTAGATGGAATTTTTTCCATCCTATTGGAGTGATATCCTGATCAGTAAATGCATGGCCATGCTCATGTGACTCCATATACAATATTGAGATAATATGTATGTCAAGAAGTTTACTATAGATCAAGGAACATAGATTTAAATTTAAGAGGTTGGAATTTCCATGACCTGTGTTCAATCTGGATATCAGAAACAAAGGGATTATATTGCAACACTAGCCACAATCGTAGGTTGAAGTTGTTCTCCAAATTCTCCAATTACTTGGGTGGACATGAAGTTTTACTAGATACCAACAATTGTCTTTGAAGTCATCATATATATATCGAAATCAATGTAATTTGGAGCCTATAGGATCACACACATACGATTCAGACATATTGATTGTCTGGGCTAAGGTCAAGCTGATCAGTTGACCAACTATCCTAGTCGGCCGAATGGACAATATTATCCAATCGATGGACTAGCTAGTCCAATCACCTGACTAGATTAGATCATTGAATCAAAAAATTAGATCCAAAATGTTCAGACCCAACCCAGTCACCCAACTAGATGGGAAAGTCGGCTGATAGGCTTCCTAAAAATCTTTTATAGTGTCTATGGGATTTATGGTTAAGTAGGGGTAGATTTACAAAATAGGTGGAAAAGTTGGATGGAATAAGCTTTATTCTTGTAATGGGAGTTCTAGTTTTTGGGAAGAAAAACCATTCTTGCTAGAGCAGGCAGTTTGGTGTAAACGTAGAATGTATACTATGCCTATAACTAACATTCTGGTTTGGGTAGAAAATGTGTGGAGTAGTAGTATAAATTGGTGGTTTTTATCATAGCCTTGTTGATGGGTACGACTATCATGACTTGGTGGAATAATCACCATTATAGGTAAAACAATCATGGTAAGATGTGGTGGAAATGGTAGGGAAATGGGAGATAATGAGCTTGTCTATATCTGGCTTAAGCATCTGAGGGCTTCTTGGAATGAACTTTCCATGGTACTACAATCCTTAGGATTGTTTCATGCAATATAATTTCTCTAAGTTTTATGTAAGAATTTTTTGTTTTTGAGTTGTTACTTGAGCTTCTTGAGGTAGGTTGGAAATCAATTTGTTTAGTCTTTGGCCTCTACTTCATTTCATCATCCATCAAATCCTTCCATCCTTTTTTTGGTGAAAGCTCCTTCCATCCTTAATGTTCAAGTACCTATAGAATAAGAAAAAAGATCCACAAGTTCATTTCACTACAATTGATTATTGTGGGGAATTAGCATGCATTATAACCATTTTAACATGATAAATAAGAATAATGAAAAAAATTAAGACCCAAACTAGGGTTCCATCACCACCCAAGCTGACAACATACATGTCCCCAAGTATGCTCCAACTAGATTTTCCTATAAATTTTTCTCAAAAAGATAACTTTTTTTACCCATAAAGATGTTTATTATCTATGTAATTCATTCATACAAGACAATTATCTCCTCATCAATCAACCATTTTGGTTTCATTTGAAGAACAACATTGCTAAAACCAAATATCAGTTGTCAAAATCTTATGCAAAGTAATAAGGTGCTCATGAGGCTTTGGGTAAATCATCTCATTGTTGGAATTGTCAAAGCTTTTTTTCTCAGAAACATTCATCCCTATATGCTAGTCCACCTTAGTTGGAGTATTTTCTATGTAGAAGGATAGGGGGGATTATGATTTATGTTCCATAGTCCAATGGATACACAAAATAATCGAAGATGGTTGTTGAAAGAGAAAGGAATGTTATAACATAAGGGCACTCTTATTTTTTCTTTTCTTTTTAGATGGTGCTATCAGAGAGGAGATCCTATATGTTCTTTTTCAATTTTTCTTTTTCATGGCCATTTTTCATTGTAGGGATGCATGGTGGTACAAAGAAGCAAAGAGGAAAAGGGATGGCCAACCCAAGCTTTTAGAGGGTGGTCAGGCTTACTATTTTTGTCCTTTTTATGTAGTTAAGGAATATGAAAAACTAGAAGAAAGGAGGTAAAGATGAAGACCAAGTAATGCGATTATTTACATAGGGTATCTTGCGAACATGGTAATCTAATTATTTTACTAGATCATTATGAAAAAGCAACATGGTAAACCACAATTTTCTCATATGTCTTGATCAAAATGCTAAATGCTTTCAACATTCAAGGATTAGCAACTCCTCCACCAAATCATGTTCAAGGAGGGAAGTTTCAAGCATTCATAAAACTAAGATATCAGTTTGAAAAGAAATAAATACAAAAAATAACGGATAAACTTGTCAAAGGTCTACATCTCAAATTCATCATGTGAAGGTCTAGCTTCAACATATATTTTAGGTAAAACCATGAAAAATTTTGAGTGATGGTGGAAGAATCACTTCAAAACACTTATTATGATGCCAATAACTACCTTGTAAGTAGTAAATTCTAGAAAATAAGAAAAAAATTAAGTCGTACACACAACAAATATAAAAATCTACATGCAATTCCACATGTGGGATGAAAAGGAAACTTTTTGTAAAACATTAGGCACATAATTAGAAGTAGTTAAAAATAATTAAGATTAAAATGCATGAAATGAAAAATAACAAACAAGAATAGATAGTTATTGATGTAAAAAGGATACGATGTACCTCCCAACCACCCAAGCTTTTGAATTATGTTTTCCTCAACATTATAAATCTTACAATGATAAGGGAATAATAATTGTTGTGATGGGTCCTTTGATGGGTCGTGGTAAAGGTATCCTAAAGACATGATGCCACTCAAGTTTTTATGCTTCTACCTTCTACAAGGATTCTTGACGTCATCGCTACTTTGGTGTTGAGGCACCATAATCATGGTCATGAAGATGGTTACCCTCTTCAAGTCTCAATTTTATAATCTTTTTAACAAGTTTTTGACATAGTTTCCATAGTTTTTTAGGACAAAATACTCATTTTGGGAGTTTTCCATTAAAATTTTAGTTCATCCCAAAAAATTATCTTTCTCAATATTTGTACCTTTAAGTGAATATCCAACCCATGATCACTCTTCCACATGTGCCCCTGCCCTAAGAACAAAATAAAAAAAGAAAATATCAAGTGTCTTTCTAGAATTGTAAAAACAAAGAAGTAGCACAAAATATTACAAACATGTTGGTTGTCTCCCAAGAGTACTAAGTTTCATGCCTACAGACAGGTGGTGCTACTTCAATCAAACACCTAAGTTCTTTACAACAATATTCTCAAGTAAATATGGGGGTTGTTCTTCATTTCATTGATCAAAAGAATAATCAAAACAACAGTTATCAACATTGCTCTTCCCAAATTCTTGTTGTAGTGAGACCTTGAATATTTTGGGCTTCAACTTCATGTGCCTGAAAGTTACATTCATGGTTTTGGTGTGCAATTGTATCTAAACACCAACGATGTCCAAGAAAGCCCTTCCCAAGATGATGGGAAGACTCAACTCCTCTTTCTCCATATCTTGGACAATGAAATCCTCTAGAAACATTATCCATGTTTCCTTATCCATCATCACATACACATCCTCCACCCGACACCTAGGCACCTTAATGGAATGATCAACCAAACTGAGAGTGCAATTGGCAACATTTGACTTTCCTTGGATGATATCAACATTGACATATGATACCAAGTTCACATTAATATTAAAGTCGAGTAGATCCTTCTCGATATTATAATTTCTAATCTAGTATTGCGTGATGGGGTAAATAGATATTTTCTCTAGACTGTTGTAAAATGTATCTTACTTAATCCTTCATCACTTGCTTCAAAATTATCTTGAATGGATTCATTTTGATAGTGAACATATACTTCATTTATTTTTGCATATGCTTGGATTTTCTTGATGGCATCCAATAATGTGATATTTACTTTTTATTTCTTATATATTTCAAATATGGCATTAGAATTATTTTTATTCCTCTTGAATGGTTAAGGGTCATCCAAGGCATCCAGGAAAGGGAGTTTGATACCACTTTCTTCATTAGGTATTAAGGAATGTAATGATGGTTTAATAGTGTCAACAAAACCTTGTGTATTTTCATGGTACCTTTACTCAGTATGAGGTATCCGCAATTGATGTCATCATACTATTACTCAAATAAATAAGAATATCATTCTTTTGATGTCTTTTCATGATATTATCTAAACTCAACATCACAAGATCACTTTTATCGACCTCAATCACAATATAAATTCTTGTTTTGCCTCTAGGTTTCTTAAGAACGTTTCCAGTTCTAATTATTTTCAAGAAATCAACTCATTCATGGGAGAACAAGTCACTTCTTTCTATTATGGATGAAAACTTTTGGTGTTTTTCTTATGGTGAAGGACCTTGGGGAATTTGTATATGTTGTTGTTGCACATGCCCTTGATGCATTTTATGTTTCCCATGAGGTGGTCCTTGAAGAATGTAGGTATGTTGTCCTTGCATTTTGCTATGAGACATTTGCATGACACTTATTGCAGTGGGCCTTGTAAAAATGGGAGAATAGGTTGTTGCTGCACTTGTGTTTTAGGTTAGCAATTTTTTTAAGCACTTGACATCCCATACTATTTGCATTCATAATGTTTTGATAGGAGAATATCCCTTCCTTACTAAGGGAATCTAACAAGGACAACTAGTCAAACCTTTTATCAAGTCATATGATAGTTTGGGCATGGTTGGAAACATCTTTTTTCACTTCATCAAGGCATCTGAGCCTATAAAGCACCTAATATTCAAAATTTTAGCCATGCTTTTGGTGGTATTGTTGTTGTTGTTGATGATGATGTGTCTTCCCATGTGATTTATTGCCTTGTCATTTTAGTGAGAAGTTAGGGTGGTTGCATCACTCGGTTGTGTAACATTGGGACATGTGGGAATTTGAGATTATATTCCCAGAAGATTACAAGGATTTATATGTTCCAGTAAAGGTGGCTAAGGCTTGTACTGAATCATTAGAAATACTTATGCCTTAATTTTTCATTAATACCATCACTTCACTGAGGATATTCATGAGATGTGGTTTGGTGTCATTGGAAGAGGGAGCAACACTAAGAGGAACTAGACCTATATTTTCAGCTAGATGCTCAAGTACTTTCTAAGATTCTAATAGTTTTGTTGGATGAAAGTTCCACCACATGAGCAGTCCACCATGGTTTTTTTTGAGTTGAGACAATTAGACATAGAATGAATACACTAATTGACACCAAGGTACTTTATGTTGTGGGCAATCTCTTGGGAGCTTTTGCTATCTCTTCCAACTATAATGAAATTTCTTGTTGATGATTTTCCCAAAAGAAGTAAGGGATCGTCGCATGGAATTTAACTTGGATATCTGACATAACTTCTTAAAAAATTCTTTCTTGATCCAATCCCATGTCATGATCTCAGTTATTAAGGAATACCACTCCTTATACTTGTCCTTGCGGAAGAAGGGAAACAAGGCCAACTTGATGGCATCATCAATCAAAGTGGAAAAACTAAAGGTAGAGCAAGCCTTTAAGAAAGAGTCTATATGCTTGTAGGGTTCTCTTATTTTGTAGGATAAAAGGTCGAAAAGAGATACACTAGGGTCAATCATATCTAGATGGATTTCTTATATAGTTCTTCCAAATTGGATGCAGTTCAAGATGCATTATTTTCTACAACAAAGTACTCTTGAAGAGGCCTTGAAGTTTGATGGTGTTGATAACAATATTTTTTTCTTATTCTTTATGGTTCTCTTCTTCATGACCATTGGGTGGATACCTTTCATTAATGTGTTCCATTTTTACATTTTACTTTTGGAGGTTATGACCATTCCTTTATCTACCTCTCCCTATGTCAAGACCAACAAAGGAGGTGTCTAGAGAGTGAAAGCAATCTTGGAACATGCAATGTCATCCTGCACAATCAAAACTAATCAATAAAGAGATTTAACAAACAAGGAATGCAAGATCAACTCAATATATGTTCAAGAATTTAGGAAAACTTGAAAAAGTCAAAAAGAAACAAATAACTAAGTCTTGGTTGACTGTAACCAATAATGAGATCACAAATCTTGGTGCGTAGATGCTCAAACTTGATTTTTTTTTCTTTCATCAGACACTTTATTATAAAAATCCACGAGTGCATGTGATTGGAAAGTAGTAGGAGGCAAGTCAATGTCAAACCATGAAGACGATATTATGCCTAGCGATATGGTTATCTAGGTCTCTATGAAATAGGGGTAGGCTTATTAGGGCTTCAAAATGGTATGGTTTGATCATACTAAGGGGGAATATACTTAAGTACAAGGTTGAATTGAAATTAAGATAGCTTCATTAATTAAAGGTTGACTAATTAACTAGAAAATAAATTATCAATTGAGTAATCAAGATAAGCTAAAGAATTAGCAACTATATTACACATATGGCTCACGAAAAATAGGAGATAGGATTAAATAACTAACTAATAAACCAAACTTATTAAAGACCTTAGTTAACATAGAACAAGTAAGAAATCAATTCACAGAGAAATTATGGCTAATGAAGAAGAGAACAATAACAACAAAGCACACAAGAACAGAGGGATTTGCTGAAATGGGTGAGTAGTTGGTTGTATTCAGAATATTGAGTGTTAAACCATGTAATTGTGGTATACTTAACACCATATGCTATAGTTAGTGTGACTAAGAAAAAATAAAACTTAATGCATATTAGAGGTCATGCATTACTTGTTGGCAATTGATGGAATAAGTTGTATTTAGGGAACAACTCCATGAATAACTACTTATCCAACGTTATAAGGCTTTATTTTCAACCAGGGATGTTAGTTTGAATCAATAATATAGGTTTCCAAATATTAATATTACCCCTCATGTAACATCCCAGGATTTGAGGCCTCAGATAAAATGATCTTATAAGGAATGATTGGACTACCCATATCACCAAGGTGCACCTCCTTTTTTGGGAGCTCACCACTAAAGAACTCCATAGTTAAGCGTGCTCAACTTGGAGTAGTACTAGGATGGGTGACCAGTCGGAAAGATGACCCCGACTTGCACGTGAACATGGATAAAGTGTGCAGTTAAGGCTAGTTGTGGTATGTGGGGTCATTCGTCATTCCTAAAACTCTACTAGAGCCTTGGGCAGTGGGCCCAGGCGTTACACCTCACTTAGTGTCTTGGGGAGGTATAGGATACATGATGAGGACTTTCACCTCCTTTTACCTCATATCCAACCCCTAGAAGTTCTAATTGCCAAATGAGAGGGTACAAGCACAATCAGCTACTTATAAGCCTTCACCTAATGTAAGTGGAATATGGGGGTACCATTTTATAAAGGAAAATAGCCAAGGTTCTACAAGGGACTTGGGTGTTCCCCCTCTAGTCTTTCTATTCCCCTTTTTCTCTACACCCTAGGTGATACTAAAGCATAATTATATAAGAAAAATACATGAAGGTAGAACAAGTGAGAATATAGCATTAATCAACATAAAGCAATGTTATACATGAATATCCCAATATACATAGTATGTCAGTCCCATAATTTTCCACCAAGAAATACAAAAAGGAGTTTGTCTACTCATAGACAAGAAATGAACAATGGGAGATAAGAAAATATAATAAGCAACCATGAATCTGAATCAAGAATCCTTCTCTTCATCTCGATCTACTTGGTGGATGACATACTTCCCAAGAGGTTAGGTGGTTTGAGAGGATGGTGGATTATAGAAAAATAAGAAATATCGTTTTGGTGGTTAGGTGGAGGTAGGAGATGAAGTGGTGGTGGAGGGTAGGTGTTGTGGACACGTGAAGTAACTGATGTTGTCTCAACTCTCCTCCACCTCCATAAAGCCTTTTATAGTGGCTAAGGACTTTATGGTTAAGTAGGGGAAGATTTGGCATTTCAATAGAAAAATGTAATAAGGTTTCTAGGTAGAACGGGTGTTCTGGTTTCTAGGAAGAACAATCATTCTATCTACAATGCACATTCTAATTCCTGGGCTGAATGACTATTCTGTTTGGAATGGGCATCTAGTTTCTGGGTAGATTTCTTTGATGCATGGAATATGTGCATGGTTTGGGCAACAAATTAGCAGAGGAACAATTGTAATCGGTAACAAACGTGTTGGATTTATCCTACCATGATCATAATGATGGGAACAAACGTGTTGGATTTATAGTAGAATAACCACTCTGGTAGAGCGCCCATGTGGAGATGTTGTGGAAAAAATCAAGGAAATGGAAGGTCTGGAGCATGTCTCATTACAACTTTGGTATTTTGGGGGCTTCTTGGAATGAGCATTCAATGTTATAAGAACTATTTTGAGGATTGCATTGACATTCATATAAATTTATGTACCAATTTTAATTCATACCAAGTTATTTTTACACTTTCTTCATTCAATTACTTAACTAATAAATAAAAAATCCCTTTTCTATTCTTGTGTTTTGAGTGGGAAGTGCCCACTCACTTAGGTGAAAACACCTCACAAATTTGTAACGATTTTTAGGTATCAGAGTCACACATCAAATTTGTATTTTTAGGCTATGGGTAAGTATTTTTTTCTTTTTGTTAGTTAGAGTCCTTGCTAAGAGTCATCATCATGTATAGTTTTATTATATAATTCTTCTTGTAGAGATAGTCTATAAATACTTGGAAACTATGATGTAATATGTGAAAGACGTAGCAAATGTAGAATGCTTAAATGGTGATATTCTAGTTTATGCAAAATGACTAATGCATTTTTCCCTGATATATCATAAAGGTGATTATGAAATGTCAATACTTAATGGGCTCATAATTTGTATCAATGTCTTGATAAGAATGATAATTAGAATCCCTAATCATACATAAATTAATAATTAACTTTAATGGTATATAAGTATTTATATTATTTATTCAACATCAACTTACTTACGTTCAATGCGATTTTTATCCTGATTTTTTAACTATAAGTGGTTTCCATTTACCCTCACCATTTGGGGTATTTTATCTTAACTTGGGTTGCAGGTGCTATAAGTTGGTATCAAAGCTTAGGTTTAGGGAGTCAATAGGGACTATGTGACTTAAGTGTAGAAAGTGTTAATAGTGGAATGTTGTATCAATATGTTGATAGGTGTGGTTGATGGAGTCAACCAAGATGATTTTTATTTTTTGTATTTTTTAGTTTCTTGACTAAGTTGCCACTCTCAACAATTATATAATAGAAATCTTTGTTATTTTGAATGTGATAACTAAAAGAGAAATCATCTTGGAGAGAAACAAGATGGTCATTTTCTCAAAATGTTATATCATAAAAAGCTAACAAAAGTAAAGGAAAGATAGTGAATCTGTTGAATCCTATAATGATGCTCCCTAGACAAAATATGGATGCATGGAAGAGATTCACAATTGACATCTTGACTCATTCAGTAGTAAAGAAGAAGGATTTTTGAAAGAATACTACATCTTCAATAGATGGTAGCCATATATTTTGTGGGAAGTGTTGATCTAGTAGAATCACATCTATGGATGATAGTTGACAAATATCTATTATAATAAAGATTCTAAAGGGAGAAAAGATTCTTCATGCTGATTATCTTTCATAATATATGAGAATCAATGGTGGTTGACATAAGAGTCGAAAAGGCCAAGTCAAACTATGATGTGGAAAGATTTCAAGAAAGAGTTTTAAGCTTGAGTCTTCCTTAATCCTATAAAGAATATAAGATTTGACAATTTCAATATATACAACAAGTACATATGACAGTGAATGACTACAAGTTATTCTCAACTTATGGAGGTTTTTCCCATAGTTGGAGGCTAAAAATGAAGGCAAATAGGAAATAATAAACTTGGGGATATGACATGTAGATGAGAGAGGATAGAGATGATGGAATCCCACAAGTAGTTTGAGAGTTCTATAGAATCTAATGGAAAGATACAAAGAGACATTATGAAAAGAAAGGTTGTGGAATCCAATAAGCATGAAAGTGTCAAAGATGGTACAAATAATTATGTTGTTTCACATGGAAAACCAAATGTAGTTGATGGTGTTATAACAGAATGGGTATGAGCCTATAAATATGAAGATATTGGTACTGGACAAGCTAATTTTTATTTTTCTAGTGTTAGTTTGATTGTTTCATCTCAAGCGGTTAGAAATCAATACCTTCCACTTGTAGAAGTCACTATAAGGGGTGATGTCAGTGATAAGTTTTTTGGTTGTTTCTTTTGCAAAAAGTCCAACCATTTGTGGAAGAATTCCAATAATAAGTTATTTTTAAATTCAGACCTAGTTGAAAAATTGATGTAATCCTTTCTCCTCATAATGACTTTTTAGGAAAAATTCTTTAAGGAGGTTACTTTTGTAACACCTTGGTCCAAATTTATCCCTAAATCTATTTGTTTGTTTTTCGAACCCTCTGTAACATGATGATTAGATATCTTAATGAACCAATTGGTAATGTTACCAATACTCATCAATTAAAATTAAATGATTAATGAATATGCTTGAATAAAAAATATTTAAGTGGAGAAATCCAAAATTAATTCTTGAATGAGTATAAGGACCAATACAAGAAAACCTTAAGTTGGGTTAGGGTTTTGGGCAATGAAGAGGTTGAAGCCTAATTTGATTATAATATCTTGTTTATGGAATGTTTAAGGGATGCTAAAATATTTTTAGAATTATGATATAACTAAACCATTAGAGAGGTTGGAATATCTTTGGAATGATTTGTGATAGCCTGAAATAGAGATTGGTCTACCAAACCAGACAAGTCGGAAGACCTTTGGACAAGTCTATATAACTTGCTACAAATTGGGAGAAAGAACAGATCTTACCAACAAAAATTTCCATGATGTAACCAAAGTGGAGGGAAGCTGTTTTGGATTTATTAAGTCATTCGAACTCCCTCAATGTAGGAGTCATAGATCTATTGACTAGGTATATGTTGAATGAATTCTAGGAAGTCAGTAGAATCACTCAAGAAGTCCAAAACTTTCAAGGACTGACATTGGAATCATTGAGAAGGGGTGTTTTGGTCATATTGGATGTGGTTATTATATATATATATATACTTTCTTATCTAAGTCACTCTACGCTACAAAAATATGAGGATAAAATGATGAGTTAAGTACTAGAAACTTTGGGGGAAACTACGGTTTCCATGTCAACTCCCTTCCTTGGAATTTGAGACATGATATAGCTGTAGAATCAAGGTAAAAACTATCACATGTATCTTCTTTCTTGTTCTCCTCTTCCTAGTCTACCCCCTTATGAAAATGATGACCTTATGCTCCTTTGGAATTTTTTTACCATGATTTCCTCCTTTTACTAGTTCCATTCTCTATTATTGCTACCTTGGTATAAAATGGAGGCTAGGGAGGAGTTTGTGTGGGTTTCTTCATATTGAAAGTTGGTGGATCTCAAGGTAGAACATGAATAAACAAGGTATAGGTGAGTGGATACTTCCTTTTAGTTGGTTTATTATGGAAATGGAAATACTTGAAGATTAATGAATAATAAATGAATTGTAGATTTTAATCATTGTAGTGTGCTTAATTTATGATGTTATTGTCAGAACCTGTTACACTAAATGAGATTACTCAAAACATAAAACACAATCAATCACTAATTAATCACATACCCAAAAATATGGCTAAATTAAAACTGATTTCAACGTCAACACCTGCTCAAAAACATTTGTATAAGAGCCCAACATCTTTCTTATATCCATACTTATGCCAATAATTTGATACAAATTATTCTATCATCTTAGCCACCACATATTTAAATAGGAGAAAAATATTGATATATGCCACACAAACAAGTATTAATATGCTAACAAAAGTCTGATTCGTTTGAAACACCATATACAAACTTTTTCTCGCCCGAACTTGAGAGTACAAGGATGACTCTAGGAAACACTAGACATCTAATCAACTTTATCAAAGATTCATTACTATAGCTCCTCTTTGCTGCCACATGTTTGTTTTTGTCACTTCCGTTTACTAAAAAAATGTGGTGAACCACAAGGGTGAGACCCATGTCCCAGCAAGAGATATAACCTCCAACAACATTTATTGATTACAACATTTTAAGCAATTAAACAATTAGGTAGTTTAATCAGAGATAACAAATAAGATCAGCAATATTGATGATTAACAAAATACATAAAGGAGTAGATAATAACTATCATCATTATTTAGACTATCATCCTTTATCTTGTTGACAATATAAGCAATTCAGTAGCATATGCAGTTCTAGCATCATGAGCAAGTCTAGTAACATAGCATAGCTAACAACATGAGCATGTCTAATTGGTTGAACATATCAACATCATAAGAAGAGCTAACAACATAAGAACAACTACCTGGATAAGCATAATTAGCAGTATATGCATCTCTAGTTACAAAGGCATGGCTAGCATGCTAAACATAACTAACAACATGAGATAGCTAGCATCATTATTATAATCGGCAGTAGTAGTATGGTTATCAACACAATCATGGCTACTGTATGTACGCATATACAATCTTAAGAATATCCACAACATAAGTATATCTACTATCTCTTAATTGCACTAAGCATCATCTTTGTGTAAAGAGAACAAATAAGGGTTATCATCCAATGTAAAGCATCGTGTATAACCCTAAACAGATATGCTATACAGATGTATTACATCTTTTATTATGCCCTGAGGAATTTGAGGATACCACTCAAAATCCAATTGACCACTGCTAAGTCAAAATCAGTGCCATACAAGATCTAGGAAGAGCCAAACTCCTAAGATCTTCTCCACCCCCCGGTCAGTACGAGTCCACCACAGTGACACATAAGGTCAAGCTGCTAATAGCCTAGTCCGTCCTTGGTATAGGTCACAAAACTAGTGAAAGGAGATGGGTATGCATAGCCTACCATCCGAGGTACAACCAAAATTGTCCTCCAATCTTGTCACATATATAATCACCGAGACATGACCGCATCTATTCTCAATCACATCAAATGTATGAGGCATGACCATAGCCAACCTCCACAATCTGCATTGTGGATGACAAGGATATATCCTCAACTTGCCACCCCCACATACTCAATAGTATGCGCTTCACGTTTCCCTTAAGAATACTCATTTCACCATCTGGCAACTTCTAACACTCAGATGGATCTATGGCACAGGGCGCTACATGATTAGAGTTTCACTTGATTAGTTATGCCAATTGGGTGAATTAAGGTTGCATCAAACAAGTGTACATACAAACCCTAATTCACTTCTAGTAAGCATATAAATATCACAACTTTGAAAAGATATCAAATGTGTGAAACATAATTTCTCATCTCATCATCACATGGTACTATTCACTTTCCATTCATGAGACGACACTAGTCATCATACTATCACAAGATAATAATCTTTTTCACAATATCATAGGGTATCAACCCTTATCAACATAAGAGGATTACACCTAATTCAAGGCTCAACCATGCCCAAAGGACATTAAGACCATCATACTATCACAGGATATAAATCCTTTTCACAGTATCATAGGGTATTAACACTTATCAACATAAGATGATTACACCTCATTCACAGCTCAACCATGCCCAAATGTCATTAAGAACATCATACTATCACAGGATATAAATCCTTTTCACAATATCACAGGGTATTAACCCTTATCAACACAAGAGGATTACACCTCATTTAGGGCTCAACCATACCCAAAGGTCATTAAGACCATCATACTATCACATGATATAAATCCTTTTCACAATATCACAGGGTATTGACCCTTATCAACACAAGAGGATTACACATCATTCAGGGCTCAACCATACCCAAAGGTCATTAAGACCATCATATTATTCCCTACAAGATCATCATTATCTTTGCATGCCTTATAATAAGGCTCAACAACATTACTTACATATAATACACCATATCAACACAGTATTGCATTAATGCGCAAGGAGGCATTCATAAACGATCACAGCAGGGTTATATTAACATTAAGAATATTCCTTTATTACATCAACATGCAAGGAGTCTAGATATGATTAACTCTCATCTTATTCATTATGCACATGTTAAGCATAAGAAAGTATCAACCATGTGGCTATGATAACCACCAATTAACATATCAAGGTTATGAGCATAGTAAGGAGGTTATAACACCATCATTCCATCATATAAGAATGTTAAACATGAATACTCATCTTTATCTATTTGCATTAGAGTTAGGTTCACAAGATAAATTATATTAATATTACTAATCAACACTCATACATAAACCCTAACTCACAACATCCCCATTGGATCATGGATGCATAAGGTGAAGCATCACCATCACATTCCATACCATTCCCAAGTATGAACCCACACATAAATCAAGATGCAACCATCAGGTTATAGAATACTAGGGTTTCAAGAAAAGTAACATAATACTCCATGATTGTATTAGTCATTCAAGGACAATTCATACCCAATTACCATCATTTAGTTATATTAAAGCTTGGTATAACAAGCTATACCTCATTAGGGTTACATATGAACACAATATGATTATCATCCCTTCTATTCATATGAGTGAATATGTAAGATAACCTTATTAAGGGTAACCCTCCATTTGTTCCATCATCATTCAACCCATATCACTATACCACAATGTCACCCAGAACCATTGGATGTTTAAAAGGTAAGACCATTGGTTTTTTACATAAGTAAACACCTTAGATAGACCACCTATGAAGTCCTTGATTTGTGCTCTACAAATATTCACTATCTAACCCTAGACATCCCGTGATTAAAAACACAAAAAGTTCCACTGAGAGTAGGGTAAAACCCATAATCGACTGTTCATTTAAAACAAGCCATCCATTGTCAACAAGTAAGCTCCTTAAGTTGATCATATAAAGAAAACCATCTAAATCACATTATTGGGACCAACATATTACATTAGCCATCATTCCACTTTATTGGAGGAATAAACAATAGATCTTGACCATTGGGTCAAGTTCATATATTAAAACCATCAATTATAGTATAGGTCCGACCATTGCATCAAATGACCCAAGAAACCATTGGTCAAAGGCTTAATTGATGATACAAACACAATGCTTAACTCAAAATAGGTTTTAGAGACCCGATCCACCATCATTAGTGACCATTAAATCACCATTGGTTCTTAGATCAACACTATATTCATTAATCAACATCAAATATTAAGGTAATGTCATCATCTATTGATAACATCAGTAGGGTACTTAATGGTTGATCATTAAACTTCTAATTGGTCCAAAACCTGACCTAAGGAGGTGACCATAGGTTTTCACCATCATTTGACACCCTTGATCACGACCATGAGTTGTTATGAAGACAACACCATAGAGTTGTTGCAATGGTACCATCATCGGGTCATGGTTTATAGAAGAAATCAGCATTAAACCCTAAAATTGACCATTGTTTGATAGGTGCTTAGCACCATAGGTTGTCAAAACAACCTGATCCAAGTCATATAATACCTTATTAATACTGTACACATGATCACATGTTCATATATAACTAAAATCAGAACAGGAAACATTATAAAAATCGAAATCCTAGTCAAGCATAGCTTTTTAGTACATGGATCATCATTTTCAAGCAAGAACATGATCTGGAAAGGTTATGGTAAGCAATAAACGTGGAGCAAGTTATAAAATTTGCCTCTAATGAGAAGATGAAACCCCACACAAAAGAAATCTCGAGCAGGTAGCGTATAAAATCCAAGAATAAGCTATGAATTCGTCCATCTAGCACCTTTCTTCATCAAATGAGCAAACCCTAAGTGTAACGACCACGTCTCCTGGTAACCCCTACTTAAGGGAGACCAAGAGATCAGAGCCGTTATCTAATAACCCAGATCAAAGGTTTGACAAATAATGTATAACAATTAATAAACTTTACCAACTAAACTGAAAATTGGTATAAAATAAAACTTTGCTTACCTTTTAAAAACTGGGATTTCTAAACTTCTATCCATGAAGATACTAATCTAAATAATCCTCCTATGCACATTAATTCTCATTTAATTCCGCATATGCCACTTTACTGTTTGTTCTTTTCTTTTGTACCTAAAACGCCGACAAACAAAATGGCAGTCAACAAAAAGATGGTATGTGGGGGAAACAATAATCGTGCAACTATAATAATAAAGTAATCAACCAATTATCATTTAACAGCCAAGATTATGTTTTAAACCATACTAATCAATCCTTTCCTATCCCCTATCTCTTTGTTGTCCCTGTAGTGGATTGAGATACTACCTCTCTCTAGGTAGATCCTTATTAAACCCCGCATGATCCTACCTAACAGGTAGATCAATATCTAGGGTCGAATCACATGGCACTACCCATGAGTAGTCCAATCCCTGACTCAAAGTGACTTGATGGACCTACCCCATTGGTAGCCATATACTAAGTCATACAATGACCTGATGGCCAACCCCATTGGTATCCATGTACTAGGTCAACCCATTAAGCTACAGAGGGGACTAGGATCTGAGCTAGTAGGCACATCTCTTATGTGATAGTCATATTCACATTATAATTTGCATGAATTAAATTCATCCAACAATTAATTCAAGCCATTATGTAAACATCAATAAAATCCTCGAAAAACTAATGTGGGATAATCATAAGCGTAGCCACATACCTGTCAAGTTGATATGAGATAGAAATAATCCAATCAACCAATAGGAAATCAAGCATTCAATAAGATCCTAAAACAATTATACAATTTCCTTTTATTACTCATGTCATTAAGATCTATTAAATCTAGCTCGCTTCCTAGGGTTTCTAGTCCACTTTTAGGGTTTCCATTGCAATTAGGGTTTCCCTTCATCTTTTACTATATTAAACCCTAATTTAAAACAATTGATCACAAAACCTAATTATCTCAACATCTAATCCTCAGTTTCATATTTAAGGCATAATTAACCATTATATAAGTCCATTAAGCCTCTTTTCATTAAAGCTACCATTTTTATCCTCTTGAACCCATGACAAAGTCATTATGCTCATTTATCATCAATTTGTAGTTCATTATGCTCTAATACTCATATGAATGTTATTTATCATTAATTCTGCCTTGATTCATTCAAAAACCCTAATTTCTATATTAAGGTTATTTATCCACAAATTAGGAAATTTAATGCTCGAAATAGCTTAGAATCATTATATCTCATCTTTATCCACCACATTGAATAATTAAAGCTATTAAGAGTCAAATTTTCCAACATCAGGGTTTCAAGGCCCATTAAAGTATATTCATGCACATGAAACTCTAAATTAACTAATTACGTGAAAAATTCATCCTTTTTGTTCCTAATGTTCGCTTTTATCATTAACATGCTAATATCAACTTTAATTATCAATTAAACCCTACGAATCACATTAATCATATCAAAATAGGGTTCTTTAAACATTAATACATTAAAGTTGATATCTTCCATTACTTTTCAAATTGCAAAAGGAATCAGGATTCAATTAAATGTTTTATGGATTTTTCTCATTTTTCTAAGTAATTTCATATTTTATGCGTGCTAATCCGAGCTACGAATAATTAACTATGAATTTTACAAAATCTACTTACTTTGGCCAATCAAGATCTGCCGCGTCGCCCTTGCCATGCAAAGTTGCTTGGTTTATATGGAAACATAACGAAAAGTCCGTTATGCCCTCCTTTAAGTCGGTTGACAAAGTCGCCCGTGCTCTTCTTCCTCGTGAGCAACCCTAGGTTGCCACCTGCAGCAGCTCGGGGGAGCTCTCCTCCTCCACCCTTGGACTCCAGGGCGCCAGGGATAGTCCCCCAGCTTCTGCCTCTCTCCTCCATGCTCCCACGCACCTGATGGTGCTCTTTTCTCGCAGCCAGGGTGGCTGTCCTACGCTGGCCGGACCTGCCATCTGCAACCGGCCTGGTAGCCGTGCTGTAGGTGCTGCACAAGGGTGGCGGGCATGGAAAGATAGCCAGCCACCCCAGATCATCGTAGCCACTTCTGAGATCCCTTCACCGCTGCTAGTTTCCGCTGAGATAGTTCCATGCGTCCTTGGTTAGGGTTTCAAATGCAAAGAAGTAGTAAGAAGATGAGGAAGAGAGAGGGAGAGGTGGGATCTCTCTCGACTCGACCCAAGGGCATACCCCTTATATAGGGGAGTGTATGCACATCCAGAGACGTTGATCCAAAAGAAACCGAGTCCCACTCTTTATAGAAACCTATTCCTTCAAGGAGAAGTATTCTTCTCTCTCCTCATTAACCCCTTCAAAGATACTTTGTTCTTCTAGATATTAGGAATTCAAAATCCCTCTCACCTATTCTCTTTATTCTTTCCTTTTACTTTATTGGCCATGAAAATATATTTCCATTAATTAGAAAATACTTCCTTCCTTACAATACCACATAATCCATTAATAATGTATCACATTATCCTTTTATTTTGCAATTTTAGTATTTTCTCTTTCTTTCCTCTTTATTGGGACTCCTTGGATCCCAAAAAAACTCTATTATTTCGAAATTATTTTTATTGGATACTCATTATCCTTCTAGATGCATCTAAATGCATTATTCTTCATTATCTCTCATTATCTTGTTTATTTCTTATTAAAATAGTTCTTTTTGAGGATTTCTCTTTATTTCTCTTTTATTTTCCTCATTGGTATTCCTTTTATCATTAGGAACCCTTGGGATACGAAATTCCACCAAGGATAACTCAATTATACCTCTTTTCACTTGTTTTCCACATTTTACCATTATTTTCAATTTCTTTCTTAATAAAGAAATACTTAATTGATCTTTCCTTTTCTTATTGCACTCTCTATGCAACTTTGGACTCCTTGGGACCCAAGGAGCCCATGTAACATGAAATCCACCTTTGGATTAAGTTCTTTTGCCTTCTAGAGATTTCCACACCTTTCTTTTCTCAAAACTCAATTATTCATTTATTAATTGAATTTCCTTGTTATTGGGCCCAATAGCCAATAAAGCCCACAACACAATCATCAAGGCTATTGTAAATGAAATCAATTTATTCACAACAAATTCTATCATTATTTTTTTCTCCAAATATCTTTAATATGAGAAATTACATTTCTCAGCAAATGAACCCAAAATTGGGGTTGTAACATCCTTCCCCTCTTATAAGAATGTTTCCCTTAAAATTCCATCAAGAAAGCAAAAAAACAGGATAAGCCTTTCTTATGTCCATTATGGCTCCCATGTGGCCTTACCCTTTTCATGGTACTTCCCAAGAACCTTTAAAATCTCATATTCTTCCATCTGAGTTCTTTCTTACCTTGGTATATCGTACCCTCATAGGTGACTCAGGACATTTCAGCCTCTTAAAAAGTTGAATAGGTTCAGGGATCAGCACATGGCTTGGGTACCTCACATAGTGCTCTAGATCAGACTCATGGAACACATTTATTCATCACGTTATCCTGAGGGGCAAGGCTAAACACAACCATCTCCACCAATCCATCTCAAATGGACCCATATATCGGGGACTCAGCTTTCTCAACTGTAACTTAGAGGGGTTAGATTTTCACATCACATACTCTTCCACAATGAACTGCATGTCAGTCTGCTTTGCATCAGCTCGTGTCTCATTTCACCACTGGGCTCTCTCTCAGCCATTGCATGATCAAAGAGACTTCATCTGCACACACTGTGGTTCTTTTCTGACCTTCGTGAGGCCTTCTTCACCAACATCATCTTAATGAAGTGGTGACCGACACATCCTCCTTCTAGAACTTCTTTCATCCTGATAAAGGCTATGGTGGTTAACTTCACATCTTAAGAACTGTCTCTAGATATCACCCTGAACGAGCACACATGCTCTTATCAGACCCTTTAGTCTGGTTTATACTAACCATTAGTTAGGGGTGATAAACTGTACTAACATCGAGTTCGTCATGTACCTACTTCCACCTTTTGGAAGGGAACCATTAGGTCAAACTCAAGAACCTTTGATATCGCATCATGGTGTAGTTAAACCATATCTCTCATAGGTAGTTCAACTAGATCTATCCCTTGAAAGATCTCTTTCTTTCTCGTGTCATCTAGGTAAGGTGATCTACCATAACCCACATTACATCTTGACCTTCCTTGGTTTAGGGGAGACTTATCACCACATCCATAGTGATGAACTCCCATTCCCTCTAGGGAACTCTTTATCTTCTATATCGATGCACTGGGTTACCGATGCTCATTCTTCACCTTCTGTCATGCATACCACATGCAACCTCATCTCCAGCATCCATAGTACTTCTACCACTCATTATCTCAGTAATACCATGGTATATGGTGATCTTACAATCATGATCTCCGATATGTCATGATTCCTCAAGGTCGATACCTCGGAAACCCCTAAACAACTGTCATCAGGGTTTCATCACATTCCTTTCCAAAGAAGTACATCTGAGGTTCTACAACCATCCTTTCATTAAATCACAGACTAGACTGGCTAACCAAACAATCATTTACTTGATTAACCACTATTGATGCATCTAGGTGTTAGCCAAACTTATCTCCTCAACTTAAGGTTATCCTAACAACCTCTTCTAGCCAAACTAGGAAACTATATCTCAACCAGAGCCTCCATTGCCACTTCACATCCTTAGGTATGAGGTAATGTTGAGGACATATACCTCCATGTATTTCACTTATCATTTCAAACTCAAATTCTAAGTCTATCTTCATTGAGAACACTTTGAGCTCATCTTCTTGGTGATCAAACTCAAACTTGTATAACTTGCAAATTCCACAAAGATTCTATTAGAAGCATCCTTATAGGATGACTACCTTAACTCTCATAGTGTTTGTGAACCATTCATGTATCGTTCACTCCACCAGGATATGTTATTCTCTCTGTAGCAACGTCTCAACTCACACCTTCTTTATCCTTTATGTATGGCATGCGTACTATCCTATCTCTCACCCACATAACAAGAGGAAATAAGCATTTGGCTACAGTCCAAAGACAAAGTTCTTCCTGTTCCAAGAGTAGAGATGGTACATCCCACCTTTCCAGTACACCTTTAAATCTAAGTTGAAATGTGCCACACATGTCTCTACATCACAATCATCTTGGTATTAAAGTTGCTTCCATGGAAAACTGGTCTCGAACCTACTTGGGTTTACACACAATCCTTGGTCATCTCCTCTAGGTCTATAGGGTGCCGACACTTTTGGGGTCATCCCTCTTCCCTTATGCATCCAGAGAGTGCCCTAATCATCTGCCCTTTGGGTCCCATGAGTTCATGAAGGTGATCAATCTCCTAACCCATGGCCCTCAGACAATGATAGTTGTTACCTCTCGACCCTATGGTCATGCGCAACTAGGGAATTAGGCAACTCCTACTTCCATCGGTCTTATCCCTACCTGACCCTAGGACAGACTTAGGATTCTAACATAGTACATGTTCAACTTTGAACCTTACCCAATCCTTCATCATCTCTCTCTGCATTATTGGGTTGTCTTTCATCCTTTCTCAGGGATCATGGTGACCTGCCTACCTTGGTCAAGCCCCATACCGGTTACCTCCATGGTAACACATCCACATGCACTTAGATATGGTTAACTATGGGTCTATAGGTTCAGTCTCATGCCATGTACTTTTACTTAGCTCCTCTCGATCCTATGAGACCCCTTTAGGTTTCCCCAAAACCCACAAAACTGGTATACACCCTACCAAAGGGTCCCTCTTCCAGGATGGAAGGAAACTACAACTCTTGACAACAAAGTCACAAACATCCTTAGGGTTTACATCCATATGAGCATGCTTAATCCAGCAGCTACTAAGGAACAAGCATACCTACTAAACCATGCTAGCTCATACTTGTTCTCATCCTCAACATTAGACCAACTTAGTTGGGAGGGGTTCATCAAATATACCTTTAACTTAAGGGGTTTCTTTTTCCTCTACACATGCTCGAAGCTATAGAGACTCAAATCTCATCATGAGCATCAGGTACACTACTTCCCCTCTTAGGCCTAGAAATCCTAGGTCCACCTTTGGGTGTCCAACTGCATACTCAATCTCTTAACCATGAATCAAGCATGTCCAGGGTATGTCATGTACTTCCATGATCTTTTTATATAGGCAACACCTCAGAGTTGAGTCCTCCTCAAGGACAACCAACTAGGTATAATGCCTCACAACTAGTTACTTAAACCTCCTCAGGGTCTAAAGCACTCTTTATCTCATCCAGCAGGTAATCACTTATACCATAGGTGCCAGAAGCATCATCCTCTCTCTAGGGTTTGGTTCCTCTAAAGGCAACCAAGATATCATTAGCCTCCAGGGGTCAAGCATATGACAACCACTATCAACCACTTAGGTCGCATTACCCTCAACTCCCCACTGTTCCTCATATTTTAGGGTTTTAGGCTTCCAACCTTCTTGTTTGGGGTCCTGCTTTCTCTCTCTAGAGATAATCCTACAACCAACCTCTCTATAAGAGGTCCTTTCTTCATGAAGGATCAAGCTCATAAGCATGCCCCTACCTGAGTGAAGCCTATGCTCAAACTTAGGTTTACTCAAGATTATCTATAACCCATTATGCTTTTCTCATAAGACATCCATCATGACCCCTTGCCTAATGTTTCAACCTACTGTCAACACTACTGACGCACTCTGGGTGCAAGATATACCCCACTTGCCTAATCCCATAGGGTTTCTATAGGTTCTCCTCTAGCCTCATCCATGAAGGATCTATCATTCGCTCTAACATGCACGACCCACTCTGGGGTTGGGTCGCCAAAGGTACTAGGTCATCCAACTTCTCATGGATCGTATGGAAATCCAAAGGCATGTCCAACCAAACACCCGGTCAACCATGACATCTAACTCATCATGTCATCTCCCTCTCTAACCTTCACTTAGGGTTAGGGTTAACATCATCCTCAACAGATGTGCTAGGTCTCTACTTTTAATGGAGGTCTCTACCTCCGAGACTAACTCTCTCTACTCATCTGCCTGACAAGGAGGTCTATCCTCAGGTCTCCCTTGAGGGCACTGACAACTTGTGTCATACGACCTAAGAATGTATCTATTCTTTTACACTTACTCTATTAAGCTTATGCCCATGAAATCTTATTTACATACTTTTTATTAATTTGGTGGAGGATTTCTTAATCCTTATCAACCTTACCCATACCTCAAGAGGGTGAGGAAAAGAGAGAAAACCCAAATCCTTAAGGTCCTTAATAGAATTTGGGTTGAGAAGGGATGAGCAAGATGAGAGAGTCCTAAAGGTATCTTATTTCGAATCATACCCTAAGACTTTAGCCAGGCAGTCACACGGATCTGGGAGTCCTCGTATTCCGACTAGCGGTACAGAGGAAAATATTGCCAGCCCCCAGTCGTGATCCTTTTCTAGACACCTCTGTCTTTTATATAATCCTCTAATAACTCCCTTGGGTTCTAAAAAATTTGTAAAATTTAATAAGTATTAAAGATTAAGTGAGGAACCTTCACTCTGATACCAATTGTAACGACCCCGTCTCTCGGTAACCCTAACTTAAGGGAGACCAAGAGATCAGAGTCATTGTTTAATAACCCAGATCAAAGGTTCAACAAATAATCAATAACAATTAATAAACTTTACCAATTAAACTGAAAACTGGTATAACATAAAACTTTGCTTACCTTTTAAAAACTGGGATTTCTAATATTCTATCCATGAAGATACTAATATAACTAATCCTCCTATGCACGTTAATTATCATTTAATTCCGCATATGCCACTTTACTATTTGTTCTTTTCTTTTGTACCTAAAACATCGAAAAACAAAATGGCGGTCAGCAAGAAGCTGGTATGTGGGGGAAACAATAATCGTGCAACTATAATAACAAAGTAATCAGCCAATTATCATTTAATAGCCAAGATTACGTTTTAAACCATACTACTCAATCCTTTCCTATCCCCTATCTCTGTGATGTCCCTGCAGTGGACTGAGATACTACCTCTGTCTAGGTAGATCCTTATTAAACCCTGCATGATCCTATCTAACAGGTAGATCAATATCTAGGGTTGAGTCACATGGCACTACCCATGAGTAGTCCAATCCCTGACTCAAAGTTACTTGATGTACCTACCCCATTGGTAGCCATATACTAAGTCATCCAATGACCTGATGGCCTACCCCATTGGTATCTATGTACTAGGTCAACCCATTAAGCTACAAAGGGGACTAGGATCTGAGCTAGTAGGAACATCTCTTATGTGATAGTCATATTCACATTATAATTTGCATGAATTAAATTCATCCAACAATTAATTCAAGCCACGATGTAAATATCACTAAAATCCATAGAAAACTAATGTGGGATAATCATAAGCGTAACCACATACCTGTCAAGTTGATGTGAGATAGAAATAACCCAATCAACAAATAGGCAATCAAGCATTCAATAAGATCCTGAAACAATTATACAATTTCCTTTTATTACTCATGTCATTAAGATCTATTAAATCTAGCTCGCTTCCTAGGGTTTCTAGTCCACTTTTAGGGTTTCCATTGCAATTAGGGTTTCCCTTCATCTTTTACTATATTAAACCCTAATTTAACGTAATTGATCACAAACCCTAATTATCTCAACATCTAATCCTCAGTTTCGATTTTAAGGCATAATTAACCATTATATAAGTCCATTAAGCCTCTTTTCATTAAAGCTACCATTTTTATCCTCTTTAACCCATGACAAAGTCATTATGCTCGTTTATCATCAATTTGTAGTTCATTATGCTCTAATACTCATATGAACATTATTTATCATTAATTCTACCTTGATTCATTCAAAAACCCTAATTTCTATATTAAGGTTATTTATCCACAAATTAGGAACTTTAATGCTCGAAATAGCTTAGAATCATTATATCTCATCTTTATCCACCACTTTGAATAATTAACTCTATTAAGAGTCGAATTTGCCAACATTAGGGTTTCAAGGCCCATTAAAGTATATTCATTAACATGAAACTCTAAATTAACTAATTACGTGCAAAATTCATCCTTTTTGTTCCTACTGTTCCCTTTTATCATTAACATGCTAATATCACCTTTAATCATCAATTAAACCCTACTAATCACATTAACCATATCAAAATAGGGTTCTTTAAACATTAATACATTATAGTAGATGTCTTCCATTACTTTTCGAATTTCAAAAGAAATCAGGCTTCAATTATATTTTTAATGGATTCCCCTCATTTTTCTGAGTAACTTTCATATTTTATGCGTGCTAATCCAAGCTATGAATAATTAACTATGAATTTTACAAAATCTACTTACTTTGGCCAATTAGGATCTGCCACGTCGCCCTTGCCATGCAACGTTGCTTGGTTTATATGGAAACATAATGAAAAGTCTGTTATGCCCTCCTTTAATTTGGTCGACGATGTAGCCAAAAGAGGGTATTTTCATCCAAAGTCATTCATACTCTTCTTCCTCGCAGGCAACCCTTGGTCGCCGCCTATAGCGGCTCAGGGGAGCTCTCCTCCTCCACCCTTGGACTCCGGGGTGCTAGGGATAGTCCCCCAACTTCTGCCTCTCTCCGCCATGCTCCCACGCACCTGATGGTGCTCTTTTCTCGCAGCCAGGGAGACTGGCCTACACTAGCCGAGCCTGTCATCTGTGACCGGCTTGGCAGCCGTGCTGCAGGTGCCGCACGAGGGTGGCGGGCAGGGAAAGATAGCCAACCACCCAGATCATCGTAGCCGCTTCTGAGATCCCTCCATAACTGCTAGTTGCCTCCGAGATGGTTCCATGCGTCCATGGTTAGGGTTTCAAACCCAAAAAAGTAGTAAGAAGATGAGTAAGAGAGAGGGAGAGGTGGGATCTCTCTCGACTCGACCCAAGGTCATATCCCTTATATAGGGGAGTGTATCCACGTCCAGAGATGTTGATCCAAGAGAAACCGAGTCCCACTCTTTATAGAAAACATGTTCCTTCAAGGAGAAGTATTCTTCTCTCTCCTCATTAACCCCTTTAAAGATACTTTGTTCTTCTAGATATTAGGAATTCGAAATTCCTCTCACCTATTCTCTTTATTCTTGCCTTTTACTTTATTGGCCATGAAAATATATTTCCATTAATTAGAAAATACTTCCTTCTTTACAATACCACATAATCCATTAATAATGTATCACATTATCCTTTTATTTTGTAGTTTTGGTATTTTCTCTTTCTTTCCTCTTTATTGGGACTCCTTGGGTCCCAAAACAACTCTATTATTTCGAAATTCTTTTTATTGGATACTCATTATCCTTCTAGATGCATCTAAATGCATTATTCTTCATTATCTCTCATTATCTTGTTTATTTCTTATTAAAATAGTTTGTTTTGAGGATTTCTCTTTATTTCTCTTTTATATTCCTCATTGGTATTCCTTTTATCATTAGGAGCCCTTGGGATATGAAATTCCACCATGGATAACTCAATTATACCTCTTTTCACTTGTTTTCCACATTTTACCATTATTTTCAATTTCTTTCTTAATAAAGAAATACTTAATTGATCTTTCCTTTTCTTATTGCACTCACTATGAAACTTTGGACTCCTTGGGACCCAAGGAACCCATGTAATACGAAATACACCTTTGGATTAAGTTCTTTTGCCTTCTAGAGATTTCCACACCTTTCTTTTCTCAAAACTCAATTATTCATTTACTAATTGAATTTCCTTGTTATTGGGCCCAATAGCCAATTAAGCCCACAACACAATCATCAAGGCTATTGTAAACGAAATCAATTTATTCACAACAAATTCTATCATTATTATTTTTTTTCCAAATATCTTTAATATGAGAAATTACATTTCTCAGCAAATGAACCCAAAATTGGGGTTGTAACACTAAGCATACAGAGCAAGAAAGGTAGGGTTTTAGAGCTTTAGAGTAATTTCTACCATGGAACAGCAAGGTTCCAACCTGGAGAAAGATAGGAGGAAGGATAAAAAAGAAATAAACGGAGGAAAGAAGGGAATTCTTACACTTTTAGGTCATGATCATTAGAAGGAAGCTTTTTCAACCCTAAAATGAAGTCAATTTCAACCTTAGAGCCTTTCTCCAAGAAGATCCCCACTTTCTTCTTCCTTGGGTAGAAAAATTCGCAGCTGAACAGAGGGAGAACGAGGTTGGGAGAAGAAGGGATGTGTTGGAGAGAAAATGGCTCGTTTTGGTGCTTGGGAATAAGTATATGACACTTTAAGATAAAGAAAAAGAAAAAGTTGGAGTTCTAGTATCTATCCAAGTGTCCATGGCCTTAATTTATTAAGAATATACAAGCACACACACAAGCAGATCCCCCACAATGTGTATAAACCATCTTATCTTTCCTTTGTCGAATTTCCCAGTGAATAAAATAATTCATTAGTTGATAGCTACTAAAGGTAGCTCATCCGTGAAGGGGAAAACCCTAAATTACCCTTGGAGAAAAGACCTTCAAACCAAGGTTTAAATAGGCAGCCTACGGCTCAAAAAGATCAATAATGATGATATAATACCCAAGGAACATAATTCAAGTGATAAATTGCAAAGAAAACATCTCAATTGGGTAAATTGTAAAAAAGTCCAAAATGTGCATAAAATTGCATAACTTGCTCAAACAGTGTCCAAATTGGAGCAAATTTGAAACTTAAGCTTGTCTTATGATTTCAAAGAATATCACAAGGTTATATTAGGTTTATAAGAATTAAATTATGATAATTAAGCTCATTCAACTCATTAAGTAAGTTTATGGGCCTTACATATATTTTCAGATATATAGTAGATGTGATATCCTTAAACAATGAAATATTTCATCCCTTCCTAACATATTTAAATATAGAAGAAGTAAATTTGCTATTGGTAATACTCATGTGATTTCCATGTTATTCTCATGCTAACTAATGAGTGCGATGAAATGATGGCCCAACTCTCTATATGTGTTAACTTTATTTTAAGATAGAAGTATATTAGAAATCCATACAAACTGCATATTGAGATGGATTGACACCAAATCAGAACCTTAGAAACAACAAGAAACATGTGATTGGATATAAGTACATCATTTCCCCCTATATTTTCAATGTTTGCACATGTAATATATTTCAAATAGAATCAATCCTCAATTGTTTGCATAAAAATCAATGTGAAATCCCAATTTCCCCTACATGAACTGAATATTTTATCATCGTATCAACCACCAATGATAATTGTCCCATGCTAGCACACTATTGATACACAAAATAAACATATGCCTATAAAATAAGGTGTGAAGGGGAGGCCTTGACACATGTCAATAATATAAGGAAAACCTAGATCATGCCAATATTTCATAATAATTGAGAAAATACCTTAGTAAATAATAATAATGAAAATCAATGATAGATAGTACAAGAAGCCCGTGTCAGAAACCAAAACAAACATAACAATGAAAAACAAAAAAAAATTAATAGAGGGGAGAAGAAACTAGGAGCAGGGAGTTGTCTGTCATATAGGATCAAAGGAAGAGATAAGATAAGTTCATTTGGACCTCAGTGGTCTCCCTCCAAGGTTATCAGATAATCTACCTACCTGAGACCAACATCGGGAAATAGATTCTCCCTACCAGAGTCAATAAGCATCAATCCTTAACCATGACTAGGAACGGTGATGCCACCTACAATAATGTCAAGAAAGGGGATACCACTTTCTCACATTGAATATCTTGGTGCACCACTAAAGAAGAGTATCCCACAATGTTGGGAGTGGAGGCAAGATACATGCTAATGTCCACACATGTCATGTGTGAACACATTGTCTTGATAACACTATATATTCATTATGAACTTAGTGTTGAAGGGATCTGATGTGACCATCACAGAGTGGATGAACTACATACATATATATGAAATGAAATAATAAACTTAAATTTCATTACAAACCAATGTCTTATGTAACAACTCGAGCAAAACTTGAAAGAAACACACATACTTTTGAGAAGGGAAAAACTATGTGAATGATAAGAAATCTCCATCTCAAATATTATTAGAATAATATCTCATGGAGTTCTAGTTTTCCTGTAACATTACAAGAAGAGTATCTCATGAAGTTAAAAATAATTATATATATATATATATATATATATATATATAGAATCATCACATTCTGATAAGATTTGAAATTGTAAAAAACAAGGCATGACAACCAATCACATTGGTACTCTATCAAATGACATGTGGTAAACTTAAGTGATAACAAGAAACACAAGAACATTTCAAAGGATTTTATTTTAAAAATATGACATGTTTTATTGTGGAAGAGTCAATATGTTGACTACTTCTCACATGAAGGTTCTTGATTCGTAAATGTTTTTAAAGGTGTAACAAGGACGAAAGACCAAGTGACCCTCTAAGATCATTCCCTTTCTTTAACCAAAGAACACATGTAGGCAGATTCCAATATACTAAGCAGGTACACCAAATTTTCTTAGCCAAATAACACATGTAGCTGCATTGAGTTTTATGTATTTACCTCAAGAATACAAGCAGATGCACTAAAGGTTCTATAATGAAAATATTTGTTAAGTTTCAATTTTTTCAACATCGATACATGAAATTCCATAAAAGGTAGTCATGGAGAACATGTATTTCAGACAATATATAGCCAAGGACATGAAAATGCTTACATAGACAATCACTATGATATTTTACCACTAATGTGGCCAAGTGGAGGTAAACAAGGGCAGTGGAATAATAATATCAAATGAAGATGATCTTGAATCATAATCAAAATAAATCTAAGGATTAATTGATTTTATAATAACAAAGGTTCTCATAGAATCTTAAATCTTAATCTTAAATGATGATAAGTTTAAACACATTCAAGAATCATCATTTATTAACTTTAACATATACAACATGCAAGACATTTACAAAATCTATTGTAAAGTCGAGGTTGTGTCACTTAGATAACTAAGAATTATTCTAACCCCAACTAGGATTTGGTCAGAATATAAAATTGTACTAGGTAATATTTGGTTATTTGAAAATTTAAATATACATAATATTAGGTATTCTAAAATAATTAGAGATCGCAAGTAGGAATTAGTCCACGAATGTATTATGAGTAGAATATTTTGATTTTGTAATAAAATGGTGTATTTTAGGTCATGTTTTGAGAAAGGATTGAATTTGTAAAACTATAGGAGTTTAAAATAGTTTTCAAGAACTTTCTTGATAGAAGAAATGATATTTACCTTTTTCAGCAGAGAAGGTGGGCAATTGGAGGGGAAATTGATGATTGGGTCCAAAAACACATGTTACCTCGATCTACCATGGGCCAGGGCTTTGACACATGGATGTTGTGTGATTGGGGATTGTATGGTTAATAGTTACCATATCAAACTAATATTCTAATCCATTAGTACATTTATATCAATGGTGGGGCCAGTCTATGAGAATTTGAGAAGGAGCAGGAGGTCTCACAGCTTGTCTGTGACTCATCAGGTAGAGTTTGGTTTGGCCTTAAAATCTAGTTGGTAGGCTGAATTATTACAAGGGAGGTGAAGAGATGAAATTCGTATCTTAGAAGATTATTGGGCAAGGAGGATCAAGAAGGACTTTTTGGGGGTCAACCCATGAATACAATATGTCAAAAAGGGTCAAGTATGATGACGAGGAGAATAGTCGAGCTTGAGGTATGTATTCTATGAGATGAGGATGGACACGGTTAGGTCTTGGGTTATCTTCTACTATCAGAGTGATAATAGGTAGGACCGTGGATTGAAATTCCCACTCAAGGGCATGAGAGAGGTTATATAAACCATTGAGTTGGTGGTCACAAGGGAAAAATGATTGGGATGAAGGAAATGGTGATTAACGATTGAGAAAGTAGGTATAGGTGGTGATCTAGTAGATGGTATGCCTTCATTGATTGTTGAGGTAGATGATGATAGGAAGTTGTCAGGGGTCTATATCTATATGTGCACTCCCAGATCCAAAAGACCCTAATCAAATGGCTATGTATCTCAACTTTATTGGTCTGTGGTAGTCCCCACATACCACTTGCCTATTCAATCAATGATCTAAGGAACAAAAAGACATGTGAATAGAAAAAGACATGTGAATAGAAAAATCACACATGAAATTTCTAAAATAATACATTTATTTATGTAGACAAAGTTAGGGATCATTTGGAGATATTGGATGGGTCAAATGATCATATCATATTAAGAGTAAAACAATATAGTTTTCATATGCATGCATGTGTACATATATTATTGAGAGTTCATTTTCTTACAATTCAAGAATATATATAACTAGGTTTTGTCATAATGATGTAGTGAGGAGTTATTTGACATAACAAGATACTTGACATGGGAATATTACAAACATGAAAAGTTAGTAAAGATCACTTCATCACATCCTACCCTCCTTATAAATGAATTTTGTCCCCAAAATTTATGCATCCTTGAATAGGTCGTGAAATCTTTATACAATGCTTGATTTGATTTCCCAAGTTGCATCATCACTATTCTAGTGTTTCTAGAGGACCTTTGCCATATCAATCTTGTTATTTCTTAGCTACTTACTTTTGTTTTTTAGAATCTTGAGTGGGATGTCTAGATACAAAAGAGTGTCCTTTGATTCGATAGGCTCATGGTTGAGGACATGACTAGGGTCATTGAAATACTGCTTCAGATTGGAAGCATAAAGATATTGTGAGTCAAGCCATACTAAAAAAGGTAACTTGAATTTGTACATACACTCGCCAATGTCATATGGAATTGCATACATGGTAACGTATCTATGACTAATCTTTCCTTTGTTCTTTGCAATCACCTACATTGGACTTTTATAGAGAAATATGTGGTAACCCAATAGGAAGTGTACATCAGTCCTACATGCATCTTCTTACAACTTCTGATGATCCTACACCCTTTCATCCTTTGCCTAATAAGATTAACATTATCGTAATATAGTTGCGATTCCTTGGATTTCAATATACACCTTTTGGTTACTTCATTCCCATAGAGTGGAGATCTGCACAATCTCCCATATAGAGATTCATATTGAGGCATGGTGATGATTAAGTGATGACTATTATTGTAGTAAAATTCCACTAAAGGAAGATATCCATCCCATGAACCTCCTAATAAAGGACACACGAGCTTAGCAAGTCTTCTAATGCTTTATTTTTTGTTGATATTTCTTTTCGGTGTGTGGGTGGTACTTTGTACCAAAATTTATGTATCCCCAATTCCTCTTGTACTTGTCTCCATTAATGGGAGAAAATTTAGCATCTTAGTAAAAAATAATAGATAATCCCATGAAAATGATCTATGCCATGAATATATAATACATATAAGGATGATATGTTATTGGTTATATTAATCATTCTAGAGTGAGCAGATTTGGTTAGGAGATCAAGTACAACCCAAATTACACCACTCATTATCTTGGTCCTAGGTGAACCCATCAAAAAGTTAGTGGTGATGCTCTCCCATTTCCATTCATAAATAGATAGTAGTTAGTATAAGACCTACTTTCCTTTGACATTTGACCTTGATTTGCTGGTAGATTAGACACTTGGATATGAGTGTTTCTATATTTGTCTTCAAATTTCTCCTCCATATGTGTAAACATTGGTTATTATAAATCTTAGTGGACCCTAGATGTAATGTATTCATAGACCCATGTGCTTCTTGCAACACCTTTTAAATCAAAATCATAATCTTTATGAATCCATATATGTTGTTAATACCAAATTTCTCCATCCATTCCAAGAGAAAGATGATTTTATAATTTCTTTCATAGTTAGTTATTTCCTCCCAACTAATATTCTTCTATTGTGCAATCAAGATTTCAAATTGAAGATCATGCATTAGATTGAGTCAGTTAACATTATTTTTTCACCCATGGGGTTTGGGTCTATTGAAGACGACACATACTATTCCTCCATTTGATGGAAAATATGAATGACACTTCATATGCTTCCTAATAAGGGAACCTGATTCAAAATTTACCTTATGGGGGTAATAGGAAATTTGGACATTATAATCCTTTACATACTCCTACCATATTCTCTATCTAACATTCATGTCCTTTGACTTCAAATATACTTCATGATCCTTTGGTCAGTCAGAATATCAATAAAGGATCATACATGTAATTACACCAAATTTCTCTATATATTTCAAACCCATGAGTACAAAGTCCAACTAGATATTTCTTATCTTTTTGAAGATGACAACTTATTCAACATGGAAGATCATGAATAATATCCCTATGAGAAGCATGAAATTGAATAAGATACAATTATATAAAATAAAACATTTATAATAAGATGCTATTGTCATCTACACCTCCCTCAAAATCCATTCTAGATATAGATTTCATACACCCACAGTATCTAAATCCTCTTACTGGGGTAGTATGGTCTTAGAGGGATGATCAGAGCTTAGATATCTATCTCTTATAATATCTAGTTTAGGAACATCTATCTTTTGTATGTCAGCTTGAGAATACAAGTGGATTTGTTCAAATGAGACTAAGGCATTTCAAAAGCATGGACAAGTATCAATGAGGAATGAAAATCCATTTAGGAGGATTTTTATCGATGATGATGAGAAACTCAATGAAAGGACTATTGTGTCTATGGTAAATGCAAGAAGTCATTATGGGCACGATGGATGGTCTCCAAGATGCCAATACATTCTTCATGAAAATTTCTTGTTTAGGAGAAGTCAGAAAGCTTAGAATACCATTCATGGATAGTGAAGATATGATACTCAATCAAACATATGAGATAGTGAAAGAGGCAGAGATGACTGTCACATATCACAAAGTTTTCAGTTGTATCCTTCTCTTTGGCCTCACACCGAGGCATGGATCAATCAAAAGGTACAAAGATCAGTATATTGATGTAATTATGAACTACTTTGCATTACTATGTTTTCTACTTGGTTGATGGTCTAATTTCATTTAGATTTTATTGACAGGTGTGTTTTGGATGGAAAATTTCATGGAGGGTAGTTTATAAAGGAAGATAAAATGCAGAAGAATAGTTGGCTAAAGGTGTCGTGGGTTCAACACGCGAAGTGGAGGATTGATATCTAATAGGAACAACAAATAATGATTGAAGTCTTTCAAGGAGGTAGTTCACATGGTTTTGTTGATGTATTTTTAGACACTTCATGCTTTACCATATTATATTCAAACAAGCCATCGAAATATGATCTTACATCTGACTTTAAAGTAAAATCTTCTTAAGCCACCACAATACTAGAAATAGGACAAGATTCAACAAATGTAACTATTGATGCAGAACTAGAATGGATAAACAAACCGATCTAGTTTGATTCATGATGAAATTAGGTATGTCCTCACTATCTCGGTTAAAATGTCCACCAATAGGTTGATCCTATAAACTAGAGAAGAAAACTATTAGTTCTTGGTCATAACTAATAATTTATATATATAAACTCAAACTTCACAAAGCCATTTGTCCATCATGATATGGAATTTATTAAAATATAAAATGCCACTTATCACAATCACATGAATAAGTTCATTTAACCATGATAACATAGAATTAAATAAACTATTTTCACACTACTGTTGTACAAATGCACCCAATTTAACGTACATGGTACTTAAGTGGCAATAATATGAATCATACTGAAACACACATCTTATATAAACTATGAAAACATGATAGGCATGGAAAAACTCCTCTCAACACATAAATTTATGCATATGTATTTTAGAATATAAAAACCTTGTGAACATAAACTGCAACACAAATATGAAATATGTGTTACTTCAAAGATTTACAAGACATGACAAAATTGACATTAAGAATGCAAAAAATCAAGCTAATATACACTCATTCCCTCTATAGTTTAGCAATGTAACCAATTATCATAATGCCATATTGACCAATTATGAAGCTCCAAGCTAAATCCATACTCTTACTTCACATATATAGAAAACAAGTCCCACATTTCTCTCATACTATAATATAACAATATTATATTGAAAGTTATATAGTTTGAATATATAAAGGAAAAATAAATTCAAATAGGTTTTCTATCTTACTATCAAACTAAATACTTTCCTGTTTGAGTAATCATAGTGATATCTCTTATTGGTGAAATATGTACTTGCAAATCATTTAGTTCTCTATTTAATTTGGAACATAACTTCCATTGTTACGTAAAGACAACATTATGTGGCCGCATTGTGGAGTTTTTGAATCACATGAAATAATTTGTTGACAAGTATATGAAGGGATGTCAATGGGGAGGGTATTACCTATTTACTCTTTATTGATAGCCTGTAGGGTAGGGGTAAAGGTTTTTTTTTCACGTTCCCCATTTATAGTTTTCTCGTTTCCCTAACATATTAACAAGGGAGGATAAGGTATGGGCATTCTCTATTGAAAAACCTTGGGAGAAGATTTTATTCATCTTGTACTGCCCTCATAGGTAAACCATCACAACTATTATTATAGTGGTACAGAGGTGCTTCATCTCCAATAATCTCAGACATGAACTTAAGGCATTGTTCCCACCTACAGGACTCAATATATGACCCTAAGGCCCATTTAGCCTCTGTATCAGCGGCCTTATTACATCATATTCTAACAAAATAGAAACGATTTGAACTTATGGTCTTTGTAGATTTTTCGTTAAGCAGACACCAAGGTTTATATTTATCTGGTATCACAGTTTTCTTTGTAAGAATTCTGATTGCAAGCATGCTATCAGATTCAATAATCACTTTGCTAGATCTCATTTTACCTTCCTGGAGACCCAAGAAGATGGCTCTGAGTTCTGCCGATAGTACATCATATACTTTATCTCTGTTACAACCTCCCAACAACCAAGAGCCGTTATCATCCCAAACTATGAAGTATGTGGCCATTACTTCTGATTTTGTTTTCACAGAAGCATCCACATTGAGCTTGACCCATTCCTTCTCCCGCATAGTCCAATTCAAATCCGTCTACAGTTATGGTGCCAACGAGTTTTGTTCCACCTAAAGGCAGTGAGGCAATAGAGTACCTCATTGATATTAGTATTGACGACCTCCATTACTGGTACATCGCCACCTTGGAACACTAGGAGGCATTGGTATTTCCATACATGCCATATTGTGAGAGAAAACCAGATAGGCCAATTTGGGTGCCCCGTATTCCTTTTGATATTATAGGTAATACAAGTGTCAACACTTCCTACACTGACAACTCAACTGTGTGCTCATTTCTGGATCAAAGTCCACACCTTCTGTATTTTAACACACTTCTCAAAGGCGTGTGTTAGTGATTCCACCTCAATTCTGCATCTTGGACATTTATCATTAGTCATAAAATGTCTTCTTACTCAGGCTAGATTAGTCATTGGGCTCCCGTGCAATGCTAGCCATAGGGTCATTGTAATCTTCTGTGGTACTTTCAATTTCTAGATCCAGTTCCATTTCCCTGATGTTCTGATGGTAAGGTTGTATTGAAGCTTCAGGTATGCCTTTTAGGTAGAGAATTTCTATAAAAAAGTGAAATCACCCCTTTATTAAAAATTTGAAGAATCAAACCTCCTTTCCCAACATACTCAAAAGGTATGTTGAAATGGGTGTAAAAGTTTCAAATGTTTGTTTATATGGTATACAAAAGACCATTGGAAAGCAGTGGAATAAAGAATAACTGACTATAATCCATTTCATAAAACATTATACAAGAACACATCGTTCACCCTTTAGGGTTTACATCAAGATACACAAATAGAATCTAGATAGAGGGAAGTCTAAACTACACCAACTTTGTCTCCAAGAAAAATCTCCAAGAGCTAGGTCCATGCCAAAAGCTATGTTCTCCTTGTCTTATCCATCACCTTGCTTGGCACCTAGGTGGTTGGGACGACACCCAGCAAAAGGGAAAGGAAATAGAAAGTATGTGTCAAAAATATGTCTAGGACAACAAGAAAAGTAAAGCATGTAAAATAGGCTAGTGTTCATCATAAGATGAATATAACAAGAGTATGAGGCTATAAATCAAAGAAATTTTCCATTAACAATTATATTATAAAAGATTGCATGTAAGATAATTATATCTACCTAACTAAGTAGGGTTGAGGCACCAACCTGACCTCTAACCTATATGTGAGCGGAGAATAAGACATTTCCAGTCACCTACACAATAAAATGGGGAGAATAAAAACATTCCCCAGGGTGATTAAATACATGCCCTCTGTGGGTGGTTGTACATAAGTACCACTAATTTAAATTAAGTAGAACATAAATCTACATGCTAGAAAAGTAGTCATGGCAAGAGTAAACAAAATAGTCAACAAGCATGGAAATGGGGTATAAGACCCAAACAAGATGAATTCATAAACTGATTTGAGGCATAGATATATTAGGTTTCAAGAATAGGGAATTAGGTTAAATTAAGCCTCATTAAGGAAAAGTAGGTTAAGGCATAAAATTTCCCAACTAAGGTTAATATTGATTTCAATTATTCACTTTCTCTACCTCTAGATAATCCAACATCCACTTTTCCTATTTTCAATGTATAATCATGTATTAGGGTTCATTATGTACATTAATGTAAAGAAAACCCTACTTTTAGACTTTTCACACAAAACTCTGATTTAGACTCTGAAAACATCACCATCGATCTGATTAGGTTCTCCTGATTAAGAAAACATATAATTTTATATATTTTGGAGTTATGAAGATTAAAGTACATTTTTGGTGATTTTTAACTAATTAATTCATTTTCTAGAAAATCATCATTGACAAAACTCAAAATCAATAGTTGGAGGTATTTTTATTAGAAATATCACATTATTTTGAGTTCAAAAAATATTTTGTTTCAATTTTTGGACAAAGGAATAAAAAGTTATGATTTTTAGAAAATCAACCAATCAGAAGAAGACACGTCATCATATAGGGAGAGAGATAGAGAGAGGGAGAGAGAACCCACCGGCTGACTTGGCCCAATCAAGGGCAGCCAAGTTGCCTCATCCAAGGGTCAGATTTGACTCATACTAAAGCAAAGAACAATATGATTAAATTACCAAACTACCCTTGGAGAGAAAACTAAAGAAAAGAGAATGAGGAAGGGTAATACAGACAATTCAACACGGGGTATCTTCCCCTCCACTCCTGACACCATGTCTGCCCAGCAGCAAAGCAACAAGTTAGGAGAAAAATAGGAAAAATCATGAGAAGCAACGAAAGTGCGATTAAAAGATGTAAAATCAAAGAAAAAGCTTCTTGGAACTTACCCCCAAAAGCAACAAATAGTCGGAGATGCCTGCTGCTTACACGAGTTGTCGCAAGCTTTGGGGAAGAACTTGATCGGTGATGGTAGAATACAAAACCATAGATAAAATTGGAAGAGGAGGAAGGTTTAGCGGAGGGCGACGAAGATCTGGGTGCCCATATATATTGGTGGTGGATTCACATGTGTGCAAAGGTCAGTTGGTCGAAGGAAGCTTTATGCCCAGATTTGGACATTTATTGAATCCAAAGCAATAGACCTTGAACAAGGGGTCATTGTGTGTGGATTTGTGAGAATATTGCGTTGCAAAAAGAATCACATGAAACGATCTACTAAATAGGGAGATATTCCTATCCGAAAAAATCACAAAACAAGCGTTTCTTTCCTATTTTGGCTCGAGGAAGAGCATGAACGGGGACCATCCGTTCAAAACTCTGATGGCCCAGATTATGTATGCCAAATCAAAAGGAAAAATCTTATGCGGGACACTTAAATAACATCCCTAATTGAATTCGACCAAAGTGTGATCTTATTTATTATCCTTTTTCTCTCTCTTCTTTAGGGGGTGTAAACAAACTCCAAATTAAGTGAAATTTGACACCCCACCTATTTTTGATATGAGGAATCCAAATATGAAATTATATTTGCATTTTGAGTTGATTTGATATGTTAAATAAATCAAAACTTATTTTCTCTTTCCTTCTTCATTAATGGTGATAAGATTATCCAAATTTGATGAAACTTCACCCACAAGTCATATTTAATGTGTTGGATACAAATTTTCCATCAATTTTACATGTTGGAGTTGTTTGTATAATTATTTATTATTTTGAAGGTTCTACACACTTTCTCTCTCCTAATTTCACATGTATATTAAAGATTATCCAAATTACATGAAAATTCACCAAAAGGCTATTTTTAAGGTGTAGATCAAGAATCCAAGATTAGTTTCCACTTTTGGCGTCATTAGGTATTTTATATAATATTTTGAGGAAAACTCACATTATCTTTTCCAAAATAAAAGGAATATAATTATTATTGTCCCAAAATTATGAAACTTGGCCTAAAAGCAAAAACAAACCCAAGGAAAATGAATCTCAACTTATCTTTAACCAATTAGTGTTCCTTTTATGAATATTAACCCATTATCCATTGTTAAAAATATTTCTCATATTATTTAATTCAATATCACATTAACATATGTAAAGCAACATTATTCATTCCCTTTTTTCTTCCTTGATCCAGAAGGCTAAGGAATGATCTAGAATGAATTATTTTATCATTATCTCATATATGTGGTAAATTTGCATATTAGACCCTTATTACAAATATTTATTGAGGTATTTGTGCACAAACCCATATGTTGGCAAAAATAATGAGAAAATGTTCATAAAACCACTATTATTTACACAAATTAAACTTGAAGACGAAAAAGGATAGAAATGAAAGGAAAAGCTTAGAAAGAAGGTCAAAAAGACAAACTGTCCAAGATTCAGTATGTTACAACACTCCACCCTTTAAAGAGGATTTTGTCCCCAATATCGCAAGCAAGGAGGGAAGGGTGACTGTGCAACATCTCAACACAAAACATGAGGTTGTTCCTCCAACCAAAAACTTCCACCAAAACTTCTACCAGCAACTCCTCATAAGTCAGGTTCTCAAGGATCACTTAAGGTTCCACTATTAAGATTTCTTGTATGAGATTTAACACTATTAATATTTTTGGCTCATTAGAATTATATTTATTTGGATATCACATTATCATCATTATTCTTTTAATTGTGTCACGTCATATTCACTTTATCGCTAAAAGAATTATATTTCATTTTCATGCAAGAAACTATATATATTTCTTATTTATCTCAGTAGGAATTTTAATCGAAATTAGGGTTCACTGAATTATCTCAATATACTTGATCATTATTCTTAATAATTTGGATTTAGATTCCATTATCCTTATGTTATAACCATATTGAATTATACCTGATTATCTACATGAAATAAAACATATTATCCAATTTGTTATTAAGTCTATAATTAATCCAAATTATGTCACATTGATTACTTATATGTATATTAAACATTGTCACATTACCTTTCTTATTCACATTAATGTCATCATTATTCATTTTCTCATATTTATTCACTTCTTATTATTGATTATGCATATTTATGTGAATCCATTTACTTCTTATCCATATTGAAGTCATTATCTGTATTTTAGTGAACCATGTTGGACATATTACATATTAATGAATTAACTCACATGCCAAGTAATGTTTATGTAACATTCCAAGATTTGAGACCTCAGATAACATGATCTTTAAAGGAATGATTGAACTACCCATATCACCAAGGTGCAACTCCTTTTTCGGGAGCCCATCACTAAAGAACTTCATAGTCAAGCGTGCTCATCTGGGAGTAGTACTAGGATGGGTGACCAGTCGGGAAGTTGACCCTAGCTTGTGCGTGAGTGAGGACAAAGCATGTAGTTAAGGCTAGTGGTGGACTGTGGGGCCAGTCATAATTCATGAAACTCTACTAGAGCCTTGGGAAGTGGGCCCAGGCATTACAAATGGTATTAGAGCACATGTTCCTCATTTAATCTTTAATAATTATTAAATTTTACAAACTTTGTAGAACCAAAGAGAGTTATTAGAGGAATTTTCGAAAGACAAAGGTGTCTAAAAAAGGATCATGTCCGGGGGCTGGCAAGATTTTCCTCCGCACCGCTAGTCGGAATACGAGGACTCCCAGATTAGTGTGACTGTCTGGCCAATGTCTCAAGATTTGACTCAAAATAAGATACCTTTAGGACTCTCTCATCTTGTTCATCCCTTCTCAACTCAAATGCTGTTAAGGACCTTAAGGATTAGGGTTTTCTCTCTCTTCCTCACCCTCTTGAGGTATGGGTAAGGTTGATAAGGTTTAAGGAATCCTCCACCAAATTAATAAAAAGCATGTAAATAAGATGTCATGGACATATGCTTAGTAGATTAAGCGTAAAAGAATAAATACATGCTTAGGTCATATGACATAAGTTGTCATTCCCTTAGGAGAGACCTGAGGCTAGACCTTCTTGTTAGGAGGATAAGTAAAGAGAGTTAGTCTTGGAGGTAGAAACCTCCATTAAAAGTAGAGACCTGGCACATCCTCTGAGGAAGATGCTACCCTAAGTGAAAGTTAGAGAGAGAGATGGCATGATGAGTTAGATGCCATGGTAGACCAGGTGTTTTGGATGCCATATGAGCCATGAGAGGTTGGATGACCGAGTACCTTTGGTGACCCAACCCTGGGAAGGGTCGTGCATGTTAGGGAGAAGCTCCTTCATTGATTAGGTTAGAAAAGAACCTATGGAAACCCCATGAGCTTATATGAGCATGGCATAGTAGGCACCCGAAATACGTCAGTAGTGTGAGCAATAGGTTGAAACCCAGGCCAGGAAAGTATGATAGATAACTTATGAGATAAGAAAGAGGAGCTATCGATAACTTTGAGAAAACATAAGTTGGAACATAGGCTTCACCATGTAAGGGTATGCTTGTAAGCTTGACCCACCTTCATGAAGAGAGGACCTCTAATAGTTAGGTTGATGGTAGGGTTAGCTCTAGAGAGAGAGAGAGCAGGGCCCCAAGAAAGAAGGTTGGAAGCCTAGACTCTGTGATATGAGGAAAAGTGGGGAATTGAGGGTGATGCGACCTAAGTGGATGATAGTGGTTGCCTCATGCTTGATCCCTGGAGGCTGATGATATCTTGGTTGCCTTTAGAAGAACCAAACATTAGAGAGAGGATGAGTCTGTTGGTACCTCCGTACCTATGGTATAGATGAGAGGAAGAGTTCCTTAGACCTAGAAAGGTTTAGTAACAGGTTGTGAGGCCTTGTACCTTGTTGATTGTCCTTGAGGAGAACTAAACTCTGAAGTGTTGCTCGAGTAGAAGGATAATAGGAAGTGCATGTCATACCTTGTACATGTTTGGTTCATGGTTAAGAGGTTGAGAAGACAGTTGGATATCAAAGAAGTGAACCTAGGGTTCCTAGTCCTAAGAGGGGAAGTGGTGTACCCAATGATCATGATTCGAGCATGGTACTCCTCATGGTTAAAGGAAAAGGGAAACCCCTTAAGTTTAAGGTATATTTGATGAACCCCTCAAAGCTAAGATGATGACATGGGAAGATATGATCTTGATCCAGCATTGAGGAAAGAGAACAAGTATGACCTAGCATGGTTTAGTAGGTGGTATGCTTGTGCCTTAGTAGCTACTGAGTTAAGCCTCCTCATGTGAATATAAACCCTAAGGATGTTGTGACCTTATTGTCAAGAGTTGTAGTTTCCTCCCATCCTGGGAGAGGGACCCTTTTTTTAGGGTGTATACCCGTTTTGTTAGTGTAAGGAAACCTAAAGAGGTCTCATAGGATCCTAAGAAGCTAAGTGAAAAGTACATGGTATGCGAATGAACATGTAGACCCATATATAACCATCTCTAAGTGCATATGGATGTGTTACCATGGAGGTAACTAGTATGGGGGCTTGACCAAGGTAGGCATGTTGCCATGACCCCTATGAAAGGATGAAAGTAAGCCCATGAATGCAGAGAGAGATGATGAAGGCTTAGGTAAGGTTCCAAGTTGAACATGTACTATATTAGAATCCTAAGTCTATCCTAGGGTTAGGTAGGGATAAGACCGATGGAAGTAGGAGTTGCCTAATTCCCTAGTTGCACATGACCATAGGGTCGGGAGGTAACAACTATCATTGTTTGAGGGCCATGGGTTAGGAAATTAATCACCTTCATGAACTCATGGGATTCAAAGGGCAGATGAGTAGGGCACTCTCGGAATGCATGAGGGAAGAGGTATGACCCCAAAAGTGTCGGCACCCTATAAACCTAGAGGAGATGGCCAAGGATTGTGTGTGGACCCAAGTAGGTTCGAGATCAGTTTTCCATGGATGTAACTTTAATATCGAGATGGTTGTGATATAGAGGCATAAGTTGCACGTTTCAACTTAGATTTAAAGGTGTACTGGAAAAGTGGGATGTACCATCTCTACTCTTAGAATAGGAAGAATTCTGTATTTGGAGTGCAACCAAATGCTTATTTTCTCTTGTTATAGGAGTGAGAGATAGGACAATACGCATGCCATACACCAAGGACAAAAGATGATGTGAGTTGGAACGTTGCCATGAGGTATGAGGAAAGAGATGATAACATACCCTGGTGGAGTGAACGATACATGGATGGGTTACAAACATTAAGAGAAACAAGGTAGTCATCTTATGCGGATGTTTTATCACGATCTATGAATTATACAAGGTTGAGTTTGAAAAACTAAGAGAATAATCTCAGAGTTTTCTTAATGAAGATAGACTTAGAGCTGAGATGAGGTAATAAGTGAATTACATGGAGGTGTATGTCTTCAACGTTACCTAACACCTAAGGATGTGAGGTGGTAATGGATGCTCTGGATGAGATACAACTGCCTAGTTTAGATGGAGGCTAGAAGAGGTTGATAGGGTAACCCCCAGTTGGGAAAAGAGCTAAGTTTGGCTAACACACAGATGTAACAATATTGGTTGATCAAGTTAATGGTTGTTTGGTTAGCCATCTTAGGCCTTGATGCAATGAAAGGATGGTTGTAGAACCTCAGATGCACTTCTTTGGAAAAGAAGGTGATAAAACCCTGATGAGAGTGGTTTAGGGTTTCTGATGAATCAATCTTGAGGAATCATGACATACGGGAGATCATGATTTAATATCACCATATACTGTGGTACTACCAAGATAATAAGTGACAATAGTACTTTGGATACCTAAGATGAAGTTGTATGTGGTATGTTGCCATACCAGCCAGGAGGTGAAGGAGGAACACCAGTAACCCAGTGTTTTGTCATAAAGGATAAAGAGTCCCTGTGAGGGAATGGGAGTTCATCATTATGGATGTTGTAAGTCTCCCCTAGACCAAGGAAGGTTAATATGCAGCATGGGTTATGGTAGATCGCCTTACCTATATGACATGAGAAAGAATGAGTATTGTCAAGGGATAAATCTGGTTGAACTATGTATGCAAGAGATGGTTCAAATACACCATGATGTGAGTTTAAAAGTTCTTGAGTATAATCTAAAGATACACTTCCGTAAAGTGGAAGTAGATACATGAAGAACTCGATGTTAGTATAGTTTATCACCCTAGCTAATGGTTAATATGATCCAGACTAGAGAGTATGATGAGAGCATGTGTGCGCGTTCAGGGTGATACATAGAGACAGTTCTTGTCTTCAGTAAGATGTGATGATAACCACTATAGCCAGTATTGGGATGTAAAGAAGCTCTGCAAAGGGAGGTTGTGTCGGTCACCACTTCATTAATATGATGTTGGTGAAGGGACCTTGAGAAGGTCAAGAAAGGACCATAGTGTGTGCAGATGATGTTGCCTTGATCATGCAATGGCTAAAAGGAGCCCAGAGACGACATGAGTTGTAAGCTGATGCAAAGGAGACTGACATGCAGTTCACTATGGGGGAATATGTGACATGAAAATCCGACCCCTCTAAGTTATAGCTAAGAGAGCTAAGTCCCTGATGCATGGGTTCTTTTGACATGGATTGGTAGAGAAGGTTAAGTTTTCCCTTACCCCTCAGGATAATGTGATGTATGATGAGTTTCATGTGTCCAATTTAGAGCACTATATGAGGTACCCGGACCATGTGCGGAGCAATGAACCTAGTGAGCCCCAAGGGAGGCTGTAATGACCTGAGTCACCTGTGAGGTATTATAGATGCCAAGGTGAAAGAACTCAGAGAAAAGAATATGTGATGATAAAGGTTATTGGTAAGCTCCATGGATAAGGTAAAGCCACATAGGGGCCAATGATGGACATGGAAATGTCTTATCCTGAATTGTTTGTTTGGTTGATGGAATTTTGAGGACAAAATTCCTATATGAGGGGAAGGATGTTACAACCCCAATTTTGGATTCATTTGGTGAGAAATGTAATTTCTCATATTTAAATACATTTTAACAAATAATTTGTTTTGAATAAATGGATTTCGTTCACAATAGCCTTGATGATTGTTTTGTGGGCTTTATTGGCTATTGGGCCCAATAACAAGGAAAAGATAAAAGGAATTCCATTATTAATATGAAATGGAGAAAACAAAGATGTAGAAGACTCTAGAAGTCAAAAGAATTTAATCCAAAGGTGGATTTCGTGCCTCTTGGGTTCCTTGGGTTCCAAGGAGTCCAAAATTGCAAAGATAATGCAATAAGAAAAGAAAAGATCAATTAAGTATTTCTTTATTAAGAAAGAAATTGAAAACAATGATAAACTGTGAAAACTAAGTGGAAAGAGGTATAATTGAGTTATCCTTGATAGATTTTCGTATCCAAAGGATTTATAATGTTAAATGGAATGCCAATGAGGAAAATAAAAAGAAAGATAAAGAGAAATCCTCAAAAAGAGATATTTTAATAAGAAATAAACAAGATAATGTGAAATAATGAATATAGATGCATCTAGAAGGATAATAAGTATCCTTAAAATGGAATTTCGAAATCTTGGAGTTTCTTGGGGTCCAAGGAGCCCCAATGAAGAAAGAGGAAAGAGAAAATACCAATAACACAAAATAAACGAATAATATGATGCATAATGAATGAATTTTGTGGTTTTGATAAAGAGGTGGTATTTTCTATTAAAAGAAAATATAATTTCGTGACCAATGATTGAAAGGGCAAGTACAAGAGAAGAAAAGAGGTGATTTTCGAAATCCAAATATCTAAGGAATAAAGAATATCAAAAGGATATTAAGAGAGAGAGAGAACTTGCTTCTTCATGAAGGAATCAGATTCCTAGTAGGAAAGAACCTTATTTCTTCGTAACCAAGCATCTTAGGGCGTTGTTACCCTCCCCTATATAAGGGGTAAGACCTTGGGTCGAGTCCATAGAGATCCCACGTCACCTTCTCTCTCCCCCATCTCCTTCTTCATCGTTTCCATTCAAAACCTTAGAAGAGGGGAGCAATGTGACCATGGGGCAGCAAGGAGCCCAAGTGGGGTTTTGATGGGAGCTGGAGATGCCACGAAGTCAGAACGAGGTCAAGCTAGCATCGCCATGCCCTATACAATGTGCCATAGCAGCAATACGGTTGCAAGTTGCAGGTCTGTTTGGCCCAACCCAGCCACCATGACTGTGGGCTGGTGGTTCCCCAAGCACGAAGGAGGGAGGCAGAGCTAGGGGCATGGTCGACAATAACCCTCGAGCCCCCAGGGAGGAGGGGCAGACCCCCGAAGTACCGCAGGTTGACCTACTCGGCGGACAATGCAATGCTTCACAAGGTAGAAGATGAACCAGGCACAAATGACACTTCTTCCCCTCCACGTGTTGAAGGGATGGTCACTTAAGAGAGGGCATACTCATAACTCCGTTATGTTTTCACAAAGCAACGTTGCATGGGAAAGAGACTGCGTGCCAACTTCTGATTCCTCCAAAAAGATAACTTTTGAAAAATTCATAACTAATTAACAGTAGCTTGGATGGATGCACATTATATATGAATTTTGATCAGGAGAACTCAAGGAATCCAATAAAAATATAATTGAAGCCTAATTCTGATTGCAATTGGAAAAGTAATGGAAGTTATTAACTCCCAGGTCTTAACCCATCCTCTCTGGCTGGCTCCCGCGAGCGACAAGATGATAATGGTGGCGACAGCGTCAATCCATCGAGATCTACCGGGGACTAGTGGAATCCACTCTGGAAATAAGGTGATTGATTCATCTCTCCAGGCTAATCTGAGTCTAGTGACAGATCTTGAATGGAATCCAGTCAGTTGGGATACATTTTCACCGAAACAAAATGGGAGTTCTGCCACTCTGCTACCGACGTAAATCACTATCAAGGACGGGAAGCTTGTCTACTCTAAGAAGGAGGCATTGGAGGTTGCAGAGTGAGGGAATATATGTCTGATGAGCTACATTATAGATTTCTTTCCCCACATCCCAACCTTGACGGTGCACTTCTCTACTGTATGGAATACTAAAGATTCATTTGAGGTTTTTGATAGGGGTGATGGCTTTTTTCTTGACCGATTTTCAGATATGAACGACCTTCAAATGGTGTTGAATGGTGAGTGGTTTGTCAGGAGTAGACCAGTTATCCTGAAGCAATGGAAACCTGGTGATAGACAATCCAAAGCCGTTCTTGAGAATGTACCAGTGTGGGTGAAGATCTGTAATCTACCGATTGAGCTCTGAGACTCTAGCTTCTTTGGTAGAATAGGATCTTATATGGGAACACCTATTAAAATGGATACTCTAACGCATGTTGTTCAACGAATAGATTGTGCCAGGATTCAGATTCTTATGAGCCATGACGCCAAGTATCCGCGAAAGCTCACCTTGCTGAGTGATGAAGGTGACAAAGATACAATGAACTTGGAGTACGAATGGATTCCGTTTAAGTGTGGGAAGTGTGGATTTCTAGGCCATAATAAATGTCAAATGAAACCCCACTATGCCCAAGGTAGTTAAGCCAGCTCCGATGCTTAAGCAAGTGTGGGAAGTGAAGAAGATTCAGACTCATAGTTCTGATGGAGCTACCCCTTCAGGTGTTCGAGGGAATGACAATGAATATGTTGTGGAGGAGATTGAAGATGAAAACGAAATTATTGCTGCAAAAAACACCATTCAGGAGGAATTAATCATTGAGGATCATGAATTATCGACAGTTGTCAATGTTGGTTTTGAAGGCACCAAAAATGGTGAGAGGTACATGAGACAGCATGCTCCTGCTGAAGTGTCTACTCCGTCTACTCCTATTGTGATGAATGTGAATAAATCTCCATATAGTGACAGTAGTTCTCAGGCATCCTCTAGTTCTGTTAAGCTTAATAAGAAGGATAAGTCTATTATGATTCCCGCGAAATGCCAGGCCAAACTCAATGTGGGGATATCTCACGTACTTGACAATTCTATCTATTCTCCGATGGCGGTTGAATTACAAATGGTTTCTTCTAGCACTTAGGCTATTAGTTCCACAGCCAAGGTTAAAAAATGAGCAACTCTATCTCCATAGCTTCTTGGAACGTGAGGGGTATTACCAATAAAATTTTATCCGTCCAAGAAGAAATTAGAAGAGGGAGGTATGATATTAACATTCTGGTGGAAACTAAACTTCGTCAGTCTAAGATTTCTAAGTTCATGGTTAGGTATTTCCCTGAGTTCAAGTGGATGTACAATTTACTGTCTCACCCTCTTGGCAGAGTTCTTATCCTCTGGAATGATAGTAGGTGCAATATTTATAAGATTGAAGAGAATGATCAAGTTATTCATGATGCTATTCAGTTTGACAATTCTACTTTTCTTTTGTCTGTCATCTATGGTCATAACCGGGACAGTGATAGAGTTGGGCTTTGGGATTCTATTAATAGTTTTTCTACGAAGGTTGATAATCCTTGGATTTTAATGGGAGATTTCAACTGTGTTCGTAAGGCTAATGAAAGAATTAGTAAACAAATTCCTACTAAGAAGTCTATGGATGATTTCAATTCATGTGTTATGAATTGTAGTCTTTATGAACTCGATCTCAATGGTCCATTTTTTACGTGGAACAATAACCAGGCTGGTGTGGATTTTGGTGCTTCTAAGATTGATCATATTTTCTACAATGATGATTTTCTTTCTTCTAATGTGGAATTTTCTGGTGAATGCATTTCCAGCATCATTTCTGACCATAGAAAGATTGTGTTATCCATTGGTCATCCTAGGAAGGTTAAAGCTCCCTTCAGATTTGTGAATGCCTGGACTCAACATAATGATTTCTTGAACATTGTTAAGCAGGCGTGGAATTCAGAGGTTTATGGTTGTGCTATTTTCAAACTTTACAGGAAATTGTCCATTTTGAAGGTTAATCTTTCTCATTGGAATAAGAATGATTTTGGGGATATTAATGACAACTTTAGAACTGCCAACTTCAAAGCTATTCAGGAACAGGAGCAAGCTGATTTATATCCTTCTGATTTGGTTCTTTGTGAGAATGCAAGAGTTTTGCTTTTGGAGGCTGGGAAATATGTTGATATTCAAGAAGTTTTCTTCAAGAAAAAATCTAGGGTGTCTTGGCTTAAGGATGGTGATTCTAATACTAATTTCTTTTATTCCTCTATGAAGACCATACGTCAAACCAATTCTATAAAGAAGATGATGATTGAAGGATCCATTTTGATAAAGAGATTATTAAAGGGTATATTGCATCTTTCTTTGGAAAGATGTTTAATGACCCTTCTTCTGGACCTCTTCTTTGGGATAGAGAGTGGAAAGGGAGTGTTTTAAATCTTACTCAGAGATCTTCCTTAATTCGCATTATTACCAGAAAGGAGGTGGGTGATATTATTATGAATTTGAAGAATGATAAGGCACCTGGCCCTGACAGTTTTAATGATGTTTTTTTATAAAAAAGCTTGGCCTATCATTGGGGATGATGTTTTCCTTATCATTCAAGAGTTCTTCAAAAATGGCATGTTATTAAAGGAGGCAAACAAAACTTTCATAACCTTGATTGCTAAAGGAGAGTACTCCTCTGATATTAAAAATTGGCGTCCTATTGCTCTTTGCAATGTTTTCTATAAAGTCATCTCTAAAATCCTTGCTAATAGGTTGTAGGGGGTATTACCTTCTATTATTGATAGGAATCAATGTGATTTCATTAAAGGCAGAAGCATCAAAGATGCTACTCTTCTTACCAATGAGATTCTTAGTGATTTCAAGACGTCGAACTTTGTTAAAGCTATGTGCATCCAAGCAGACATTACTAAAGCTTATGACTCGGTTAACTGGAAATTTTTGTTCTCTATTATGTATAAGATGGGATTCCCTATGACCTGGATTAAATGGATTGAGGAAATTTTTCTCTCTACTTCTTATCAGGTTCTTGTTAATGGTGAGCCTACTGAGTCCTTCTGTCCTTCCAATGGTGTGAGACAAGGGGATCCTATTGCCCCTTATCTCTTTGTCATTGCTATGCAAGGCTTCTCAGAGATGATTAAAAGTGCTGAAAGTGAAGGAAAGATTAAACCCATTTGTGCTTCGAAAGATTTGTCTCTATCCCATCTCATTTTTGCAGATGATTTGATGATCTTCACTAAAGCTGATGTTAGTGTCACTTGTACTTTGAACAACATTTTTACTGATTTTGGGGTTATGTCTGGATTGAAAATTAATCCTTCCAAGAGCTCTATCATTTTTAGTAAGAATGTGGATAAAGAAGCCATTATTGATACCCTTGGCATCAAAGAAAGTGCTTTTCCTACTAAGTATCTTGGGCTGCCTCTTTTTATTGGCAAATTAACTAAACGCCTTTGCTCTGTTCTCATTGACAAGATAAAAAAGAAGCTTGAGTGATGGAAAGCTAGAGTCTTATCTATGGCTACTAGGCTTGATTTGGTTAACTCTACCCTTAGGAATATGCATATGTATTAGATGTTTGCTTTTCCTATTCCTGCAGCTGTCCTGGACAATATTGAGAAAATCTCTAGAGACTTCCTTTGGGGTGGAAATGATAGTAAGAAGAATATATGTGATCAGCCGGGACCGTATTACTGAACCAAAAAATGAAGGTGGTCTTGGTTTAAAGAATGCTAAAGATACAGCTAAAGCATATTTGATGTTCAATGTCTGGAATATAGCTAGTAAGAAAGACCATCTGTGGGTTAAATAGATCTCTAAGAAGTACTTAAAAAGGTTTCTCTCTAGATTGTGAAGGAGTCTCCTAATTTCTCGTGGCTTTTTAATAACATTATTAGGATTAGGGATTCCTTGAGAATGCACATCAATTTCCATATTGGTAATGGTCTTAAGACTTTTTTATGGCAGGATCCTTGGATCTCCTCAAATAAATTCTTATTTGTGATTCTTGACAAAAGTATGGTTCCTCTCTCTGGTCTGCAATGAAATTTCTTGGTTTCTACTGTGTTGAATGATGTAGGTTGGTGCATTCTGAGAATTAATAACAGGTTCCAGCTACAAATCCTTAATATTTTAAAGAGTTACATCTTCAACCTCCCAAGTGAGGATTATCTTACCTTCAATGATAAGAAGAGTGTTACCTTTAAAATTATATGGGATTGTATTAGAGACAAAAATGTGGAAGATGATCTTTTTTCCTGGATTTGGAAGATAAAGACTCACATGAGAGCAAAATTCTTTCTTTGGAAATCTCGGCACAATAAGCTTCCAACCTCTGATTACTTAAGGAGATGTGGTATTCCCGTATCTTCTATTTGCTTTCTATGTAGGAAGGGGTATGAAGATATGAACCATATTCTTTTTTAGTGTGATTTTACTGCTAACCTGTAGAAGCTGGCCTCTCACTCTCTTGATTTCATTACCATTCCTGGCTCTTGGAACTCTATGCATAAGTCCAATTCTAAGATTGCTAACACTCTTTGTAGTCTTCTTTATTATTATAGTTGGTGTGAAAGGAATTCTAGAGTTCATGACGACAAGTGTAAATATGAGGCAACTATTTGGAAAATCATTCTATCGGAGTTAACTATGTTTCATACTGATCTTATTAATGATGGATCTTCTAAGGACGATGATTCTTCTGGCTGACCTTCTTGAGGATTGCCTTGGATGATAGTATCTTCAGCTTCTGGTTTTCCTTTTCTAGTAATGGTCGAGTTCCCATCCTTATTGGATGTCGATGCTCCCTTCTCACCTCTTCTTTGACGACAGCTGTGAGGGTCGAGTCTCCATCCTATATGGATGTCGACGCTCCCCTTCCACTCCCTTCTTGTTTCTTGGTCCTTATGTTCTTGACCTGAGCCGTGGTCTTTTTACTTCCTTTTGTTCTGGTGATGGTCGAGTCCCCATTCGTCCTTGGATGTCAACGCTCCCCTCTCACCTTTCATTGATGGTTGTTGAGAGGGTAGAGTCCCCATCCTGTGTGGATGTCGACGCTCCCCTCCCACTCCATCTTGATGGTTGGATCTTTTGGTTTTGATCAGATATGATGTTTTGACGCTGTTGTATCCCTTTGATCTGTTAGTGTTGTATGCTTTTTTTGCTCCGGATGTTGGTCTGTTGTTGGTGGTTTTCTGGTGAGTTCTGCTACTTGTTCGGTTTGGTTCCTTGGTGCTGCTTGTGATGTCTGAGATCATCTTCTGTGATGGTTCTGCTGATGGTGCTACTGAACCTTCTAGTCTTACTCTGGTGATGGTCGAGTCCCCATCCTTCTTTGGATGTCGATGCTCCCCTCTCACCCTTTCATTGATGGCTGTTTAGAGGGTTGAGTCCCCATCATGTATGGATGTCGACGCTCCCCTCCTACTCCATCTTGTTGGCTGGACTCCTTGGGCTTTCTTATGATACTTTGTTTCTTGTTGTTGTATCCCTTGCTCTGCTGCTGATGTTTGTGAATTGTGCTCTGAATGTTGGTCGTGCTTGGTGGTTTGCTGCTAGGTGCTGCTGGTTCTTTGAGGATGGTTCCGTGGTGAAGCTTGTATTCTACAGTTATCTTTCTTGGCTGATTTTGCTGGCAGTTTTCTACTGCTGGAACCATGTGGTTTTCTTCCAACTATTGTGAGGTGCTTATGAGGTTGCTGATGGTGGGCTGAAGATGCTGGGGTATGCTTTGGACAGTTCCTTCTTTGGATATGCTGCTATATGTCCTACTATCATTCAATTTGGATTTCTTTTCCTTCAGCGATTCTGATGCGACCCTTGGTAGAACTCACTAGAGGAGCTTTATCAGCTGTTGTGGCAGATGTGTTTATGGGTCGCAGGTGCTTTTGGTTTATGTTGTTTTCATGATTTGCAGCAGTTGTGATGCTTGATTGTTGGCTTGATGTTAGTTTGGATGATGGCTGAGTTGTTCCTTGATGTTTCTCTTGTGATGGGCTAGAGCTTATCCCTTTGGGAGTGGCAGAGCTCGCCTTATTTGGTTTGTTTTGCAGATGTGTTCCCCATTCTGAAGTTGTTTTGGTTGCTTTTCTGAAGTTGTTTGCTAAGCTGTTGTGGAAGCTTGATGGTTATATTCCTTCATGATGCATATAGTCTTCTATGATGACATCCGTGTTGCTGCCTGCAGTTTCTTCTGGTTGGCAAAAGTTTTGGGTTGACAAAATCTATTTGTCTAGATAGATACCTCCTCTTTTTTTTAGGATCATTGTATAGTTTTTTTCCTTTCTGTTGGTTCTTCTAAACCAACAAGTTTTGTACTCCAAAGAACAAAATTATAAAAAGCAACAGGATTTTTTGCCCGACCAAAAAAAAAGATTAAGAAACCCTATTTTGAGATGATTAATGTGTTTCGTAGGGTTTAATGGATGAATAAAGTTTTTTTTTTGGATAAGTTAAAATATTACTCACAAACCAAAAGGGATTACAAGGCAAAACCCGTAATCAGAACAAAAGGGGGTAACTCTACAAAAGTCCCCAGAGTTCCACCACACTATCATCCAACCCCTTATAAAGGCGGGGTCGGGTCTTACAAGCAGCCCTAACATTGTCCATGATCATATCAAAGGTTTTCGTGTTGTCTCTCTCCCTACCAGTGTGCAGCCTGGTATTCCTTTCCTTCCACACAAAAAACACCATGGATGAGAGGCACAACCCAGTAAGACATCTCAAGGAGTGGTTTGAAGCGGTTCTATCCAGGATCCATCGAACAACACCGTCCAAATTATCCGGGGGGAACCGCCCCAACCCATCTTCAAGGAAGCACGACACCAGATGTACCTGGAGAAGGGGCACGCCCAGAAAAGGTGCAGGTGGGATTCCTCATCATGTTTACAGAGGAGGCAACGTGAAACGGGGGACAAACCCCAGCTCCTCATTCTGTCCAGAGTAGGCAAGCGCCTCAACAACCCCCTATATAGGCAAAAACTCCATTTAGGTACATGGAATTTGTTCCACAATACAGGGTACCATGGAACTTGCGGATCGTCGAACACCCCTTTCCAAGGCTGGGTCGTCAGCCTGCAACCGTGATCGCTCACCATAGCATAGTGATGAGCGACCGAACACCAACACCTTACCATGGCATTCCACACTCTAGAGCAGCCCGCCGAACCAAGCATCAAGGTGCTCCCATATCTCACCTTCATCCAGCAGACCCACAGCGAGGCCGGCTTGGTGATGAACACGTCAATCCTTCTTTTTGTAGCCTGAAGCGCAATGGCGTGAGGGTCAGGGATATTGAGACCACCTTGCTGCAACGGTCGTGTGATGGTGGACCAAGCAACGGCATGTCCCTTGCCTCCCCAAAGGAAGGAGCTGCAAACCGCCCTTATTTTGTCGAGGATGAACACAGGCAGCTCTGACTGTCTGCACCAGAAAGAAACCTTTGCCGTCAAAACCGTCCTGACAAGAACAGCCCTACCTGCAAGAGATAGGTTCAGCCCCATCCAGCGATCCACCACCTGACGCAGATTATCCAGTAACGAAGCATAAATCCTACTTGAGTCGCGTCCACCAGAGATAGGAATACCAAGATACTTAGTAGGGAAAGCACCTTCATCCAATCCTATGGCAGACTTCAACCTGCCCCGTCTGGAGTCACACAAACGTGATAGAAAAATCTTTGACTTAATAACACTCATATACAGCCCAGTGTGTTTCCCAAAACCAAGAAGGATGCATCTAAGCTTGGAGAGATGGCGTATATGTCCAGCAACAAAAAGGAGCACGTCGTCAGCAAAAATGAGGTGGGACAGGACAGGAACACCCGCCATCTTGAAAACTTTGAACTCATTGTTGTGCTGAGCCGAGTCAATCCTCATGGACAAGGATTCCATGACGATAGAGAAGAGCAAGGGGGAAAGGGGGTCCCCTTGTCGGAGCCCATTAGAGGCTTGAAACAAACCTTTGGGAATCCCATTCACTAGGACAGAGAAGGAAGTACCTTGCACACATTGCTTCATAAGGTTGATCCATCTAGGTGAAAACCCCATGGAATCCATGATATCCCACAACGAATCCCAGATCACATTATCGTAGGCCTTGGCGAGGTCCAGCTTCACACAAGCCCTTTTCGACTTGTTCTTGCAATTGAAACCCAGAAGGAATTCTCCCGCAAGAAGAGCACTGTCAGATATTGAACGTCCTTGAACAAACGCAGACTGGTTCGGGGAAATAATATCAGGTAGCACCTTCTTCAGTCTTCTTGCCAGCAGTTTAGCAAAGACCTTGTACAAAACAGAGCAACCGGCGATAGGACGGTAGTCCGTAAGAGAAACCGACATATTCTTCTTGGGAATGAGTCTCAAAAAGGCATGGTTTACCTTTCTCACCATAGAGCCGCCCACCAGGAACCAACGTATAGCCCTACAGAGATCCTCCTTCATAACATGCCAGAAGGTATGGAAAAACTTCCCATTGAAACCATCCGGCCCCGGTGCTTTAGAGGCACCAATGGAGAAGACAGCAGCCTTGATCTCCTCTTCACTAGCCGGACCACACAGAGCACGGTTCATTGCCTCAGTAACTCTGTGATGAGCAACAGAGTCACGAACAGAAGGGCAATTTTGATTGTACAGATGTTTGAAAAAATTAACCGCCTCATCAGCCACCTCAGAAGGTCCTTTGGTAACCGAACCATCCTCTTTCAAGAGAGAATGTATGCAATCACGCATATGGTTTTTCTTCACAGCCCTATGGTAAACTTTTGTGTTGAGGTCACCATCTTTGATCCACTCCATTCGGCTCCGCTGCCAAAAAAGAACCTCCTCTGCCTTTTCAAGCTGCCTCATTTTCTTAGCAGCCTTCTCCTCATCCTCCATCAACACCGAATTGAGCGGGTCCTGTCTCAAACTTTTGGAAGCCACCTCAAACTCAGCAGCAGCTTTGGTCAGCAGAGTAGGAATATCACAAAGGTCTTTTGCCCAAGCCTTCAAGGCCAGTTTAGTCAATCTCATTTTTTCTGACATAACAAAAATTGGGTTACCAACCACCACAGTATCCCAGCATTGTTTAACCACTAAGAAGCAGCTGGGCCATTGGAGCCAATGGTTCAAGAAGCGAAACGGCCTGTTGGTCTGTTTGATACCGGTCAGCTCCAAGGTAAGCCAAGCATGGTCACTGTTGGGGTGACCACCAAGCAGCACTTTAGTCTCTGGAAAGACATTAATCCAACAAGCATTGGCCAAGCACCTATCCAGATTGCAGGCAATTCTGTAGGCCGGACTCCTCCTGTTGTGCCAAGTGGTTACACCGCCAGTCATATTCAACTCAACCAGGTTGGCTGCATCAACCGCAGCATTAAATCTATCCAGGATTGAGTCAGGTATGGGTTTCCCCCCATCTTCTCATGTGCACGACGGACATGGTTGAAATCCCCTAAGACGATCTGGGGTAGCTCCTGTTGCGTGGAGCTAACAATCATGTCCCATATAGACCTCCTGCTGACTTCACAATTAAAGCCATAGACGGCCGTCACCACACAGTGGAACCCACCGTTATTAATACAGCTAAAAACCATGATTTGATCAGCCGCAAAGATACACTGTGCGTCCCAAACAGCAGTGTTCCACCCAACCGCAATGCGTCCACCCTCGACTTGCTGGAGGTTTGACGTGCAACCCCAGCCACGAGGGAACAATTTGGGAATCTTCTCTTCAAACTGTCTTTTGATTCTAGTCTCCAAGCAAATGACAAAAGACGCCTGAAGTTTGTTGATGATGCTTCTCAGTCTTCTCTGCCTATCAGGCCGAGAAGCGCCCCTCACGTTCCACGTGAGGATGGTCATCTTGACTGGGAAAAACCACCCCGTCCAGAGGCAGTGATTCTAGAAGACGTCCTCCTTCCTCTCCCTGACCCAGAGGTGAGCCGAGGTTGAGCACTATGTAAAACTGCAGACCCCATCATCTCCTCAATGGTCAAGTCATTGTCCATATTTTCCAGGACAGCAAAGGGGTTGTTGGCAATCGGGGAATCACCACTCACCAACGGGGAGGGGGATTCAGTACCAGACGTGCCAACAGACCTGGGCGGGGAAGCATTAAAGGCTTCAGCACCCGACCCACCACCATCTATAACTCCAGTAGCAGGGGAGGCTTGAGCCATCACCCTGTCAACCAGCGGCACAACAACTCCATCATTAAGGCTCGGCACCACCTCCACAACGTGAACCAAGGGAGGGGTGTTCGCATCAGCCGGAGAGGCACCCGATGCCATGTCTATGACAGCCTGAACCATCGGAACCGTCGCCGTTGCCTGTGCACCCACCAGCACCGTCGGAGGACCACGGTTGTTCTTTCTCCTGCGAGTCCTCCTACTTGATGACCTGCCCCGTCCCAAGGCAGCGGAGGCAAAGGTCGTCTCTGTCCTTACCTGGCAGTGGTCCGACATATGACCAAACACCTTGCAGGTGTGGCATCTATCGGGCAAAGCGTCATAAACCACTCCCACCTCCAGGACCTTCCCATCAGGGAACTCCACCATAACAGATTTAGGAGGCTCCTTATCTGCCAACATCTCGACGCAAATGTGAGCAGCCCCAGCATTCTTACCTTTCTGCAGAAAATCGATGACCTTCGGAGTTCCCAGGCCATATGCTATGACAGTAATTGCCCTTCTAGTCCAGTGTGCGCCCACATCAGGAAGCGTGGCCCAAATCGGAGCTGAGACCAACGCAGCCCTCCTCACATCGGCTTCCGGCGTCCAGCGTCTGGTGATAACCAGTTGGTTATCAAAAAACCATGGGCCTTCCTCCAGCGAGCACCTCATATCATCTTCAGAGGCGAAACGAGCCAGGAAGAGTCCGCCTTTGATAGGCGAAAGCTGCATCTCTCCCTTCGGTTTCCAAGACCGCATCATCCATCCAAAGAGCTGGGCAATGTAGCATGGCTTGCCCAGAATCTGGATCGTGATCGTGCACCTGTGGAAATCGTCCATGGCCGCCACAACAGGTTCAGAAAGCTTCATCCAAGGACGGGGGTCGCCATCTTTGAAACCAGGGCATCTCGGGTCACCAGGAAGCTCCACGGGCCGGCAACACTTTCTGACAGCCATAGGCCTGCGGAGGGTATCCGCCCATCGGCGCCCCTCGGTGACATTAGTGGCAGGGTCAGACCAGGGTAAGGTCCCAGAGGGAGAAGGACCTGTCGACGGGGTGGAGAAGGGTGGAGAAGGAGTTGAAGCCGAGATCGCAGACGGATCAGCAGAGCAGGAAGGCACCGTCCCCGTCGTCGTGGGAGGGGGGAGGTCGATTCCGTCGCCGGACACATCACCCGGCACAACGCCCGGCATAGCGCTGTAATGCCAAAGAAAAACTAATGGATGATTAAAGTTGATATTAACCTGTTAAATGTAAAAAAAGGTACATTAAGAATAAAAAGGATGAACTTTGCACATAATGGCTTTAATTTAGAGTTTCATGTGCATAAATATGCTTTAATGGGCCTTGAAACCCTAATATTAGTAAAAGTGACTCATAATGGTTTTAATTATTCAAAACTGTGAATAAAGTTAAGATATGATAATTCCAAGCTATTTCAAGTATAAAGTTCCTAATTGTGGATAAATACCCTTAATATAGTAATTAGGGTTTTGTTAATAGATAAAGGTGGAATTAATGAGTTTATATGTGAATTAGATTATAATGAACTAGGAGTTGTTAATCCGAAAGGAACTGAAGATGATAAATGAGCATACTGAACTTGCCATGGATTAAAAGGATAAAAAATGGTAGTTTTAATGTAAAAGATGCTTAATGGACTTAATTGATGGATAATGATTCCTTTAATCCAAAAATAGGGTTATATGTTGTTAAAAGGATAACCTTAATACTTTTGTGATGAATAGATGAGATAATTAGGGTTTGTGAGTAATTATATAAAATTAGGGTTTAAAATAATAAAAGATGAAGGGAAACCCTAAAAGTGGACTAGAAACCCTAGGAAGCGAGCTAGGTTTAATAGATTTTGATGGCATGATCAATTATAGGAAATTGTATGCATATTTCATGATCTTGTTGTATGTACTTGATTGCTGGCATTTCTTACTGCATGGAATATTTCTATCTCAAATCATCAGATCATGTATGTGGTTACGCTTATGAATACCTCGAATTATTTTTTCAAGGTTTTTCAAAGTTTTCCTTGATGACTTGAATTAAATTGTTGGATGAATTTAATTCATGCAAACTATAATGTGGATATGACTATCACTTAAGATATGTGCCTACTAGCTCAGATCCTAGTCCCCTCTGTGGCTTAATGGTTTGACCTAGTACATGGCTACCTATGGGGTAGGTTCATCAGGTCATTGGATGACTTAGTACATGGCTACCAATGGGGTAGGTCCATCAAGTCACCTTGAGTCAGGGATTGGGCTACCTTTGGGTAGGGCCATGCGACTCTATAACCCTAAGTATTGACTACCTGTGAGGTAGGGTCGTGGGGGTAAGGATCTACCATAGAGAGAGGTAGTATCCAAGTCCACTGTAGGGACAACACAGAGATAGGGGATAGGTAAGGATTGAGTAGTATTTCTTAAGACGTAATCTTGGCTGTTAAATGATGATTGGCTGATTACATTGTTATCATAGTTGCACGCTTATTGTATCCCCCACATACCAACTTTATGCTGACCGACGTTTTGTTTGTCGGCGTTTTAGGTACAAGTGAAAAAGAATAAACATTAAAGTGGAATATGTGGAATTAAATATGAATTAAAGTTCAAAGGAGGATTAGTTAGAATAGACTCCATGTGGATAAAAGTAGATATCCAAGTTTTTATAAAAGGTATGCAAAGTTAAATTTTATTACAGCTTTTCAGTTTAGTTAGTAGAATTTGATAATTGTTATTTATTATTTGTCGAACCTTTGATCCGGAATTTGGGATAACGACTCTGACCTCTTGGTCTCCCTTAATTGGGGGTTACCGGGAGGCGGGGTCATTATAGTTTAGGTGATTAATTAAGTGTGTACTAGGTAACAAGGTGATATGAATTTCATATTTATGACTTGAGTAATCTATGATAAGGTGAATATATATATAATTTATGTACATCAATGTATGTTATCTAATTATGACACCTAATGCTACTAATTTAACATGAATATCATTAAGGATGTATATGTTAAGGTTATATGATTACAACTTAGGGTTTAGGATCAATTTGATCATTATATTTTATTATAGCATACAATAATGCCAAGATTATGTTACACTTTTCTTTCTCATCATATCATTAAGGTTTCTCAGTTCAAGACATTATTCACATCATGTGTATCCATAATTAGTATTAATATGTGAGTGACCCATATTATGTGCATTGGATATTCATTAGGGTTTAAACATATAAATTACTCCTCAGATGATCATTATATTTTCATTAATATATGAACAAGCATGTTAGGGTTACCACTATTACATGTTTGGTCAATACCAAGGATCCAAGCATACTAACCTCCTATTCATGGAGTTAGGGTTTCTAAAGACAGAGTAGATAGATTTCAAGATGTTATAGGGTTCCATCCCCCTAAAGAGGATTTCTTACTCAAAATCTAACTACCCAACATCATCAAACTAACTATACTCCACCTCTTAAAGGGTTCGACCTATCAAGCCAAACTACACTAGGGTTAAAGGATGAGTCTACTACACCATGTACAAGATCCATCACACTTCCACTGCGCACTCTGATAGCTCACTAAACCCCAAACTTCAAAGTCTAGGTTCTAGGGATAACTATCCAAGCATGTGGTCCTAAGGGACATAAAGAAACTATCTTGGTATACATCCTCAAACAAGTCATCATACACCTGAAACTTAGGGTTCCCAAAGATATGCAACATAGAAGTCTAAGGTTACCATTTCCTAGAAGTAGACTATTTCAGACAATCCATATCATCTCAAGCCATGCCGGTATCATATGGATCTGGGAGTCCTCGTAAACCAAGCAACTGGCACGGAGAAAAATATTTCCATCCCCCAGAACCTGATCCTTTCTAGACATCTTTGCTTCAACTTCATGCCCTAATAGTTGCCTAAAGGAAAACCTACACAACATCAAGTTACCATGGTTAATTATGCATATTTTAGTTATAAGTATTTTAGGGTTTTACATCATGATGCTAATGTGGAACTACATGATCCTAAATAACCCTTTCACCATCTATAGATGAATTCTAACAAAACAAGCCACTTAAGGGAACTAGGTAAGACAAGGTTACTAACTAGGGAGACAAAATTGAAATAGTCAAATTTTGACTACCATGGGCTCTGATATCATGTTGTAAAAGTGTAAAATCACCCCTTTACTAAAAAAATTGAAGAATAAAATCTCCATTCCCAACATACTCAAAATGTATGTTGAAATGGGTGTAAAATTTTCAAATCTTTATTTATATGGTATATAAAAGACCATTGGAAAGCAGTAGAATAAAGAATAACTGACTATAATCCTTTCATAAAAGATTATACAAGAATACATCATTCTCTCTTTAGGGTTTACATCAAGATACAAAAATAGGATCTATATAGAGGGAAGTCCAAACTACACCAACTTTGTCTCCAAGAAAAATCTCCAAGAGCTAGGTCCATGCCAAAAGCTATGTTATCCTTGTCTTACATCACCTTGCTCAACACCTGGGTGGTTGGGAAGGCACCCAGTAAAAGGGAAAGGAAACAGAAAGTATGTGTCACAAAATATGTCTAGGATAATAAGAAAAGTAAAGCATTCAAAATAGGCTAGGGTTCATCATAATATGAAGATAATAAGAGTATGAGGCTATAAATCAAAGAAACTTGCTATTAACAATTATATTAAAAAGGATTGCATGTAAGATAATTATGTCTCCCTAACTAAGTAGGGTTGAGGAACCTACTGGACCTCTAACCTATAGGTGAGGGGAGAATAAGACATTCCTAGCCACCTACACAATATTATGGGCAGAATAAAAACATTCCCCAGGGCAATTAAATAATTGCACTCTGTGGGTGGTTGTACATATGTATCACTACTTTAAATTAAATAGAACATAAATCTACATTCTAGAAAAGTATTCATGGCAAGAGTAAACAAAATAATCAACAAGCATGGCAGTCGGGTATAAGACCCAAACAAGATGAATTCATAAACCGATTTGAGTCATAGTTATATTAGGTTTCAAGAATAGGGAATTAGGTTCAATTAAGCCTCATTAGGGAAAAGTAGGTGAAGGCATAAAATTTTCCATCTATGGTGTTAGATGCACATACCTTAAATATTGATTTCAATTATTCACTTTCACCACTTCTAGATAATCCCAGATCCACTTTTCCTATTTTCAATGTATAATCATGTATTAGGGTTCATTATGTACATTAATGTAAACAAAACCCTATTTTTGGATTTTTTTTTACACAAAACTCCAATTTAGACTTTGAAAACATCACCATCGATCTTATTAGGTTCTCCTGGTTAATAAAACATATAATTATATATATTTTGGAGTTATGAAGATTAAAGTACATTTTTGGTGATTTTTAACTAATTAATTAATTTTCTAGAAAATCACCTTTGACAAAACTCAAAACCAATGCTTGGAGATATTTTTATTAGAAAGAGCACATGTTTTCAACTTCAGAACATATTTTATTTCATTTTTTGGACAAAGGAATAAGACGTTATGCTTTTTAGAAAATCATCCAATCAAAAGAAGACACATCATCAGATAGGGCGAGAGAGACAAAGAGAGAGGGAATGAGAGGACCCACCCATCGACTTGGCTCAATTGGGGGTGGCCAAGTTTCCTGGTCAAAGGGTTGGGTTTGAATCATATGAAAACAAAGAACAATATGATTAAATTACCAAATTGCCCTTGGAAAGAAAACTAAAGAAAAGAGAACGAAGAAGGGTAATACAGACAATTTGACACGGGGTATCTTCCCCTCCACTCCTGACACCATGGATGCCCATCAGCAAAGCATCAGGTTAGGAGCAAAATAGGCAAGATCACGAGAAGCAACGAAAGAGCGATTAGAAGTTGTAAAATCCAAGAAAAAGCTTCTTGGAACTTACCCCCAAAAGCAATCAAGGGCTAGAGATGCCTGCTGCTCACATGAGCCGTCGTAAGCTTTGGGGAAGAGCTTGCACAGTGACGGTAGAACACGAAACTACAGATAAAATTGGAAGAGGGGGAAGGTTTAACAGAGGGCGACGAAGATCTAGGTGCCCATATATATATATATATAGGTGGAGGATTCACATGTGCACAAAGGCCAGTTGGATGAAGGAAGCTCTATGCCAGCTTTGGGCGTTTCTTGAATCCAAAGCAATAGACCTTGAATGAGGGATCATTGTGTGCGGATTTGTGTGACAAATTCATTGAAAAAAGAGTCACAAGAAATGATCTACTAAATAGGGAGATATCCCGATCCAATAAAATCTCCTATTTTGGCTCAAGGAAGAGGACGACTGGGGACCGGTCGGATCAAAACTCCAACAACCCAGATTATGTGTGCCAAATCAAAAGGAAAAATCTATTGTGTGACACTTAATTAACATTCCTAATTGAATTCGACCAAAATGTGATGATATTTATTTTCCTTTTTCTCTCTCTTCTTTAGGGGGTGTAAACAAACTCCAAATGAAGTGAAATTTGACACCCAACCTATTTTTAATATGAAGAATTTGTATATGTAATTAGATTTACCTTTTGAGAACTTTTCATATGTTAAATAAATCAAAACTTATTTTCTCTTTCCTCCTTCATTAATGGTGATAAGATTCTCCAAATTTAAAGAAACTTCACCCAAAATTCATATTTGATGTGTTGGATATGAATTTGCCATCAATTTTACATGTTGGAGTTGTTTTTATAATTATTTATCATTTTGAAGGTTCTACACACTTTCTCTTTCCTGATTTAACATGTATATTAAAGATTATCCAAATTATATGAAAATTCACCCAAAGGATATTTTTAAGGTGTAGATCACGAATCCAAGATTAGTTTCCACTTTTGGAGTCATTAAGAATTTTGTTTAATATTTTGAGGAAAACTCACATTATCTTTTCCAAAATAAAAGGGATATAACTATTATTGTCCCAAAGTTATGAAACTTGTCCTACAAGCCAAAATAAACCCAAGGAAAACAAATCTCAACTTATCTTTAACCAATTAGTGTTCCTTTTATGAATTTTAGCCCATTATCCAATCTTACCAATATTTCCTATATTAATTAATTCAATATCACATTAACATATGTAAAGCAACATTATTCATTCCCTTTTCTCTTCCTTGCTCCATAATGCTAAGGAATGATCTAGAACATATTATTTTATCATTATCTCATATATGTGGTAAATTTGCATATTAGACCCTTATTAAAAATATTTACTGAGCTATTTGTGCATAAACCCATATGTTGGCAAAACTAATGAGCATACGATCACCAAACCACTACTATTTCCACAAATTAAACTTAAAGACCAAAAAGGATAGAAATGAAAGGAAAAACTTAGAAAGAGGGTCAAAAAGACAAAATGTCCAAGATTCTATATGGTACAATTTCCCCTCAAAGTCCACAAGATAGATGACCTCATCCATCCCTCACCTAATGATGGGGGGAGCATGGAGGTAATTATCTTAACAGTATCCTCTTCGAACCACTCATTCACAAAGGTCACGTCCTAGCCACATGTGAGATTCACCATGGAGCAGATTTTCAGGTCATCCTATTCTAGTGGGATGCTTTTATTTTCTTTCAATTGTTGGGTCGCAAAGCTATGAACCCATCTTTCTATCCATACTCCTGTATTGGTCCTAGACAATATAGATTTGTCAGTGTTCAAGGAGATTTTACCAACAACCTAAGATACATATTTCCACAGTCGAGAACCACTGGAGATCTCCTGGTTAACTCAACCAAAATATTTTCTTTGAATTACCTCCTTCCATATGATCATCCTTGGAGACAATAAATCCCACCCAACCTTATGTAAGAGAGCATCATTTTGCAGTCACGCCTGCTTGATATCTAGGCCGCTGTCTCTTGTTGTAATGACTCGTTTTCAAATTAGTCATCTGATAATGGTTTACTTGGATAATTGTATGCTTAATTAAGGTGATCATTGTTTAAAGCTTGATTTGTGATGGTTGTTAAATGTTCATGTTTTAAATATATGATAAGTTTTAATCATACTTTGATCCACCAAATTAGGGTTAAGGTTTGGAAACCCTAATCGGCCCAAATTAGGGTTTTGATGACATATGAATACAAAATTTGATAAATATAGTGTCTCACTAAATGATTTTTAGTATTTTATGTGTGACTCTGATTTATACTAAATTTGGATATGATTTTTATATATAAAATGTGAACAATATTGGAAAATATCAGAATTTTTGAAGAATGTTCTGACCTGTTTATCGGTCGAGTTTCAAACTCGACCGATCATATTTTCAGATTGATATAGCAGTGTGGTAATTGAATTTTATCTTTTTATTGGTATATACAATCGATCTCGAATTTTAACTTTACTTGAGAAACTCAATTCTAGACACCCTGTTAAATTGGAGTAATTTTGGGATGACTTTTGATCTCTGCATAGAGGGTGTCGGTCGAGTTCTGTGCAGGACAAACTCGACCGACCATGTTGTTGACTGCAATATAGCAGTGTGGTATTTGATTTTTAATTATTTATTGGTAACTTCAAATAATCTAAATTTTTTACTGTATCTTAAAATCTAGATTTCAGAATTGTGCTAGATTGTATTATACAAGTGTATTGTTGAATGTTAATGGAGTTGAATGACCACATATCCTGATTAGGATTTGTGTTGAGGAAGTGAATCAAATAAGTCAATTAATCAATGTATACTTATGATTGATGAATGAAATGTGTGAAAATGGAAACTAGGGTTTCCATGTTTGTGAATAACCCTAATGAACCCTTGGGTCATGATTGGATTACTGAATGGTATGATTCTTATGATATGTTGAACTAAGGAATGACTTCTTGAAAACCCTAAAAGTTTATTCTTAAGAATATTATGAGTGATAAAGCTAGAACGTGTATATGATGTTGTAAATGTGATCAAATGTTGAAGTTGAAGGTATTAATACTTCAATTGAATATGATGAGTCTTATTAATATCATCTAAGTCTAATGCATTTATTTTAATATAATAATGGATGATCATTGTTGATTATGGGAATGACATTACTAATCAACATCAAGGTACACTTATCTGAATATAAGAGACAATATGAACAAGATGTACTTAATGGTGATTGCAAGATAAAGATGAAACTAATGAAGATAGTATGATGAAGTATTTTATATTTAAATTAATTACATATGGATTAACCCAAATTAAATAAAATATACTAAGAACTGTACTTTGATAAATGTTATGTAGAAGAGAAGCATTATATGTAAAGTGAATCAAGAAAGATTGGCCCAGATAATGTAATGAACATGAAATGAAAGAAGTTGAGACTACTGAGTATAAAATGATGGAAAAATATAGGAATTAATAGATGATTCTAAGAATGTAACTCTTACCCTAAAATGATGAGTTTGATGATGCTAGTAAATGATAATATCACATGGGGAATTAAGAGATGCACATAACTGTAATTGAATTCAACGAAAAGATGAAAGTCAAGTATTTGAATTGATTTATAAGAATGTGTTCTTGAATTGTGAATTGTACTATGAGAATGGACTAATAGTACAAACTTCAATTGATAGTGAACACATGATGACTAGTAACCCCATATGAAGAATGTGAAATAAAAGAAGAAGAGAACTAAGTCTGGTTTGCATGTATATGCATGAAATTTATTGGCATCTATTCAGACCGGATGGAACATGCATATGTTGTATGATAAATCTATTCTGGGTATGAGGAATGATACATGATATCTATATGCTTTTACTATTGCTAGTTTTAATGCCTCTGCTAATATTTGTTCAGAACTGTGATATACAATGAGCTGATAAGATTTATGTTGAAATGGAATTTAATATGCACTCCTTATATTGAGAAACCCTGATAAGGGTAAATGTTGCATAATGAGATTATGTCCAGGGCTGAAGGCCCAATGATGATGATAAAACCCTGATGGGGTAAATGATGGACAATAAGATTATGTCTTGGGTTGAAGGCCCACTATTGATGATTGCTATGAGTTGATGCAGAAGATAGAAATAATCATATTTGTTGCAATCTATAGACTTATTGTGCTTCTTGCTTTGATCATTGCCCTTATTGATAAACTTAATCTGTTTCATGTTATTATAGTTACACGAGAATACACAGATATGATATATGATGTTTTGAATTCTTTTAAGATGACTAAAAGAGATTAATAACAAGTGAAATGATTGAACATCTAGTTAGGTGCCCTAAACACCGTGAGTTTCCCCGGAGGACCACACTGGGGAAACAAAATGGATCTCCTTGTAGTAATCGATGAATTATGAGAAGGATTTCCGGAGTGTGGATCGAGACCTTAAAGGTTAGACCACCAGGATTTAGGAGTGAGTCATCTGGAGTGGCTCTGGCCCTAAATCCTTGCTGTGAAAGTCTATGTCCAGATGGAATAGACTCTGTTGAAATGAAATATGTGAAATGTGAAATGAAAAATATGTGAAATATTGTGATATGTGATATACTGTTTTGCTGGTTCCTATCTCGCGTACCCTAGATGAGGACGTGAGCCTCTTTAGGCAACCCTGAGGTGGCCAGGGTCTGTTGTTGATATCTTAGGGTGGCCGGCTAAACCCTAAGATAATGACGGTGAGTCGTTGACATGAGAATCAGTCGTGGCGACTTCTACTTGGTGAGGTACAAGCCAAGTAGTTTCAGGGCAAATGAATAAAAGATGATAAGTCGTGTAGAATATGATTTGAATGATTATTACATTCCTTGTAATACCACTTGATGATTTGTCATTGTTGATTATACTTCTTGTTGTGGAAAGTAATCATGTTGCTACAGACATTTTCTATTTCACATTATGATATGTCATGTTGACAAGTTATAAATGATGGGATTCATATCCATTCTGATTATGAGTTGGATTGCTTACTATTTGATAGTATTATTTGGTAGATATGTATTATGTGTACTTCAGCTTCAAGACTGCAGGATGTGTTCCTGGTCCGGCTGGTGGAGTGTCACAAAAATAATGTTATTGTTATGTATTGGTTAAAAATGCTTAGAACTTGACTTATTACTCATGTAGTAAGATTCTTAATATGAACTAGAAGTATCTGTTGATTTGTTCATGTCCAGCTGGTGGAGTGTCAAAAGGGTAATGTTATTGTTATGTATTGATTCAAAAATGCTTAGAACTTATCTTATTTCATATGTAGTAGGGCTCTTAATTTGAACTGAGAAGTATCTATTGATTTGTTCATAGACATGTTCTAAAAGATGTTTCAAGGTTATAATTGGTTCAAGTGGTTGCCTTATCTGTTGGATTAGATTACCATTTCAAGATAGATTTATAGAACTTTTTGCTATACTTTTCAATATCTGCATGTTTCTTTTAAGTTTTATACTTAATTTGATGCTGATGCATGTACCTAGCTTGAGTGGGAGGTATCCACTCACTAGGGCTCTATATGACTCTCATGAGGTTGTTTTAAATGTTTTTAGGTATAATGCTATCCAGCGGAGAGGTCACAACATGGAAGATATAAATAGCATAATCTAGATAGATTAGAATGTCCCTGTACTCTCTCTTTCCCGGGATGGGTTGTAGTTTAAGTTTGTTCATCAATGTACATGTATCTGATGTAAACTGAACTGCATATGAGAACAAGATTTGATTCTAGATTTAATGGAGTTGAATATGATTTGTGATATCTGAATGTGATGTCCTTGATGTGACATTGATTTATGAGATTGTGAACAAAGAAAAAGGAAAAAAAATATCTATGTTTTTCATATATTATTTAATCGCCTTTGTCAAGAATTTATTGTTTCACTTCATAATCTGGGTTTAGGTTTTGGGATTACCTATAATGGTTGGTATTTGTACTGATCCAAAGAGTTGGTCCCGACAGACACGGTATCAGAGCCTAGGTTAGATGAGTATACAGGGACTATAGGATCTAGGACTAATTGATAATGTCGATGTTGAATATAACATGAATGATGTGCATACTGACTGAACTCAGTATCCAGATACTCTGGTCAAGTATTTGGGTATTGAGCTAAGCTAGTATGGAACTGTGATGCAATTTTTACCGTGCGTATAAACGCAAGTGAACGCGTCGAGTAGTACAGGCCTTTGTGAGGCCTGAGTCGAACTCAGGGATACGTGCAATTGTCGGGGACTCCTACTAACTACTCGCGATCAGCTAAGCCAGATAACAAGTTGGGAGTTGTTGTTAAAAATAGAAGAAAATAACAATAAAATAAAAAAACAATCGATTAAATGTTAATTTAACCAATTCAAAAGGGTATCTTTAGGATTGCAGTTTCACCGCGGGTTTTCATTGTATTAGATTCTATATAATGCCTCAATTTTATCTCTCTAACCGGGTAGTGGCCTGAAAATAGAATTGCCCACTGTCGTGGTGCAATTCACTACCTAGGTTTAGGTCGGTTCCACCGTCGTAGTAACCTATACCCTAAACTAGGTGCATTATGAACGATCTCTCAATTTCCACCATTAATTTTACACCACCTTGGTCAAGGGATTTATCGATTAATGTAGGTTTCGTCTCTTTTCAGTCGTTAATCCTTCTTTCAAAGTAATTAAGGGCATTATGTTATTATTATGGTGATCAAGCATAACAATATATGGAGAAAATGAAACTATACCACAGATTTAAGAGATAAAATATGAATTACTATTATAAAATTGTCATACAATGAATTCTCGGGCTACTCTCGGTCCTAAAGGCGAAGGGGATTAGCCCTGCATGTTCATCTCACACAAGTACATGGTAGAAATAGGGGAGAACATGTGAAAAATGTGGAATGAAAGGGAAAACCCCTGAACGGAGAAGAACCGGTTGATCCTTTGTGTAGAACACGTGCTCTCCCACTTTTCGGTGGTGAAATCCGTCTTATGCGGCCTCCGAATCAACTGGTATGAGCTTCTAGCCTCCGTTCTCCTCTCTGTCGCTCCTCGGTACTCGTGCAATGGCTAATCCGATCCTTCCTTTGTCTGGGCGGCCGTCATTAGGTATATCTCGGTCATTAGGTCGCTAATTAACCGTATCCGTCCGATTGAGATCATTAGAAAGCCAACTCATATCCTACGGTGTCGATACCATCGACGTGAGTCGATGGTATCGACCCGCTACAGTAGCGGCAGCCCTTTTTTCTTTTCGTCTGAGTGCCTAATGCAGTCTTGATACCATTGACTTGGGTCGATGGTATCGACTTCTTGTAGGCTTCGGTTTTGTCATTTTGCATCGTTCTAGCCTCCATGCGTCGATGGTATCGACTTGGTGTCGATACTATCGACTGCTTATTCACCAGCAACCTGAAGGTATCTCGATACCATCGACATCCCTGTCAATGGTATCGACACTTTGCTGCTCCTTTCGGCTGGCAACCTGTACCCATGTCGATGGTATCGACTTCCGTCGATGGTATCGACGGAAGCAAATACTCATTTGTCCTGAAATTCAAACATGGAACCAAATAAATTCACACAAATAATAATATTTTAACAATTAATGCTCAAAACAATGAAATAAAGGGGATTTGACATAAAATGATAGCAAAGACCAAAATAGATGAATTATGCGATATTAACCATGAAAATGACTAATTAAAGCATAAAACACATATGAAATAGGTCTACAAATGCGACTCAAAATCATCGCATCAAACTGCCGACTATACTTCTTATGGATGCTCTGACCAAGTATGCAGATGAACATAGTTTGGTAGTATAATAAGATACATGATTAAAAAGAGAAGAATGGCGATAAAATGTGAAAGAGAAAAGGACTTTTATAATTCAATAAGGAACCTATGGAAAGCAAAAATTTCATATAATAAAGATGAAAGCTTAATGGATTATGAAGACAATCTATAATGAGTTTGAATTTGAGTATGAAATCTGAAATTGTGATAAAATCTATGAACTAAGCTGCACACTAGATGATCTTCTTCATAAAGGAAATTGATGAATGTGGATGATAATATGTGAATGAGTCATAATCTTAATCCATGAGATACACACACACAAAAAAGATGTGAAAGGTGATGTGAATCAGATCTTGATAAATGATGTATCACTAATATCTTTGAAGTAAGTGTTTGTAATACTCAAGGAGAGATATGATGATGACATAGGATGAAATATACATCTTTTTTTTTTGAAGACACAACATTCATTACATTAAATCCATACGGAATCTACATGTAAAGGAAGATACACCAACCGAACACAAAAAAGTAAAGAGCAGATACAATAACCAGAAACTCATATCGGAACGTGATAAGGACAATGATGTATTGATCTCTCTTCTATATCGCTGACCAAAACAACTTTTTATGAGAGATTCCTTCAACCTGAGATTATATTTGATATAAAGTATATGCTCCAAACCAGTGACCGAAGAAGTGCTCACCTTCGCACTTGCTGCCATATAACAAAGAAGCAAAAAAAGACCTAACATGAAAGGAGGACACAAACCACACGACAACATAGAACATATAACTCACTAAAGCAACAACACCTACCTAACAACACAACGTCCCACAAAAAAGGAAGAGAAACACAACTACCAATGACGAGCACTAAGGTTGCACCAATTAGGAGACCCAGGAAGGAGGCCAACACCCAAGGATGCAGATACAGAGGAAGGACGACTCATGCGAGTACAAAGGCGGGGAGTAGAGGGTGTCGGGAACTCCACCACCACTCCCAACCACCACTGCGAATAGGGGGCGGAAGACCCACACGAAGCCCAAAACCTAGCTTCTTCCTCCTCTGCCTGAAGCACCAAGGGGCGCCCGAGCCCGCCGTCCTCCCAAGAAGGAACCCAAGGCACGACACGACCAACTAACGAGCACAGAAAACTCCTACGGGCAGAGACTAGAAAACGACCCGCCGCCAGGAAGCAGACCCGAAGGAGAAGCCTCCAACCTTCCGCCTCACTATCCCCTACGATCGGCTTCCATGATTAGAATCGTGGTTGAAGAAAGCACCTATTTTCTGGTGCCGAGACGATCTGCAGGCCAGAGCCCTAACGTCTAAACACCAGCGGGAGGCAAAGGAGGACAGGTAGCAGGACAAAGAGGAGCCGAGCTCCACCGAGCGCCACCACCAGCAGATGCAGGTTGAAGGAGAGGCCCGGGGGGAGAGGGCGGCACACGCCGGCGGCCCAACCCCTCCCCCAAGCCGAAACGGGAGCGCCGCTGAAACCTAAATCGCCACAGCGGTGAAGGGAGCGCCATATACATCTAATACAAAAAAGAGATGTCATATGAAAGAAAGATAAAATGGAATACTTTTTAACTGGATGTTGAGAGAGATGAATGATTAGATGATATGATATTCTTTTGTATCTTTTCTTAGATTTCGGTATGAAATCCTAAAAGGAGGGGAGAATTTGTAATTACCCATTTTCAAATTAGTCATCTGATAAGGGTTTACTGGGATAATTGTATGCTTAATTAAGTTGATCATTGTTTAAAGCTTGATTTGTGATGATAGTTAAATGTTCATGTTTTAAATATAATGATAAGTTTTAATCATACTTTGATCCACCAAATCAGGGTTAAGGTTTGGAAACCCTAATCGGCCCAAATTAGGGTTTTGATGACATATGAATACAGAATTTGATAAATATAGTGTCTCACTAAATGATTTTTAGTATTTTATTTGTGACTCTGATTTATACCAAATTTGGATATGATTTGCATATTTAAAATTTGAACAATATTGAAAAATATCAGAATTTTTGAAGAATGTTCTGACCTATTTATCGGTCGTTTTTCAAACTCCAATGATCATATTTTCAGATTTATATAGCAGTGTGGTAATTGACTTTTATATTTTTATCGGTATATCCAATTGATCTAAAATTTTATATGTACTTGAGAAAATTAATTATAGACACCCTTTTAAATTGGAGTAATTTTTGGATGACTGTTGATCTCTGCATAGAGGGTGTCGGTCGAGTTCTGTGCAGGACAAACTCGACCGACCATGCTGCTGACTGCAACATAGCAGTGTGGTATTTGATTTTTATTTATTTATGGGTAACTCCAAATGATCTAAATTTTTTACTGTATATTATCAACTAAATTTCAGATATTGGGTTAAAGTTTCATAGTTTTTGGATGAGGTTTGTGTTCTGAAACATGTAGTTTCGGTCGAGTTCTGAGAGAGACAAACTCGACCGACCAGATTTTTCTGGAAAAATAAAAAAGACTGACAAATGTTTATAATTAATTATTCCAAGCACCTTAATGAGTATATAGGACTCTATTACGACCCAATAACCTCTCATTTCCGTCCCACACTTCTGAGCTTCATAATTCTTGAGAGAGGAGGAGATTTTAGGGTTTGGAGAATCTGAAGTGGAAATTTCAGATTTCTGGGTTTTCTCTTTCCAAGGTTGGTAAATTCTATATAGATTATAAATCTTTACTAGGTTTATTTGCTTCTATTCTCTCCTATGTATAGAACTCGTCACTCCCATGATTTGGATCAAAAGAATCCAAATTGATCTCTTCTTTCATTCTTTCTTCTTCAATTCTTCTTCTTCTAGGTTCTTGAGTGAAGAGGAGCAGGAAGATCCTGTTTTCTTGAAGCAAGGACTTGATTCAAGAATTAGCAGTAGTAGATGGGCTACGAATTTCAGGTGTTTCACACCTAAGGTGAGTGTTTTTCTCCCTCCTAAGATTTGTATTCATGTTGAAAGCCTAATTCTATCTGGCTACAATAATCAGATACCTTGTTTATACATGTATGCGATTGGATTTGATTTGGGAAAGATATTGGGGAATCCAATTTTTACTAATTTTGATTATTTCTCATTGATTGAAACTTGATTAGTTCCTGTTATATTGATTGAGGATGCATGGGTATTCTTATGGGTAAATGAATATGGTATTTCATGTGAAAGTTTCCTAAAAATTAGCCCAATGGTCGATATGCTTGGAATTGAATTTACATGTATAAAGTCATAGCTGAATTGTGCTAGATTGTATTATACAAGTGTATTGTTGAATGTTAATGGAGTTGAATGACCACATATCCTGATTAGGATTTTTGTTGAGGAAGTGAATCAAATAAGTCAATTAATCAATGTATACTTATGATTGATGAATGAAATGTGTGAAAATGGAAACTAGGGTTTCCATGTTTGTGAATAACCCTAATGAACCCTTGGGTCATGATTGGATTACTGAATGATATGATTCTTATGATATGTTGAACTAAGGAATGACTTCTTGAAAACCCTAAAAGTTTATTATTAAGAATATTATGAGTGATAAAGCTAGAACTTGTATATGATGTTGTAAATGTGATCAAATGTTGAAGTTGAAGGTATTAATACTTCAATTGAATATGACGAGTCTTATTAATATCATCTAAGTCTAATGCATTTATTTTAATATAATAAAGGATGATCATTGTTGATTATGGAAATGACATTACTAGTCAACATCAAGGTACACTTATCTGAATATAACAGACAATATGAACAAGATGTACTTAATGGTGATTGCAAGATAAAGATGAAACTTATGAAGATAGTATGATGAAGTATTTTATCTTTAAATTAATTACATATGGATTAACCCAAATTAAATAAAATATACTAAGAACTGTACTTTGATAAATTTTATGTAGAAGAGAAGCATTATATGTAAAGTGAATCAAGAAAGATTGGTCCAGATAATGTAATGAATATGAAATGAAAGAAGTTGAGACTACTGAGTATAAAATGATGGAAAAAGATAGGGATTAATAGATGATTCTAAGAATGTAACTCTTACCCTAAAATGATGAGTTTGATGATGCTTGTGAATGATAATATCACATGGGGAATTAAGAGATGCACATAACTGTAATTGAATTCAACGAAAAGATGAAAGTCAAGTATTTGAATTGATTTATAAGAATGTGTTCTTGAATTGTGAATTGTACTTTGAGAATGGACTAATAGTACAAACTTCAATTGATAGTGAAAACGTGATGACTAGTAAGACGATATGAAGAATGTGAAATAAAAGAAGAAGAGAACTAAGTCTGGTATGCATGTATATGCATGAAATTTATTGGCATCTATTCAGACCGGATGGAACATGCATATGTTGTATGATAAATCTATTCTGGGTATGAGGAATGATACATGATATCTATATGTTTTTACTGTTGCTAGTTTTAATGCCTCTGCTAATATTTGTTCAGAACTGTGATATACAATGAGCTGATAAGATTTATGTTGAAATGGAATTTAATATGCACTCCTTATATTGAGAAACCCTGATAAGGGTAAATGTTGCATAATGAGATTATGTCCAGGGCTGAAGGCCCAATGATGATGATAAAACCCTGATGGGGTAAATGATGGACAATAAGATTATGTCTTGGGTTGAAGGCCCACTATTGATGATTGCTATGAGTTGATGCAGAAGATAGAAATAATCATATTTGTTGCAATCTATAGACTTGTTGTGCTTCTTGCTTTGATCATTGCCCTTATTGATAAACTTAATTTGTTTCATGTTATTATAGTTACGCGAGAATACACAGATATGATATATGATGTTTGAATTCTTTTAAGATGACTAAAAGAGATTAATAACAAGTGAAATGATTGAACATCTAGTTAGGTTCCCTGAACACTGTGAGTTTCCCCCGAGGACCACACTGGGGAAACAAAACAGATCTCCTTGTAGTAATCGATGAATTATGAGAAGGATTTCCAGAGTGTGGATCGAGACCTTAAAGGTTAGACTACCAGGATTTAGGAGTGAGTCATCTGGAGTGGCTATGGCCCTAAATCCTTGCTGTGAAAGTCTATGTCCATATGGAATAGACTCTGTTGAAATGAAATATGTGAAATGTGAAATGAAAAATATGTGAAATATTGTGATATGTGATATACTGTTTTGCTGGTTCCTATCTCATGTACCCGAGATGAGGACGTGCGCCTCTTTAGGAAACCCTGAGGTGGCCAGGGTCTGTTTTTGATATCTTAGGGTGGTCGGCTAATCCCTAAGATAGTGACGGTGAGTCGTTGACACGAGAATCAGTCGTGGCAACTTCTACTTGGTGAGGTACAAGCCAAGTAGTTTCAGGGCAAATGAATAAAAGATGATAAGCCGTGTAGAATATGATTTGAATGATTATTACATTCCTTGTAATACCACTTGATGATTTGTCATTATTGATTATACTTCTTGTTGTGGAAAGTAATCATATTGCTACATACATTTTCTATTTCACATTATGATATGTCATGTTGACAAGTTATAAATGATGGGATTCATATCCATTCTGATTATGAGTTGGGTTGCTTACTATTTGATAGTATTATTTGGTAGATGTGTATTATGTGTACTTCAGCTTCAGGACTGCAGGATGTGTTCCTGGTCCGGCTGGTGGAGTGTCACAAAGATAATTTTATTGTTATGTATTGGTTCAAAAATGCTTAGAACTTGACTTATTACTCATGTAGTAAGATTCTTAATATGAACTAGAAGTATTTGTTGATTTGTTCATGTCCAGCTGATGGAGTGTCAAAAGGGTAATGTTATTGTTATGTATTGATTCAAGAATGCTTAGAACGTATCTTAATTCATATGCAGTAGGGCTCTTAATCTGAACTGAGTAGTATCTACTGATTTGTTCATAGACATGTTCTAAAAGATGTTTCAAGGTTATAATTGGTTCAAGTGGTTGCCTTATCTGTTGGATTATATTACCATTGCAAGATAGATTTGAATATATAACCTTTTGCTATAATTTTCAATATCTGCATGTTTCTTTTAAGTTTTATACTTAATCTGATGCTGATGCATGTACCTAGCTTGAGTGGAAGGTATCCACTCATTGGGGATCTATATGAGTCTCATGAGGTTGTTTCAAATGTTTTTAGGTATAATGCTATCCAACGGAGAGGTCACAACATGGAAGATATAAATAGCATAATCTAGATAGATTAGAATGTCCCTGTACTCTCTCTTTCTTGGGATGGGTTGTAGATTAAGTTTGTACATCAATGTACATGTATTTGATGTAAACCGAACCGCATATGAGAACAAGATTTGATTCTAGATTTAATGGAGTTGAATATGATTTGTGATATCTGAATGTGATGTCCTTGATGTGACATTGATTTATGAGATTGTGAACAAAGAAAAAGAAAAAAAATTATCTGTGTTTTTCATATATTGTTTAATCGCCTTTGTCAAGAATTTATTGTTTTACTTCATAATATGGGTTTAGGTTTTGGGATTACCTCTAATGGTTGGTATTTGTGTTGATCAAAAGAGTGGGTCCCGACACTTGTGCTAGCTGTGAGCTTGTCCCATGCAAAGAAATGAGCCCCTCCTACTCCACTCACTCCCTTCCATAGAAAGGTTCTAATGACTTTATCAATCCCATCACAAATCAATAGAGGGAGATGGGTCGTTTGCATAGTGTAGATAGGTGTAAAGTTCAAAACCGACTTGATGAGCGTCACCCTCCTAGCCAAGGATAGAGAATTGATGACCTAGAAAGCAATTTTATTCTCAATCTTGGGGATGGCATTGAGATATATTTCCTTCATGGAGCGGTCATGGATGATCGAGACCCCTAGGTGCTTCCCTAGGTTATCCATTAGTGGGATGCCAATAGATCTTGAGATTGATCTCTGTGTCAAAGCTCCTGTATTCTTGGAGAGAAAGATGGAAGACTTTCTTTGGCCAACACTTGGCCTGAGACTTCTTCAAAGCATTTTAGAACTTTTATCATACACCTGGCTTGCTTCCTCGTGGCCTCGCCAGATTGAACCAGGTCATCACCAAAGAAAATGTATGATATTTTGGGTGTTGAGTCTAGGTCTAAATTGACTAAACCCTTGTTTTAATGATGACTAACCATTCCAATTAATTGTTTCTAATGATTCTACTTGAGTGATTTTAGATTAGGTATACACACACTCCAAATGACCTAATTTTCCCATCTCAAATAGGATAAAAGACAAGTCAAAGTCAATACAAGTGCAAGTTTTTGGAATATGATATAAATCATTAGAATCATGTTGAAAATCACTTTTAATGAATGTATGATTTGTAATTAAGATTAGAAAAAATTAGGAGTACTTAAATCGAATATTTAAGCACTTTAATGATATTTTTCAAAATTCATTACAGGTACTTTATCGGTCGAGTTCCAAAATAGACCGATCCTTGATGGATTTTGAGAATATAATGGTTCGGCCGAGTTACCACTTCACAAAACTTGACCAATCCCTGCACTGGAACAAAATCGATTTAAGTGATTGATCGAGTTTCATTAAAGATATATTTGACCGATTGGACAAATTAGGTTTGTTGTAAACTGCATTTGGTAGAGTTGCCTTTATAGAAAATCGACTGAAAGCACTGTACGTAAAAGTACAAAAAAGTGTTTCTAGCCTTTGTGGAGTTGCAACAATCACAAATATATCCATTGAAAGCCACAAAACGACTAGTTTTCATTCTTAAGTGTTCCCAAAGTCTAAGAGTCATCCCCAACTATAAATAGGACCCCTTGGGCTTCATCCCTTGGTTATCCAAGCATTATGAAGGTCCTTATTCTATAGTTAAGTGATCATATAACATCCTCTCTATCTAAGCTTAATCACTTGCTACATCTATTAGAGTCAGTCGGAGATTTGTAAGAGAGCTTGTCCTACATGTAAATCTTGTGAGACTCTCACTTCCACCACCTACCTATCTCTCATTTCAACCATGAAGATGAAGGTTCTCTCTCTTTGATAAAAGAGGTGAAGAAGAATAAGGGAAGGAGTCCATTGGTAAAGATCAAGGATGAATACTTGGAGCAAAAGTGGGTAAGCCCTTTGTGAAAGCTTCTCCATGTGAAGGTGAAGTCAAAGGATGAAGATCCAAGAAGAGTGGGTAATTCCTAGAAGGCTGAAGGCTTTTGCAAGAGTGGGTAAGTCCTTGAAGAAGTCTGAAGACTCTTTGCAAAGTGGGTAAGTCCTTGGTAAGGTTGAAGAATCTTTGTATTAGATAGGTAAGTCCTTTGGTGAGTCATGTGTTGTAACTCTTATAAGTGAATATATATAGGAAGACACTTAGAAATCCTAGAGGTTGACCTCTCTAGGTAGTGGACTGACATACTCCTAGTTTGGAGTGTGGAACCACTCTACATAGCATGTCACTTGGTGCTTGTTCAATCTCTCTCTCCCTTGCTATGTATGTTTTAGTTGCTCTCAAATTTCTTATTTAGCAACCTTATCTTGTGATATAACTTGAAGGTCTAATGAATTTTGTTTAAGTGCATTCAGCTCTATTCACCTCCCCACTAGATCATCCAATCACCCATCTAGGATCTAACAATTGGTATCAGTGCGGGTCTTCTCCAAGAACATTTCAACAATTTGAAGAAGATGAGTGACTACTAAGGAGGGAGATACTTGATCAAAATTCCAACATTTGATGGGAGCACATTCAAGGATAAAGCCTTGAGCTATGGAAAATGGTGGACCATCCGTACAAGCTACCAGAGACTAAGATAGAAGAATGGGATGAAGCTAACATGAAGAAAGCCACCTTGAATGTAACAACAATCAACATCATCTATGCCACCTTGAATCCCACCGAGTTCAACTGGATTTCCTCTTGTGAGACATCCTATGAGGTATGGAGAAAGCTATGCATCACCTATGAGGGGACAAATCAAATGAAGGAAAGCAAAGTCTACATGCTCAAAGGGATGCTTGAGAACTTAAAGATGGAAAAGGAGGAGAAGATGGCCAACATGTACTCAAGACTCAACACAATTGTAAATGGCCTTGCCATCCTAGGTCATTCTATGAGTAGAAGAGAGATAAAATCTAAGATCCTTAGAACTCTACCCAAGAGATGGGAACACAAGGTGACTTTCACTGATGCAATATGGTCACTTGATGATATCCCCGTTGAAGAGCTCATTGGAAATCTACAAGTCCATGAAGTCACACTTGACAAAAGAGAAGATGTTGAAAGAAAAGAGGAGAAAGAGATAAAGAAAATGAAGAAGGTTGAAATCAAGGGTCAAATTGAAGCTATTATGGGACAAGCCTCTCCATCCTCTCATGTGGAAGAATATGCCATGTACTCCAACGGTAGATTCTAAAAGGGTAAGAATTTCTCCTCCATTTGGTGCATCAAGTGTGGAAAGAAGGGCCACTTCAAGATAGATTGTCTATAAGGCAAGAAGACTCGATATCACAAGGAAAGAGAAGAAAAGTACAAGAAGAAGGAGAAATGGCACAAAAGCTCAAGTGACTCCTCCAACTCAAGCTTAAGTGAAGAATCAAGTGGAGGATCTAGCTCATGCTCTAGCGATGGAGGAGAATTTCATTTTTCTCTATTGGCATCAAGAATTGAAGACTCAAATGAGTTAAATATAAACTCTATATATAAAGAACCTTTAATTTCTACCATTAATGCTACTCGTGATTCTCTTAAGTCTTTTAAAAATAAAAGGAAAAAGCTTGCTAAAATTGTTGATAATATGCATGCAGAATTAGACGATCTTGAACATGCTAATACTTGTTTTATTCATGATAAAAATGCTTGCCTTAGTCAAGTAGATTCTATTAAATTTGAAAATGCTAGCGTACTTGACAAGATCATATTTCTAGAAGCTCAACCTCTTATGAGTAGTTTTAATGAAGAGAATACATTAAGTGTTGATAGTCTCATGCATATATTGGTGTTCTTAAATCTGAAAACATGGACTAATATTTTGTTTTGCAAGGACTAGAATTAGAAAATGGGGTTTATCTTTCTAAGATTGCTTTGCTTGAAATAGAAAATGCCTCCTTGCATACTAAAATCAATGTGCTTGAATCTTGTTCTAGTTATACTAGTAGAGAAAATAATGTTGCTTCTCCTCATATTTATAGAGATTCTTATTTAACTAAAGATCTTTGCTTAGAAAATGATCTTTTGCATGCTATAGATAATATCAATCATTTGTCTTCTACTATTTCTTCTCTTATGCATGATAATCATGATTTCAGATCTTCTTTGCAAAGATTCTTAGTTTGTAAAAAGAATCTTAATGATATCCTACACCATACTACTAAACAAATTGGTAGACATGGTTTAGGGTATGATGGTAGTCAAAGGAACAACAAAGATAAAGGACCTACAATATTTCGTGGAGAATCCTCTAGTTCCAAGACTTTGGGTACATGCAACTATTGCAATGAAATTGGTCATTATTATACTTCTTGCCCTTTTAGGAAAGCACCCAAGAGCACTAGAACTTGGGTTGCTAATATAGCCCCTCTGAACCCAAAAACATTATTGGGGACCATTTCATCTTTCTTCTAGTAGGTATTTGCAAATGGATTGACTTAAGCTATTGAATTGCAAATTGAATTCTCAATCCACATGAAAGAAGAAAGGTGAGATGTGTAGAGGGTGGCAACATGTGGGAAAAGGAATGTTAAGAACAAAGGTAAATGTATTCTTGCTTATAACCAATCCTAACTTGTTTTTTTCAAGTTAGTATGCATTATGCATGTGGCTTTTGAGTCAAAAGTTGTTTTTTGTGATTCTCTTCACACTTTTATCAAAAATTGATTGTCATGCTTTCATAGTGCATTACTAACTTGCTTACACATGATTGGACATGTCTTATATATTTAACATGTCTCTAAATATGCTTTTATGAAATATATGTGCTTTTTGACAACATCTTTGTCGGTTGAGCTTGTCCGGTTTAAAATTTGACCGATAGGCACCAATGGGTGTTGCCAATAGCTGTTGTCAGTTGAATTGCCATAAAACAGAACTCGACCGATGGCACTGTGCACAGAATACACAGTTGGCTTATTGAATGAGAATTTCCCTCTCAACTAGATTTTCTCAACCAATAGCCTTATTCTTTGGCACTCCCTTGGTACCTTTGTATGCATATTGCCATGTTATAAATTGCCTTTCTTTTTACAACTCTATCTCTCTAATTTCTCTAAATTGGTATATTTATATCTTGCAATTACTTGTTTTGAGTTGCTTTGCAGGTTTGGATGATGATCTCTTTGGATCTCTTGGTTCTGTCTAAATTGCTTCCGTTGTGCTCAAACTTGATACATCTATATAGTTGTATATCTTGTTTGGATACAACCTTGAGGTTCTGTATGGTAATCATCTTTTGGTAATGATGCATATTTTCTAGTGAGTAATACATATCCTTTCATGCTTCTAAAATGGCATATCTTTTTTTTTGGATATATCACTACAACTACTCATAGCTTGCTTTATCGTGTGTATCTTGTGCATCTCTTTCTATGATCTAGATCCTACTAGTAGCCCTAACTTGTGATATCATCTACTAGTAGTTCATATACATGTAGTTCTCGCCTTGTTCATCCAGTGGTATTTAACTATATGCTATGGTTGTATCTTGTTTCATACTTGCTCAAACTTGTTTCTTACATTGCATATCTACTATCTTGAGCTACTTACATAACTTTGTGATGCATGATATATAGAGCTACATTGTATGTCAAATTTGGAGTATACTTGAAATTTTATGCAAATGTTGCTCTAGTGTCATATTTTGATGCAAGACAAGTGTTTTTTTTATGTAGAAACGACCTTCTAGGAAATGCTCATTGCTTCGCCACGAGCCTGATGCTTTTTGGAAAAATTTTGTCATCTTGAGGGTCATAATTACGATTTGTGATTTTTCAACAACACTTTATCTTGCATTTTGGGTTGTTCAAGTGCATGCTTTAACTTGCTTTTCTTTCTATTCTTGGATAAGCCCCTAGTGCTCTTCTACTCTCCTTTTGTAACTTTTGTTATCTCCTTTCTCTTAACAAGATGTGTTTCTTATTTCTTCATACCCCCACTTTTTGAAATGACTAAGGGGGAGAAAGGTATTTCTTCTTTTGATAAAAGAGGGAGAAGGCATGCCTTACATGAAGAGGGGAAGCATATCCATGTAAAGGGGAGAAGACAAATATGTGTGGAACATATATGAGTAGAAGACATAGTATTCTATAAATGTTATGAAAGCTAACCATGTAGGAGAACTAGCATCAATTGAGGGGGAGTATGAGAACTCCACTAGTATCAATTAAGAGGGAGCATATGAAATACATTCTATTGAAACCCCTAGGTTTCACCAAAGGTATGACTTTACATTAATGCTTTCAATACATTAATGGAATGGTTTGTCATCTTCAATAATGGGGAGAATGTTGACTCTAGATCTACATTGACTAAACCCTTGTTTTGATGATGAATAACCATTCCAATTAATTGTGTCTAATGTTTCTACTTGAGTGATTTCGTATTAGGTATAGACACACTCCAAATGCCCTAACTTGCGCATCTCAAATTGGAGAAAAGACAAGTCAAAGTCAATACAAGTGCATGTTTTAAAAATATGATGTAAATCATTGGAATCATGTTGTAAATCACTTTTAATGATTTTATGACTTGTATTTAAGCTTAGAAAAAATCAGGAGCACTTAAATCGAATATTTAAGCACTTTAATAACATTTTCCAAAATTCATTACATGCACTTTATCGGTAGAGTTACAATCTCAACCGATCCTTGATGGATTCTGAGAATGTCATGGTTTGGTCCAGTTGTCACTTCACAGAACTCGACCAATCCCTGCTCTGGAACAAAACTAATTTAAGTGATTGGTCAAGTTTCATCCATTATAAACTTGACCAATTGGTTAAATTAGCTTTGTCACATAGTGCATTCGGTCAAGTCACTGTATGAAAAAGTGCAAAAAGTGTTTCTAGCCGTTATGGAGTTACAACAATTGCAAATATATCTGTTGCAAGACAAAAATGTCTTGATTTCATTCTTAAGTGTTCCGAAAGGCTAAGAGTCATCCTCGGATATAAATAGGACCCCTTGGGATTCATCCCTTAGTTAGCAAAGAACTATGAAGGTCCCTATTATATAGTTGAGTGATCCTCCGGACTACTCTCTCTCTCTCTCACTAAGATTAATCACTTGCTACATCCATTAGAGTGAGTTGGAGATTTGTAAGAGAGCTCATCCTACATGTATATCGTGTGAGGTTCTCACTTCCACTACCTCCCTATCTATAATTTCAACCATGAAGATGAAGGTTCTCTCTCTTGACTAAGAGAGGTGAATAAGAACAAGGGAAGGAGTGCCTTGGTGAAGATCTAGGCTGAAGACTTGGAGCAAGGTGGGTAAGCCCTTGGTAAAGGTAGAAGACTCCTTGATCAAGTGGGTAAGTCCTTGGTGAAAGCTTTTCCAAGTGAAGGTGAAGTCAAAGGCTGAAGATCTAAGAAGAGTGGGTAATTCCTAGAATGTTGAAGACTTGTGCAAGAGTGGGTAACTCCTTCGAGAAGGTTGAAGACTCTTTGCAAAGTGGGTAAGTTCTTGGTAAGGTTAAAGACTCTGTGTGTTGGATAGGTAAGTCCTTTGTCGGGTCATGTGTTGTAACTATTAATTATAAGTGAATATATAAAGGAAGGCATACTTAGAAATCCTAGAGGTTGACCTCTCAAGGTAGTGGACTAACATACTCCTTTGTGCTTTTTAAATCTAGGTAGTGGACTGACAAGGAAAGAGAAGAGAAGTACAAGAATAAGGAGAAATGTCACAAAAGCTCAAGTGACTCCTCCAACTCAAGCTTAAGTGAAGAATCAAGTGGAGGATCTTGCTCAAGCTCTAGTGATGAAGGGGAATGTCATTTTTCTCTTAATGAATCAACAAGTGAAGACTCAAATGGGGTAAATCTAAACTCTTTAGATAAAGAACCTTTAATTGTTATCAGTAATGCAACTCGTGCCTCTCTTAAGTCTTCTAAAAAGAAAAGGGAAAAGCTTGCTAAATTTTTTGATAATATGCATGCATAATTAGATGACCTTGAACATGCTAATACTTGCTTGCTTGATGATAAAAATGCTTGTCTTAGTCAAGTAGATTCTCTTAAATTTGAAAATTCTAGCTTTCTTGACGAGATTAGATTTCTAGAAGCTCAACCTCTTATGAGTAGTTATAATGAAGAGAATACCTTAAATGTTGATTCTCTCATGCATGACATTGATGTTCTTAAATATGATAACAAGGACAAATATTTTCATTTGCAAGGATTAGAATTTTAAATTGGGGTTTATCTTTCTAATATTCCTTTGCTTGAAAAAAAATTCCTCCTTACTTGCAAAAATAAATGTGCATGAATCTTGTTCTAGTTCTACTAGTAAAGAGAATAATGTTGCTGCTCTTCATATTGATACAGATTCTTATTTAACTAAAGCTCTTTGCTTAGAAAATGATCTTTTGCATTCTAGAGATAATATCAATCATTTGTCTTCTACTATTTCTTCTCCTATGCATGATAATCATGACTTGGGATTAAGAGAGGCATTCTCTCCCCCTCTCCCATGCCTGTGACGGAGGTTGAACGTCCGGGAGGGTGGTAAACCAAGGCGGCTGCTGGGATTCGAACCTGGGTCCCTTCATGAGGGGACACCATGCTTGTCCATTTGAGCCACTCCTTGTCAGCCATGATAATCATGATTTGAGATCTTATTTGCAAATATTCTTAGTTAGTAAAAGGAATTTTAATGATATCCTACACCATACTACTAAACAAATTGGTAGACATGGTTTAGGGTATGATGGTAGTCAAAAGAACAACAAAGGTAAAGGACCTAAAATCTTCCATGGAGATCCAAGACTATTGGCACATGCAACTATTGCAATGAAATTGATCATTATTCTACTTCTTTCCTTTTAGGAAAACACGCAAGAGCACTAAGACTTGGGTTGCTAAGCTAACCCCTATGGACCCAAAAACATGATTGGGGACCATTTCTCTTTCTTCTTGTAGGTACTTGAAAATGGATTGACTTGAGCTATTAAATTGCTAATTGACTTTTCAATCCACATGAAACAAGAAAGGTGAGATGTGTAGAGGGTGACAACACGTGGGAAAAAGATTGGTAAGAACAAATCTAAAGGTTTTCTTGATTATAACCAATCCTAAATTGTTTTTGTCAACTCAGTATGCACTATGCATGCGGCTTTTGAGTCAAAAGTGGTATTTTGTGATTCTCTTGACACTCTTACTAAAACATCATTTCTAATTCTTTCATAATGCATTACTAACTTGCTTACACATGATTGGATATGGCTTATATCTATAGCATGTGTCTAAATATGTTTTTATGAAATATATATGTTTTTTGAGAACAACTTTGTCGGTCGAGTTTGTCCTATTTGGAACTCGACAGGTAGTCACCAATAGGTGTTGCCAAGAACTATTGTTGGTCAAATTGCCATAACACAAAACTCGACCGATGGCACTGTGCATAGAATACACAGTTGGATTATTGAATGAGAATTTCCCTCTCAACTAGATTTTCTCAACCAATATCCTTATTATTTGGAACTCCCTTGGTACCTTTGTATGCATATTGACATGTTTTAAATCGCCTTTCTTGCTTACAACTCTATCTCTCTAATTTTTCTAAATTGGTATATCTATATCATACAATTACTTGTTTTGAGTTTCTTTGCATTCTTTGAGGATTATCTCTTTGGATCTCTTGGTTGTGTCTAAATTGCTTCCGCTGTGCTCAAACTTGCTACATCTATATAGTTGTATATCTTGTTTGTATACAACCTTGAGGTTTTGAGTGGTAATCAATTTTTGGTAATGATGCATATTTGCTAGTGATATCCTTTCATGCTTAAAAAATTTCATATCTCTTTATTTGGATATATCTCTACATCTACTCATAGCTTGCTTTATCGTGTGTATCTTTTGCATCTCTTGCTATGATCTAGATCCTACTAGTAGTCCTAACTTGTGATATCGTCTACTAGTAGTTCATATACATGTAGTTCTAGCCTAGTTCATCGAGTGGTATTTAACTATATGCTATGCTTGTATGTAATTTCATACTTGCTCAAACTTGTTTCTTACATTGCCTATGTACTATCTTGAGCTGCTTACATAACTTTGTGATGCAGGATATATAGAGCTACATTGTATGTAGAATTTGGAGTATACTTGAAATTTTATGCAGATTTTTCTCTTGTGTAGGATTTTGATGCAATGCTAGTTTTTTTATGTAGAAATGACCTTCTAAGCAAGGCTCATCACTTATCCATGAGCCCTAATGCTTTTTGGAAAATTATATTATCTTGCGGGTCAAAATTGTGATTTATTGTTTTTCTACAATACTTTATCTTGCATTTTGGGTTGTTCAAGTGCATGCTTTAACTTTCTTTTCTTTCTATGCATGGACAAGTCCCTAGTTGTGCTCTTCTACTCTCCTTTTATAACTTTTGTTATCTCCTTTCTCTTAACATATGGTGTTTTCTTTACTCTCACTTTTTGAAATGACACAATGGGGGAAAGGTATGTCTTATTTTGACAAAAGAGGGGGAAGGAATGTCTTACATGAAGAGGAGAAGCATGTCCATGTATAGGGGAGAAGGTAAAGGGGAGAAGGTATATATGTGTAGAACCTATATGAGTAGAAGACATCGTATTCTATAAATGTTATGACAGCAAACCATGCAGGAGAAATAACATCAATTGAGGGGGAGTATGAGAACTCCACTAGCATCAATTGAGGGGGAGCATATGAACTACATTCTATTGAAACCCCTAGATTTCTCCAAAGGTATGACTTTACTTAAGTGCTTTCAATACATTCATGGAAAGGTTTGTCATCTTCAAACGGGAGAGAATGTTGATTCTAGGTCTAAATTGACTAAACCCTTGTTTTGATGATGACTAACCATTCCAATTAATTGTGTCTAATGCTTCTACTTGAGTGATTTCAGATTAGGTATAGACACACTCCAAATGCCCTAACTTGCGCACCTCAAATTGGAGAAAAGATAAGTCAAAGTCAATACAAGTGCACATTTTTGGAATAATATGTAAATCATTAGATTCATGTTCTAAATCACTTGTAATGATTGTATGAATTGTAATTAAGCTTAGAAAAAATGAGGAGCACTTAAATTGAATATTTAAGCACTTTAATGAAATTATCTGAATTTCATTACATTCATTTTATCGGCCAAGTTATAATCTCGACCGATCTTTGATGGATTTTCAGAATGTCATGGTTCGGTCGAGTTTCCACTTTACAAAACTTGACCAATCCTTGCACTGGAATAATATTGATTTAAATGATCAGTCGAGTTTCATCCAGGATAAACTTGACCGATTGGTTAAATTAGCTTTGTCACATAGTACATTTGGTTGATTTACCTTTATAGAAACTCGACCGATAGCATTGTACGGAAAAGTGTAAAAAAGTGTTTCTACCCATTGTGGAGTTGCAATAATTGCAAATATATCTATTGCTAGCCACAAAATGGCTAGTTTTTATTCTGAAGTGTTCCCAAAGGCTAAGACTCATCCCCAACTATAAATAGGACCCCTTGGGCTTCATCCCTTGGCTACCCAAGAACTATGAAGGTCCCTATTATATAGTTGAGTAATCCTACAACCTCCTCTCTCTCTCTCTAATCTTAATCACTTGCTACATCCATTAGAGTAAGTTGGTGATTTAAAAGAGATATCGTCATACATGTATATCTTGTGAGTCTCTCACTTCCACCACCTCCCTATATCTCATTTCAATAATGAAGATGAAGGTTCTCTCTCTTGGCTAAGAGCGGTGAAGAAGAACAAGGGAAGAAGTCCCTTGGTGTAGATCATGGCTGAAGACTTGGAGCAAGAGTGGGTAAGCCCTTGGTGAAGGCAAAAGACTCCTTGCTCAAGTAGGTAAGCCCTTGATGAAAGCTTCTCCAAGTGAAGGTGAAGTCAAAGACTGAAGATCCAAGAAGAGTGGGAAATTCCTTGAAGGCTGAAGGCTTGTGCAAGAGCGGGTAACTCCTTGGAGAAGGCCGGAGACTCTTTGCAAAGTGGGTAAGTCCTTGGTAAGGTTGAAGATTATTTTTATTGTATAGGTAAGGCCTTTGGTGGGTCATGTGTTTTAACTCTTATAAGTGAATATATAGAGGAATTTACACATAGATATCCTAGAGGCTGACCTCTCTAGGTAGTGGACTAACATACTCCTAGTTTGGAGTGTGGAACCACTCTACATATCTTGTCACTTGTTGCTTATTCAATCTCTCTCTCCCATGCTATGTATGTTTTAGTTGCTCTCAAATTTCCTGTTTAGCAACCTTATCTTGTGATATAACTTGAAGGTCTAATTAATTTTGTTTAAGTGCATTCTGCTCTATTCACCCCCCTGGAGCATCCAATCACCCATCTAGGATCCAACAATTGGTATCTGAGTGGGTCTTCTCCAAGCATAATTCAACAAATAGGAGAAGAAGGGTGACTACCAAGGAGGGAGATACTTGATCAACCTTCCAATATTTGATGGGAGTAATTTTCTCTATTGGTAAAGAAGGCTAAAATTCTACACCCAAGGATCAAGTCTTGATCTATGGCAAATAGTGGACCATCCATATAAGCTACCAGAGACCAAGATAGAAGAATGGGATGAAGCTACCATGAAGAAATCCACCTTTAATGCAAGAGCAATCAACATCCTCTATGTCACCATGAATCCCACTGAGTTCAACTGGATTTCCTCTTGTGAAATGGCCTATGAGGTTCGGAGAAAGTTATACATCATCTATGAGGGGACAACTCAAATGTAGGAAAGCAATGTCTACATGCTCAAAGGGCTGCTTGAGAACTTCAAGATGGTAAAGGATGAGAAGATAGCCAACATATACTCAAGACGCAAGACAATTGTAAATGGCTTTGCCACCCAAGGTCATCCTATGAGTAGAAGAGAGACAAACTCTAAGATCCTTAAAACTCTCCCCAAGAGATGGGAACCTAAGGTGATTTCCATTTAAGAAGTAAGGTCTCTTGATAAAATCCTCATTGAAGAGATCAATTGAAATCTATAAGCCCATGAAGTTACACTTGACAAAAGAGAAGATGTTGAAAGACAAGAGGAGAAAAAGCTAAAGAGAATGAAGAAGGCTGAAATCAAGGGTCAAATTGAAGCCATTATGGGACAAGCCTCTCCATCCTCTGATGTGGAATAAGATGCCATGTATGACAAGGGTAGATTCTACAAAGGCAAGAATTCCTCCTCCATCCAGTGTCTCAAGTGTGGAAAGAAGGGTCACTTCAAGATATATTGTCTACAAGGTAAGAAGACCCAACATATCAAGGAAAGAGAAGAGAAGTACAAGAAGAAGGAGAAATGGCACAAAAGCTCAAGTGACTCCTCCAACTCAAGCTCAAGTGAATAATCAAGTGGAGGATCTAGCTCAAGCTCTAGTGATGAAGAAGAATGTCATTTTTCTCTTTTAGAATTAACAAGTGAAGACTCAAATGAGGTAAATTTAAATTCTTTAGATGAAGAACCTTTATTTGCTATCATTAATGCTACTTGTTCCTCTCTTAAGTCTTTTAAAAAGAAAAGGAAAATGCTTGCTAAAATTGTTGATAATATGCATGCAGAATTAGATGATCTTGAACATGCTAATACTTTCTTGGTTGCTGATAAAAATGCTTGTCTAAGTCAAGTAGATTCTATTAAACATGAAAATGCTACCTTGCTTGACAAGATTAGATTTCTAAAAGAACAACCTCTTATGAGTAGTTCTAATGAAAAGCATACCTTAAGTGTTGATTCTCTCATGCATGATACCGACGTTCTTAAATCTGAAAACATGGACAAATATTTTGTTTTGCAAGGATTAAAATCTAAAAATGGGGTTTATCTTTCTAAGATTGCTTTGCTTGAAACAGAAAATGCCTCCTTGCTTGCTAAAATCAATGTGCTTGAATCCTGTTCTAGTTCTACTAGTAGAAAGAATAATGTTTCTTCTCTTCATGTTGATAGAGATTCTTATTTAAGTAAATCTCTTTGCTTAGAAAATGATCTTTTGCATGCTAGAGATAATATCAATCATTTTTCTTCTAATATTTCTTCTCTTATGCATGATAATCATGATTTGAGATCTTCATTGCAAATATTCTTAGCTAGTAAAAAGAATATGAATGATATCCTACACCATACTACTAAACAAATTGGCAGACATGGTTTAGGGTATGATGGTAGTCAAAGGAACAACAAAGGTAAAGGACCTATAATCTTCCATATAGAATCCTCTTGTTCCAAGACTATGGGCACATGCAACTATTGCAATGAAACTTGTCATTATACTACTTCTTGCCCTTTTAGGAAAGCACCCAAGAGAACTAGGACTTGGGTCGCTAAGCTAACCCCTCCAGACCCAAAAACATAATTGGGGACCATTTCATCTTTGTTCTTGTAGGTACTTGCAAATGGAATGACTTGAGCTATTGAATTTCTAATTGAATTCTCAATCCACATGAAAGAAGAAATGTGAGATGTGTAGAGGGTGACAATAAGTGGAAAAATGATTGGTAAGAACAAAGTTAAATATTTTCTTGCTTATAACCAATCTTAACTTTTTTTGTCAAGTTAGTATGCACTATGCATGTGGTGTTTGAGTAAAAAGTGGTATTTTGTGATTCTCTTCACACTCTTGCTCAAAAACTATTTCTAATTCTTTCATAGTGCATTACGAACTTGCTTATACATGATTGGATATGGGTTATATCTTTAGCATGTTTCTAAATATGCTTTTATGAAATATATGTTCTTTTTGACAACTACTTTGTCGGTCAACTTTGTCCTATTTAAAACTCGACCGATGTGCACCAATGGGTGTTGCCAACAACTATTGTCGATCAAATTGCAATAACACAGAACTCGATCGATGGCACTGTGCACATAATACACAGTTGGCTTATTGAATGAGAATTTCCCTCTCATCTAGATTTTCTCAACCAATAGCCTTATTCTTTGGCACTCCCATGGTACCTTTCTATGACCATTTCCATGTTATAAATTGCCTTTCTTGCTTAGAACTCTATCTCTCTAATTGCTCTAAATTGGTATATCTATATCTTCCAATTACTTATTTTGAGTTGTTTTGCATGTTTTGATGATGATCTCTTTAGATCTCTTAGTTGTGTCTAAATTTCTTCCACTGTGCTCAAACTTGCTACATCTATATAGTTGTATATCTTATTTGGATACAACCTTGAGGTTTTGTGTGGGAATCATCTTTTGGTAATGATGCATATTTTCTAGTGAGTAATAAATATCCTTTCATGCTTCTAAAATCACATATCTCTTTATTTGGATATATCTCTACATCTACTCATAGCTTGCTTTATCGTGTGTATCTTGTGCATCTCTTTATATGATCTAGATCCTATTAGTAGCCCTAACTTGTGATATTATCTACTAGTAGTTCATATACATGTAGTTCTTGCCTTGTTCATCAAGTGGTAGTTAACTATATTCTATGCTTGTATCTTGTTTCTTACTTGCTCAAACTTGTTTCTTACATTGCGTATCTACTATCTTGAGCTGCTTACATAACTTTGTGATGCATGATATATAGAGCTACATTGTATGTAGAATTTGGAGCATACTTGATATTTTATGCAGATTTTGCTCCAGTGTCAGATTTTGATGCAAGACTAGTGTTTTTTTGTGTAGAAACAACCTTCTGAGCATGGCTCATTACTTTGCCCTAATGCTTTTTTGGAAAATTCTGTCATATTGAGGGTCAAAATTGCAATTTATTGTTTTTCTACAACACTTTATCTAGCATTTTGGGTTGTTAAAGTGCATGCTTTAACTGGATTTTCTTTGTATGCTTGGACAAACCCCTAGCTGTGCTCTTCTAATCTCCTTTTATAACTGTTGCTATCTCCTTTCTCTTAACAAGTGGTGTTTCTTATTTCTTCATACCCCCACATTTTGAAATGACAAAGGGGGAGAAAATTATGTCATCTTTTGACAAAAGAGGGAGAAGGCATGTCTTGCATGAAGAGGAGAAGCATGTCCATGTAAAGGGGAGAACGTAAAGGGGAGAAGACATATATGTGTAGGACATATATGAGTAGAAGACGTAGTATTCTATAAATGTTATGAAAACTAACCATGCAGGAGAAATAGCATCAATGGAGGGGGATTATGAGAACTCCACTAGAATCAGTTTAGGGGGAGCATATGAACACCATTCTATTGAAACCCATAGGTTTTTCAAAGGTTTGACTTTACTTAAATTCTTTCAATATATTTATGGAATGGTTTATCATCTCCATAAAGGGGGTGAATGTTGACTCTAGGTCTAAATTGACTAAACCCTTGTTTTGATGATGGCTAACCATTCCAATTAATTGTGTCTAATTCTTCTGCTTGAGTGATTTCATATTAGGTATAGATACATTCCAAATGCCCTAACTTGCGCATCTCAAATTGGAGAAAAGACAAGTCAAAGTCAATACAAGTGCATGTTTTTGGAATATGATATAAATCATTAGAATCATGTTGTAAATCACTTGTAATGATTGTATGACTTGTAATTAAGCTTAGAAAAAAATAGGATCACTTAAATCCAATATTTAAGCACTTTAATGATATTTTCCAAAGTTCATTATAGACATTTTATCAGCTGAGTTACAATCTCGGCCGATCCTTGATGGATTTGGAGAATGTCATCATTTGGTTGAGTTTCCACTTCACAAAACTCGACCGATCCCTATACTGGAACTAAACAGATTTACGTGATCGGTTGAGTTTCATCCAGGATAAACTCGAGTGATTGTTAAAATTAGTTTTGTCGTGTAGTGCATTTGGTCGAGTTACCTATATAGAAACTCGATCGATATCACTGTATGAAAAAGTGTAGAAAAGTATTTCTAGCTGTTGTGGAGTTACAACAACCACAAATATATCTGTTGCAAGCCACAAAATGGCTACTTTTCATTCTTAAGTGTTCCCAAAGGCTAAGAGTCATCCCTAGCTATAAATAGGACCCCTTGGGCTTCATCCATTGGTTAGCCAAGAACTATGAAGGTCCCTATTCTATAGTTTTGTGATCCTACAACCTCCTATCTCTCTCTAAGATTAACCACTTGTTACATCCATTAGAGTGAGTAGGAGATTTGTAAGAGAGCTCGTCCTACATGTATATCTTGTGAGGCTCTCACTTCCACCACCTCCCTATCTCTCATTTCAACCATGAAGATGAAGGTTCTCTCTCTTGGATAAGAGAGGTGAAGAAGAATAAGGGAAGGATTCCGTTAGTGAAGATCAAGGCCAAAGAGTTGGAGCAAGAGTGGGTAAGCCCTTAGAGAAGGCAAAAGATTCCTTGCTCAAGTGGGTATGCCCTTAGTGAAAGCTTCTCCAAGTGAAGGTGAAGTCAAAGGCTGAAGATCCAAGAATAGTGGATAATTCCTAGCAGGCTAAAGACTTGTGCAAGAGTGGATAAGTCCTTGGATAAGGCCGAAGACTCTTTGCAAAGTGGGTAAGTCCTTGGTAAGGTTGAAGATTCTTTGTATTGGATAGGTAAGTCCTTTGGTGGGTCATGTGTTGTAACTCTTATAAGTGAATATATAAAGGAAGACACACTTAGAAATCCTAGAGGTTGACCTCTCTAGGTAGTGGATAGACATACTCCTAGTTTGGAGTGTGGACCACTCTACATAGCTTGTCACTTGGTGCTTATTCAATCTCTCCCTCCCTTTCTATGTATGTTTATGTTGCTATCAAATTTCCTATTTAGCAACCTTTTTTTGTGATATAACTTGAAAGTTTAATGAATTTAGTTCTATTCACCCCCCTCTAGAGCAACCAATCACCCATCTTGGATTGAACAATTGGTATCCGAGAGGTTCTTCTCTAAGCATACTTCAACAAGTAGGAGAAGATGGGTGACTACCAAGGAGGGAGATACTTGATCAATATTCCAATATTTGATGGGAGAAATTTCCTCTATTGGAAAAGAAGGCTACAATTCTACATCCAAGGATCAAGTATTGAGCTATGGAAAATGGTAGACCATACATACAAGATACCAGAGACCAAGATAGAAGAATGGGATGAAGCTAACATGAAGAAAGCTTCCTTGAATGCAAGAGCAATCAACATCCTTTATGCCACCATGAATCCCACTGAGTTCAAACAAATTTCTTCTTGTGAGATGACCTATGAGGTATGGAGAAAGCTATGCATCACCTATGAGGGGACTAGTCAATGAAGGAAAGAAACCTCTACATGCTCAAAGGGATGCTTGAGAACTTCAAGATGGGAAAGGACGAGAAGATAGCCATCATGTACTCAAGACTCAACACTATTGTAAATGGCCTTGTCATCCTAGGTCATCCTATGAGTAGAGGAGATATCAACTCTAAGATCCTTAGAACTCTCCCCACGAGATGGGAACCCAAGGTGACTTTCATTGAACAAGTAAGGTCTATTGATGATATCCCCATTGAAGAGCTCATTAGAAATCACAAGCCCATGAAGTCACACTTGACAAAAGTGAAGAAGTAGAAAGACAAGAGGAGAAAGAGATAAAGAGTACAAAGAAGGCTAGAATTAAGGGTCAAATTGAAGCTATTATGGGACAAGCCTCTCCATCCTCTGATGTGGAAGAAGATGCCATGTACTCCAAGGGTAGATTCTATAAAGGCAAGAATTCCTCCTCCATCTGGTGCCACAAGTGTGGAAAGAAGGGTCACTTCAAGATAGATTGTCTACAAGGCAAGAAGACCCAACATCACAAGAAAATAAAAGAGAAGCACAAGAAGAATGAGAAATGGCAAAAAAGCTCAAGTGACTCCTCCAACTCAATCTCAAGTGAATAATCAAGTAGAGGATCTAGCTCAAGCTCTAGTGTTGAAGGAGAATGTCATTTTGCTCTTATGGCATCAACAAGTGAAGACTCAAATGAGGTAAATCTAAAATCTTTATATAAAGAACCTTTAGTTGCTATCATTAATGATACTCCTGCCTCTCTTAAGTCTTTACAAAAGCAAAGGAAAAAGCTTGTTAAAATTATTGATAATATGCATGCATAATTAGATGATCTTGAACATGCTAAAACTTGCTTGCTTGATGATAAAAATGCTTGTCTTAGTTAAGTAGATTCTCTTAAACTTAAAAATGCTAGCTTGCTTGACAATATTATATTTCTAGAAGCTCAACGTCTTATGAGTAGTTCTAATGAAGAGCATACCTTAACTGTTGATTCTCTCATGCATTATATTGATGTTCTAAAATCTGATAACAAGGACAAAGATTTTGTTTTGCAACGATTAGAATCTGAAAATGGGGTTGATCTTTCTATGATTGCTTTGATTGAAATAGAAAATGCCTCCTTGCTTGCTAAAATCAATGTGCTTGAATCTTTTTCTAGTTCTACTAGTAGAGAGAATAATGTTGCTGCTCTTCATATTGATAGAGATTCTTATTTAACTAAATCTCTTTGCTTAGAAAATGATCTTTTGCATGCTAGGGATAACAATAATCATTTGTCTTCTACTATTTCTTCTCTTATGCATGATAATCATGATTTGAGATCTTCTTTGCAAAGATTCTTAGTTGGTACAAAGATTCTTAATGATATCCACAACCATACTACTAAACAAATTGGTAGACATGGTTTAGGGTATGATGGTAGTCAAAAGTACAACAAAGGTAAAGGACCTACAATATTCCATGAAGAATCCTCTAGTTCCAAGACTATGGGCACTTGTAACTATTGTAATGAAATTGGTCATTATTCTACTACTTGCCCTTTTAGGAAAGCATCCAAGAGCACTAGGACTTGGGTTGCTAACCTAACTCCTCCAGACCGAAAACCATGATTGGGGACCATTTCATCTTTCTTCTTGTAGGTACTTGCAAATGGATTGACTTGAGCTATTGAATTGCTAATTGACTTCTAAATACACATGAAAGAATAAAGATGTGATGTGTAGTGAGTAACAACAAGTGGAAAAATAAATGGTAATAATAAAAGTAAAGGTTTTCTTGCTTATAAACAATCCTAACTTTTTTTTCTCCAGTTAGTATGCAATATGCATGTGGTTTTTGAGTCAAAAGTGGTATTTTGTGATTCTATTCACACTCATGCTCGAAGACTATTTCTAATGCTTTCATAGTGCATTACTAACTTGCTTATACATGATTGGATATGGCTTATGTGATGGAGTGGACTTTTGGAATCTTTCAAATGTCTAATGACTTAAGTGAATGCATATGTTTGATTTAGATTGAGAGTTCCAAGATTTTGACAAGTAGGTGTGTTGATGTGAGGTTGACATTATGATTAAGATCTCTCTCTTTTGATGCCTTTTTGAGGAATTTAATTGAATGGTCCAACAATTGATTTTTGGCACCAAATTTGAGTAGAAGGTAGCTTGATTAGTAGGGAAGCTATGGTTAAATTTTGGTGTCGATTGGAGGACCCAAGAGGAAGTTATTCAAGCTTGAATATGCTGAAATAATGCATGATATTAATGATTTATAGGCCTAAGTTGTTATGAATATGATATGTCACGCGCCCTTGATTTAGGTTTGGGATACATGGAAAGATCCAAGCCCTACATATCTAATATAGTGGAAGTGCTCTTGGGTTTGAGTGAGCCACAGATGGACCAAGTGGAGGACTAACTCAGATCATAGGATTGGCAATCAAGGGTAGTTGTATTGTCTTGTACCTTGCGGTTATGTCTTTGACCCCGGGAAGCAACCACGATGTCGAGGTACTTGATGATCGTGGGAATGAATGGAGAGTCCAACCAGGCAGTTGGCTTCAACATGAGGAGAGGAGTCGGACGACCCCCTTATTTGGGATTGATAGAGCTCAGACGAGGGAGTTCCACTTTCCCCGTCTCTATTGCCTTTCCATAGCAACCTGTAGGTCATGGCCAAAGGAAGAGTGTGGTTCTTCAGCACTGACTAGAGGGAGATAAGAGAAGGGAAGGGAAGATCAAGGCCTAAGGTGATGAATGTGATTGGTTTCGTGCTTAGTCCCAGTGACTTCCAATGGTCGACCAACCCCAGTTGGCCTGAGATGGAGGTGAAGCTAGGGGACAAGTGCGGAGTGCTTCTCACCTCGAACGTTGGCTGCGGGCGAGTTCATGTAGGCCTAGGGAAGCTAGTGGAGTCTTCAAATCGATGCGAGGAGGAGCAGAGGTGAATTTCCCCTTTTCTCCGCCACAACCAAAGATGGTGGCGGTGCTCCTGCCCAGATGGAGGTCCATCGGCCATAGGGAGCTTCTGAGTAGCCGCCGAGGGAGGTTCATGGACTCTGATTGTGATGGAATCATGAAGAGCCAAGTAGGAGTACTCGATCCCGAGCCCTTGATCGCCAGAGCTCTCCCTTTGCGGCGGCGTCCTATTTTAGAGAGGAAACAGAGGACCGTGAAGCTTGCGAGAACGGGGAAGACAGAGCCGAGCGACCCGGGTTAGCGGACCTGCAACTCCATGGATCCAACCCCAGGATCTGGATCAGGTCCCAGCAGCAGATAGGATCTACACAAGCCTCAAGGACACGTGGTGATGCCTGATTGGCATAAAAAGGTAAAATCCCAAAATATGTTAGGATCTTGTATAATTCGTATAAAATGCATACGATGCCAGAAAAATACAATTAAGGTACTGTTTTTCTCAGAAAACTGAGTAGAACACAATGAAAGAATAATATCGGACTTTTAATGAACTAATATTAGCAATATCATGGAAGATGTGTAATGCTTGTTTAATGGATAATAATTAGCAAACGATGACATAAAATTATGGAAAAATGTCAGTAAGTCCATAACCATGTTTGTAATGCATATAATGTCAGATATGTCCATGTCATGTACGAAATCATGTAATTTTCTTAATGTTGTCATTTAGGGCTTTTAACCCTAAATAAAATATAATAAATACATACATGCTCAATAAATGATGAAATTTATAGAGTAATCTCATATCAGTATTTGGAACCTCAGATTTAAATATGATATCAGGATAATACACATAATCCACATTATATGATGATGTTGACTCTTAATGTGATATAAGCCCTAATATGCTTAATGAATATGACCTAGGGATAATATGTTCACAAAAATGATATGGAAGATAATGTTCAGATAATGAGCTATAATATGGAATACGACATCAGTAAGATAAATCTAATATAACAATACAAGTAATCATGGAAATATGCTAAAGAGATAAGCTAAACCCTAATGAACACGATTCGGGTTAAGATGAGATATAAAAGGATGAGAATCTTATGATAGTATGTGGTCTTGTCTTTATTAGGGTTGACAAAAGAGTTATAGATGACGTGAGGGATATATGATGAATAGGTTTGTTCTTGATCAAGGTACGCCATTACCTCTTACTTGGCTTATTATGCAATATGCTTGTCTTTAAGGATATGGTATTGGATGAAATGATTGTTCTTGTATGATATCTTGCTTGATTTTCCATACTTATGGCTATGAACACATGAAACATAAGATATCAGATCCATCATATGATAGCACTAAACTCTTTGGTAGTACAGTGCATTGAAGTGATCTCAAACTCTTTGGTAGTAGATCACATGTGTTAGATCTCAAACTCTTTGGTAGTAGATCACACGTTAAATGATCTCAAACTCTTTGGTAGTAGATCATAAGGCCTAAGAACATCAAAGCGCTTGGGGGCATATGTACGAGATATATGATGGAAATGTGCATAAAATATATGTGTTCTCTTTTGTTAATGAGAACCTTTGTGCAAGTATATATTTTTTTCTTATATTTCTTTATAACTGCCAAGTATATTAGTTTTATCTTTTTGCCAAGATATGATGAGAGGTATATAAAAGACACGTAGGTGTACTCAGTACAATATTCTTGAATATTGTGCTGACGTGTACCACATGTAATCTTTTGTTTAGGTTGTGGTTATGCTCTTGAAGATCCAGGATAGTTGAGAGTTGTGTAGCGAACTGATGTACAGGTGGACCTATTGTCTTAAGATCCTATAGTTTAGTTATAGTACATGTATATGTATAAGTTTTTTGTTCAATATGTAATATGAAATGTTGCAACAATTCATGTTGTAATTATATGTTGAATGGTAAACATGTGTGTATGCTTTTATTATTGTTCATGTACATGTGCTACTGATTGTTTCCTTATGACTTCCTCTAATTTTCTTCTTCTTAGCCTACTGTGGGATGTTTAAATTGGGATTCTCATTGAGGTGAGGGTTTCAATTTGGACGTCGCACATTAGATTAAGTTTTATAAAATCCGAGGACGTCACATGTGGTATCAGAGCATGAACAATTGCAAAGCCTACCATTTGCTCATTATGCAACTCAAAACCAAAGAACCTTGAACTTAATAATCTTTAGGGTTAGATTTGTCATCTTTTAGAGACTAGATCTGACCTAGCCTCTAGGTTAGCACCTAGATGTCCGAGAACTAGGTCTAGACTGGTGCTTGTTGAGTATCAAGTCCTTAGATATCGTTCTTTCCTTGTAGTGCAGTTGTATGGGACGTTGCACTATTTGGAAAAGACGTGCATCAAGGGAAGAGAAACCCTAGACATATGGCACTCGTTGTCTAGAGTAGCTACACTAGTGTACACCATGTTCTCACCCTTTTCACTAGTTATCATGACAATGGACTCTCTACTATGTGTGGGGCACTCATTTTCTGAATTTGGTTTTGGATTCCAATCGGATCGAACCTTGATAGTTTTCTCTGACGCTTGTTTTATCGGAGAAAAACTATATAATATTTTATTATATATATGTATTACAAAAATGTGTCCCCACACATGTACGAGTAGGAGGTGGTCATGCAACCCAAGTGAAAGTGATGACATCAGTCTAGAAGAGAGAGTAGTTCTAGATTAGATGTCTAGAGCCTTGTTTGGAATATATGATAGATGGAATAGATGATACAAGTTTTGATGATATGATGTAAGTCTTACATAGATGATATAAGATAGTTGTGATGATATGTGTTTGTTTTTTAGGACTTAACTTCAGTTTGCGGATTTGAGATAAGTTTTTATGATGAAAGTAACTAGGCTTTTATGAGATAAGATATGTTAAGATGAGACAAGGTTGTGAGTCAGCATGAGCCTCAATCTCTTTTACGATGGAGGACCTCTAGTGTTAGGACTAGCTTTGGGGTTAACTCTAGAGAGAGTGAGACCCACAGGGAGAACGTCAGAGAACCTAGACTCTAATATATGAGAATTCTGAGATATGTGATATGATATGTCCTAAACTAGAATACTCGTGAGTGATTGTATTGAGTCACTTTATGCATGATTCCTATAGTCTTATTGAACCCTAGATGTCCTTCGGAAGACCAAACCCTAGAGATAAAGAGAGGTTGGATATGTGTGCATATGTGAATATGAATATGAGTGCCTGCCATCCGGGTGAGGGAGAGAGACCAAGACCCTGGAGGAGGTAGCTATGTTAGTTTCTGTGAAGCCTCATGCTCGGGTTGGTGGTTTCCCACATAGGAATCTAGTGGTGTATATAAGAGAGCTTTGGGTAAGATGTTTCATGGGTAGAGACCTATGAAGAGTATGTTGTAGTATGTTTTGGTTTGTGCTTATGTGGCTAGAGCTTGTAAAGCTATCCTCTAGTTCCAATGAGGTAATCTGATAACCCTAGATCAGAGAGGAAAGATAAAGAATATGCATATGAGATACTCATAGAGTTGAGTTAGCTCAGGAGACTGAGCATGGCATTACTCTCATGATATGGGTTAGGAGAACCTCAGTTGGACTAGATAAAGTTTTGATATATGTTTGATTAGCCACTCACATAAGTTTGTTTAGCACAACCATGATATAATATATGTAAGGATGTGATCTAATCTCATGACGTTACATATAGACATGATATGATGGAAACCTAGAGATGGTTTAATAGATGTTAATGCATAGATGGTTAACCATATACATGAATAATGATGATAATGTGATAGTGTTGGTTAATCTTTTGATGGAATCACTAGTAAATGTTGTAATTTATTATGAACAATGAAATAAGATCATGTGAATGAAACATGTTACATGATGTGTTAATCTTAGTGCTTAATAAAGATGAAATATATATAGTTTGCTAGTTAGCACAACATAATGTTGATAACACCTTGATATATGGGTTAACTTTAGTTAACTTCTGTAGAACATGGTAATATGGTGTTGGAACCCCGATGCATGGGTAAAGATAAGGTTTTCCCTGGAAGTATGAGTATGGTATACTTTCAAGAATGACAGTTCTTTTAAGATGTTTATGATGTGAAAGAATGGGTTTCTGGTTTAATTCCGAGGACGAAATTTCTTTAAGGTGTGTAGGATGTGATGGAGTGGACTTTTGGAATCTTTCAAATGTCTAATGACTTAAGTGAAAGCATATGTTTGATTTAGATTGAGAGTTCCAAGATTTTGACAAGTAGGTGTGTTGATGTGAGGTTGACATTATGATTAAGATCTCTCTCTTTTGATGCCTTTTTGAGGAATTTAATTGAATGGCCCAACAATTGAGTTTTGTCACCAAATTTGAGTAGAAGGTAGCTTGAGTGTTATGGAAGCTATGGTTAAATTTTGGTGTCAATTGGAGGACCCAAGAGGAAGTTATTCAAGTTTGAATATGCTGAAATAATGCATGCTATTAATGATTTATAGGCCTAAGTTGTTATGAATATGATATGTCACGCGCCCTTGATTTAGGTCTGGGATACATGGAAAGATACAAGCCCTACATATCTAATATAGTGGAAGTGCTCTTGGGTTTGAGTGAGCCACGGATGGACCAAGTGGAGGACTAACTCAGATCATAGGATTGGCAATCAAGGGCAGTTGTATTGTCGTGCACCTTGTGGTTATGTATTTGACCCCGGGAAGCAACCACGATGTCGAGGTACTCGCTGATCGTGGGTATGAATGGAGAGTCCAACCAGGAAGTTGGCTTCAACATGAGGAGAGGAGTCAGGCGACCCCCTTATTTGGGCTTGATAGAGCTCAGACGAGGGAGTTCCACTTTCCTCATCTCTATTGCATTTCCATCGCAACATATAGGTCATGGCCAAAGGAAGAGTGTGGTGCTTGAGCACTGACTAGAGGGAGATAAGAGAAGGGATGGGAAGTTCGAGGCCTAAGGTGATGAATGTGACTGGTTTCATGCCCAGTCCCAGTGACTTCAGTGGCCGACCAACCCCAGTTGGCCGGAGATGGAGGTGAAGCTAGGGGACAAGTGAAGAGTGCTTCTCACCTCGAACGTTGGCTGCGGGTGAGTTCGTGTAGGCCTAGGGAAGATAGTGGAGTCTTCAGATCGATGTGAGGAGGAGCAGAGGTGAATTGCCCCTTTGCTCCGCCGCAACCAAAGATGGCGGCGGCGCTCCTACCCAGATGGAGGTCCATCGGCCGTAGGGAGCTTCTGAGTAGCCACCGAGGGAGGTTCATGGACTCTGATTGTGATGGAATCATGAAGAGCCAAGTAGGAGTACTCGATCCTGAGACCTTGATCGCCGGAGCTCTCCCTTTGCGGTGGCGCCTTGTTTCACAGAGGAAATAGGGGACCGTGAGGCTCGCGAGAATGGGGAAGACGGAGCCGAGCGACCCGGGTTAGCAGACCTGCAACTCCATGGTTCCAACCCCAAGATCCGGATCGGGTCCCAGCAGCAGATAGGATCTGCGCAAGCCTCAAGGACACGTGGTGATGCCTGATTGGCATAAAAAGATAAAATCCCAAAATATGTTAGGATCTTGTATAATTCGTATAAAATGCATACGATGTCAGAAAAATACAAATAAGGTGCCGTTTTTCTCAGAAAAATGAGTAGAACACAATGAAAGAATAATATCAGACTTGTAACGAACTAATATCAGCAATATCATGGAAGATGTGTAATGCTTGTTTAATGGATAATAATTAGCAAACGATGACATAAAATTATGGGAAAATGTCAGTAAGTCCATAACCATGTTTGTAATGCATATAATGTCAGATATGTCCATGTTGATGTACGAAATCATGTAATTTTCTTAATGTTGCCATTTAGGGCCTTTAACCCTAAATAAAATATAATGAATACATACATGCTCAATAAATGATGAAATTTACAGAGTAATCTCATATCATTATCTGCAAACCTCAGATTTAAATATGATATCAGGATAATACACATAATCTGCATTATATGATGATGTTGACTCTTAATGTGATATAAGACCTAATATGCTTAATGAATATGACCTAGGGATAATATGTGCACAAAAATGATATGGAAGATAATGTTCAGATAATGAGCTATAATATGGAATATGGCATCAGTAAGATAAATCTAATATAAGAATACAAGTAATCATGGAAATATGCTAAAGAGATAAGCTAAACCCTAATGAACATGATTAGGGTTAAGATGAGATATAAAAGGATGAGAATCTGATGATAGTATGTGGTCTTGTCTTTATCAAGGTTGACAAAAGAGTTATAGATGACATGAGGGATATATGATGAATAGGTTTGTTCTTGATCAAGGTATGCCATTACCTCTTACTTGGCTTATTATGCAATATGCTTGTCATTAAGGATATGGTATTGGATGAAATGATTGTTCTTGTATGATATCTTGCTTGATTTTTCATACTTATGGCTATGAACACATGAAACATAAGATATCGGATCCATCATATGATAGCACTAAACTCTTTGGTAGTATAGTGCATTGAAGTGATCTCAAACTCTTTGGTAGTAGATCACATGTGTTAGATCTCAAACTCTTTGGTAGTAGATCACACGTTAAATGATCTCAAACTCTTTGGTAGTAGATCATAAGGCCTAAAAACATCAAAGCCCTTGGGGGCAGATGTACGAGATATATGATGGAAATGTGCATAAAATATATGTGTTCTCTTTTGTTAATGGGCACCTTTGTGCAAGTATATGCTTTTTCTTATATTTCTTTATAACTGCCAAGTATATTAGTTTTATCTTATTGCCAAAATATGATGAGAGGTATATAAAAGACACGTAGGCGTACTCAGTACAATATTCTTGAATATTGTGCTGACGTGTATCGCATGTAATCTTTTATTTAGGTTGTGGTTATGCTCTTGAAGATCCAGGATAGTTGAGAGTTGTGTAGCGAACTGATGTACAAGTGGACCTGTTGTCTTAAGATCCTATAGTTTAGTTATAGTACATGTATATGTATAAGTTTGTTGTTCAATATGTAATATCAAATGTTGTAACAATTCATGTTGTAATTACATGTTGAATGGTGAACATGTGTGTATGGTTTTATTATTGTTCATGTACATGTGCTATTGATTGTTTCCTTATGACTTCCTCTGATTTTCTTCTTCTTAGCCTAGTGTGGGATGTTTAAATTGGGATTCTCGTTGAGGTGTGGGTTTCAATTTGGACGTCGCACATCAGATTAAGTTTTAGAAAATCCGAGGACGTCACAGCTTATATCTTTAGCATGTCTCTAAATATGTTTTTATGAAATATATGTGCTTTTTGATAGCATTTTTGTCAGTCGAGTTTGTCCTATTTGAAACTTGACTGATAGGAACCAATCGATATTTCCAATAGCTATTATCAGTCAAATTTCCATAACACAGATCTCGACCGATGGTACTGTGCACAGAATACACAGTTGGCTTATTGAATGAGAATTTCCCTCTTAACTAGACTTTCTCAACCAATAGTCTTATTCTTTGGCACTCCCTTGGTACCTTTGTATGCATATTGCCATATTTTAAATTGCCTTTCTTGCTTACAACTCTATCTCTCTAATTTCTCTCAATTGGTATATCTATATCTTGCAATTACTTGTTTTGAGTTGCTTTGTAGGTTTTGATGATGATCTCTTTAGATCTCTTGGTTGTGTCTAAATTGCTTCCGCTGTGACCAAACTTGCTACATCTATATAGTTGTATATCTTGTTTGGATACAACATTGAGGTTCTCAGTGGTAATCATCTTTTGGTAATGATGCATATTTTCTAGTGAGTAGTAAATTTCCTTTCATGCTTTTAAAATGGCATATCTATTTATTTGGATATATCTCTACATCTACTCAAAGCTTGCTTTATCATGTATATCTTGTGCATCTCTTGCTATGATCCAGATCCTACTAGTAGTCCTAACTTGTGATATCATCTACTAGTAGTTCATATCCATGTAGTTCTTACCTTGTCATCCAGTGGTATTTAACTATATGCTATGTTTGTATCTTATTTCATACTTGCTCAAACTTATTTCTTACATTGCATATCTACTATCTTGAGCTTCTTACATAACTTTGTGATGCAGGATATATAGATATATATTTTATGTAGAATTTGGAGCATACTTCAAATTTTATGTAGATTTTGCTCCAGTGTCATATTTTGATGCAAGACTAGTATTTTTTTTATGCAGAAACGGTCTTCTAAGAAAGGCTCATCATTTTGTCATGAGCCCTGACACGTTTTGGGAAAATTTTGTCATATTGAGGGTCAAAATTGTAATTTATTGTTTTTCTACAACACTTCATCTTGCATTTTGGGTTGTTCAAGTGTATGCATTAACTAGCTTTTATTTCTATACTTGGACAAGCTCCTAGATGTGCTTTTCTACTCTCCTTTTATAACTTTTGTTATATCCTTTCTCTTAATAAGTTGTGTTTCTTATTTCTTCATACCCCCACTTTTTGAAATGACAACAGGGGAGAAAGGTATGCCTTCTTTTGATAAAAGAGGGAGAAGGCATGCCTTACTGATGGAGTTTTGCAACACCACTAAAAATCCTAGAGATAAATGAATCTCTAAGTTTAGCCTTGCTAGTACTATGGTAAGATCTCCACCCACGTATGCTAGGACACGCGGAAGTCTTATCATAGTATAGTTAAGGGTCGAATCCTCGGGACAACGGTCTTGATGTAATCAAGATGGAAAACGTTTTAGTCGTACTTAACTACTTAACAATTGATATTTAGATCGAAAGTTTGATTTGGTTTTAAGCTAAGTGCAAGGAAAGTAAAGCAAGAAAGTAGAAATTAAGGTTGTAAACAATGATTAAAAACCACTAGGATGTTGCCGGGTTTCACACCACTACACATGGATCATAAACATGCAACATAATAAAAAGACTTGCAAAGAGAAACCAATCAGCTAGTATCTTTGTAGACTTAGCTTCCTTTCGGATAACCAACTACGAGGAGTGTGGAGTATTGCAATGCCAGCCATCCCCTAACGAATGGTCACTTACTTTACATTACTCCTTCATGAAGTGTGTTCCTCGACCTTACCAAGGTTGCACTTCCATACGTCAACTGATTCCATTTCATAGTATGAAAGTGCAACGATGGGAGTGAGTTTACTCCACTCGTGAAAGCACTCCTAGATACCGAAACAGACATATGGTGACTACATATATCTAGAACCAACATTCAATCGATATTCAGATCTAAGGGTACAAACATAGACAATTCATACCGAAAGATAATAAGTAACACAAGTTGATGATCAAGCAACTATCATTCATTAAACGATTGATGTTGAACTGAAAAGGAGAGTATCTCATTTGCAAACAATTGAATTACATTGCATGAAATGAAAACATGGGTAGCGGGGCTACTCCCCGCACCCTAGTGAATGAGACTACTCGCTCATGTCAAGGACAAAGAAGGAGGCGAGAAGAGAAAGGAAGAACGTCATCTCCACGGAGGAGGGAAGGTTGAACCCTTGGTGAAGAGAGCAACGATCTTCACACTTCGTGGTTGCCTTGATGAAGGATCTTCTCTTCCCACCTTCTTTGCTGTTGAGAGAGAGAGAAGGTAGCTTGATGATGAAATGGAGATCTCAAACTGACAGCCTTGGGGCAATGGACGAAGGATGGAATTGCTCTGGAACTGGAGGGGTAGCCTTTGGGCGTCTGAGAGATCCCCCTCTTGGAGGACCCTTGGGGTCTTATTTATAGGCTTTGAGTGAAGTCCAAATGGTTTGGAGACCGTTTGGACCTCAAGACCGTTTGGGGCCTCAAGACCGTTTGGACTGTGAGACCGTTTGGCTTCAAACGGTCTTGAGACCGTATGAACTCCATGCGGTCTCGGGACCGTTTGGATTCATGCGGTCTTGAGACCGTTTGAACTCCATGCGGTCTCAGGACCGGTTGGCTTCATGCGGTCTTGAGACCGTTTGAACTCCATGCGGTCTCGGGACCGGTTGGCTTCATGCGGTCTTGAGACCGTTTGACTCCATGCGGTCTCGGGACCGGTTGGCTTAATGCGGTCTTGACACCATTTGACTCCATGCTGTCTCGGGACCGGTTGGCTTCATGCGGTCTTGAGACCGTTTGACTCCATGCGGTCTCAGGACCGGTTGGCTTCATGCGGTCTTGAGAACGTTTGACTCCATGCGGTCTCGGGACCGGTTGGCTTCATGCGGTCTTGAGACCGTTTGACTCCATGCGGTCTCAGATCCGGTTGGCTTCATGCGGTCTTGAGACCGTTTGACTCCATGCGGTCTCGGGACCGGTTGGCTTCATGCGGTCTTGAGACCGTTTGACTCCATGTGGTCTTGAGACCGTTTGGCTCCATGCGGTCTTGAGACCGTTTGACTCCATGCGGTCTTGAGAATGTTTGGCTCCATGCGGTCTTGAGGTTGGGTTATTCTTTTATGATTTTTTTGTGCTTTTTCTGCATATATAAAAGGATAAAGTTAGTCTGATGGTGTATTTACAAAAAGGGGTAAAATTAGGATTATGTATAGTTTAAACTAAAAAAGAGTATGGAAAACTAAGGAAAAAGACTAAGATAAACGACTAAAATAGGAGGTTATCACCCCCCCTAACTTAGAGTCTAGCTTGTCCTCAAGTTAGATAGAGCTGAGACATGTTATGACGAGGCGATTTTATTTAGGATTTCCATACTCTTGCTTCAATTCTTGACCTGAGTTCCCGTGGGGTCATATCAAGTCTTATTGCATGCCTTGATTCTTTCGGATTTCGAGAGTTGCTTGGATCTCAGGTTCTTTCCGTATCTCAAAGTTTGCATTGGGACCACCTTATTTTGTGCATGTTGTTGACTCTAATCAGCTTTATACCTCTCTGAAAAAGCTACTGGAAGCTAGAAAGGGTATGAGGGTTGGCTAAAGGCTTTGAAGTGTAGCTCCCCCTTCAAGTGGGGGAGGGGTTGTTTATGCTTTTTAGAATCTCACTACCGGGCACGACACATCTGCCTTTATGAGGGCATCTAAATGTACCGGCCGGGCGAGTCCTTTATGAGCCTTTCATATACTTAGAAACTTTAGGGTTTCACTACCGGGCACGACACATCTGCCTTTGTGAGGGCAGCGAAATGTGTCGGCCGGGTGAGACCTTCGTCAGTTCTTCGTATAGATCCTTATGCGTGGCACAACTCTCATAATTTTATTTGTGTCTCTGGCTTTTATTCAATAACTCACAGGCTTGGGTTTTGGGATTTTTGAGGATTTATTTTGGGCGGCCGAGCCTCTTTTATTTTGAAGAGAGGAAAGTTATTCTTAAAGTTTTTCAACGTGCACTGATTTGGTTTGTGGTCCACTTGCAGAACTTTTTGATTTGGAAGTTGCCTGATTTCCCTCTCATCCTCGAGATCTTGGCTTATTTCTACCTTGATTTTGACTTGTGGAGATTCAGATGAAGAATCGAAGCAAAAATATGAAATCACTAGTGGGTGGAAATTGATAAATCGCCATTCGATGTCTAAGTGCTATTTACTTATAGGGACTAACATGATTCTAGAGTTAGTTGAGGTGACTATTTTTGAAGAAGAAATTAAGTAAAAAGGATTTTAAGAATAAGGAATTGTATGGAAAGTGTTAGATAGAAAGAGGAGTGTAGAAATTGATACCTCGCCCTTGTCTAATGCACCCCCCTCTAACTTATCACGCACTCTGTCCGTAGAGTGGCAAAGTGATAGGGTGAGAAGTCATTAGGACAAGGGCCGCGGGTTAAGGTAAATATTCATTTGCCCCTGGGGAACGAAGTAGATTGGATGCAAACTGTCCTCGTAAAGCATGGTAGTCAACGTCAGTCATTTCCTCTACTGGTCTGTGAAGAACAATGATGGTGTACATCCAGTAGAGGATGTGGAAGCCGCAATCGTTCGATTGTCGTATTTGCTGGGGGCATTTGTGGCAGAAGGCGGGGCGATGGAAATGTTCTTTGTCGTACGCCTTTGTATGCTGACTCAGAAAATTGATTAATTTCTCGGCGCACTCCTTTGCCACTACTTCTGTTGGCGTCTTTGGCGTCAAGACGTAGTGTCGTTGTCGAGCGTTGAACTGGCTGTCGGAACTGTTGTATATTGTGGTTGTTCCGTCTGGGAGGTTTGTTTCCAGGAGAATCCAATGCTCATGATATAGGATGGGTAACATGATGAACTTCGGCGTTGTGTGTTGGAGATATGAGATCAGTGCGTCGGTTGTGCCGAAGTTCTTGAGCTTTAGGAGGTCATCTTTCATATATGGAGACGCCATGTATGTGTTTGGGTTGGTTTGGCCAAGTAGAAACTGGTAGGTGGCCATGAGGCTGACAGAAAGGGATCCCTTATCCTGTAGAGTCTCTCGCAGTGAATCTGCCATTACGAGTATGTCTCGAGACATGAATACCAGGTCATCTTTGTCTGCGGAGAGTCGCGCCATAATGATACGCAATTCAAGATCGTTCAGACCCTTACAAGCATCACGATTAAAATCAGGAAATGTTGGGTTGATGGTGTAAGCAGGATTTCTCTTGATTTTATCTTGCTCGGGCGACTTGGTCTTCTCTGACTCTTTCAAAACTTGTCGGAAAGGTCGCCGTTGTCCTCGTTGGACAGCCGAGAAAAGGTACCAAGGAACATCATCTGGTGACATAGTTGGGTCGTTGAAGAATCGTCTATCACAGATGAGTTCCATGGCATAGCGTCCTCGTAGGGAATGAAAATCTTCAGCTACCAGGTCGTTGAATGGGATTTCCTGGTTTAGCGCTTGGATGTGTCGGATGGTGCAGAAAGCGCTGTCCCCAGATCCCTCGGTGGCTTGGACTGGAGGGTTTATGATTTTGAACCATGGTTGGCTCCAGTCTTGGCGAAGAGATGGGCGTGCAGCCCAGATTAAATTAAGCAGCCAGAAGGGTATACACCTGGCTTCTCCTACTGCTTCTCCTACGAAATTTATTGTGCCGGCTGGTAGCTCGGTGCTACAGAAGTTGTATACTTTGGCATCCCGAGCCTCGGTATCCACGATCATAAAAAGCCAGTGGTCCGAGACTTGGAAGGGCAGTGTAAGATAGCGTGCCCTTCTTGCCAAACCGACACGCAGCCGCTCAACTGATTTTTCGCGTATGTCATTGTATAAAAGGCCAAAAAACAAAGCGGGTGAAGCATTAAAAACCGGTTGTTGCCGCTTGTGACTTCTATATGTTTCTATACAATTGGCGAGGAGGATACGGAAGATCGCCATTGGCACCGTGGACCGAGGTCGTAGGATGCAACGGAAATCTTCGCGTGTCAACTTACGCCTGGTTTTGGTGTTATGATAGATTATGTCTTCCCCTACTTTTGCATCGTCCACTATAGTGTTCAGTATAAAAATGTCCTGAGCATCTAAAGTAGAGATGGCTGCCATATCTAGGTCGTGCATTTTGTGCGGCAGAGGAGGTGGCGGGGGAAGCTCTTGTGGTGGAGGAGAAGCAGGTTGTTCGAAGGCCTCTACATGGCCCTCTAGATTATCGTCCAAGTCAGAGGCCAAGTCAAGATCCTCGTCCGTGTCTAGACTTACTCGGTCTACCTCGTCTTGGTAAGGGGGAGAAGGTGCAGAGAAGAGAGCAGAGGTTTTTGGCGGGCTGGCGCTGGTTCCTAATATGCATTGTTGTAACTCAGCGTAGGCCGCGTCCTTGGAAGCTTCCCCGATGGACCCCATAGCTGAATAGTCAAAGAATTGATCCCCATATGACATGTTGACATTGTCGTTGTGTGGGGACCTGGGGTGATGGTCACTGTCCTGGTGACCTTTGTCGGACCCTTTTTGGGAGGGTCCTGCTGCATGCCCGGGGTCTTTTCCGTTATCATGCTTGTCGTCCGAAGATGTATCTTTGTTGGAGTCAGCAGATGAGTCGGAGTTGTCATCTTCTTCATCATCGTCATCTTTGTCATCCGCAGCTTCGTCTGTTTGCTTTTTGTTGGCAGACTTTTTACACCGTCGATGAGTGGCTTGTAGCTCGTCGAAAGCCACTTGCAGATGCTCGTGTTTTTCGAGCAGTGCATCGTGGGCTTCTTTGAGGTCTGTGAATCTGCCCTCGGCGGAGAGGAGACGTGCTGTCAGTTCTGTGACTTGGGCACGTAGCTGTTGGGTTTCATTGTTATTTGCCTCCTCTTGGTGATGATGTAGCTGCGTAAGTGTTCCATCAATGGTAGCCAAGCGCGTGCTCAGGGCCTCTTGATGTTGCTCAAGCTTGCGGAGATTTTCTGGCAGAGGTTGAGTCTGTTTGGAGATCTCATCGACTTTTTGTGCTGTAGCTTCTTGCTGACGCGTTGCTCCAAGGACCAGGTCTGGCAGGTTGTTGGTGTGGCTGTTGATGTGCTCAACTTGCTTAGCCACTTCGTCTTGTCATTGCTGGATTCCTTAGAGGAAGGTAGGCAAGGCTCGGTGTTGTTCGTCGATCTTGGTTACCTGTCGTGATAAATCTTGTACACAAGAAAAAATAGAATTTAATATGTTAGAAGGATCGGTGAGGAGGTTTCGGACACCGTCAAATTGACGGCTGAATTCCTCACCGATGTTAGTAAAAGGGACCCCAGGAGCGGAAGGGTGAGATGACTGGGGTCTGTGTGGGACGGTGTTAGTGTCTTGCGGAAGAGACATTGATGATGCCCCGAGCTGCGTAGTGACTGTGGATGTAGTCACCAGCGGTGTCGGGGTGGTGGCGGATGTGAAAAGTGGTGTTATTTGAGGCGAAAGTGGTGGTAGCGACAATGATGGGGTGGAAACTACGGGAGTAAATGGAAGGGTGGTGAAGTCGGGCATAGGGATGGAGAAAGGGAAGTCCGACATAAAAATGGGTGAAGAAGTGGATGTGAATGGTTGCGTGAATGTGGGGAGGAAGGGAGCGGTAGATGTTGGAATGGTGGAAGGCGGAGTGGTGGTGGCAGTGGTTAGCTGCTCGTGGAGACTCTGGATAAAAGAGTCGATGGAGGATGTTGTTAGGACATCTTCGTGGAACCGCTCGGCCTCCGGATTTGGCCGAGATGTTGGTGTCCCCGACAGCTGTTGGGCCTGCAACTGCCTTCTAGAAGGCCGTTTGACAAGCATTTTTGTAGGTCGAGCTATCGGGGCTGTGATACTCATCTCTGTTTGACCCGCGGTTGCTTTCTTTTCAAGTTTTTTAACCGAAGCCAGCAGATGAGTAAGCTCCTCGTCAGAGAAGAGGAGCTGTGTCATATCATAGTGTGCTAACTCCGGGAGAGGGAGGAGAGTCCTTGATGACTTGACCATAGGGCAGAATACATAGTGTAGTTTTCCATCCTTTTCCTTGATTATGAACGAGTTCTTCAGAGTTTGCTCATTGGTGAGGATGTCACCCTTTAGTTGCGTGCAGCGGGGTAAAGGTTTGTCCATCTTAAGATATTTGATGATAGATGTGACATGACCCCCCATGAAAATCTCTTTCCACATGATGGAGATTGATAATTTCTGGATCAGATGACGGCCGATATTAACTGGCCGTTCGTTAAGAATAGACCAGAGAACAAAAAGATCGGAGGTTATAATGTTCCCCCCTTCTGTCCTGGGGAAGAGTGCGCCAGCGATGATTTTGTGGACAGTGCGCACAAAACCTGAGTGTATGTTTGACGCCTTGCACGTCTTTGCATCGTAAGTGGGGATCCCGGTTAAGGATTTCCAGAATGTATGTTTGTTGAATTCTGGATGATCGGTTCCCACTGTTTTAGCCTTTTGCAGCTGCTCCTGGTCGTCGATAAAGATGGTGTTCAGCATATTCTCTGTTATGACGACCTTGCTGCCAAAATTTTGGGTGACAAGCCTTCTATCACCCCCGTCTCGAGACTTATCCGTGGTGTCGACGGGCTCCTTGGCCAGAAAGGAGAAAAAATCTGCGGTGGGTTCATAGTAGGATACTTCAGGTACTAGACACAACCTGGTGAGGTTGACTTTGTCTAGCACGTTGAAGATACGATCATATATCCCCATCTTGATTAGTATGCTGGAGCAGACATACTTGGTAGGTTTTAGGGTTTTATCGGTGGAGATGGTGGTTTGGATGAAGAGGTTCTCTGGTGGTGGTATCGTGGTGGTGATGGGAATGAAAGTGGTGGTAGTGATGGGGATAGTGGTGGTAGGAATGGTGGTGATAGTGGAACAGATGGTGAAAGTTCAGGAACGGCGACGAAGGTGGTAGGGAGGAAGGGCGGTGTGCGTTGTGGTCGCCGGACTACCTTGCAGGTGGTTGGTGAACGGAAGTGTGATCGCACGGGAACAAAGGAAGCTGAAGCAAAAGAACAGTTCTTTGCACAAACGCTCCAGAGAGTTCGGAAGTTCGAAGAGAGAAAGACGAAGGGGTAGGGTTTATATTTATAGGGAACGGTTGGTGACCCTTTGTAATCCAAGTGGTTTCGATGCCGTCTGGCTCCAAACGGTCTTCAGATCGTTTGGTCCCAAATGGTTTGAGGACCGTTTGGTCCCAAACGGTTTGGAGACCGTTTGGTCCCAAACGGTTTGAGGACCGTTTGGCTCCAAACGGTTTGGAGACCGTTTGGAGTCCAAACGATTTCAAGTCCGCTTGGGAGGGCAAAGGCAGAAAGGTTTTTATATTTTTGTGTTTGTTTTTGATTATTTTTTTATAGTTTTAGTTATGTAGATTTTTTTTGTATTTTCATAAGATAAAACTAAGGAAAATAAAAGAACAGAATATAAAGGAAAAAGTAGAAATCTTGGGTTGCCTCCCAAGTAGCGCCTTGGTTTAACGTCGCTGGCTCGACAAATTGTTTCTCCAGCTATGCTGTTATTATAGGATCATGGATCCCTATAGTTTGTCTTGATAATTTGTCTGCCGGAGTGTGGTATTTCTTTAATCTGTGACCATTAACGGTCCTTTCTCCTCCATTATCATCGAGAATAATGACAGCTCCTGTCGGGTATATATGTTTGATTGTGAAAGGCCCCGACCATTTCGTACGCAGTTTTCCAGGAAACATTTTTAGTCTGGAATTGAATAGGAGGACTTTGTCTCCGACGATTATATCCTTTCTTTTTATTGGCCATCGTGCCACATCTTGGTTTGTTCTTTGTAGATTCTTGCATTGTGGTAGGCTGTCATTCGTAATTCTTCTAGTTCTTGGAGTTGAAGTTGTCTGAATTCACCAGCGCCTTTGAGATCGAAGTTTAGTTTCTTAATGGCCCACCAGGCCTTATGCTCTAATTCAACTGGCAAATGGCAAGACTTCCCATACACTAATCGAAATGGTGTTGTTCCGATTGGTGTTTTGAAAGCTGTGCGGTAGGCCCATAGAGCGTCAGATAGTTTGGTGGACCAATCGGTGCAGTGCTGATTGAAAGTTTTTTCCAGGATAGCTTTAATTTGCCTATTAGAGACTTCAACCTGTCCACATGTCTGTGGATGATACGGTGTAGAAACTTTATGGTTAAATCCATATGATTCTTAATAAGGCTTCAAAGCTCCGTTCCAAGAAATGTGATCCACCGTCAGATATTATCGTTCTTGGAACGCCGAATATGGGGAATATTATCTCTTTAAACATCTTGATTACCGGTTTTGAGTCACAAGAAATGGTTGGTAGAGCTTCTACCCATTTCGAAACGTAATCCACAACAACCAAGATGTACATGAATCCGTAAGATGGGGGGAAAGGACCCATGTAATCTATTCCCCATACATCGAAGAGTTCGATTTCTTGCCATATATTCAATGGCATTTCATTTCTTTTGGTTATTCCACCGGATAGTTGGCACTTGTCGCATGATCGCACTTATTCATGTGCATCTTTTGCGATGGTTGGCCAGTAAAAACCAGATTGCAGGACTTTGAGGGCTGTCTTCTTAGAACTCATGTGGCCCCCAATGGGGCCTGAGTGACAGTGCTCTAGAACCGAGGTGATTTCCATCTCTGGAATGCATCGACGAAAAAGTCCATCTGCGCATAAGCGGAATAGATAGGGCTCATCCCAGAAATACTGCTTAGCGTCATGAATGAACTTCTTTTTGTCGTGATAGGATGCAGACGGATGAATGATTCCTGTTGCCAAATAATTAACAATGTCGGCATACCAGGGGAATCCATTAGCGACTTTCATTAGTTGGTCATCCGGGAGGGAGTCTCGGATAGGTACTTTGTCTTCATCCTCGACTTCAATATGGCTGAGATGATCTGTGACGACGTTTTCCACTCCGCTTTTGTCTTTGATTTCCAAATCAAATTCTTGAAGCATCAATACCCAGCGGATAAGTCTAGGTTTTGCATCTTGTTTCTGAATTAGATACCGTATAGCGGAGTGGTCGGTGTAGACAATGACCTTAGCTCCAATCAGGTATGAGCGGAATTTCTCGAATGCGTAGATGACAGCTAAGAATTCCTTTTCTATAGTGGTGTAATTTTTCTGTGCTTCATCAAGCGTTTTGGATGCGTAGTATATAACATGGGGTTTCTTGTCGATTCTTTGCCCTAATACGGCCCCTATGGCATAATCGCTCGCATCACACATGATTTCAAAAGGTTGTGACCAATCTGGAGCTCTTAGTATGGGTGCGGAAATCAAGGCATTTTTCAGAGTTGTGAAACTTTGCAAACATTCTTGGTTAAAGTTAAACTCCGTGCCCTTGGTCAGTAGTTGTGTCATGGGTTTTGCTATTTTAGAGAAGTCTTTAATAAATCTTCTGTAAAACCCAGCATGACCTAAGAAAGCACGTACCCCTTTTACGTCTTTTGGTGGCAACAATTTCGAGATAACGTCAACTTTTGCTTGATCCACCTCGATCCCTCTGTCACTCACTCTATGTCCGAGAACGATACCTTCAGTTACCATAAAATGGCATTTTTCCCAATTTAAGATGAGGTTTGTTTCCTCGCATCTTTGTAAAACTTGAACCAGGTTGAGTAGACAGTTGTCGAAAGAGTCTCCATAAACTGAGAAATCGTCCATGAATACCTCCATTATAGTTTCTGTTAATCCTGCAAAGATAGCAGACATGCATCTTTGGAAAGTGGCTGGTGCGTTACAAAGCCCGAATGGCATTCTTTTGAAAGCATATGTCCCAAAAGGACAGGTAAAAGTAGTTTTCTCTTGATCTTCAGGGTGGATTGGAATTTGGTAAAATCCTAAATATCCATCAAGATAACAGAAAAAATTTTGGTGGGCGAGACGTTTGAGAACTTCATCCAAGAAGGGCAAGGGGAAATGATCTTTCCTTGTTGCTTTATTAAGTTTTTTGTAATCTATGCACATTCTCCACCCAGTTACTGTTCTAGTAGGTACCAGTTCATTCTTATCATTAAGAACAACAGTGGTCCCCCCTTTTTTAGGGACCACCTGCACGGGGCTTACCCATTGGGAATCCGAGATTGGGTAGATGATACCTGCCTTCAGAAGTTTGAGAACCTCGATGCGAACTACTTCCTTGAGATTAGGGTTCAACTTTCTTTGATGTTCCCTCGATGGTTTGAATTCTTCCACCATAGGCAATCTGTGCATGCATAAAGCTGGATTTATACCAGTTAAGTCAGTCATTTTATATCCGATAGCTTTCTTGTGTCTCTTTAGCTCATCAAGAAGTCTATTTTCTTGGTCTTCTTCCAGAGTAGAGCTGATAATCACTGGACAAAGTTTCTCACTGTCAAGGAAGACATGTTTGAGTCCTTTGGGTAAGGCCTTCAATTCAGGGGCCTTAGGTGGCTCAGTTGCTTCTATAACAGTGACAGCCTTGAGTTCTTCAAAGGTGGTTGTTGGGGCTTCTTCAGCTTTTTCTAAATATTGAAGGAATTGTTGTACTAGTTCATTTGCCAAAAATTCTACTTTCGGGTTTTTCAAGGCACTTTCCAACTCATCGGAGGGTTCGGACATTTCTAACTGGGACATTTGATATATAGCATCTAGGAGAAAAACTTCCTCTTGAATGCTTGGTCCTTTCATGCTGTTAAGGACTCTGAATTGGAAAGCTTCCTTCCCAAGTCTTAGTATAATCGTTCCTGCTTCTACATCGATGAGTGTTCGGGCGGTAGCTAGGAAAGGTCTTCCGAATATTATCGAGTATCTTAGATCTTCTTGTATGTCCATAATAACGAAGTCACACGGGACATAAGAATTTGTTCCTATTCTGACGGGTATATCTTCAATAATTCCAAGGGGAGCAGTTATGGTAGAGTCGGCTAACTGAATTGTCATTGACGTAGGTAACAAATAAGTGAAGCCTAATCTTTTACACATAGAATAGGGCATAATGGATATACTTGCTCCTAGATCTGCTAATCCCTTTTTGCTAGAGCCATTTCCAATCGAACACTGAATACCGAAGGAACCTGGGTCCTTCTTTTTCTTTGGCATTTTATTAAGCAGAATATCTGAAGTGGTCTGAGCTAGTTTCACTGTTCCATGCTTTTCTGTCATATATTTTCTCGACAGTAGGGTTTTCAGGTATTTGGCCCAAGCGGGTACTTCAGAAAGGGCATCTAGAAATGGGATATCGATATACAGTTTCTTCATAGCTTCTTTGAATTTCTGGAACCTAGTATCCATTTTGGTTCCTTTCAGCATGTCCGGGTAAGGAATTCTGAGCGGAGCTTCTGGCGTAGGTCCCTTTTCGTTTTCCCTTTCAGTAGTTTTAATGGACTTTTCCTTTTCATGAGTTGAGCTTTCTGGTGGTGAGAGAATAGCTACATCATCATCATGGATGATTCTAATGGTATCAGGAAGGACACGACCAGACCTCGTGGTGACAGCATTTAGTTGCTCAGGTCTATTTTGGTCATGCCTTGGGTTTGCCACTGGTTGCCCAGCGAAGGTACCTGCTGGTGGTTTCAACTGAGCAGCAATCTGTGCTAATTGGGCCTCCACCGCCTTTTGTTGAGCTTGTTGATTCACAAGAATGGTCTGCTGAGATTGCAGCATCTGCCTAATCAAAGATATTTCATCAGATGGTTGGGAAGGAGCACTCCTCTGTTGATATTGAGTGACTTGTTGCCCCTGGGGTTGCTGTGGAGGTGCTGTCAACTGCGGTTGTTGTGGCTGCTGCAACTGAGGTTGTTGCAGCTGTGGGTGCAGTCCTGGGTATTGATAGGAGGGATTCCTAGGATAATTGGATCGTTGGAACCCATTTCTATAATTCCCTTGATTTTTGGCGAAGTTATTCTGAAATCCTGGTGGTTGTTTGCTGAAAGATCCACCTTGTATCTGTTGTTGAGGATTGGCAGTTCCTGCAGGATTTCCATATTGGAAACCAGGATGATTTCTTGGTTTATCTGGAGTGTAATACACCTGGCCAGGTATTGAATGGATGGAGTTGACTTGCTCTGGCATTTGGTCCTCGGGATGCTCAATAATGGGCTCATATTGCGGCACGGGTGGTTGTAAATCCATCATGACATTGTACAACAGACCACATGATAATGTGAGATGATCAGATGCATGACATGTTTCACAAGCTCCAGCAGCTGCTTTTACTTGTTGAACTTGAGAGCTTTTCTTCTTGTCATATTCCCCGAAAGAAGTTTCGAGGGCTTGTTGCTTGCTCGCAATAGTCTTCAGGGCCTCTGCAATGGCCTTGAGTTCCATAGATTCTTCAGCTTTGTAGACTTTAAGAACTCCCTTGGGTTGGTTAGACGACCTTCCCCAATTGGATTGGTTCTCGGCCCCTAGCGTAACTATATTCCAAGCATCTTCATAGTTCTTTCTCATAAAATTTCCTCCAGAGGAGGAATCTAGAAATTGCTTGATATCATCACTTACTCCTCTGTAGAATGTTTCTATTAGTTGATTTTGAGATATGCCATGGTGAGGACACTTTCTCAGGAGTTCCTTGAATCTTTCCCAAGCTTTCGCCAGTGTTTCTCCAGGTAGTTGGGCGAAGTGATTAATCTGTCCCCTAATCTCATAGGTTAGTGAAGGTGGAAAGAATTTCTCAAGAAACTTTTCTTCTAAAGGAGTCCAAGTAGTGATGATGGGGTGTCTATCTAAAGCATTGTACCAACTTAGCGCTCTTCCAGATAAGGTGAAGTGGAAAAGGTGTAACATTATTGCTTCCAGGGCGATTCCTGCTTGAGGTACAAGTCGGCAGAGTGACTTGAATCTCTTAAGGTGATCCATGCAATCGTCTCCGGGTGCTCCAGAGAAAGAGATGCCTTGCATGATCTGGATCCATTGCGTCGGGATTTCAAAGTTTGGTATGTTAATAATCGGTGGTCGGACTGGGTGATCATCTTCATAATTCTTCGGGACTGCGTAGTCCCGAAGTTGCTTGTTTCTTAGCGCAAGTTGAGAAGCAGCATTCTCGGCATGGATGCGGGGTTGTTCCTCAGCTCGAATCTCAGCTTGCACTTGAGCACGAGTGTCTGCAATAAGTTGTGCTCGTTGTGATGCTATGGCGGCGTTAACTCTTTCTGCAACAAGGCGTTGCTCTTCAGCCATCTGTCTGGCTCTTTGGCGGTTAAGTCTAATCCTTCGGTGGAAATTTCTTTCTACCTCAGAGTCGTACTCTGGTTCAGGGGAGATTCCGATGCTATGCGGGGTTTGCATACACGTTTTCTACCTGAGTAGAAAGAAAATCACATGTTAGGATAATGGAAGGAAATGAAGAAATCAAGAAGATTTGGAGTAGTTATCAAGAAAAAGTGTAAAATCCTAATCAACCAAGAAGTTGTTAAGTAAAAGCTAAAACGTTCCGTTGTCCCCGGCAACGGCGCCAATTTTTGATGGAGTTTTGCAACGCCACTAAAAATCCTAGAGATAAATGAATCTCTAAGTTTAGCCTTGCTAGTACTATGGTAAGATCTCCACCCACGTATGCTAGGACACGCGGAAGTCTTATCGTAGTATAGTTAAGGGTCGAATCCTCGGGACAACGGTCTTGATGTAATCAAGATGGAAAACGTTTTAGTCGTACTTAACTACTTAACAGTTGATATTTAGATCGAAAGTTTGATTTGGTTTTAAGCTAAGTGCAAGGAAAGTAAAGCAAGAAAGTAGAAATTAAGGTTGTAAACAATGATTAAAAACCACTAGGATGTTTCCGGGTTTCACACCACTACACATGGATCATAAACATGCAACATAATAAAAAGACTTGCAAAGAGAAACCAATCAGCTAGTATCTTTGTAGACTTAGCTTCCTTTCGGATAACCAACTATGAGGAGTGTGGAGTATTGCAATGCCAGCCATCCCCTAACGAATGGTCACTTACGTTGCATTACTCCTTCATGAAGTGTGTTCCTCGACCTTACCAAGGTTGCACTTCCATACATCAACTGATTCCATTTCATAGTATGAAAGTGCAACGATGGGAGTGAGTTTACTCCACTCGTGAAAGCACTCCTAGATACCGAAACAGACATATGGTGACTACATATATCTAGAACCAACATTCAATCGATATTCAGATCTAAGGGTACAAACATAGACAATTCATACCGAAAGATAATAAGTAACACAAGTTGATGATCAAGCAACTAGCATTCATTAAACGATTGATGTTGAACTGAAAAGGAGAGTATCTCATTTGCAAACAATTGAATTACATTGCATGAAATGAAAACATGGGTAGTGGGGCTACTCCCCGCACCCTAGTGAATGAGACTACTCGCTCATGTCAAGGACAAAGAAGGAGGCGAGAAGAGAAAGGAAGAACGTCATCTCCACGGAGGAGGGAAGGTTGAACCCTTGGTGAAGAGAGCAACGATCTTCGCACTTCGTGGTTGCCTTGATGAAGGATCTTCTCTTCCCACCTTCTTTGTTTTTGAGAGAGAGAGAAGGTAGCTTGATGATGAAACAGAGATCTCAAACTGACAGCCTTGGGGCAATGGACGAAGGATGGAATTGCTCTGGAATTGGAGGGGCAACCTTTGGGCGTCTGGGAGATCCCCCTCTTGGAGGACCCTTGGGGTCTTATTTATAGGCTTTGAGTGAAGTCCAAATGGTTTGGAGACCGTTTGGACCTCAAGACCGTTTGGACTGTGAGACTGTTTGGCTTCAAACAGTCTTGAGACCGTATGAACTCCATGCGGTCTCGGGACCGTTTGGCTTCATGCGGTCTTGAGACCGTTTAAACTCCATGCGGTCTCGGGACCGGTTGGCTTCATGCGGTCTTGAGACCGTTTGAACTCCATGCGGTCTCAAGACCCGGTGGCTTCATGCGGTCTTGAGACCGTTTGACTCCATGCGGTCTCGGGACCGGTTGGCTTCATGCAGTCTTGAGACCGTTTGACTCCATGCGGTCTCAGGACCGGTTGGCTTCATGCGGTCTTGAGACCGTTTGACTCCATGCGGTCTCGGGACCGGTTGGCTTCATGCGGTCTTGAGACCGTTTGACTCCATGCGCTCTCGGGACCGGTTGGCTTCATGCGGTCTTGAGACTGTTTGACTCCATGCGGTCTCGGGACCGGTTGGCTTCATGCGGTCTTGAGACCGTTTGACTCCATGCGGTCTCGGGACCGGTTGGCTTCATGCGGTCTTGAGACCGTTTGACTCCATGCGGTCTTGAGACCGTTTGGCTCCATGCGGTCTTGAGACCGTTTGACTCCATGCGGTCTTGAGACCGTTTGGCTCCATGCGGTCTTGAGGCTGGGTTATTCTTTTATGATTTTTTTGTGCTTTTTCTGCATATATAAAAGGAAAAAGTTAGTCTGATGGTGTATTTACAAAAAGGGGTAAAATTAGGATTATGTATAGTTTAAACTAAAAAAGAGTATGGAAAACTAAGGAAAAAGACTAAGATAAACGACTAAAATAGGAGGTTATCACTTACATATAGAGGAGAAGCATGTCCATGTAAAGGGGATAAGGTAAAGGGGAGAAGACATAAATGTGTAGAACATATATGAGTAGAAGACATAGTATTCTATAAATGTTATGAAAGCTAACCATGCAGGAGAAATAGCATCAATTGAGGGGGATTATGAGGAATCCACTAGCATCAATTGAGGGGGAGAATATCAACTACATTCTATTGAAACCCCTAGGTTTCTCCAAAGGTATGACTTTATGTAAATGCTTTCAATACATTTATGGAATAGTTTGTCATCTTCAAAAAAGGGGGAGAATGTTGACTCTAGGTTTAAACTGACTAAACCCTTGTTTTGATGATGACTAACCATTCTAATTAATTGTGTCTAATGATTCTACTTGAGTGATTTTAGATTAGGTATAGACACACTCCAAATTCCCTAACTTGCACATCTCAAATTGGAGAAAAGACAACTCAAAGTCAATACAAGTGCACATTTTTGGAATATGATGTAAATCATTAGAATCATGTTCTAAATCACTTGTAATGATTGTGTGACTGTAATTAATCTTAGAAAAAAACCAGGAGCACTTATATCTAATATTTAAGCACTTTACTTACATTTTCCAAAATTCATTACAAGCACTTTAGTGGTCCTGTTACAATCTCGACCGACCTTGATAGATTTTGAGAATTTCATGGTTTGGTTGAGTTGCCACTTCATAGAACTCTACTGATCCCTGTACTAGAACAAAACTGATATAAGTGATCGGTCGAGTTTCATTCAAGATAAACTCGACCGATTGGTCAAATTAGCTTTGGTGAAGATCAAGGTTGAAGATTTGGAGTAAGAGTGGGAAAGCCCTTGGTGAAGGCAGAAGTCTCCTTACTCAAGTGGATAATCCCTTGGCAAAAGCTTCTCCAAGTGAAGGTGAAGTCAAAGGCTGAAGATCCAAGAAGAGTGGGTAATTCCTAGAAGGCTGCAGACTTGTGAAAGAGTGGGTAAGTCCTTAGAAAAGGCCAAAGACTCATTCAGAGTGGGTAAGTCCTTGGTATGGTTGAAAACTCTTTGTATTGGATAGGTAAGTCCTTTGATGGGTCATTTGTTGTAACTCTTATAAGTGAATATATAGAGGAAGACACATTTAGAAATCTTAGAGGTTGACCTCTCTAAGTAGTGGACTGACATACTCCTAGTTTGGAGTGTGGAACCACTCTACATAGTTTGTCACTTGATGCTTATTCAATTTCTCTCTCCCTTTCTATGTGTGTTTTAGTTTCTCTCAATCTTCCTATTTAGCAACCTTATCTTGTAATATAACTTGAAGGTCTAATGAATTTTGTTTAAGTGCATTCAACACTATTCACCCCCCTCTAGAGCATCCAATCACCCATCTAGGATCCAATAATTGATATCAGAGCGGGTCCTCTCCATGCATACTTCAACAAGTAGGAGAAGATGGGTGACTACTAAGGAGGGAGATACTTGATCGACCTTCCAATATTTGATGGGAGCAATTTCCTCTATTGGAAAAGAAGGCTACAATTATACATCTAAGGATCAAGTCTTGAGCGATGGCAAATGGTGGACCATCCATACAAGATATTGAAGCCCAGATAGAAGAATGGGATGAAGAAACCATGAAGAAAGCCACCTTGAATGCAAGAGCAATCAACATCCTCTATGCCACCATGAATCCCACTGAGTTCAATCAGATTTCCTCTTGTGAGACGGCCTATGAGGTTTGGATAAAGCTATCCATAACCTATGAGGGGACAACTCAAATGATGGAAATTGAAGTCTACAAGCTCAAAGGGCTGCTTAAGAACTTCAAGGTGGAAAAGGAGGAGAAGATAGACAACAAGTACTCAAGACTCAACACATTTGTAAATGGCCTTACCATCCTAGGTCATCCTATGAGTAGAGGAGAGATCAACTCTAGGATCATTATATCTCTCCCCAAGAGATGGGAACCCAAGGCGACTTCCATTGAAGAAGTAAGGTCTCTTGATGATATCTCCATTGAAGAGATCATTGGAAATCTACAAGCTAATGAAGTCACACTTGACAAAAGAGAAGAAGTTAAAAGATAGGAGGAGAAAGAGATAAAGAGAATGAAGAAGGATGAAATCAATGGTCAAATTGAATCTATTATGGGACAAGCCTCTCCATCCTCTAATGTGAAAGAATATTCCATGTACTCCAAGGGTAGATTCTACAAATGCAATAATTCCTCCTCCATCTGGTGCCTCAAGTATGGAAAGAAGGGTCACTTCAAGATAGATTGTCTACAAGGTAAGAAGACCCAACATCACAAGGAAAAAGAAGAGAAGTACAAGAGGAAGGCGAAATGGAACCAAAGCTCAAGTGACACCTCCAACTCAAGCTCAAGTGAAGAATCAAGTGGAGGATCTAGCTCAAGCTCTAGCGATGAAGGAGAATGTCATTTTGCTCTTATGGAATCAACAAGTGAAGACTCAAATGAGGTAAATCTACACTCTTTAGATGAAGAACCTTTACTTGATATCATTAATACTACTCGTGCCTCTCTTAAGTCTTCTGAAAAGAAAAGGAAAAAGCTTGCTAAAATTGTTGATAATATGCATGCATAATTAGATGATCTTGAACATGTTAATACTTTCTTGCTTGATGATAAAAATACTTGTCTTAGTCTAGTAGATTCTCTTAAACTTGAAAATGCTAGCTTGCTTTACAAGATTAGATTTCTAGAAGCTCAACCTCTTATGAGTAGTTCTAATGAAGATCATACCTTAAGTGTTGATTCTCCCATGCATGGTATTGTTGTTCTTAAATCTAAAAATAAGGATAAAGAAATTTCTTTTGCAAGGATTAGAATCTAAAAATAGGGTTTATCTTTCTAAGATTGCTTTGCTTGACACAGAAAATGCCTCCTTGGTTGCTAAAACTAATGTGCTTGAATCTTGTTCTAGCTCTACTAGTAGATAGAATAATGTTGCTTCTCTTCATATTGATAGAGATTCTTATTTAAGTAAATCTCTTTGCATATAAAATGATCTTTTTCATGCTAGAGATAATATCAATCATTTGTCATCAACTATTTCTTCTCCTATGCATGATAATCATGATTTGAGACCTTATTTGCAAAGATTCTTAATTGGTAGAAAGAATCTTAATGATATGCTACACCATACTACTAAACAAATTGGTAGACATGGTTCAGGGTATGATGGTAGTCAAAGGAAAAACAAAGGTAAAGGACCTACAATCTTCCATGGAGAATCCTCTAGTTCCAAGACTATGGCCACATGCAACTATTGTAATGAAATTAGTCATTATTCTACTTCTTGCCCTTTTAGGAAATCACCCAAGAGCACTAGGACTTGGGTTTCTAATCTAACCCCTCCGGACCCAAAAATATGATTGGGGACCAATTCATCTTTCTTCTTGTTGGTACTTGAAAATGGATTGACTTGAGGTATTAAATTGCTAATTGACTTCTCAATCAACTTGAAAGAACAAAGGTGAGATGTGTAGAAGGTTACAACAAGTGGAAAAAGGAATGCTAAGAACAAAGGTAAAGGTTTTATTTCTTATAACCAATCCTAACTTGCTTTTGTCAATTTAGTATGCACTATGCCTATGGTTTTTTAGTCAAAAGTGGTATTTTGTGATTCTCTTCACACTCTTAATCAAAAACTATTGTTAATGCTTTCATAGTGAATTACAAACTTGTTTACACATGATTGGATATGGATTATATCTTTAGCATGTCTCTAAATATGTTTTTATGAAATATATGTGCTTTTTGATAGTAGCTTTGTCGGTCAAATTTCCAAAACACAGAACTCGACCGATGGCACTGTGAACAGAATACACAGTTTGCTTATTGAATGAGAATTTCCCTGTCAACTAGATTTTATCAACCAATAGACTTATTCTTTGGTACTCCCTTGGTACCTTTGTATGCATATTGCCATGTTTTAAATTGCCTTTCGTTCTTACAACGCTATCTCACTAATTGCTCTAAATTGGTATATCTATATCTTGCAATTACTTGTTTTGAGTTGCTTTGTAGGTTTTGATGATGATCTCTTTGGATCTCTTGGTTGTGTCTAAATTGCTTCCGTTGTGCTCAAACTTGCTACATATATATAATTGTATATCTTATTTGGATACAACCTTGAGGTTTTGAGTGGTATCATCTTTTGGAAATGATGCATATTTTCTAGTGAATAATAAATATCCTTTCATGTTTCTAACATTTCATATCTCTTTATTTGGATATATCTCCACTTCTACTCATAGCTTGTTTTATCATGTGTATTTTGTACATCTCTTTCTATGGTCTAGATCCTACTCGTTGTCCTAACTTGTGATATCATCTAATAGTAGTTCATATACATGTAGTTCTAGCCTTATTCATCAAGTGGTATTTAACTATATGATATGCCTGGATCTTGTTTCATACTTGCTTAAACTTGTTTCTTACATTGCATATCTACTATCTTGAGCTGCTTACATAACTTTGTGATGTAATAGAGCTACATTGTATGTAGAATTTGGAGCATACTTGAAATTTTATGCAGATTTTGCTCTAGTGCCAGATTTTGATGCAGGACTAGTGTTTTTTATGTAGGAACAACCTTCTGAGCAAGGTTCATTGCATCACCATGAGTCTGGATGCTTTTTGGACAAATTTTGTCATCTTGAGGGTCAAAATTGTGATTTATTGTTTTTTTGCAGCACTTTATCTTGCATTTTGGGTTGTTCAAGTGCATGCTTTAACTTTCTTTTCTTTCTATGATTGGACAAGTCCCTTGTTGTGCTCTTCTACTCTCCTTTTATAACTTTTGTTATCTCCTTTCTCTTAACAAGTTGTGTTTCTTTTTTTTTCATACCCCCACTTTTTGAAAAGAGAAAGGGGGATAAAGGTATGTCTTATTTTGACAAAAGAGGGAGAAGGTATGTATTACATGAAGAGGAGAAGCATGTCCATGTAATGGGGAGAAGGTAATGGGGATAATACATATATGTGTAGAACATATATGAGTAGAAGACATATTATTCTATAAATGTTGTGAAAGCTAACCATTCAGGAGAAATATCATCAATTGAGAGGGAGTATGAGAACTCCACTAGCATCAATTGAGGGGGAGCATATCAACTACATTCAATTGAAACCCCTAGGTTTCTCCAAAGGCATGCATTTACTTAAATGCTTTCAATACATTTATGGAATAGGTTGTCATATTCAAAAAGGGGGAGAATGTTGACTCTAGGTCTAAATTGACTAAACCCTTGTTTTGATGATGAATAACCATTCCAATTAATTGTGTCTAATGCTTCAACTTGAGTGATTTCAGATTAGGTATGGACACACTCCAAATGCCCTAAGTTGCGCGTCTCAAATTGGAGAATAGACAAGTCAAAGTCAATACAAGTGCACATTTTTGGAATATGATGTAAATCATTAGAATCATGTTGTAAATCACTTGTAATGATTGTATGATTTATAATTAATCTTAGAAAAAAATTAGGAGCACTTAAATCGAATATTTAAGCACTTTAATGACCTTTTCCAAAATTCATTACATGAACTTTATCGATCGAGTTACAATCGCGACCGATCCTTGATAGATTTTGAGAATGCCATGGTTCGGTTGAGTTGCCACTATTGGATGTAGGGATCTAGAGGGGGGTGGATAGAGCTTCAACAATTCTCACAAGATAGATTAGACCTTCAAATTATATCAATTAAAACTAATCACTTAATTGCAATTTGAAGTCCTAACTAACAAGCACAGTAAGGATGAGAGAAAATGAAACAAGCACTTGGAAAAGCTAATTTAGAGTGGTTCCACTCTCCAAACTAGGAGAGAGTCAATCCACTACCTATGGAGGTCTACCTATAGGACTATGAAAGTGATTTCCTCTATATATTCACCATTAAGTGTTACAACACAAGACCCACAAAAGGACTTAATTATCCAATAGAAAGAGTCTTTAACCTTACCAAGGACTTACCCACTTTGCAAGAGTCTCCCGCCTTCTTCCAAGGACTTACATACTACTGCACAAGTCTTCAACCTTCAAGGAATTACCCACTCTTCTTGGATCTTCAGCCTTTGCCTTCTCCTTCACCTGGAGAAGATCTTCACCTCTTCTTCAACCTTGAAGAAGAATAACTACAACTCCAACTTCACTCAGATTAGCTTGCTTCACCTTTGCTTCTTTGAGGAAAGGGGTAGGGAGGATGGAATGGAATGAGAGATTTACAAGAACAAGAAAGTTGCTCCCTTAAAATTGGCCTAACTCAATCATAATTACGAAATGCTCTGTAAACAAGAGAGAGAAAGCAGCTCATGGATTTGCAACACAATCAACTATAGAAAGGACTTAGAATAGCATGAATGAGAAAACTTGGAATGAACTCCAAGGGGTCCTATTCATATATGGGGGTGTTCCCTTGAGTGTGGGATCACTTAAGTGAGAAATGTATCCATTTTTCAAGTTGCAACAGATCTATTCTCGCTCAAAACAACTCACCAATGATTATAATCACTTTTTTAGAATTTTTCGTATAGTACATTCGATCGAGTTCTAATAAAGTTAACTCAACTGATACACTAAATGACAAAGACAATTTTCAAACTATCAGTCGAATTTGTTCTAGGAAACTTGACCGATGAACTAAAATTAGTTTTGATCAGTGAGTCGGTCGGCCGAGTTCTATGACTGTGCAACTCGACCGATTGGTCTCTTCAGAAAATCCATCACTAGATCGGTCGAGTTTCCAACTCGACTAAAGAACAACCTGTGACAAATTTTCTAAATTGACATTTGAGTGATCAAACTATGCAATTAAGTGTCCCTAATTTTTTCTCATCTTAGTTACAAGTCATATCATCAATACAAGTGATCACAAAAAGCATCTAATGTCAGTTGGAGTGATTTCGAAAAATGCACACTTGCATTGCTTTGAGTTGAACTTAAACAAGCTAGGGCTTGTGTAATTTGATCCTTTTCATGTATCTAAAGCCTAAAAAGAGTCTTAAACAAACATATTAGATACATATGAATGGAATGGTTAAGTCATTATCAAAATATGGACTGTGTATAACTCTCAAGTCAACATTCTCCCCCTTTTGGCAATGACAAACCATTCTTCAATCATATTGAAAAGGATATTTGACGTTATGGATTTGCCTTGTGAATTGCAAGGGAATTCAAGATTTTAACAATGTGAATTGCTCCCCCTCAATCTATGCTTACTTTAACCTATATAGTTAATCTATCTATACAAAGCAACATGACATATATATACTGTATGGTCCTTTAGCAAGTCACATGATAAAGCATATAATGAACAAGAAAAGGATTTCATAGGTAATAAAAGCAGTATGGTTGAGCTTCAACACATTGAAATTCTACCCCCCTTTTGACATTATCAAATAGGAGGGGGTAGAATAACATAGAAACATGTCTTCTCCAAGCATAATCAAACATACATTCACAACATGCAATCTCAAAGCATACACCAAACAGATACGAAAGAAACAAACAAACTAGATAATAATCAAAATATGGTAAATATTACACCAACTCATGGGATATAGTAAATCAAAGAGTACGTGTACAAAGAATTAAGATTACAACCCAAAAAGCATGTTCTCAGAAAACAACTACAAGCCAAAATCAATGAAATCTAGATGATAAAATAATACAGCTCAGAAAATGTTCCCATATGTTTTTAATATAGAATAACCTAGAAAGATATATAGGATCCACATCTAGACTAAAAATTAGAACAACTAAACATCTACACTACCTATGTCCACAACATCATCATCATCAACATCAGAAGCATCTGGCTTATAGTCATCATCTCCGTTTGAAGGTGCAACAGAGAGAAGAACATTGCCTTCATCACCGGAGGCACCAGCAAAGACATCAAATCCATCATCATCATCCTCATCAGCACCAACAACCTTCTCATAAGCCTAGTCTGGAATCTCCTCATCAGTAAGAGAACCAAAACCTTGACTAGGCCAACGGGCATTCTTCTCATCCCAAGACATACCACGAGCATGGAGCTCATTGGCCTATGGGAAGGAAGGAGTAGAACTACCAAGATTGGCAAGCAAGGTAGCCAAGGGGGCAGTAGGTAGAGGAAGCACTCTAGGGGTAGATCCACCAGCAATAGAGGGTGTAGCAGTGGAAGATGCAGGTGGTGGGGTAGGGTAAAAATCATCATATGCAAAAGGTGCATAGTCACCTCCTGGGTAGGGATGGTAGGTAGGATAAGGGTGTACACATGACATGTTCATGTTGGACATGATGGAACAGAGGTCCTGATGCATGTGCTCCTGAACTTGAAGGTTGTATGCATGTGGATGCATCATGTAGCCCATAAGGGCTTCATTTGATACATGGAACGAGGCAAAGACATGTCGGGTAGGATGAGGTGGTGGAGGTGCTCGAGTAGAGGTAGAGGCACCATGTGTGATAAATGATAGGATGGACATGGACTTTTGAAGTGTGGTTTCACTAATGCAAACTCCTTTCCGGGTAGGTTTGTAGTACAGGTCATGGAAAAGAGATTTGCCAGTGGCAAGCTAGAAAAGACCACAAATTAGGGCTTGGTAGGGTGGGTGGGTGCCATAGGTGTTCTTTCCTAAATCAAAGTAGGTCATATGATGAGAACATATCTTTCCCACTTGACTTCTATGTTTTTCAAGAGATAGTACATAATGACCATCATGTTTTCTGCAATTTCAGTCTGATTCTTCTTTGAATGAATATTGTTGTTAACAATTAAGGCAAGTATGTGTCTCTTGATGTCTAAGGTTGAGGAGGGAAGGTTGCACTTCTTCCTATATGGGAATTGAGGCTTCTTCAAGAATTTATGAATATCTAGGAGAGTAAGATCATACTTCTTGTAGAAGGCCTCAGACTCAACTAGGTCGAAATACTTTGGATAGTCCTTATGCCATGTGTCAGTCACTTCAGTACCTGAAAAGAAGATGTTTAGGGTATCCTCAGAGACTTAGAATTTCCTCCTGGATATCATAGATGTGAGGACTACTTGATTATTAGGTGGGAGTACGAGGGTGTCATTATTCCAACACAAATTTGCATAGAATTTGTGAACATCATTGGTGCTTGTGACAAAATTGTTATAGCACGCACGTTCAATACCCCAGGCTGAAAGGTGGTGGTTGTATAACAACTCCTCTACTTGATCTATGACCTCTTATCTTCATGGCCTTGGCTCAAATAGGGAACGAAAAGGAAAATCGTTCCTAATAAGCAGCTCCTTGTACCTATTTTGAACCTCATTTGAGATGAAGAAAGTGTCATCAAAGGGAATCAAGTGAGAGTTGGATGAAAATGAAGGTGCATTAGTTGGGGTGACCCTCTTTCTCCTATTGGATGCCATGATGACGAAATGGAGAGGATGGAGAGCGCAAAAGCTCAGGAAACAACAACAAAACTCATCCACACACCTAGGGTTGATAGGAAGAAGGTCAAGGAAGGTCGAGCTAGGTTGAACTAGGGCTAGGGAGAAAAAGGTCGGGGCGAGGGTTGAGTGCTTGAGGGAGCTAGAGGTCTAATCGATCGACTTTTCTCTAATTGAGAGGGATAAAAGTCAGCTAAACCTATCTTAAGTTTTCTCTAGCCCAGCCATCGATTGAGCTCTATGAGTGTGAAACTTGATTGATAGGCTCTTTAAAAAAGCTCATCCACTGATAGGTTGAGTTGGAAACTTGACCAATGGTCAACCTGACCTAAAATTAGAAATTCTAACTTCTTTCCATTCTAGTGCTAATTAAATTTATTTTCAAGTCTATTTTGCATTTTAAACATACTTAGTCACATATCACTCATCATTGGGTACTATTTTGTGATAAAATAAATGTTCGTGAAAAATACCCAAAAATAAGAGAAAAATAAGGCAAAAGGAATATGAACAAACTGATTTTTTGCATATTTGTGTTGGGTCTTAGGGGAGACAGAGAAGGCAGCGGAAACAAAAATTTTTCTCCCCCAACCCATACCGAGGAAACGCGTCAACGTCTATATAATAGGAAAGGATGGTTTGCGGAATCATACCTTGTCCCGAGGCTTGCTCGGCGACAATACCTCACGCAATGTGCGATCTTCAACTCCGGACTTCGACGGTGTCTGTGCAGCTCCTGGTCGCACCGGGACTGACAACTCCTACTCGAACCGGATTGTCAGATGACAGTTATCCTCCTAAGTGGCAGTGTCCTCCCGCCTCTGTAGTAGTCCACACGGACCACCTGGTTCTCCGCTCTCCTTGTCCCACAAGGAAGTGGAAGGAGTCGCACCCTCCTGTTGACGTACTAGTCGCCAACACGCTCTCCTGCCTCCTGTTGCAACTGCAGTCGTCCTTCCCTTGCTGCACCTCCCTTTTGCGGGAAGCACTTGCTCGGGCTCTCTCACGGTTACCAAAACCAGAGAGAACGACAACTTGCAGAGCAACTGGTTGCACTGAGCTGTACTGTGAGAAGCCCCCAATACCCCTATATATATAGGAGAGTCATGGGACAGGGTTCTCCATCCCGGGCAATGCGGGACTAAAGCAGGAGTAGAAGGGTTCGAGAATTTTTCACAAAAAGCAACCGGTTCGCAACTTGAAATGATCGGTTCACAACTGAACCGATCGGTTCGGCCATTGAGCCGATCGGTTGGACCTGAGCCGATCGTTTGGGGCACTCCAACCGATCGGTTGGTGCCCTGAACCGATCGGTTCATGGTCCTAATCCGGCTCAAAAAGACTTTCCTTGTTTCTTTCCCAATTGGTATCCAATACCAATATTATTCCCAATCGAATTGGGCAATTTGAAACCAAAGGAAAATTCTTGCCGACATGACTTTTCCCAACTGTGCGGTTGCACCAGTTGAGCCGATTGGTTCAACCCTTGAACCGGTCGTTTCAACCTGGGCATGAGCCGATCGGCCTGGACACTCCAGCCGACCGGTTCAGCAACCTCATCCGACCGGTTCATCACATGAACCGATCGTTTGGGAGCACAGGTTGGGCAAAAATCAGTCAATTGCGATTTCAATCAATCTGATACTCCAATCAATGCGTCCAACACCTTGAACCATACGATATTGAGCTATCGACTGATTGAGTGTTTAATTGAACTACTAAACTCCTTTAGTAATCAATCTAAACATTGCTTTGTGGACAAAACTCCTCTTCCAAGTTAAATCCTATGTGTGTGACCCTGCAGGTCCATTTCACGTTGGCAGTGAAAGTCCATAACACTTATGACTTCACAAGAAAAGAGCGGTGCCTAGTCACACATCAGTGCTACCCAAGTGAAAGTAGAAAGTTGGAGAACACCTTTCATCCTACAATCCGTGAATGGTGTTACAGCGAATGTATAATTCCTTTGTCACTGATATCCCGAATGAACTCGAGGCATGGAACAGTCATCCTGTCAACGTTCATTCACTTCCTTGATCTCAGAGTAGACTGGAAGAGATATGTATGACATCAGTATCATATACTGATTCACACATGCGTGCACGCCTTTCTCAATCCTACTCATCAAGTGGCCATGGATATCAAACTCCCTCAGGAGGGACAAATCCCATATCTATCACTCACCCCTCAAAAGCCCCATGTGTCAAAGCCACCCAATCATCACCTTTATAACAACCCATGTTTTAGGACTGCGTTTGATGATGTCAAAGTGTGCCCAACGACATGTGTTGAGTGCAGTGATTTCAAGTCTAAGAATCACACTCACCACCATCACTGTGAGTACTGACTGTGACTACCATCTCATGGTTCCATGTGTCAAACTCACGGTGGGTCTGTCCGGTACCTTGTTCTCTAACAAGTACCTATGTGTTTGGTTTGATATCTCTATATCATGACTAATGATATTTTGTCATCAACCAACACCACAATCTAGTCTTGTGTGTCATTGCTGTCTATCTACCTTCCACAATGACATCCGACTAGGGACATAACAAGAATGTACAAACTCTTAGCATCCGTATGATCTCATCGTTCAGGTCATGAACCTGAAGGCATACGTCATTGAGTACTGTCATTCTCTAGACATTCAATCTGTTCTATCACTATCTCATATGACTGAACCAGAAAGAATTGGAAGCTCGCCTTTTATGTTTATCAAATCAATCTTAATGTATCCCACCAATTATCATATGATTGGCTCTCAGGGCATACATACCACCAGACTCCCACTTGCACTGCGAGCCAATCACCCATGAATCATATTCATAGTGATCTTCAAACATGTCCCACATGTTATTGTGTTGTAGTGCCAACATGGTGAGTAATGGCAACACCTTGCCAAAGTCTGTATGAATTGCATGTCTCACATCTCTTCGTTGTACGTCATACGTATGAGATGGAGTTGTCGTAATATGCGATCTTGTATTCCATTTGCTAACATTTAGCCACATTGCATGATCAATGACTCCAGACTTGTCATCAATGAGTGGAATATAAGTTCATCTTATGAACTTTTCAGATCCATATAGTATCCACTGCTGTTCACTAACACATAGATACTCGGCTTTTCCTTTTTTTTCAATGGCTTTATTGGAACGCTTCCAATTATCAACAAACTTTTACTTTTATACATCCTATGTATATTTTGCGATTAATTTTCTGTCTTTTTGGAAGTTCGCATCAATGTAACTCTTTACATCAAACTCTTCCTTATCTCCATAGAACTAGTACTTCACAAGCACTTATCAAGTTCTCATGGTATTCCAGTAACCCTTACTAGAAATAGACAGACATCCACTCGTCATGTCACACATACGAGTTATCAGGATGAGCACATCATATTGCCATGTCCTACATACAAGATGATGAATGCATTTTATTCTTGCCATGTCATACATGCAAGATAATGGGATGATTACATACATGATAGATCCATATCTATTCTTAGTGTTCTCATTCTTCATAAGAATTGGACACTTGGCCTTGGGATACTAACTCCATGTAATATGGACAAGTTTTCTCCCACCGAATATGTGCATACTGAACACTTCAGTACAGATTGCCAATGTATGCTCTCTCTTTCCAGGTCAAGAGATTTTCGAGAACTATCTCTATAGATCTCTATTCCTATCACATAGGAAACATCTCTATCTTCCTTAAAGATAATTTCCACATTCAGATTTCCAATCTAGAACATTTCCATTTCACATCAATATGTGGAATGTGAATACGCTCCCACTAAATCACAGATCCCTTCTTTATCTTTGACATATCAGTCAAGCCCTTTGACTATATCATCAAAGTAAAGATCCAATTTTGAGTTGCTTGTACTCAATCAATCACATTGATTAGTCCATTGTAACTTATAGACTTCATTTGCATTAGTGGATTCATAAACCTTATAGGCTGTGTCACGTACACATCCTGTTTTTATTCCTCATAGGAATGCGGTTTTAGTATCCATATGCCAAATGTTTTAGTCATTAAGTTGCAATCAACAAGCATCATCCTTGTCAAAATGTTATCCATGTGTCTTAACACTTAAGACTTATTTGCACTTATGGATATGATCCAATGAGTGCTACCATCAAGGTCATACCTTATGGTTCACATGGAAGTCATTTAGGATGTAATGGTTTCATAAACCATAACTCAAGATTCAGTTCCTCATATTCATCTTGATAGTTGACTCATCACATGAACAACTCATCACATAGATAATTGAGGTGTATCTGTTAAAGATATAAGAACTCACAACCCTTGTGATTCTTAATTTCTTTTATTAGTGTGGGGTATTCTTTTATTAAGAAGAATTCAGTTATTTGATAATCATTCTCTAACTCCTTAGAGTATGATTCCTTCTTGATTCAGACATCACCATGCCTTAATCATGAGTTCACTATGATACACTATCATAATCACTCATAAGGATCTCAAACATTTGGTCCAAGTATTTCATTCCTTGATCTCATCAAGAATTAATACTTTACCAAATTTGTACTTCATTTATGATAATCTTGAACACTTCAAGATATTCATATTGGTATTTCTCTAAACACCATTTGAAGTATTAGCATTTATTCCAATAGGTATGTAAATACATCACATGTATTATACCTAATAGGATAATCACTCTCCCACTACATTAGTGAAGATTGATTAATCATGTCCAAGATATTCATGTCTCTTACTGGTTCTATAACCAAAAGAGTCTAGATTTATCCATCACATGGAAACTAGAAATGAATTTCTCATGATTAATGCTAATTAAATTGTTTGAGTTATCTATAACTTTTAGGTATCATCTTATCTTATGCATATCAAATATCACAAGATAAATAAGGCATTGCCACAAAGATCACATCTTTATAAATTGAAACATCTCTTTATTAATTGCCATCATTGTCATACAATATGCAAAATTAAAGTGTTTCTATCTATTGGCAAGTATGAAATAACAGTTCATAACTGTATTACATGCCTTATTGGCTGAAAATAAACTAAAGTATTCCTATCTATAAAGGCAACACTTGCCCCAAGTAAGAATGCTTTACACTTTACATCTTGATATCATATATCTCAAAAAGTGTTACAAGTTTATTTACATGACACCTTCAAGTAGAGGTTTCATTCGCCTCCTTCTTTTGTTCTTCCAGATAGAGAGGACAATTCCTTTTCCAATGTCTTGGATTTTGACAATGGTGGCAATTTCCTTTCTTGGTCACGCCTCGTTTGGCCTTGAGAGCTGAAGATGGCTTGGACTCCTGGCTAGCTTCAGAACCTTTCTTAGCTTTGCCCTTGCCCTTGCGCTTGGACTTGCCTTTCTTGCTCGTGATCACCATCATGGACTTAGGCTTGTCCTTCTTCATCTGTAACTCGGCTGTCCTCAACATGCCCAACAACTCTGACAGTGGCCTATCAAAGTTATTCATGTTGTAGTTCATCACAAATTGACTGTAAGATTCTGGCAACGATTGCAGTATCACGTCAGTAGCCAACTCTTGGCTCAGTCGAAATCCCAGTCTCTGCAGGTTCTCCACATACCCAATCATCTTGAGTGTGTGAGGACCAACTGGATCTCCTTCTGTCATGACGCACTTGAACAGCGCCCTAGAAACATTGTACCTCTCTTGCCGTGCCTGATCTTCATACATGTTCCTGAGATGCAGAATCATCTATATGACACCCATGTTCTCATGTTGCCTCTGCAACTCATGGTTCATTGAACATAGCATCAAGCACTTTGCATCAATGGCATCATCAGAATGATTCTTGTAAGCATCCCTTTATGTCCTTGGTGCATTAGGAGCGGGTTCCTCTGGAATTGGAGTATCCAGGACATAGAGCTTACGCTCTTGAGTGAGAACAATTCTCAATGTCCGATACCAGTCGTGGAAGTTTGTCCCATTTAGCTTGTCCTTGTCAAGGACCGATCGCAAAGAAAAGTTGTTGTTGTTTGTTGCCATTTGAACTACAAAAGGAAAATATGCAATTTTAGTCCAAAACTCATTTTTGACTTATTTGATTGATTTGAAAATTTGACGATATAATTAGGCCTTTAATTAATTATCGCTCCCACTATTTTACTTCAAATCGATAGCCCTCACCATCAATTCGGAAGATTGCAGCGTACAACCTTCTAGTGGGCAAGATCCTGAAATCCTCTAAGCCATGGACCAGCTAGGGCTGTCACCCACAACATAGATCTCTCAGGTAGGTAACTTTTGCCAATTGCATCATATGCAACTCTTGATAAGATGTCATATACAACTCTTTGCAATGATCATCTCCATGCCTCAAGGTACTAGATCCCATCTAGATCACCTTGTTAAGTCCGACCCAAAGCAAACACGATGAACATGCACCCTGCTAGGGCAGACCCACACATTCATCCTTCACGCTTCCACGAGGTAGACGGTGCACCACGCTAGGGCGTGCCCACACTTGGTCGAACAAGCTTTTCACGTGTGTCGCATTTGGAAGTCATCTAAAACTTAATATTTTAATGAGGGATTTGGTTTTATATACATATACATATCCAATCACCACAATACATAGTACGTATCATATACATGCTATATCCCACAGAAAACATGCACAAATGATAAAAAGCGATGATTATGGCCATCCTAATGTGATTCCTCGAGCCAAGAGGAATCATGGTCATCTAGGTCTACATCACATGCAACCTATACAAGATGAACATCTGTGCCTTGCCATCCGAGTTGATCAACTCATCACATGAATGATCTGTACTCTCCAGTCGGTCGTCTGGGTGCCACCAGCCGATCGGTTGGCTCCTCCAACCGATCGGTTTTCCTGGTCGTCGTGCATCTCGTCATGTCCGCCACCCGCTCGTCTCGCTCCTCGAACCGGTCATCAACCGATCGGTTCACTCCTTGAACCGACCGTCTGGAAGGTCAACCGATCGGTTCACTCCTTGAACCGATCGTCTGAGCAATCGTCTTGATGTCCGCCGGTCTTTGACATAACAAGAAATAAAATCTATCCTATTTATTACATTGCTTTAAAAAGGAGAAACCCCGAGTTACATTCGGGGGGAGCAAAGGTAGGAAAGAATCTCGAATTATTTCGAGTTACATCAGGAATAAAAGAGGGAAGATCGGTGTGCAGACCGAGATGCAAGCAACCTCAAACAACCACACACAGATAGGGGTTTATAGGCCATAATCACGCTACACATATCCACCACAAAACTCGTTTAAGGGCGACGCGTATCGAGTGCATTAATAATACATATCATATATGTAATTAGGGATTTGTGGATTTAGGATTGGACATGCATAAAGCCGATATTATCCGCATCGTATGCAATAAATAAAGGCACCAAACCAAAATCGATCATATCGATATTCCTAAAATATAGAACAGCTGACGTGGCTCTGATACCACTGTTGGGTTTTAGGGGAGACAGAGAAGGCAGCGGAAACAAAAAATTTTCTCCCCCAACCCATACCGACGAAACGCGTCAACGTCTATATAATAGGAAAGGATGGTTTGCGGAATCATACCTTGTCCCGAGGCTTGCACGGCGACAATACCCCGGGCAATGCACGGTCTTCAACTCCGGACTTCGACGGTGTCTGTGCAGCTCCTGGTCGCACCAGGACTGACAACTCCTACTCGAACCGGATTGTCGGATGACAATTATCCTCCTAAGCGGCAGTGTCCTCCCGCCTCTGTAGTAGTCCACACGGACCACCTGGAACTCCACTCTCCTTGTCCCACAAGGAAGTGGAAGGAGTCGCACCCTCCTGTTGACGTACTAGTCGCCAACACGCTCTCCTGCCTCCTGTTGCAACTGCAGTTATCCTTCCCTTGCTGCACCTCCCTTTTGCGGGAAGCACTTGCTCGGGCTCTCTCACGGTTACCAAAACCAGAGAGAACGACAACTTGCAGAGCAACTGGTTGCACTGAGCTGTACTGTGAGAAGCCCCCAATACCCCTATATATATAGGAGAGTCATGGGACAGGGTTCTCCATCTCGGGCAATGCGGGACTAAAGCAGGAGTAGAAGGGTTCGAGAATTTTTCACAAAAAGCAACCGGTTCGCAACTTGAAATGATCGGTTCACAACTGAACCGATCGATTCGGCCATTGAGCCGATCGGTTGGACCTGAGCCGATCGTTTGGGGCACTCCAACCGATCGGTTGGTGCCCTGAACCGATCGGTTCATGGTCCTAATCTGGCTCAAAAAGACTTTCCTTGTTTCTTTCCCAATTGGTATCGAATACCAATATTATTCCCAATCGAATTGGGCAATTTGAAACCAAAGGAAAATTCTTGCCGACATGACTTTTCCCAACTGTGCGGTTGCACCAGTTGAGCCGATTGGTTCAACCCTTGAACCGGTCGTTTCAACCTGGGCATGAGTCGATCGGCCTGGACACTCCAGCCGACCGGTTCAACAACCTCAGCCGACCGGTTCATCACATGAACCGATCGTTTGGGAGCACAGGTTGGGCAAAAATCAGTCAATTGCGATTTCAATCAATCCGATACTCCAATCAATGCGTCCAACACCTTGAACCATACGATATTGAGCTATCGACTGATTGAGTGTTTAATTGAACTACTAAACTCCTTTAGTAATCAATCTAAACATTGCTTTGTGGACAAAACTCCTCTTCCAGGTTAAATCCTATGTGTGTGACCCTGCAGGTCCATTTCACGTTGGCAGTGAAAGTCCATAACACTTATGACTTCACAAGCAAAGAGTGGTGCCTAGTCACACATCAGTGCTACCCAAGTGAAAGTAGAAAGTTGGAGAACAACTTTCATCCTACAATCCGTGAATGGTGTTACAGCGAATGTATAATTCCTTTGTCACTGATATCCCGAATGAACTCGAGGCATGGAACAGTCATCCTGTCAACGTTCATTCACTTCCTTGATCTCAGAGTAGACTGGAAGAGATGTGTATGACATCAGTATCATATACTGATTCACACATGCGTGCACGCCTTTCTCAATCCTACTCATCAAGTGGCCATGGATATCAAACTCCCTCAGGAGGGACAAATCCCATATCTATCACTCACCCCTCAAAAGCCCCATGTGTCAAAGCCACCCAATCATCACCTTTATAACAACCCATGTTTCAGGACTGCGTTTGATGATGTCAAAGTGTGCCCAACGACATGTGTTGAGTGCAGTGATTTCAGGTCTAAGAATCACACTCACCACCATCACTGTGAGTACTGACTGTGACTACCATCTCATGGTTCCATGTGTCAAACTCACGGTGGGTCTGTCCAGTACCTTGTTTTCTAACAAGTACCTATGTGTTTGGTTTGATATCTCTATATCATGACTAATGAGATTTTGTCATCAACCAACACCACAATCTAGTCTTGTGTGTCATTGCTGTCTATCTACCTTCCACAATGACATCCGACTAGGGACATAACAAGAATGTACAAACTCTTAGCATCCGTATGATCTCATCGTTCAGGTCATGAACCTGAAGGCATACGTCATTGAGTACTGTCATTCTCTAGACATTCAATCTGTTCTATCACTATCTCATATGACTGAACAAAAAAGAATTGGAAGCTCGCCATTTATGTTTATCAAATCAATCTTAATGTATCCCACCAATTATCATATGATTGGCTCTCAGGGCATACATACCAACAGACTCCCACTTGCACTGCGAGCCAATCACCCATGAATCATATTCATAGTGATCTTCAAACATGTCCCACATGTTACTGTGCTGTAGTGCCAACATGGTGAGTAATGGAAACACCTTGCCAAAGTCTGTACGAATTACATGTCTCACATCTCTTCGCTGTACGTCATACGTATGAGATGGAGTTGCCGTAATATGCGATCTTGTATTCCATTTGCTAACATTTAGCCACATTGCATGATCAAGGATTCCAGACTTGTCATCAATGAGTGGAATATAAGGTCATCTTATGAACTTTTCAGATCCATATAGTATCCACTGTTGTTCACTAACACATAGATACTCGGCTTTTCCTTTTTTTCAATGGCTTTATTGGAACGCTTCCAATTATCAACAAACTTTTACTTTTATACATCCTATGTATATTTTGCGATTAATTTTCTGTCTTTTTGGAAGTTCGCATCAATGTAACTCTTTACATCAAACTCTTCCTTATCTCCATAGAACTAGTACTTCACAAGCACTTATCAAGTTCTCATGGTATTCCAGTAACCCTTACTAGAAATAGACAGACATCCACTCGTCATGTCACACATACGAGTTATCAGGATGAGCACATCATATTGCCATGTCCTACATACAAGATGATGAATACATTTTATTCTTGCCATGTCATACATGCAAGATAATGGGATGATTACATACATGATAGATCCATATCTATTCTTAGTGTTCTCATTCTTCATAAGAATTGGACACTTGGCCTTGGGATACTAACTCCATGTAATATGGACAAGTTTTCTCCCACCGAATATGTGCATACTGAACACTTCAGTACAAATTGCCAATGTATGCTCTCTCTTTCCAGGTCAAGAGATTTTCGAGAACTATCTCTATAGATCTCTATTCCTATCACATAGGAAACATCTCTATCTTCCTTAAAGATAATTTCCACATTCGGATTTCCAATCTAGAACATTTCCATTTCACATCAATATGTGGAATGTGAATACGCTCCCACTAAATCACAGATCCCTTCTTTATCTTTGACATATCAGTCAAACCCTTTGACTATATCATCAAAGTAAAGATCCAATTTTGAGTTGCTTGTACTCAATCAATCACATTGATTAGTCCATTATAACTTATAGACTTCATTTGCATTAGTGGATTCATAAACCTTATAGGCTGTGTCACGTACACATCTTGTTTTTATTCCTCATAGGAATGCGGTTTTAGTATCCATATGCCAAATGTTTTAGTCATTAAGTTGCAATCAACAAGCATCATCCTTGTCAAAATGTTATCCATGTGTCTTAACACTTAAGACTTATTTGCACTTATGGATATGATCCAATGAGTGCTACCATCAAGGTCATACCTTATGGTTCACATGGAAGTCATTTAGGATGTAATGGTTTCATAAACCATAACTCAAGATTCAGTTCCTCATATTCATCTTGATAGTTGACTCATCACATGAACAACTCATCACATAGATAATTGAGGTGTATCTGTTAAAGATATAAGAACTCACAACCCTTGTGATTCTTAATTTCTTTTATTAGTGTGGGGTATTCTTTTATTAAGAAGAATTCAGTTATTTGATAATCATTCTCTAACTCCTTAGAGTGTGATTCCTTCTTGATTCAGACATCACCATGCCTTAATCATGAGTTCACTATGATACACTATCATAATCACTCATAAGGATCTCAAACATTTGGTCCAAGTATTTCATTCCTTGATCTCATCAAGAATTAATACTTTACCAAATTTGTACTTCATTTATGATAATCTTGAACACTTCAAGATATTCATATTGGTATTTCTCTAAACACCATTTGAAGTATTAGCATTTATTCCAATAAGTATGTAAATACATCACATGTATTATACCTAATAGGATAATCACTCTCCCACTACATTAGTGAAGATTGATTAATCATGTCTAAGATATTCATGTCTCTTACTGGTTCTATAACCAAAAGAGTCTAGATTTATCCATCACATGGAAACTAGAAATGAATTTCTCATGATTAATGCTAATTAAATTGTTTGAGTTATCTATAACTTTTAGGTATCATCTTATCTTATGCATATCAAATATCACAAGATAAATAAGGCATTGCCACAAAGATCACATCTTTATAAATTGAAACATCTCTTTATTAATTTCCATCATTGTCATACAATATGCAAAAATAAAGTGTTTCTATCTATTGGCAAGTATGAAATAACAGTTCATAACTATATTACATGCCTTATTGGCTAAAAATAAACTAAAGTATTCCTATCTATAAAGGCAACACTTGCCCCAAGTAAGAATGCTTTACACTTTACATCTTGATATCATATATCTCAAAAAGTGTTACAAGTTTATTTACATGACACCTTCAAGTAGAGGTTTCATTCGCCTCCTTCTTCTTTTGTTCTTCCAGATAGAGAGGACAATTCCTTTTCCAATGTCCTGGCTTTTGACAATGGTGGCAATTTCCTTTCTTGGTCACGCCTCCTTTGGCCTTGAGAGCTGAAGATGGCTTGGACTCCTGGCTAGCTTCAGAACCTTTCTTAGCTTTGCCCTTGCCCTTGCGCTTGGACTTGCCTTTCTTTCTCGTGATCACCATCATGGACTTAGGCTTGTCCTTCTTCATCTGTAACTCGGCTGTCCTCAACATGCCCAACAACTCTGACAGTGGCCTATCAAAGTTATTCATGTTGTAGTTCATCACAAACTGACTGTAAGATTCTGGCAACGATTGCAATATCACGTCAGTAGCCAACTCTTGGCTCAGTGGAAATCCCAGTCTCTGCAGGTTCTCCACATACCCAATCATCTTGAGTGTGTGAGGACCAACTGGATCTCCTTCTGTCATGACGCACTTGAGCAGCGCCCTAGAAACATTGTACCTCTCTTGCTGTGCCTGATCTTCATACATGTTCCTGAGATGCAGAATCATCTCTATGACACCCATGTTCTCATGTTGCCTCTGCAACTCATGGTTCATTGAACATAGCATCAAGCACTTTGCATCAATGGCATCCTCAGAATGCTTCTTGTAAGCATCCCTTTATGTCCTTGGTGCATTAGGAGCGGGTTCCTCTGGAATTGGAGTATCCAGGACATAGAGCTTACGCTCTTGAGTGAGAACAATTCTCAATGTCCGATACCAGTCGTGGAAGTTTGTCCCATTTAGCTTGTCCTTGTCAAGGACCGATCGCAAAGAAAAGTTGTTGTTGTTTGTTGCCATTTGAACTACAAAAGGAAAATATGCAATTTTAGTCCAAAACTCATTTTTGACTTATTTGATTGATTTGAAAATTTGACGATATAATTAGGCCTTTAATTAATTATCGCTCCCACTATTTTACTTCAAATCGATAGCCCTCACCATCAATTCGGAAGATTGCAGCGTACAACATTCTAGTGGGCAAGATCCTGAAATCCTCTAAGCCATGGACCAGCTAGGGTTGTCACCCACAACATAGATCTCTCAGGTAGGTAACTTTTGCCAATTGCATCATATGCAACTCTTGATAAGATGTCATATACAACTCTTTGCAATGATCATCTCCATGCCTCAAGGTACTAGATCCCATCTAGATCACCTTGTTAAGTCCGACCCAAAGCAAACACGATGAACATGCACCCTGCTAGGGCAGATCCACACATTCATCCTTCACGCTTCCACGAGGTAGACGGTGCACCACGCTAGGGCGTGCCCACACTTGGTCGAACAAGCTTTTCACGTGTGTCGCATTTGGAAGGCATCTAAAACTTAATATTTTAATGAGGGATTTGGTTTTATATACATATACATATCCAATCACCACAATACATAGTACGTATCATATACATGCTATATCCCACAGAAAACATGCACAAACGATAAAAAGCGATGATTATGGCCATCCTAATGTGATTCCTCGAGCCAAGAGGAATCATGGTCATCTAGGTCTACATCACATGCAACCTATACAAGATGAAAATCTGTGCCTTGCCATCCGAGTTGATCAACTCATCACATGAATGATCTGTACTCTCCAGTCGGTCGTCTGGGTGCCACCAGCCGATCGGTTGGATCCTCCAACCGATCGGTTCTCCTGGTCGTCGTGCATCTCGTCATGTCCGCCACCCGCTCATCTCGCTCCTCGAACCGGTCATCAACCGATCGGTTCACTCCTTGAACCGACCGTCTGGAAGGTCAACCGATCGGTTCACTCCTTGAACCGATCGTCTGAGTAGTCGTCTTGATGTCCGCCGGTCTTTGACATAACAGGAAATAAAATCTATCCTATTTATTACATTGCTTTAAAAAGGAGAAACCCCGAGTTACATTTGGGGGAGCAAAGGTAGGAAAGAATCTCGAATTATTTCGAGTTACATCAGGAATAAAAGAGGGAAGATCGGTGCGCAGACTGAGATGCAAGCAACCACAAACAACCACACACAGATAGGGGTTTATAGGCCATAATCACGCTACACATATCCACCACAAAACTCGTTTAAGGGCGACGCGTATCGAGTGCATTAATAATACATATCATATATGTAATTAGGGATTTGTGGATTTAGGATTGGACATGCATAAAGCCGATATTATTCGCATCGTATGCAATAAATAAAGGCACCAAACCAAAATCGATCATATCGATATTCCTAAAATATAGAACAGCTGACGTGGCTCTGATACCACTGTTGGGTTTTAGGGGAGACAGAGAAGGCAGCGGAAACAAAAAATTTTCTCCCCCAACCCATACCGAGGAAACGCGTCAACGTCTATATAATAGGAAAGGATGGTTTGCGGAATCATACCTTGTCCCGAGGCTTGCTCGGCGACAATACCTCACGCAATGCGCGGTCTTCAACTCTGGACTTCGACGGTGTCTGTGCAGCTCCTGGTCGCACCGGGACTGACAACTCTTACTCGAACCGGATTGTCGGATGACAGTTATCCTCCTAAGCGGCAGTGTCCTCCCGCCTCTGTAGTAGTCCACACGGACCACCTGGAACTCCACTCTCCTTGTCCCATAAGGAAGTGGAAGGAGTCGCACCCTCCTGTTGACGTACTAGTCACCAACACGCTCTCCTGCCTCCTGTTGCAACTGTAGTTGTCCTTCCCTTACTGCACCTCCCTTTTGCGGGAAGCACTTGCTCGGGCTCTCTCACGGTTACCAAAACCAGAGAGAACGACAACTTGCAGAGCAACTGGTTGCACTGAGCTGTACTGTGAGAAGCCCCCAATACCCCTATATATATAGGAGAGTCATGGGACAGGGTTCTCCATCCCGGGCAATGCGGGACTAAAGCAGGAGTAGAAGGGTTCGAGAATTTTTCACAAAAAGCAATCGGTTCGCAACTTGAAATGATCGGTTCACAACTGAACCGATCGATTCGGCCATTGAGCCGATCGGTTGGACCTGAGCCGATCGTTTGGGGCACTCCAACCGATCGGTTGGTGCCCTGAACCGATCGGTTCATGGTCCTAATCCGTCTCAAAAAGACTTTCCTTGTTTCTTTCCCAATTGGTATCGAATACCAATATTATTCCCAATCGAATTGGGCAATTTGAAACCAAAGGAAAATTCTTGCCGACATGACTTTTCCCAACTGTGCGGTTGCACCAGTTGAGCCGATCGGTTCAACCCTTGAACCGGTCGTTTCAACCTGGGCATGAGCCAATCGTCCTGGACACTCCAGCCGACCGGTTCAGCAACCTCAGCCGACTGGTTCATCACATGAACCGATCGTTTGGGAGCACAGGTTGGGCAAAAATCAGTCAATTGCGATTTCAATCAATCTGATACTCCAATCAATGCATCCAACACCTTGAACCATACGATATTGAGCTATCGACTGATTGAGTGTTTAATTGAACTACTAAACTCCTTTAGTAATCAATCTAAACATCGCTTTGTGGACAAAACTCCTCTTCCAGGTTAAATCCTATGTGTGTGACCCTGCAGGTCCATTTCACGTTGGCAGTGAAAGTCCATAACACTTATGACTTCACAAGCAAAGAGCGGTGCCTAGTCACACATCAGTGCTACCCAAGTGAAAGTAGAAAGTTGGAGAACAACTTTCATCCTACAATCCGTGAATGGTGTTACAGCGAATGTATAATTCCTTTGTCACTGATATCCCGAATGAACTCGAGGCATGGAACAGTCATCCTGTCAACGTTCATTCACTTCCTTGATCTCAGAGTAGACTGGAAGAGATGTGTATGACATCAGTATCATATACTAATTCACACATGCGTGCACGCCTTTCTCAATCCTACTCATCAAGTGGCCATGGATATCAAACTCCCTCAGGAGGGACAAATCCCATATCTATCACTCACCCCTCAAAATCCCCATGTGTCAAAGCCACCCAATCATCACCTTTATAACAACCCATGTTTCAGGACTGCGTTTGATGATGTCAAAGTGTGCCCAACGACATGTGTTGAGTGCAGTTATTTCAGGTCTAAGAATCACACTCACCACCATCACTGTGAGTACTGATTGTGACTATCATCTCATGGTTCCATGTGTCAAACTCACGGTGGGTCTGTCCTGTACCTTGTTCTCTAACAAGTACCTATGTGTTTGGTTTGATATCTCTATATCATGACTAATGAGATTCTGTCATCAACCAACACCACAATCTAGTCTTGTGTGTCATTGCTGTCTATCTACCTTCCACAATGACATCCGACTAGGGACATAACAAGAATGTACAAACTCTTAGCATCCGTATGATCTCATCGTTCAGGTCATGAACCTGAAGGCATACGTCATTGAGTATTGTCATTCTCTAGACATTCAATCTGTTCTATCACTATCTCATATGACTGAACCAGAAAGAATTGGAAGCTCGCCTTTTATGTTTATCAAATCAATCTTAATGTATCCCACCAATTATCACATGATTGTCTCTCAGGGCATACATACCAACAATTTGCAAGTGATGGTGATCAAAACATAAGCAAAGCATATAGGATAGATGAAAACTAGATAGAAGGCATATCAAATTCATTCAAAGTATTTATGAGCAGTTTAGATCCAATAAAGTTAAATTTCTCTCAAGGTAGAGGTTTAGTGAAAATGTTAGCAGCTGATTTTCCGTGTCCACATGCATGATATAGATATCCTTTTTGGCAATGTGATCACAAAGAAAATGATGGTGAACCTCTATATGATTAGCTTTACTATGCAAGATAGGATTATATGACAAGTTAATTGCACTAGTATTATCACAGTAGATAGGAGAAGCATCAAAATGAACGTTAAAGTCTTGGAGCATCTGCTTCATCCATAAGACCTGGGCACAACAACTCCCGACTGCAATGTATTTAGTCTCGATGGGTGATAAAGACATTGTTCTCTATTTCTTGGAGAACCAAGACACCAAGCATGGTCCTAGGAGAAAGCAAGTGCCATTTGTGCATTTTCTATCAATCAAGCACCCTACATAATCTACATCATTATAAGCAATAAGAGTAAAGTCCCTTGACTTGGGATACCATAGTCCAAAATTTTGGGTTTTGGCTAAGTACCGTAAAATCCTCTTAACATCTATAAGATGTCATTTCTTAGGATTTGATTGAAAGTGTGCATACAAGCCAACACTAAACATTATATCAGATCTAGAGCCAGTTATGTAAAGTAAACTTCCAATCATACCTCTAAATAGATTCTCATCTATCTTCTCACCTTCTTCATCCATATCAAGTTTGGTGGTGTTTGACATGGGTGTGTCCATTGGCTTGGTGTTCTCCATCCCAAAGTGCTTAAGAAACTCACTTGTGTACTTGCCTTGGTTGATGAAGTTCCCATCTTTAGTTTTCTTGATTTGAAAGTTGAGGAAGAACGTGAGCTCACCCATCATACTCATTTCAAATTCACTCTGCATAAGATCACTAAACTCTTTACAAAGATCAAGTTTAGTTTCACCAAAAATGATATCATCAACATATATTTGAATGATAAGAAAATTGTTAGAAGTGTGTTTTAGAAATAAGGTAGATTCTACTTTGCCCATGATATACCCATGATCTAACAAAAAGTTCCTGAATTTCTCATACCAAGCTTGAGGTGCTTGTTTGAGTCCATAGATATTTTTTTGCAACAAATAGACATGGTTAGGTAAACTATCATGTTCAAAGCCAGGAGGTTGTGCAACATACACTTCCTCTTCAATTGTACCATTCAAAAACACACTTTTAACATCCATTTGATAAAGAAGACAATTTTTATAAATAGCAAAGGAAAGTAACATATGAATGGACTCAAGTCTAGATACACGTGCATATGTTTCAAAATTTATACCTTCTTACTAATTACCACTTTGCCGCTTTCATCAAGCTTGTTGCGATAGACCCACTTGGTGCCAATGATCTTTCTATCACTTGGTCTTGGTACTAGGGTCCATACTTTGTTCTTTTCAAATTGCTCCAACTCTTCTTGCATATCTAGGATTCACTCATCATCCCCAAGAGCTTCTTTGACGTTCTTTGGCTCGAGTTGTGATATGAAGACATTGTTGGCTTGTTCTTTGTTGAATGGAGCTCGTGTCTTCACTCTTTCAAATGGATCACCTAAAATCAGCCTTTTTGGATGATTCTTTGCAAACTGGTGAGTTGGATTCTTATTCTCTTCATTGTTTTCTTCTTCTTGAGTGACTACCTCTTTTGCCTTTTGGGTGATGTTGAGATATTTTAACATAGGAATTACTTCACCTACAACATAATCATTTGGAACATTATATTTGGGAATGAGGGGTTAGTCTCAATACACATAACATTTATAGATTCTTCTACTTTAGTAAGATCAATATTAAATACTTTATAAGCCTTGCTAGTAGTGCTATAGCCAAGAAAGAAAGCCTTGTAAGATTTTGGATCAAACTTGTCGAGAGAATCTTTCATATTCAAGACAAAACAAGGACATCTAAAAACATGGTAATACTCAATAGAAGGCTTCCTACCATGCCATAGATCATAGGGGGTGTTCTTTAAAGAAGTATGTGGAAAAACCCAATTTTGCAAAAAACATGAGGTACTGACGGCTTCATCCCAAAAATTCTTTGGAGTGTCATAATCTAAAAGCATGGTCCTAGCCATCTCCTGTAGTGACCTATTCTTCTGCTCTACCACTCCATTTTGCTGAGGTGTTCCAGGTGAAGAGAAGTTATGTGCATAACCAGATTCTTGACAAAAACATTCAAAAGGATCATTTTCAAATTCTCCCCCATGATCACTACAGATGGAAACAATGTGGAAAGATGATTCAATCTCAAATCGTTTACAAAAGCTCGAGAAAACATCAAGCGTATCACTCTTAGAAATGAGAAAGAAGGTCCAAGTATATCTCAAGAAATCATCGACAATAACAAGGAAATACTTGGAACCATGAAGCAATTGAGTTCTCATTAGTCCAAATAGATCAACGTGAAGAAGTTCAAGAGCTCTATTAGTACTAAGGACTCCTTTGGATTTGAAGGAGGACTTTGTTTGCTTTCCTTAGGTACAAGGTTGGCATTCCTCATCCTTTTCAATATCCAATTTGTGAAGTCCCTTGACCAAGTCCTTTTTTCTCAACTTCTTCAACTGATGCATATTTACATGACCAAGCCAACGATTTCGAAGAGAAATATCATTCAAATTGACTACTAGGTATCTACCAACAACAAGCTTCATAGAGTCAAGAACAATAACATAAACATTACCACTTCTAGTTCCCTTACATATAACTTTATAGGTGAGAAAATATAGAATCAAGCATTCAAAGGAATTAAATAAAACAAGGTAACCATTGTCACATAATTGACTAACACTAATTAAATTTTGATGTAGGTCATCCATAAAAAGAAAATTCTTGATACACAAGGATTCACCTACATCACCCTCACATTTTACTTTACCTTTCTTGTTGTCCCAAAATGTAACCGAACCTCCTTTATTTTTGGTGAAGTTGTTGAAATGGATTATATCACCTGTCATGTGCTTGGTGTAGCCACTATCAACAATCCATCTTCCTTTTTCCTTTGGCTTTGTTCTTGCCCTTTGGTGCTCCACCTACAAATCCTAGACTACTAGTACCACTTTGTTTAGTAGAATGATTAAGGATTTCATTTAGGGAGTTTTTCCCCTTGAGGAATTTCTACAGAGAGGCCCTTAGTCTATGATTATCATCATTGAGAGATATCGCAGTAGAAGACAAACTAGAAATATCAGATCTTGCATGAACAAGGTTAGCCTCAAGATAGAGGGATTTAGTCAAATAAGAATCTTTCTCAAGAGAAATAGAAGCAATATATTTACTAGGAAAGATAGGTCTAGAAGATAAATCATTAACTTGACCAAGCAGCCTAGCACTTTCAGATTTAAGCACTTGATTTTCCTTAAGATAAACATCTCTTTCATCCTTACAAGAATCAATAAGAAGCTTAAATTCATCATTTTTTATTTTAAGATTTTCAAGCTCCTTTTGGCACTTTTGGTTATCTTCCTTAAGAGTTTCAATTTTCTTAAGATAGACACCATTCTCTACCTTAACTCCATTATATTGGAGCTCAAGATCAAGATATTAGTTTTGTAGGTTATCAAAGATGTCAAGATGATTTTTCTCATTAAGCTCAAGAATTTCAAGTTTAGCATACAAATCATCAATAGTCTTTCCTAACCTTTTTTTTAGATTTACACTTAGCAAAAGAAGAACAAGTAGAAACAAGCATATCAATAATAGCTTCCTTAAACACTCGATGGCGGCACTAGGGTTTGAAGGGGTAGAGGGGGGGCAATCGTGAAGGAGACTGCGATGGTGACCAATCAAGAAAGCAAGGGGACGAAGACAGGGTCTTTGATCCTGGTGTTGTGACAACATCTGTACGTGTAGATGTGGAGAGAAATAATGGAAAGACGATACAAAATGAGCACCAATCACAAAGAAAGCAAGGAGTAATTAGGAAAGGTATTGCTACACATTTTGTCCCTGCAATCGGAATGACCTTTAGTGTAGCCGGGATGCAAGGACAATCAGAAGAATGACTTACGGAAGATGAGTCCCCAACAAAGAAACAACCAAAAGGATCACCTTTGGAGGGGGATCAAACTGTTGACCAACCATGGTCTACCGATGTAAGGTCACAACACACATACACGAAAGTTATCGCCAACAACTTGACTGAACATTCTGAAGTCGATAACAACATGTTCTTCTTGGAGAAGCTTTTTGAAGAAAACCTCCCAGCGGGAGTAGTGTCGCTCAGTGAAATGGAAGGCATCCCATATCTATCAATCGAACCTAAAGAAGAAGATGAACTAGTCAGACCTGAGAAATTTATTGTTGTGGTTATATAAATTGGGACCGATATTGGTTATATGACCCTAAGAGACAAGATCAAGCTCCTGTGGCAGATTAAGGGACATTTCAATATGTATGAATTTGAACATGGTCATTTTGTCATTCAACTTTCAAGTCAATCTATTTTTGAGACGGTGCTTATGGATGGCTCATGGAAAAGTTTTAGCTGCACTTTGGTGGTTTGGGAGTGGTATCCAAACTTCAAGCCATCAGAAGCTCTCCCGGATTACATTGTTACCTAGGTTAGAATCATCAAATAACCTCTACATTTATATGTGAATACCATCTTCCAATACATAGGGATGGCACTAGGGTGCTTAATGAAGGTAGATGGCCATACTGTGAACATATACATGAGAAGATTTGCCCGATTAGTTGTTGAGATTGACACGTCAAAGGAACTGACGTCGTCGATTGTCATAAATGGGAAAGAGTATGAGGTCTACTATGAAGGCCTACCATGGGCATGTGCTAAATGTGGCAAGGAAGGCCATATCTCTAAATTCTATAAATCTGAGATAGGTGAAGAAGAGGCAAATAATTCTATGAATATGAGTACTAGCAAGGCAAACCACCAAGTTCTTAATGGCCCCAATCAAGGTAGTTGGTAGGTACAAAAAAGAAAAGGCATTGTTGGGTGGCACAAGACAACACAAAGCAACACTAATATGAGCTCCTTTAATAGGTTTGTAGGGCTAGTTAACGAACCAGTATCTGATAACTAGGCCTCTAAATTTGCACATGCAGTTAATGCTACCATAGATAAAGCTGAGCAGGATAGGCTGATGAAGATTTGGAGGAAAAAGAAGGTCCAGACATAGGATGTTGGGCAAACGAATTCAAGACTAGTGTTTGGTGATGTCACAAATAGCACCCCAGTTTCAATAGGTAAATTGGAGAACGAGAAGGTTGCATCTCAGGACAAGGAGAACCATGTTGATGTGAGCCTTGATGTAAACGAAGTCATCATTGTTGAGGATGGGGAGGATATATTTGATATGGAGGCTGAGTTAGTAGAGGATGGTGAGGAATATGAGGCTAGTAGCATGACAGTATCAGCCAGACTAAAAAAAGATAAAGTGAGGAAAGGGACACGTGACAAATGTAAAACACTTATCCCTCAGTAAACAGGCACAAGAAACAACTTGAGCACGAAAAGAAAAGGGAAGAGTAAACTTCCAGATCCCTTATACCAAAGGAGACAGAGCCCAAGATCAAACGTACTCCCATTGGAGAACGAAACAGTTGCTATGGCCGGTTGACAATCGGAATTAACATGTCTAGATGGTGATTAGGTTGTTGCAGCCAACTAGAGTCTTCTATTCTATATCCACTTCTGTATCAGTTTCTTCCTTTATGATAGATACTCTCTTCTAGAACGTAAGATGCATTGGTAATGAAGATACATGTAGGGTTCTCAAAGATACTATCCTTATGAAAAAACCAAAGTTGGTTGCTATTCTAGAACCATGTATCAGTGACCCTTTTGCTATGAGAACTATTAAAAATATGGGGTTCTCCAAGTCCTTTATTTGTGAAGCTAGAGGCTTTGCGGGAGGGATTTGGGTTTACTGGAAGGAGGGAGAGTGTGTTGTTCATATTGTGGATTGTCATAGACAATTTATTACGTGCAATATCAATAATTCAATATTGTTCACTTTTATCTATGCAAACCCTCACATCACTATCCACATGTTTCTTTGGAATCATCTCATAAATATGAGCAAAAGTTTTATCCTTCCTTGGGTAGCTATTGGAGATTTCAACACTACTCTTCTACATGAGGAGAAGATGGGCAACTCCATCTATGACTTCAATGAAGCTAATCTCTTTAACAATATTTTGATGGAAGCTGGCCTATCATATTTGGGTTATAATGGAGATAGATACACATATATCCATGGTCAGTTGACAGAATGCTTAGACTGAGCAGTGGATAATGCACAATTCATCCAAGCTTACCCACAGTTTATTCTGGAACACATCGCGAGATCATATTCTGACTTGCACCCTTCTATTGAGATCCGCTAACCATGTCTTCAACGCACCCAAATTTGTAATCAAAGAATCCTGGTCAAACAACCCAACATTTCAATCTATCATTCAAAACACATGGATAAAAGATATAGAGTTTCATGAAGCTTTGTGGCAATCTAAGAAAGACATTATGAGTTGGGCTACTAAATCTAGGGAACAAACATCCAAAGAAAAGAAGAGAATTATTAGAAATCTTGAGATCCTATAGTGCAACATGTCTGATATGTACGATGATACTACTGTCAATCTTATAGCCGAGATGCAAGCTAGATATAATGATATTCTTAAGAGGGAAGAGGATGACCTCAAATAAAAGAGTCATATAAATTGGCTCATCCATGGGGATAGTAACACTAAGTTCTATAACACTTATGTCAAGCAAAGAAGACGTCACAACACCATTACCATGCTCAAGAACAACATTGGTGAATGGGTCATGGATGAATGTGTTATCCAAAACTTGGTGTGGAGCCACTTTAAGGGCATCTTCACCGAACCGGTGTACTCAAATCAGGAGGAAATCAGAAGCTTTTGTGGCATGTTTAGGCCCCTCACCAACGAGGAATAACAGGAAATTGGGCATGTCCCAACCCTTCAGGAAGTATATACTATCCAGGCTAAATCTAACCCCTATAAGGCATCGAGTCCTGATGGTGTGGATGGTTCATTTCTATTAAAAATTTGGCATGCAGTGAAACATTCAGTTATCCTTACCATTACCAAGGCACTATCAGGTACTACACTTGAGAAGAGCTTTTATGTTGTGAGTGTCGTTTTAATTCCCAAGATCTCTAAACCAGAAAGATGTGAGAAGCTCAGACCCATATCTCTCAGCAAAAATGTTCTGAAACTTACCTCTAAGGTTATTGTTGAGAGACTCAAAAAATTCCTATCTGAATGGATTTCTCCTGCCCAAAGTGCATTTGTCCCAGGATGAAGAATCGCTAATAAGATTACAGTTGCCCAGGAAATTATACACATAATGAGGTAGAAGACAACTCCCAAGGTGATGGCCATCAAAATCGACTTATCCAAAGAATATGACAAGATGACTTGGCCTTTTGTTAATGATATGTTGATCAAGATTGGCATACCCGATTCCATCAGGAATTATATACTTAATTCCGTCTCCGGTGGAGAAACTTTGATTATCTAGAATGGAAATATTGCAGGCTCCTTTAGTGCAACCAGGGGGCTCAGACAAGGCGACCCATTTTCCCCTTACTTGTTTGTTCTTTGCCTTGAATGACTTTGTCAGTATATTGATAGTTTGGTATGGATAAAGAAATGGAATCCATTTCTTCTTTACAAGAACGGTCCCAAAATCTCTCATCTTTGTTTTTCCTATGACCTATTCCTCTTCGCAAAAGCATACGGTGCCGAGATGCGTACTATTCTTGATTGTTTTACTAAGTTCGGGTCCATATCTGGGCAGGCAATCTCAACTAGTAAATGTTGTGTTCATTTCTCCAGGATTGTGTCTCTTAGCTGTAGAAGTCATATCTGCAATATCAGTGGCTTCACACAATCAGATAATATGGGAAAATATCTGGGTGTACCTCTTATTCATGGGAAGGAGAAGATTGATACCTATAGTAATATTCTAGACAGAGTTTCCTCTCATATCAATTCCTGGTCTACCAGATATCTCAATCTTGCAAGTAGAGTATGCCTAGCTAACGCTACATTAATGGCTATTCCTAACTATGTTATGCAAACAACTATCCTACCTATTAAAATATGTGATCGTATAGACAATAGCATTCAGTCTTTCTTTTGGGGAGGTAGCCATAAACATCGTGGCACATCTCTCGTAGCCTGGAACAAAGTTACGAGTGATAAGAAGCATGCAGATCTTGGATTGATGTCCGTGAGGTAATTGAACCAGACACTGATCCTCAAACATACCTGGGACATGAGCTCAAATAGGAAATCATGGTGGTGTGCAAGTCTTTTTCGAAGTATGAGGATTTTAAAGGTGGCTCCTTGCCTTATATATCGAGATTAGGTTGAGTTGCCTTACAACAGAAGGACTTTCTAAAGCATAACTCTGTGACGATCCTTGTGGATGGAAGAAGCACTAATGTTTGGTACGATAAATGGTCGGGGAGTTACTAGCTACTGAAGGACCTTGTTATTAAGCCCATTCCTAATGACTTGTGGAATCTGATGGTGGCGAGTCTCATCAAACTAGACAACAAGTGGGACACTAACTTCCTAAATGAATGGCTTCCAAAGGAGATTGTGAAGAAAGTAGTGAGTAAGGCCATCCCCTTGACCAATGATGAGTACAATGTGCGAGCATGGTGTCATACAAACTCAGGATATTTCACCACATGTAGTGCTTACGAGATCCTGAGATAGGATAAGAACATTGTCTCAGATGGAAAATGGAGTAAGATATGGAAGTTTAAAGTCGCTATGAAAGTTAGATACTTCCTATAGCTCAACGGACATAATGCAATCCTTACCAATTGCAGAAGAGTGGCATGGAACATGGCTCTTGACTAAACATGTCCCCTCTACAGGTTTATAGAGGAAGACTCTACATGCTTTGTGAGATTGCGAACATGCTACTAAAATCTGGAAAGAGGTTATCATTAAGGGCAATTGGAACAATTTCATTAGAGAAATGGGAATATGGAAATGGATCAACACAAACCTATCTTCTATTGGACATTTAGATATTCAGTTTGCCTTGGGCTTTTGGCAAATATGGAAGAATAGAAATACTTAGGTTTTTTAGAATAAAATGAAGATTATAGGCAACATTAAAGCCCTCATTAACAAAGATGTTGTGATTAGTCAAAAATAATGGGTAGCAGCCGAGGTGAGTAATCAGAACCAGGTGGGATCGAGTACTTGGAATAAACCTCAGAATGGCAGCTTGAAGATGAACATGGATGCTACATATAATGATAAAACCCAGAATTCTGCCATAGCAGTTATCTATTGTGACAACAATGGAAAATGGTGTGGTGGTTGGTCAAAGAGGGTCAGTGCCACTAGCACTCTTGACGTAGATATTCAAGCCATCATGTTGGCCATAGAGGTTGGACTGTGTGTGGACAATGATAACATTTGTATTGAAATAGATTCCAAGATTGCCAAAGAAGCACTGGAGGATCCTATGTCTAATCATCTGAAATTAGCAAGATGGCTAGTAGACATTAAGTTGAGATGGAAACATGGTTGGACTTGTTCATATACCAAGAGGGAAGGGAACAAGGTAGCAGATCAGTTGGCTAAGTTCCACCAAAAAAGTCCACCTATTGTCCTAGTTGATATTATCAACTCAGAAACATGTAATGGTAGTAGTACTACCACATTTACTTTTGTTTCAAGTACTGCAGTTTGTAATGCTCATTTTTATTTAGCTTGCACGAGAGGGGTGAGGTGAATAAACAATCCTCTGACTTACCCCAAAAAAATAAAATAATAGCTTCCTTAGATAATGCATGCAAGCTTACCTCACTTACCTCACTTACCTCACAATTTCTTCACTAGTAGAGGCCATGAGTGCCAGGTGGCACTCTGCATCTTCTTCTGAGCTTGATCTACTTGAGGATGAAGCTTCCCAAGCTGCATTCTTATGTCTTTTCTCCTTCTTGTCCTTCCTCTTGTATTTTCTCTCCTTCTTATACTCTTCCTCCTTCTTTGAGATACCCTTGTGGTGTGACTTTCTTGACTAGGAAAATTCACTCTTGTAGTGTCCCTTTTATCCACACTTGTAGCATCTAGGAGTATAGGAGGAGGTTTGCTTTCCCTAGAAGTGCTTTCCCTTGATGTATTTGGCTTCCTGCTCACTTGGGCCATCATCTTCACTAGAGGAAGAAGGAGAAGTCTGATAAGCAAGTTGTTGTTTAAGGATGATTGCCTCCACTTGTGCTCTAAAAGCTATATCTTTGATCTTCTTAGCTTCCTTCTCTTATTGCTTGGATGCTTCTTCTTACTTGTCAAGCATTGGCTCATGAGCTTAGAGGTTGCCAATGAGCTCTTCAGTTGGGATGTCACCAAGGCTCCCCACTTCTTCAATGGAGGTCACATTTGACACCCATCTCTTTGGTAGTGTCCTCAAGATCTTGGAGTTGATTACACCTATATCCAAAGTGTTGCCCAAAGCAGCCAGCCAATTGATAATGACTTTGAGTCTTGAGTACATCTCCACAATCTCTTCTTTCTTACCCATCTTGAATTTCTCTAGAAGGTTGTTCAACATCTATAGCATAGCCTCCTTGAATTGCTTTGTGCCCTCATAAGTGATGCACAATTTGTCCCAAATCTCATAGGCAGTGTCCCAAGATGAGATGTGGTTGAACTCCGTTGGGGTGAGGGATGCATAGAGGAAGCATATGACTTTGGGATTGAGATGGGCTTCTTTAAGTGCAACTTCACTCCATGTTGCAAAAACTCCAATTGGCTCCTTGTTTGGTATGACCATCACCTTCCACATATCAAAGTTCATGTCTTGAATGTAGAATTGCATGTGCCTCTACTAGTAAAGGAAGTTGGTGTCATCAAAGACCGGAGGATGCATGGAGAAGCCTCCCTCTAGGTTGAGTGAATCAAGTAGGTTGTCACCCATCTCTTTGTCTCGTGGGAGATTGTTGGAGAAGATCCTTAGCTCTAATACCACTTATTGGATCTAGGGCTCTAGAGGGGGGTGAATAGAGATTTAAAAATTCTCACAAGATAGATTATACCTTCAAGGTATATCAATCAAAACTAATAGCTTAAGTGCAATTTGATGTCCTAACTAACAAGCATAGAAAGGATGAGAGAAAATGAAACAAGCACTTGAACAAGGTAGTTTAGAGTGGTTCCACTCTCCAAACTAGGAGAGAGTCAATCTAGTACCTAGAGACATCAACCTTTAAAACTTTGCAAGTGCTTTCCTATAGATATTCACTAATAAGAGTTACAACACAATACCCGCTAAAGGACTTACCTATCCAATACAAAGAGTCTTCAACCTTTCCAAGAACTTACCCACTTGCAAGAGTCTTCTGCCTTCTTGCAAGGACTTACCTACTATTAGATAAGTCTTTAGCTTTCAAGGGATTACCCACTCTTCTTGGATCTTTAGCCTTTGCCTTCTCCTTCCGTTGGAGAAGATCTTTGTAATGACCCCGCCTCCCGGTAACCCCCAATTAAGGGAGACCTGAAGGACAGAGCCGTTATTCAATTAACAGGATCAAAGGTTTGACAAATAATCAATAATAATTATGAAATTCTACTAACTAACTGGAATTTGGTATAAAATTAAAACTTTACTTACCTTTGAAAAACTTTGAAAGTCTATCTATCCAGAGCTTGAATCTACTCTATCTAATCCTCCTGGCACTTTATGATTTATTTTCACAATGTGTCACTTTACCGTTTGTTCATTTTAGGGTTGTACCTAAAACACCGACAAACAAAATGTCGTTCAGTATATCAAAATATACTGGTATGTGGGGACAACCAAAAGTTTGCACATATGGATAACAATCTAATTATCACAAACAAGTTAATTAACCAGCCAATTTACATTTTCTAGTATGACATTCTCCACCGCTTTTGCCCTAACCCTAGCTTACCCACCTTAGGGTTTCCTTTGCTAATGACTTAAGGCCACCTTCTCAATCCCGAGCTTGGTGTCTGGGGTCACCACTCATGGTGCCCTCTAGACATGCAATATCATAGGCCACCTTCTCATTCCCGAGCTTGGTGCCTGGGGTCACCACTCAAGGTGTCCATTGGTCTACCCATCTGGGCCTGACCTTTGGCATCATCCATCAGGGTGGCATGTAGGTGCGAGAATACATACTTCTATTATTAATGTGATAATCATAGTGACTTTATAGTTTGCAAGTATGAACATCCAAACTAGTAATTTGCATTCAATGCAATTAACCATCCAGAAAATCCTCGAGAAACTAAGGAGGTTATTCATAATTAACCACATACCTGTACATGCAGAGTTGAGACAGAATATTCCATGCAAGAAAGAAATCCAAGCAAGCAAGCACACATATCAAGATCCTGAAATAATTATACAATTTCCTTTTATTACTCATGTCATTAAGATCTATTAAATCTAGCTCGCTTCCTAGGGTTTCTAGTCCACTTTTAGGGTTCGCATAGTAATTAGGGTTTCCTTTCATTTTAAACCCTAATTGATCACAAACCCAAATTATCTCAACATCTAATCTTGAGTTTCATATTTAAGGCATAATTAACCATTAAATAAGTCCATTAAGCCTATTTTACATTAAAGCTACAATTTTCCTCCTTTTAATATATAACAAGATCATTATGCTCATTTATCATCAATTCATAGTTCATTATGATCCAATTCACATATGAACTCGATTTGCCATTAATCCTACCTTTTATTCACGAGAAAACCCTAATTACAATATTTAGGGTATTTATCCACAAATTAGGAACTTTACTACTTGAAATAGCTTATAACCATGAAAACTCTGTTTGATACATGAAATCGAATAATTAAAGCCATTAATAGTCCTAATTACCAACATTAGGGTTTCAAGGCCTATTAAAGTATATTCATTCATACGAAACTCTAAATTAACTAATTATATGCAAAGTTCATCCTTTTTGTTCCTAATGTTCCATTTTATCATTAAAAGGCTAATACCAACTTTAATAATCTATTAAACCCTTATAAAAATATTATTCATCTCAAAACAGGGTTCTTTAAATATTAATACATTAAAGTTGATATCTTCTATTACTTTTCGAATTTCAAAAGGAATCAGGCTTCAATTATTTTTTTTTTTGGATTCCTCTCATTTTTCTGAGCAACATTCATGTATAATATGCTTCTATCCGAGTTACGGTTGAGGAGATATGAATTTAACAAAACTTACTTACTCTGGCCAATCAGCGCATGCCACGTCGCCTCTATACATGCAACGTTGTTTGGATAACATTTTGATTTGTCACTTTTTCCCTTGGTTAAGTCGGCCAGCCCTTCATCCCGTGGAGGACAAAATGGTCCAATGACCGTGTCATCTTCTTCCTTGGTTCAACAACAGATGTGTCACGATCTGCAGTGATCCACGGGTGTGCCCTCCTTCCTCTAGGGCTCCTGGACCACCGTCGATGGCCGCCCAAGCCTCTATGCCCTCCGCTGCACCTAGGGCACTGCTCAGCAAGCGATTTGTCTGGCTTATGCAAGCGCACTCAACCCTCCAGGCGCGGCCGCCGTTGCAGCCAAGTAGCTACATCTACGCGTTAGTCGGGGCATGTCCTCGATGAAGGAGCTATTCCCCGGGTCCGTGGAGCATCAGGCTCCTCTCTGCAACTCCATCTTACCGCCTCCTGCTTCAGGTTCACGCCGTACCCCTTAGTTGCAGCCGCACCTGCTGTAGGTTTAAAGATCTTCGGCAAGGGTTGCGGGTAGACGAAGGCACAAAAGAGGTAGCTAGCCCTTCGGGGTTTGTCATGGAAGGTCCCTACTTCTAACAGAACCATAACAACACCCCTCGTTTACCAAGAACAATGATATACCCTCTTGGTTAGGGTTTGGATGGAAAGAAGAAGAAGAAGAAGATGGGGGAATAGAGAGAAACGTGAGGGATATCCCCTTGGGGTCGACCCTGGGCTATTCCCTTATATGGGAGTGAGTAGCAATGCCCTAGGACGTTCCTCCAAGAGAAATCAAGTTCTCTCCCATAAGGAATTCTATTCCTTCATGGAGAAGTAGTTCTTCTCTCTCCTATTTACTTCCTGGATATTCCTTATCTCATGGACACTTTGAAATACGAGAATTGTTTCTTTTACTCTCTTTATACTTGCCTCTTAATCATTGGTCACGAAATTCTATTTTTATTTAATAGAAAATACTTCCCTTTTTATCAATATCCCAAAATTCCTTAATAATGTATCACATTATCCTTTTATTTTGCAAATATGGTATTTTCTCTTTCCTCTTTCTTCATTGGGACTCCTTGGATCCCAAGAAACTCAAATAATTCGAAATTCTTTTTTAAGGAATACTCATTATCCTTAAATGCATCAATATGCATTATTTCACATTATCTTGTTTATTTCTCATTATTATGTTGATTTCTTATTAAAATATCCCTTTTTGAGGATTTCTCTTTATTTCTCTCTTATTTTCCTCATTGGTATTCCTTTTAACATTAGAAATACTTGGGATACGAAATTTCACCAAGGATAACTCAATTATACTTCTTTTCACTTATTTTCCACATTTCATCAATGTTTTTAATTTCTTTATTAACAAGGAAATACTTTATTGGTCTTTTCTTTTCTTGTTGCTTTATCTTTGCAACTTTGGACTCCTTGGAACCCAAGGAACCCAAGAGGCACGAAATTTATTCTTGGATTACATTCTCTTGCCTTCTAGAGGTTTCTACCTCATCTCTCTTTTCTCAACAACTCAATTATTCATTAATTAATTGAATTTCCTTGTTATTGGGCCCAATAGCCAATAAAGCCCACAAATCAAACAAAAAGGCTATTTTATACGAAATCCATTTATTCACAACAAATTATATCATTATTTGTCCAAATATCTTTAATATTAGAAATTACATTTCTCACCAAAGGAACCCAAAATTTGGGGTTGAAACAATCTTCACCTCTTCTTCAACCTTAAAGAAAAAGAACAATAACTCCACCTGCACTCAGAGTAGCTTGCTTCACCTTTGCTTCTTTGAGGAAAGGGGTAGGGAAGATGGAATGGAATGAGATCTTTACAAGCACAAGGAAGTAGTTCTCTTACAACTGGCCTAACTCACTCATAATCATGAAATGTTGTTTAAATAAGAGAGAGAAATGGGTCAAGGAGTTGCAACACACTCAACTATAGTAAGGACTTAGAATAGCATGAATGAGAAAACTTGGAATGAACTCCAAGGGGTCCTATTTATAGCTGAGGGTGTTTCCTTAAGTGTGGGATCACTTAAGGGTGAAATATAGCTATTTTCCATGTTTTAACAGATCTATTCTCAATCAAAACTACTCACCAATGATTATAATCACTTTTTCTGCATTTTCCATACAGTACATTCGGTCGAGTTTAATAAAGGTAACTCGATAGATCCACTAAATGACAAAGCCAATTTTCAAACTATCGATCGAGTTTGTTTTGAGAAACTCAACCGATGAGATAAAATCAGTTTTTCTGAGTGAGTCGGTCGATCAAGTTCTGTGAGTGTGCTACTTGACTGATTGGTTTCTTCAGAAAATCCATCACTGGATCGGTCGAGTTTCCAACTCGACCAATGAACAGCATGTGACAAATTTTCTAAATTTACATTTGAGTGATCAAATATTGGAATTAAGTGTCCCTGATTTTTTCTCATCTTAGTTACAAGTCATATCATCAATACAAGTGATTACACAAACCATCTAAGATAATTTGGAGTGATTTCCCAAATCACACACTTGCATTGCCTTTGACTTGAACTTGAGCAAGCTAGTGCTTGTGTAATTTGATCCTTTTCATGTACTAAAAACCTGAAATCAATCTTAAACAGACATATTAGATGCATATGAATGGAATGGTTAAGTCATTATCAAAATATGGTCAATGTATAACTCTCAAGTCAAAAACCACTACATAGAACTCGACTGATCCCTGCACTGGAACAAAATTGATTTAAGTGATCGGTCGAGTTTCAACCAGGATAAACTTGACCGATTGGTAAAATTAGCTTTGTCGCATAGTGCATTTGGTCGAATTACCTTTATAGAAATTTGACCAATAGCACTATATGGAAAAGTGCAAAAAAGTATTTCTAGTCATTGTGGAGTTGCAACAATCGCAAATATATCTGTTGCAAACCACAAAATAGCTAGTTTTCATTTTTAAGTGTTCCCAAAGGCTAAGAGTCATCCCCATCTATGAATAGGACCCCTTGGGCTTCATCTCTTGGTTATACAAGCACTATGAAGGTCCCTATTCTATAGTTGAGTAATCCTATAGCCTCCTCTCTATCTCTAATCTTAATCACTTGCAACATCCATTAGAGTGAGTAGGAGATTTTTAAGAGAGCTTTTCCTACATGTATATCTTGTAAGGCTCTCACTTACACTACCTCCCTATTTCTCATTTAAATCATGAAGATGAAGGTTCTCTCTCTTGGATAAGAGAGGTAAAGAAGAACAAGGGAAGGAGTCCCTTGGTGAAGATCAAGGCCGAAGACTTGGAGTAAGAGTGGGTAAGCCCTTGGTGAAGGCATAAGACTCCTTTCTTAAGTGGGTAAGCCCTTGGTGAAATCTTTCCTAAGTGATGGTGAAGTCAGAGGCTGAAGATTCAAGAAGAGGGTAATTCCTAGAAGGTTGAAGACTTGTGTAAGAGTGGGTAAGTCCTTAGAGAAGGCCGAAGACTCTTTGCAAAGTGGGTAAGTCCTTGGTAAGGTTGAAGACTCTTTTTACTTGATAGGTAAGTCCTTTGGTGGGTCATGTGTTGTAACTCTTATAAGTGAATATATAGAGGGAGACACACTTAGAAATCCTAGAGGTTGACCTCTCTAGGTAGTTGATTGACATACTCCTAGTTTGGATTGTGGAACCACTCTACATAGCTTGTCACTTGGTGCTTGTTCGTTCTCTCTCTCCCTTTCTATGTATTGTTTAGTTACTCTCAAATTTCCTACTTAGAAACCTTATCTTTTGATATAACTTGAAGGACTAATGAATTTTGTTTAAGTGCATTCAGTTCTATTCACCCCACCTCTATATCCTCCAATCACCCATCTAGGATCCAAAAATTGGTATCAGAGTAGGTCTTCTCCAAGCATACTTCAACAAGTAGGAGAAGATGGGTGACTACCAAGGAGGGAGATGCTTGATGAACCTTTCAATATTTGATGGGAGCAATTTTCTCTATTGGAAACAAAGTCTACAATTCTTCATCCAAGGATCAAGTTTTGAGCTATGGAAAATGGTGGACCATCCAATCACCCATCTAGGATCCAACATGGGGGCCACTGTGTGAGACCCTCATCGACTTCCAATGCCTAGTAGTTTCTCCTTCCATGATCACCTAGCTAAAATGGTCTAGACACAGGACAAATATATATGGGTGTAGCGGGTCACCCTATTGAACTCCCCGTGAAGCTTTGAATGGTTGTAAAGTTTCTCCTTGCCAACTGATGGGGATGTCACCTGCTGTAATGGTGTTCATAATCTAGGAAATGATGTTCTCAGGAATGGTTATTTTCCTTAGTGTGTCTAGGATGAACGTCCAATTCATCCTATCATATGCTTTGGAGAGATCTAGCATCACAACCAATATCGTCTGTTTGCCCATTTTCATCTTCATTGAATGGATTAGTTCCTGCATCAGAATAATGTTATCTATGATACATCTTCCTGGTATGAAGCTGCTCTATGTGGGGGAAATCCAGTGTGTGAGTTGAGGTTTTATCCGCTCTATATGTATCGTGTACATAAGGTTGAGGGTAATGTTGTTGAGAGCAATAGGCCATAACTGATTGCATGACTCAGGAATCTGGGTTTTTGGAATGAGAACTAGTGTTGTTTTTGCTATTGTATAATCAATGCTTCTGCCTCCAAAACAACTATTTATCATTAGTGAAAGTGATTGCCCCATATGGGGCCAATTTCTCTATAGGAAACTAACATCAACCACGTTAGGGCCCGAGGCTTTGATAGGGTTCATCAACATCAAAGTGGAGTGGATTTCATCTGGAGAGGGTGTATCTCTGATCCTATTCAGCTTAGACTCCTTCAACTGTGGAAAATAACATGTATATTCTTACGCAAGTGCTCTCTTGTTCACTTGTCTGACTTCTATGAAGAGATTTAGAAAAAAGTCACATACAATGTGTTTTAATTCATTTTTTATCTTCGACCTATTCACCATCCACCCCTTTCAACCTCACAATAGAACTCCTGTGTCTTTTCACGTTAATAATGGATTTGAAGAATCATGTATTGGCATCCCCCAATCACATCCAACCACATCTAGTCCTTTGTCTCCATTCCTCCCATTTAGGTGTATAAGATCATTGAATTGTTGTTGTAGGTTGGCAATTTCCTGGTCACCCTCCTTAGACAAATGTGCCCCATTCAGCTATTGTTTATAAGAAATCTTAAACAAAATTATATCATTCTTTTCTCTCACCTGCTTTCTCTCTTCTTTGTCCCACTTGATGGATTTCAGCATTAGGTTGGTGAGGGCTTGATTAAAACTCTCATTTGAGTTCCAATTTTCCTATAAGAAGCTACTGAAAGATTTGCATGTATGCCATGCTATGCTAGTGTTGGATGATAGGTGGATTGCCTTCTACCTCCCTCATCTTGGACAATAATAGATGAGTGATCTGAGTTTAACCTCGGGATAACTTGGATAGAGGTGGAAGAAACAGTATCCATGCATTTTTCATTTTCTGTTGTGTGGTCAAGTCTCTCATGTAACCATCCCCTTCAGAATGCCATCTTCGGCCCCGGAGCCCCATGGCATTCAAGCCCTACGTTTGTTAACCCCAAAGAAAACTCTCTGCAACTGCTCAGGTTAATCATATCATCTCCCATATTTTCATCAACATTTAAGACCACATTCAAATCTCTAAGCATAAGTCATAGTAGTGACGAGGCATTCACCACCGTTTCCAGAAGTTCCCTCAGCATTCAGTGCCCTCCTTGATTCATAGTTGCGTAAATGAAGGTGATTAGCAAGCTATGATATACCAGGAAATGTACACATTATTTATGACTTCTGAGGACCTCCTAAGATCCTAATCGGTTGCACCACATCACCTAAATCCCTCCTGTAAAGCCCATCACCTCAACCCTATAGGAGGCTACAAACCACTAGTTCTTGACAATCTGGTCTGCTTGATCACTGCTTGTGAGGGTTACAAGAATGAAAAACATGTTTATGTGATATAGATTAGTGGTCTCATGAAACATGTTTTGCATGCCCATTGAGCAGATGCCTTTGACATTCTATCCTTCTACAATCATTAACATAATGATTGTTGTTATCTTGGGCCTTCACCGCCCAGTGTATCACTACTTCCACCTTGTACTCATTCCTTGAGAGTCTTTTTCCTGGGGCCGTTCTTGGTTAGGTCCTTTGTATTGAGCACTTTTCTAGTTTATCAAGTGGATGACCATAGATGTAGCGAAGGTCATTTAGTTTTTAACTAGACTCCTAATGATACTCTGGTTGGCCTATGGGTTCCTCATATAGAATCAAAAACCACCGTTGCTCCAGGGGCCATCGTCTGGGATAACTAATGTGTTATCTCCTTCAATGACATCAAGTTTGTATTGATTCAGCTTCGGTGCTTGTGGTTTTCCATGTTGGTGTTCCTCCCTGTTCAGTTGAAGTACTAGCGTCTCCGCACTACCCTTCATACCTTCCTCGTCATTCTTTTCCCCCTATTCCATATTTTCCATTGCCTCCATTCTAAACCAGGTTGAGGATGCTTTCCCCTCGACTCAATGCCTATCGGGCGCTCACCCTCATCCTCAAGATTGAGACTCCCAAATTTGTTCTGTGTGTCAACCATACTCTCCTTTGTTTGTGAGTCTAGTCATCGTGCCTTCCTCATGAAAGGATTTGCGTGAATGGATTCTGAGAAATCACCCAATGGGGCCAGTGGTGCTTCCTCCCCTTTGACTTGCTTCCCAGTCACATCCTACACTATCTTTACAACCCCTTTCATTTGACAGTTGTTTTCTATGTGACCTATCCTTCCACAAAACAAGCATATGCTCATAATGTTCTTATACTCAATATTGTATTTCTCCCCTTACACAAAAATGGCCGACGTCAATCATTTGCTTCTATCCAGCTTCACGACTATCCTGGCAAACTTCCCACTTTTCTTTTGATCGGTATAGGTGTCCATGCAGATAGTTGTACCAATAGCGTCTCCTACTTCCTCCAAGAATTGCTTCTGATACATGAAAATTGGTAGATTTGGGATACTCACCCATGCCACTATGAACTTGGGTTTCACTGAGGATGGCGAGAAGATTGGGTGACATGGTTGGACATTCAGATAAGACCCCATGATTGGCCACAGTCCTCCGATCAGGGCCTTTAGGTAATCATCCTCCCTAGCCAATTGGATCAAGAAGAAGTGATCTTCTAGGTTGATGAGTTTGTATGCTCCAACCGGTCTCCACATAGATCTGATTCTATCTTGCATAGTGAGAAATCCTATATCTATGTCGATTATCTTCATAATCACCAGATAGGTCCATGGTTTTATTAGATCACCAAACAAAGTGTTGTCAATCTCAAAGGACGGGGATCCTTCTTACACAGAATTTTTAATGTTTTCCTTCATGATGTTCACAGTTGGATCTTCAAATCCCAGGAAGGGAAGTTTCCCAGGGGTGTCTCCTCCACTAATGATATCCTTGTAGGATATCAATCATCATTGTTCCGTCTGTGTCATTTTAGTATTGCTAGGAGTGGCACATGTCTGTTTCTCCTATCCCAACATGGAGAATTGACTCCCCCTTCCCCCGACTCCATCGACTTCCATTGCCCCAAAAGTCTGATTCTCATCCTCTATGCCTTCAGTGCTCACTAAGTAGTTCATGAAGTTCAAGAACAACCTTAGACGCTTCAAGATCTCCCATTGTTCATTAGCTTTGGATGTTGTTTTCTACAGCTCAGGGTTTCTCTGCAGTCCGGTGATCTCCAAGGTGATTCCGCTCGTTCTTTCCCTCAAAGATCCACCTTCTTGCCTGTCAGTGCCACCCTTACCCCTCCCATCCCCTCTCGTGGGGGTAGATTAGACTATCCAACACCATTTTCTCCTATAGGAGCCCTCACGCCTCCGAACGCTAGCGCCGCCATTAGGTATGGACAGTATCAATACCCTTTTACTCTTTTACCCACATTTATTTAACTAAGATGTATAACTATATAGAAGATTATAGATTAATTTCTACCCTCTTTTTTCCAATAGGAAAGCTTGTGTGTTGCGGCTTGCTTACCACCCCCACTCACACTAAAATGTTTACATCATTATTAAATGTTGAACTAGTTTATAGGACTACAGAATAATGGGAAAAGGATGACAACACCACCTTAAAATAAGTTAATCTTAGACTAAAATCTATACATATTATGCAAGTATAACATTTCCTTCTTATATACACATTTACGAAAATACAAGTTAATAAAGATCTGACTTAATCTTTATCACCCTACACACCACATTAATATAAGTTAGATTCTTATAAAATTCATCTTATATCAAAATTACCTATTTACCCTCCCTGTTTACCCAATGGGTAAGAGGATAAGGGTAAGGGGATGGCAAGGAGATTGCTAAGATTGGTAATTACCCTTACTCGCTACCTCTGGAGGGTAAGAGTAAGGGTAAGGGTAAGGGTAGAGCCTTACCCTCCTCATCGACAACCCTAAGTATAAGAGGTAGGCATATCCATAGAAATTTCTCAAAAGTTGTAGTCTAAGGAAATGTATTATTAGATGTTTGTCCCTTTACCTAATAACGAATATGATCAAGTAGTTATCTCTTACATGTGAGTGTCGACATGCATACATATTACTTATTTTTTTGGGTTCAAAATCCTATCATCCTATTTTTTTTCTCAACTTTCCTTATAACCAAATTTGGAAATTAGTGCAAAATCCCTCTTTGTAACCTTGTAAACCGATTTTCTAGTATGCATGGCCTTGTACTAGGAGTTATCTAGTGTAGTTTTTTCAATCATTACATGTAAGTACCATAAATATTGTGTGGTATGAATCAATTACCTCTTCCTCACTAATACTATCCTAGACTGATCATATATGATAGAATTTAGGGGCCTAATGTTTCTCTTCATATCTCAGATAATTCACATCTCATTAGATGAAACTTGGATACACATTATAATTTTTGATATGTGTGTCTTCCATAAGGTACACCCACCGAATTGAATTATGGTTGGATGTTCCCTATGGCTCAGAACAAGGACCTTTCAAAATTTATAGGACCCTAAATAGACACGCTCACATAGGCTAAGACACTTTACCACAATTGCACAGGATCATATTATAGCATGTAAAAGTGGCAAGTTAGGGGTCAATCCTCCGGGAGAGAGGGGCACTAGAGGTAAGTTATCTTAATATAGATTCCTAGTGCAGAGTCTAGGGTTGAAGGGTTTAGCTTTAATTTGGTTTGATTATACTAGATATCCAAACAAGAAATTAAAAGAGAGCAATAAGAAAAACCAAATTTAACCCCAGACATTTTAGTTCTGATTAATAAGGAAATCAAGCAAGAAAGGAGAATTCTAAACTAATGGAAAACAAAGGAAGATCTAATTCTAACTCTATACTAACAAGGAAATCCTATTTAATAACCCAGGGAGAGCAATGCACTAAACTAAACTAGAAATTACACTAAACTAGCAATTTAGGAAAATAGAGAAATTAAGGACCTAAGCTAACACTAACTAGAAAAATCAAGTTCAATGAAACACTAACTACTCTAGTAAGACCTAACTATCAAGAACAAAACCATTAGTTTAGATGGAAACTAAAGCAACTATCTAGGTCGAACTTAACTAGAAAAGAAGCAATTTGGGTTTTAGGCAAGTTATGGAGGTGTGGGTCATTTGGAGTAATGTGACAAGAACCTAGGTTGGGGGTTATACCATGAAAAATATGCATAATTATTTTGTTTGTTAAACCCAAAAAAAAGATAGGTTCTAGAGAGTTACCCTAAACTACTAATTGTTCCTGGATAGGAAAATGTATGTGAAGGGGAACTACACCCTAGAGCACCTTGTCTAACCTTGTGAGGCTCCTTTGGATTAGGGTTTAGGTGAAATTCTAATAGTATCAAATCAAGTATAGTTTTATAATGTAGAGTTTTTTGGGGCAATTGAGGGTCAAGGGTAGTAATGGATGGTGGAAGTGAGGATATTTCATTTCACATCACCTACCATCTAACTTTTAGGTAGATCCAAGCCAATTGCATTAACTACCTCTAGACTAGCTACATAGATCTCACACCTAGAAGTCAGATACGTTTTGTGTATGTGGGAATATAGGGTACTAGCTAGGGATCCACCAGTTGGACCTAGGAGAAATCCTAAAATTGCCACATATTAGCCTTTTTCCCCTAGAGTCAAGTTGGAGCCAAGCAAAAGTCAACGAGAAATCCATGTTTTCAAGCATAAACCACATAATAATTTAAGGGAAATGGATAGAACTAGAAGACAATCAATATAAAAAAAGTACAATACTTAAAAATTATTTCCCCTCAGAACATGCTATCAAAGTCACGTTTTAACCCCAAATAGACCACCTAGGGGGTTAACTACTCATAATAAAACACAATAAGGAAGAAAAAGAATGAATATTCATAGGATCTCATGGAAATCCTTCTCTTCTTCACCTCTACAAGCAAGAGCACATCCTCATCCATCCAAGGTGATTGGATGACATGGAAAGGTGAGTGGAAGTACCCAAACACTAGAAAACTAGGATTTTGAGGTAAGGGGAGGTGGCAATGGAGTGGAAGTAGGTGGGTGTAGTTGGGAGCTAAACGAGTGCTCTAGTAAATTTTAGGGAGGATAAGAGGTAGATAAACTCATGCTTCAGCCGCCATCCATGTGTATATAGGGGTTAAGGAAGCATAGGCTGGGGCAAAATGGGGAAAACAATGTATAAAATGAGGGTTTTATGGAAGCACAATTGTTCTAGGAAGAAAAACCATATTCAGTAGAGGGTGAAACGACTGTGCTAGGTGGAATGGTCATGGTCAAGAATGGGAAGAATCACATATGAGGGTGGAGTTTTTGAGGATATTAGCATGATCGTGTTGTGCAGAACAACCATGGTAGTGACAAAGTATCACATTTGTGTTGGGCAACACGTCCATGGTGGGAGAGTTGGTTGTCTATCATTTATGTTGGCACTAACATCTTGATCATTGGGTAGCACATCCATTCTGGGTGGAATGACCCTAATGGGGTCTTCTTGGCATGGATGTTCTGGCCAGCATGGTCGTGGTGTTGATCTTGTCTAGGTTCTCTTCTTCACTATCATTTAACTTTCAATTTTGGTTAGACAACACAATTGTTTTTTTTCACCATGACTATGGGCCTTTTCTTGTACTTTTCTTTTCAACTTCATAATATATGAACTCCTTTGATTTGTATTGACTCTTATACACTAGGGGTAGGTTGGGTAAGTTGTTGGACCATCCTTAGGATCCATCACGGGTCGAGAAGCCCTTAGATAATCCTTCTTCTCTCCCCTCCATGCAAGGTGTGGTCCAAGTACCTAAAATTCTTGCAAAGAACATCCATAGGTGCATTTGGTAGTAACCCATTTATTAGGGTAAATAACATGCATTCTAAAAAGTTTAGCTGTTATTAAAGTACAATAAGACACAAGATGAAGCCCTAAAGTAGGGCTACATCACCATTACAAACTTAAAGCATACTTGTCCTTAATTATGCTCCAACTTAATCTGTCTTTCATTGCATTCAATAAAAACATGGTAGAATGCAATGATCATGATGTTTATCGAGTAAAGTAAGTTCACATTCAGAATTAGGCATGCAATACACTACTCTCTATTCGTCTTCCTATATTCAATTGTGATTCAAGCACATGGCACAATAACCACTTATGGGATACCAAGAACAAATATAAGTGATGCACTTTTTGTAATTCTCAGGGTAGACTATATCATGCATGGAATGCATCAAATTGATCATAGTTGTTCTTTCACGTGTTAGGACTCCATCATATACTTTACTTGATTTCTTACGACCCACTTGGCTTGTGTAATGGTGTGAGGGCTAGTGTTTGTTTACCCTAGCCCTACTAGCCATAAAAGAGAAATACATGTGATAGTGGATGGGTGTAGTTTGAATGCAATATATGTAACAAAGTGATTGATTACTTAGCCAAGTGTCACTTAAAAACCATAGTAGATATTTCAGTTATACGAGACATCTTAATAGGATTAAAAAAAATCTTATAAATGATAGTACTACCACATTTACTGATGAAACTCTAATAGTTGTAATTATCATCTGAATTTGCTTGCATGAGGATGGAGATATTAATAAAAACCTATTGACTTCCCTAAAAATGATTTTTATTAGGCATGACTTCAATGTATTCCTACAAAAGTTATATTGTTTGAATATACAAAGGAAAACTTCACTCAACTAGGTTTTCCACCTTGCTATCAAAATGAAGAATTGTCTGTTTGAGTAATTATAATGATATATCTTATTGGAGAAATATGTACTTGCAAATCATTCATTTTCTCTATTAAATTTGGAACATAAATTCCATTTTTACATAAAGACAACATTTTGTGGCCGCATTGTGGAGTTTTTAACTCACACAAAATAATTTATTGACAAGTATAAGTAGGGATGTGATTGGGGAGGGTATTATCCGTTTAGTCTCTATCAATGCCATGTAGGGTAAGGGGAAGGGTAAATGTTTTTGTGTTCCTTTCCCCATTCCTCATTTATAATTTCCCCATTTCCCAGCCACATTAATAGGGGATGGTAAGGTATGGACATTATGCATACCCTTTTACCCACATTTATTTAACAAAGATAATATAACTATATAGAAACTTCAAGTATAATTTCTATCCTATTTTTCCCAATAGGAAATCTTGTGCATTGTGGCTTGCTTACCACCCCAACTCAAACTAAGATGCTTGTAGTACATTATTATTAAATGTTGAACCAGTTGATAGGATTGCACAATAAAGGGAAAAGGATGACAATGCCACCTTACAATAAGTTATTCTTAGACCAAAATCTAAATAAATTATGCAAGTATAACATTTTACTTCTTATATTCACATTTGTGAAAATACATCAAAAAGATATGAATTAATATTTATCACCCTGCCCACCACTTAAAAATAAGTTAGGTTTTTATAAGATTCATTTTATATCAAAATTACCGGGTTACCCTCTCGGTTTACCCAATGGGAAAGAGGGTAAGGGTAAGGGGAGGGTAAGGAGATAACTAAGAAGGGTAATTACCCTTACCATCTACCTCTAGAGGGTAAGGATAATGGTAAGGGTAGAGCCTTACCCTTCCCATACCCTCCCCGTCGACAACCCTGAGTATAAGAGGTATGAATATCCATTCAAAATTCTCAAAAATTGTAGCCTAAGGAAATGTATTCTTAGATGTCTGTTCCTTTACCTAATAAAAAATATGATCAAGTAGTTCTCTCACATATGTTAGTGTAAAAACATACACCTATTCCTTTTTTTTTTGGCTTCATAATCCTATCAGCCTATTTTTTTCTCAACTTTCCTTGTAACCTTATTTGGAAATTTGTTATTGCAAAATCCCTCTTTGTAACCTTGTAAACTGATTTTCTAGTGTGCATGGCCTTGCAAAAGGAGTTTTCTAGTGTAGTTTTATCAATCCTTACATATAAGTATCATAAATATTGTGTAGTATGAATCAATTACCTATTCTCACTAACACTATACTAGGCTATTCATGTTGGTATGTATGCCCATAGAGTCATTCTGAGAGATTACATGGAGTTGGTTATTAATTAATCAATTAATATGATTAATTGGTTAATTAATTAATTCCAGAATATTCTAATTAATCCACGATCATTTTAATTGACATAGTCTTTCTGTATACCAAAGGGCTTAGGAAACCCTGCTTCCTTTCATCTCCTATTTAAAGGGGCTTGACGGCTGATGTCTTTACAAGATATTGAGAGAGGCTTTTCAATTTACGCTCACGTATGTAAACCCTAGTCGTCACCATCCTCAAGAGAGAAAGGAGAGCACTACGACACTAGAACCTCATCACACAAAGGCTACTCCTTCCTGTCGGCTTAGGAAGCATGTCATGGAGTTCCAATCCATCTGCAAGGACGAAGTAGAGATGCAGACACTGAGATTCCTGCGTTCGGAGGATGTCAATGACCAACCATACGCGCTACAAGTGGTGTACATCACTGCATGAAATGAGTGCAACTGGATCTTCCTGTGACGCATTCGGAGGATGGGAGAGAAGTATTGTCTGTGTAAGCCAGGAGCGGTGCACACCATCATGCAGAGGGATTTCGTCAGACTTGCTCTACGACAAGGTATATCCCACAAACACTCTTTTTGAATATGTTGTTGTCGATGAGATCCTATTGCGGGTTGCGTGGAAATATATTTTATTTTATTTCTTCTACCACACATGTTTCCTTCACAAAATCCAATAGTGGTATCAGAGTAGCATCAATCTATGGCATATTTGGATTCATTTTGATATGATTGAATCGTTGTATATGGTTTTCTATGGTTGCATATGATGTGAACTTAAAACTGCTAATGTTCATATCTAAACCTAATTCCACATACGTCGTAGGCTTCTATTTTTGATGTTTTGGATGGGGTCAACTATGTATGGGATCCCCACTCAAGGGCACTGCCCCTATGTACCCCACATAGTCCGTGTGGGAGTCAAAATTTATTTAATGGGGAATGTCACACATTAAAAGAACTATAATTTTAATATGCATATACATATATGTAGATATACCTATGATATCATACACATCACCTTTAAAATCTATTTTATGTGGTGAATTCATGCACGGTTATGGCGTAGAATTCCCTTTTGTGAAAGTAGCGAATGAATTTGGTTGTGAAAGTTGTGGATATGTTTGTTTGTGAATGCTATGGATGTCAAATGGTTGTATGTGGATCCTTTGTATAAAGTATTCAGCTTGCATGCCAAGCCTCATCTCTTATTTCAAAGTGTAATTAATTCTTTCTCTTTATATTTGTACTCATATGATGTAGTAGAGATAGGATTCATTTCAGTCTTTGTAAACATGATGTAAGGAGGTGACTTGACGATCCAACTCCAAGGAGCATCCATGGAGAAGAAACCTGAAGATCTAATTCCAAGAAGCAACCCGAAGATCTAATTCCAAGAAGCAACCTGGAGATCCAAATCCAAGGAGCATCCATGGAGAAACAACTTGAAGTTCCAACTTCATAGAGCATCGATGAAGTTGTTCATTATAATGGTGATCCTTACATGTTGATTCACAGGGGTTGTTGCATGAGATGCATAAGACCTTAGGTGGATCGTAATCCTTTTTGGATCCAAAATATTACAATAGTATCTCCATAACTGATGTTTTTGTGTTTGTGATTGCATGTCTATCATTTGTTGTTGTGGATATAGTAGTATATGATACATACAATAAGTATGTGGTGTTTGGATATGTATATATATTAATAAAACCCCTCAAGTAATAATATTAAGTTTTAGTTTCCTTCCATAAAGAAACACACACTAAAATCTTGATCGACTATGTGTGGGCACGCCTCTGCATGGTATACTATCTATCTCATGGAAGTGTGATGGTGGGTGGGTGGGTCTGCCTCTGGAGGGTGCACACTCATCGTGTTGGCTTATGGGTTGTACTTAACTAGAGAACCTTGATAGGATCAAGTACTTAGAGGAACATAGATGCATCATGGAAAGGATTTGTGCATGATCATCTATCCTAGAGTTGCATATGATGCAATTGGCAAAAGTTGCCTACCTTAGTATTTGGTCTTTGACGCCGGCGTTGGCTGGGTATTGATCAAATTATTTTGGATCTTGGCGATCACTAGAAGGTTGTACACTAAAATATTTTGAGATGATAATGAGGGCTATCAATTTGAATGAAATAGTGGGAGCGTAATTAATTAAAGGCCTAATTAATCTCATTTATCAAATCTTTACAAGTCAAAATGTTTTCGACTAAATGCGAACTTTTTCTTTTGTAGCAATCAAATGGCAAACAATACTCACACATTCTTATTAATATCGGTCCTTTAGAAGGACAAACTTACCAGAATCAACTTTAAAATCTAGTTTAGGACGTTGTGAATTGTTCTCACGCATGAGCGTAAGCTCTATGTCCTTGAAACACTAGAGCCAGTGGAACCCGCCTGAAATGTGCCCAAGGATGAAAAGGATGTTTATAAGAAGCACCTTGATGATGTCATGGATTTCAAGTGCCTGATGTTGTGCTCAATGAACTATGAGTTGCAAGAGAAGCATGAGCACATGAATGTCATGGTGATGGTAACACATCTCAAGAACATGTATCATCATCAAGCAAGATAAGAGAGATATGATGTCTCCAAGTCTTTGTTCAAAAGCATGATGAAAGAGGGAGATTCAGTTGGCACCCACACACTCACTTTGATTGGGTACGTGGAAAGCCTATCCAAGCTGGGATTTCTCCTAGGCTAAGAGTTGGATATTGATGTGATTCTGCAATCATTGTCTGAATCATATAGTCATTTTTTCATGAGCTGCAACATGAACAATCTTGACAAGATGTTGTCAGAATTGTTAGGTATGTTGAGGATAGCTAAAGAACAGATGAAGAAAGACAAGCCCAATCATGTGATGATGATCAGAAGGACAAAGGGAAAGTCAAAAAGTAAAGGAAAGGCTAAGAAAGGTTCTAAAGTTGGGCATAAGCCAAAGTCATCCACTCTCAAAGCTATAGGTGGGATCTCCAAAGAAGGCAGTTCTCACCATTGTCACCAGGCGGGACATTGGAAAAGAAATTGTCCTCTCTTCCTGGAGGAACTGAGGAAGAAGAAGTAGGGGATAGAGATCTACACTTTAGGTATATACATTATTGAGATAAACATAAATACTTCTTCATTATGGGTACTAGATACCATATGTGGATCTCACATATGTTCAAATATGCAGGATCTGATAAGAAGTAAGCCTTTACAAAAGGGCCAAGTCGAGTTGTGGGTTGCTAATGGAGCAAGAGTTGCTTCCACCACAATTGGAGTTATTAGTTTATCTTTGCCTACGGGCCTTGTAATAGAATTAGAGAATTGCTATTATGTACCTGCCATTAATAGAAATATTATTTATGTATCTTGTATGGACAAGAATGGATTTGAATTTCACATTAAGAATGGAATGATTTCTATTTCTAAAGATGAGATCTTTTATGGAAATGCCCCTACGTATTATGGTATCTACATGTTAGAACTTGAGACTCGCATATAAAATGTAAATACTAAAAGGCTACAACTTGAAAACTCAAACAAAACATACTTATGGCATTTTCATCTTGGGCACATAACTGAGAAGCGCATATCTAGACTCCATAAGGATGGTTATCTCAACTCTTTTGATTTTGAATCATTAGAGACATGTGAGGCTTGTTTATTAGGCAATATGACCAAGACTCCTTTTAATGGACACAGTGAGAGAGCTAGTGATCTGTTAGGGCTCATACATACTGATTTATGTGGACCTTTTAGATCAAATTCTAGAGGAGGCTATCAATACTTCATTACCTTCACTCATAACCTCAGTAGGTATGGCTATGTATATCTTATGAAACTAAAGTCAGAAACTCTTGAAATTTTCCAGACTTTCATGAATGAAGTAGAGAAGCAACTTGGTAATAGTATCAAAGCACTTTGTTCACATTGAGGTGGTGAATACTTAAGCCATGTGTTTGAGGACCTTCTAACAGATCGTAGTATTGTATCAAAATAGACTCCACCTGCTACACCACATAATAATGGTGTTAGAAAGAAGGAATCATACATTATTAGACATGGTACGATCAATGATGATTTCAGCCGAACTTCTAATATCATTCTGGGGATATGCTCTTGAAACTACAATGTTTACACTTAACCATGTACCTTCCAAATTGGTTCAAAAGATACCATATGAGATATGGAAAGGGAATCATACCTATTTTTCTATGTTAAAGATTTGAGGATGTGAAGCTTATGTTAGGAAACAATTTCTTGAAAATCTTGGCCCAAATCTAGCAAATGGTATTTTGTTGGATACCCCAAGGAAATTCGTGGATATTACATCTACACACCAACTAACAACAAAGTGTTTGTTGCTAGGATTGCTATATTTCTTGAAAAGGAATTTATTTCCAAAGGAATTAGTGGTAGGAATGTAGAGCTCGAAGAAGTTTGACATCAACAAGAAAGTAGAGAATCTAAGGAGGTACATAAGGAACATGAAGACTCACAAACAGTTGTGGGTTTTCAAGTTCCAAATGTAACACATGAACCTCATAGGTCTAGTAGGACACGGCTTGAACCTAAGAGATTTGGATTTCTTATGACTCAAGGAAGTGATGAATTGGGCATAGCAGATGAGCCAACTTCCAATCTAGAAGCTACTAATGGACCAGACTCTGAGAAATGGCTCGAAGCCATGGGCTCTGAGATGGAATCCATGTACACCAACAAGGTATGGACCTTGGTGGATCCACCCAAAGGGGTAAAACCCATAGGGTGCAAGTGGGTCTTCAAGAAGAAGACCGACATGGATGGAAATGTTCAAACCTATAAAGGTATATTGGTTGTGAATGGATTCTGTCAAATTCAAGGTGTTTATTATTATGAGACCTTCTCACCAATTACTATTGTTAAATCTATTAGGATCATTCTTGCCATTGTATCTTATCATGACTATGATATTTGGCAGATGGATGTTAAAACAACATTCCTTAACAAGAATTTACTCGAGGTTGTGTACATGACACAACCTGAGGGTTTTATCAATCTGAAGGAAGCCACTAAATTATGTAAGCTACAAAGGTCAATCTATGGATTGAAGCAAGCATCCCGGAGCTAGAATCTACATTTTGATGAAGTAGTCAAAAAGTTTGGCTTTAGTCAATATGAAGATGAACCTTGTGTTTACAAAAAGGTTAGTGGGAGCACAGTTAGATTTCTCATATTGTATGTGGATGACATACTATTGATGAGAAATGACATTCCTACTCTTCAGAAAGTAAAAGCTTGGTTGGGGAAGACCTTCTCTATGAAGGATTTAGGTGAAGCATCCTATATACTAGGAATCAAGATCTATAGAGATAGATCTAGAAGGTTTCTAGGCCTAAGACAGAGCACATACATTGACAAGGTGCTAAAGAGGCTTATTATGGAGGGTTCTAAGAAAGGTAACTTGCCCATGTACCATGGGGTTATGATATCTAAAGACAAATGTCCTAGTTCATGTGATGAACATGCACGCACGAGTAAGATTCCATATGCATCAACAATTGGATCTATCATATATCTGATGTTATGTACTTGTTCTGATGTGTCATATGCTTTGAGCATGACGAGCTGATATCAGTAAGATCCAGGAGAATGTCACTAGATAGCTGTAAAGAACATCCTAAAGTACTTGATAAGGACAAAGAATCAATTCTTGGTATACATTGGTGAGGAAGAGCTTGTGGTAAAGGGTTACACTGATGCTAGCTTCCAAACTAACAAAGATGACTATAGATCTTAATCTAGATTTGTGTTTTTCCTGAACAATGGATCTATGAGCTGGAAGAGTTCCAAGTAAGAGACGATTGAGGATTCTACAACAGAGGTTGAATATATTGTCGCATCTAATGATGCAAAGGAAGTTGTGTGGATCAAGTTCATTTCTGAACTTGGAGTGGTTCCAAGCACTTTTGATGCAATTGAGTTGTTTTGCGACAACAATAGAGAAATTGCACATGATAAAGAACCAAGATCACACCAATGTTCCAAACATATTCTACAATAGTTCCATCTCATACAAGAGATTGAACAATGAGGAGATGTGAAGATTTGCAGAGTACCTACAGAAAGCAACGTGGTTGACCCGCCCTAAAAAGCACTTTCACAGCATAAATATGGCGAACATGTTTGATCACTTGGATTGAGATTCATGAATGATTGGGTATAAGTGCAAGTGGCAGTGTCTTGGTATGTATGCCCATAGGGACAATCATTTGATGATTGTAATGGAATACTATGTAGAAGATTTGTAATACTATATTGATCATATAAATAAAGGCAAGTTTCCAATCGATATGTTTGTGTTTTATATTGTGAGATCACCATAAAACTTATAGATGTCTACAAAATGATGTACTCAATGACATATGTCTTGGGTTGAAGACCTGAATAGTGAGATCATATGCATGCTAAGAGTATGTATTCTTGTTTTGTCCCTAATCGGTTGTTATGGTGGAAATATCCATAGACAACGATAACACATAATATTAGAATGTATGTTGGTTGATTGAAGAATCTCATTAGCCGTGATATTGAGATATCAAACCAAATACATAGATACTTGTTAAAGAATAGTGTATCAGACAGACCCACCTTGAGAGTGACACGTGGATACCAAGATTGGTAGTTAGAGTCACATCTCATACTTATGGTGGTGATTGTGGTTCTTAGACCTAATGTCACTACACTTATTACATGTCGTTCAGTGTACTTTGACATCATCCCACCATGGTCCTAAATAAGGATTTCCATAAAGATGGTGTTTGGGTGCAATGTGACACATGGGGATGACTGTGAGTGATGTAGATGGAATTTATCCTTCCTACGGGAGTTTGATATTCCAGCCACTTGATAAGCGAGACTGAGAAATGCATGGCCATGATAATGTGAGTCAATATGTGATATTGAGCTTACATATATCTCAGACAGTCTACTCTAGTTCAAGGAACATGGATTGAACGTTGAAGAGGATGACAATTCCATGACTCTAGTTCAATCTGGATATCAAAGACAAAGGAACTATACAATCATTGTAACAACAATCATGAATGTAGGTTAAGTTGTTCTCTAACTTCTCCAATTAGTTGGGTGGAAATGAATTCTTGCTAGATACCAATCATTGCTTGTGAAATCATAATATGATTATGGATATCAATGCCAATGTAATTTGGAGCCTACTGGGTCACACACTTAGGATTTGTTGGAATATGAGTATAATTGTGGATTTGATTGGAATATTTCCATATCACATTGATTACTAAAATGGTTATGTAATCCATTAGAATAATATTGGAATATGTTAAAATGTTTGAACCAATTAATTGGAGTGACTGGCTCTAAGTGCAAGTGGGCGTCTGTTGGTATGTATGCCCATAGAGCCATCACTAGAGATTACATAGAGTCAGATATTAATAATCAATTAATACGATTTATTGGTTAATTAATTAATTCTAGAATATTATAATTAATCCACAAGCATACACAGTCTTTCTATTTATCGAAGGGTTTAGGAAACCCTACTTCCTTTCATCTCCTATTTAAAGGGGATTGAAGGCCGATGTCTTTACAAGATATTGAGAGAGGCTTTTCATTTTACGCTCACGTACGTAAACCCCAATTGTCACCATCCTCAGGAGAGAAAGGAGATCACCGTGATCCTAGCACATCATTGCACAGAGGATACTCCTTCCTTCCAGCTTAGGAAGCATGGTGTGGAGTTCCAGTCCATTTGTGTGGATGACAAAGAGACACGGATGTTGAGACGCCTGCATTTGGAGGACGTCAACGACCATCCATATGTGCTATAAGTGGCATACATCATCGCACGAAAGGAGCACTGTCAAATCTTCCCATGACACATTTTTAGGATGAGAGAGAAGTAACGTTTGTGTAAGCCAGGATCATTTCATACCATCATACAGTGGGATGTCACCGGACTTGCTCTGTGACAAGGTATATCCCGTGAACACTCTTTCTGAATATGTTGTTGTCGATGAGATTTTGTTGCGCGTTATGTGGAAACGTATTTTATTTTGTTACTTATTCCATGCATGCTTCCTCCACAAAACCCAACAATTCATATATGATAGAATTTAGGGGCACAACTTTTCTCTTAATATCTCAGATAACTCATATCTCATTAGATGAAACTTGAAAATGCATTATATGTTTTGACATGTGTGTCTTCCCTAAGGTACACCCACCCAATTGAATTATGATTGGATGTTCCCTATGACATACAACAAGGATCTTTTAAAATTTATAGGACCCTAAATAGACACACTCACATAGACTAAGACGCTTCACCCACAAGTGCAAGGGTTCATATTATAATATGGAAAAATGGCAAGTTAGGGGTCGATCAGCAGGGAGAGAGGGGGAACTAGAGCTAAATTATATTAATATATAGTCCTAGTGTGGAGTCTAGGGTTGAAGGGTTTAGCTTTGAATTGGTTTGATTATACTAGATGTCCAAACAAGAAATTAAAAGAGACCAATAAGAAAAACCTAATTTAATCCTAGACATTTTAGTTCTAATGAGCAAGGAAAGGAAACTATGAAAGAAAGAAAAAATTTTAACTATGGAAAACAAAGGAAGATCTAATTCTCACTCTACACTAGTAAAGAAATCCTATTTAACAACCCAGGGGAAAAAATGAACTAAACTGAGCTAGAAATTACACTAAACTAGCAATTTAGGCAGCTAGAGCAATAAAGGACTTTGACTAGCAGTAACTAGCACAATCAAGTTCAAAGGAACACTAACTACTCTAGTAAGACCTAACTATCAAGAACAAAACTATAAGTTTAGAATGAAAGTAAAGTAACTATCTAGGCTAATTTTAACTAGCAAGGAAGCAATTTGTCTTTTACACAAGTTATGGAGGTGTGGGTCATTTTGAGTAATGTGATAAGAACCAAGGTTAGGGGTTATGCCATGCAAACCATACATATTCATTAAGATTGTTAAACCAAACAACAATATAGGTTCTGAAGAGTTACCCTAAACTACTAATTGACCATGGATGGACAAATGTATGTGAAGGGGAACTACACCATAGCACACCTTGTGTAACCTTGTGAGGCTCCTTTGGATTAGGGTTTAGGTGAAATTCTATTAGTATCAAATCAGCTAAAGGATTCTAAGGACGAGTTTCTTGGGGAAATTGAGGGGAAATGGTAGTAATGGATGGTGGAAATGATGATTTCTCATCTCCCAACACCTAACATCTAGCCTTTAGGTAGCTCCAAGAAAACTGCATTCACTACCTCTAGACTAGCTACTTTGATCTCACACCTAGAATTAGGATAGGGGATGCGTATTTGGGAATATAGAGTACTAGCTAGGGATCCACTAGTTGTACCTAGGATCAATCCCTTAAACAGCCACATATAAGCCTTTGTCCCCTAGAGTCAAGTTGGACTCAAGCAAAAGTCAACAAGAAATCCACGTTTTCAAGCATAAACCACATGATACTTTATGGGAAATGGCTATAACTAGAATACATTAGATATCAAACAAAACTAAAATGTTTAAAAATTATTTCCCCTCTTGACATGTTATCAAAGTCACATTCCCAAATAGCCCACCGAGGGGGCTTGGCTACTCATAATAAAACAAAAGAAGGAAGAAGAAGAATGAATATCTGTAGGAGTTCATGGAAATCCTTCTCTTCTTCACCTCGAAAAGAAAGAGAATTTCATCATGCCTCCATGGTGATTGGATGGCATGGAAAGGTGAGTGGAAGTATCCAAACACTAAAAAACTAGGATTTTGAGGTAGAGGGAGGCAGAAATGGAGTGGAAGTAGGTGGGTGTATTTGGGAGCTCAATGAAGGCTCTAGTAAATTTGAGGGAGGATAAGAGGTATATAAATGCTTCAGCTGCCAACCATGTATATATTGGGGTTAGAGAAGCATAGGCTGGGGATAAATGGGAAAAAATGTTTAAAATGACTATGTTTTGATGGAAGCATAGTTGTTCTATGCAGAATGACTGTATTGGGTAGACGGTGACATGACTATACTAGGGTGGAGTGAATGGGGAAAATCACATATGAGGGTGGAGTTTTGGAAGATGGTAGCATGACCATGCTGTGCAAAACAACCATGGTGGTGGAGAAGTATCACGGTCATGTTGGGCAACACATCCATGGTGGGAGAGTTGGTTGTAGGTCATTCATGTTGGCACAACCATCTTGAGCTTTGGGGAGCACATGCATTCTGGCTGGCACAACCCTACTGGGGTCTTCTTAACACGACTTTGCTGGCCAGCATGTATGTGGTCCTGATCTTGTCTTGGGTCTCTTCTTCACTGTGATTTAAGTGTTAATTTTGATTAGAAACACAATCATTTTTTGTCATTGTGACTATGGGCTTTTCTTGCACTTCTCTTTTCAACTTCACAATATATGGTCTCCTTTTCATTTTCTTGACTATTAGACACTAGGGGTAGGTTGGGGAAGTTGTTGGACCCACCTTAGGATCCTCCATGGGTTGAGGAACCTTATATAATCCTCCTCCCATCCATTCAAGGTGTGGTCCAAGTACCTAATTATTACACAGAGAACATCCATTGGTGCATTTGGTAGTAAACTATTTATTAGGGTAAATAACATGCATTCAAAAAAATTTAGATGTGATGAAATTACAATAAGACACAAGATGAAGCCCTAAAGTAGGGCTACATCACCGCCCCAAACATAAAGCATACTTGTCCTTAAGTATGCTCCAACTTAATCTCTCTTTCATTGAATTCAAGACAAATAAGGTAGAATGCAATCATCATGATATTTATCGAATAAATTAAGTTCACATGTAGAATTAGGCATTCCATCCAATACTCTCCATTCATATTCCTATATTACAAGGTGATTCAAGCACATGACATAATAGTATCAGATATGGGATACCAGTAACACATGCAAGTGATGTACTTTTTATAATTCTCAGAGCAGACTGTATCATGAATGACATACATAAAATTTGTTATAGTTGTTCTTTCACTTGTTAGGACTCCATCACACAGTTCATTTCATCTCTCTAGACCCATTTGGCTTGTGTAATGGTGTGAGGTCTAGTCTTGATTTACCCTATCCCTACTAGGCATAAAAAGAGAAATACATATAATAGTGGAGGGGTGGAGTTTGAATGTAAGGAATGTAACAAAGTGATTGATTACTTAGCCAAGTATCACTTAAAAATTATATTAGCTATTTCAATTATATGAGACATCTTAATGAGGTTAAACAATTTCTTATTAATGATAATACTACCACGTTTACTGATGGAACTCTAATAGTTGTAATTGTCATTTGAATCTTCTTGCATGAGGATGGAGATATTAATAAAAACATATTGACTTCCCTAAAAATAATTTTGATTAGGCATGACTTCAATGTATTCTTACAAAAGTTATATTGTTTGAATATACAAATAAAAACTACACTCAACTAGGTTTTCCACCTTACTATCAAACTAAAGACATGTATGTTTGAGTAATCATAGTGATATCTCTTATTGACGAGGTATGTACTTGCAAATCATCCAGTTTCTCTATTCAATTTGGAATATAACTTCCATTTTTCCATAAAGACAACATTATGTGGCGGCATTGTAGAGTTTCTTGAGGTAATTGAGGGCCAAGGGTAGTAATGGATGGTGGAAATGAGGATATTTCAGCTCACATCACCTACCATCTAGCCTTTAGGAAGCTCCAAGCTAATTGCATTAACTACCTCTAGACTAGACACTTAGACCTCACACCTAGAAGTAGGATAGGGGATGTGTATGTGGGAATATAGGGTACTAGATAGGGATCCACTAGTTGGACCTAGGAGCAATCCCTAAAATAGCCACATACAAGCCTTTCTCCCCTAGAGTCAAGTTGGATTCAAGTAAAAGTCAACAAGAAATCCATGTTTTCAAGCATAAACCACATGATAATTTATGGGAAATGGTTAAAACTGGAATATAATCAATAATAAACAAAACTACAATGTTTAAGAATTGTTTCCCCTCTTGGAATGTTATCAAAGTCACATTTTAACCTGAAATATCCCATATGAGGGCTTAGCAACTCATAATAAAACAAAAGAAGGAAGAAGAAGAATGCATATCAATAGGAGCTTGTGGAAATCCTTCTCTTCTTCACCTCCAAAAGAAAGTGCACGTCCTCATGCAGCCAAGGTGATTGGATGGCATGGAAATGTGAGTGGAAGTAGCCAAACACTAGAAAACTAGGATTTTGAGGTAAGGGGAGGTGGAAATGGAGTGGAAGTAGGTGGGTTAGGGAAGCATGGGCTGGGGTAAAATGGGAAAAACAATGTAGAAAATGATTAGGGTTTGATGGAAGCACATATGTACTAGGCAAAACGAATGTATTGGGCAGAGGGTGACATGGCTATTCTAGGGTGGAATAATCGTGGTCAAGAATGGTGAAGTTCACATATGAGGGTGGAGTTTTAGAGGCTGGTAGTATGACCGTGGTGTGTAGAACGACCATGGTGGTGAAAAAGTAGCATGGTTGTGTTGGGAACACGTCCATGGTGGGAGAGTTGGTTGTGAGTCATTCATGTTGGCATGAGCATCTTGATCTTTGGGTAGAACATCTGTTCTAGCTAGCATGACCCTCCTGGGGTCTTCTTGGCATGGCTGTACTGGCCATCATTGATTTGGTGCTGATCTTGTCCTAGGTTACTTCTTCACTGTGATTTAACTGTCAATTTTGGTTAGGCAACACAATCATTTTTTGTCACCATGACTATGGGCTTTTTCTTACACTTTTATTTTCAACTTCACAATACATGGACTCTTTTACTTTTTCTTGACTCTTAGCCACTAGGGTAGGTTGGGGAAGTTGTTGAGCCCTCCTTAGGCTCCTCCATGGGTTGAGGAACCCTTAGATAATCCTCCTTCTCTCTTGTCCATTCAAGTCATGGTCCAAGTACCTAAAAATCATGCAAAGAACATCCATAGGTACATTTAGTAGTAAACCATTTATTTGGGTAAATAACGTGCAGTTTAAAAGGTTTGGATGTGATTAAAGTACAATAAGACACAAGATGAAGACCTAAAGTAGGGATACATCATCACCCCAAACTTAAAGCATACTTGTGCTTAAGTATGCTCTAACTTAATCTTTATTTCATTGCATTCATGAAAAACATGGTAGAATGCAATCATCATGATGTTTATCAAATAAAGTAAGCTCACATGTGGAATTAGGCATGCAATCCATTACTCTCTATTCGTCTTCCTATACTCCAATGTTATTCAAGAATATGGCACAATAAAATCACATATGGGATACTAATAATACATGTAAGTGATGCACCTTTCATAATTCTTAGGGTAGACTGTATCATGCATGGCATACATCAAATTGGTTATAATTGTTCTTTCACTTGTTTGGACTCCATCACACACTTTACTTCATCTCTCACGACCCACTTGACTTGTGTAATGGTATGAGGGCTAATGTTGATTTAACCTAGCCCTAATAGGCATAAAAGAGAAGAAAGGGTTATGCAAGGGAGTGGGGTGCTATTACATAGGAGACTCCATCTTACTTTTTATTTTTATTTTTTCTCTGGAGAGTCTTTTACATAGAGCCATCCCTTATTTATTTTTCTTCTATTTCTTTTTCTTTTCCCCATATGTAAGGAGGCCATACAGTGATAATAGGAAAGCGGGGGGATATCGATATGACAAACCCAAACATTTAGAGGATGGACAAGGCTAATATGTTCTCATTTGACATCCTTTCATGAGTCTAAGAGGTAAGAAGAGGATAGAAGAAATGTCAAGTAAACAAGGGGTCATAGGTGATGGAGATCCATGTATGATTTTATCCAAGAAAGTTAGTCCATGAAACATCCACCAAAAATACAAACCATGCATAAATTTAACAATATGGTAGATCACACTCTTTCCACATGGAATGAGTAATCCCATGAAATCGAGTCTTGCATGCATTACAATTTTAAAGTAAATAATCAAATACTTGCAAGAAGCTTGGAGCACATAAAAAATTCCATCACATGACTCATTTAGCCAAAACCAAAATTAATGAGCTACATTATCTTAGTTATAATAATTCACAAAACAATACATAGAGATTTAGTTGAAGCACACTATTTTTCAAGCACATTTGAGATTGGCAAAAATAGGCTAAAATGGTGCCAAATTTCCTTCAATCACATCTAAGCCTACATTAAGAAGCAAAAATGACATATAAGCTAAAATGAAACAAAAATTACAAAAATCTACATGAAATGCAATGCATGGCATGAAATAGCATGAAAAACATTTTTTTCAATTTTTTTGCATAAATGAAAAAAATAATGGTATGCATGTATGCAGAGCAAACATAACAAGTAGGGATCGGCATGTGCAAGAGTTCTTTACATGATTTGATAACCTTGAGCTAAAATTTAGAATAAGAGACATAGAGGAATGTAGGGTAAAAGAATGGGTCCCCGTCCTACTATCCCAAACTTTTAAACCATTCTATCCTCAACATGAATTAGAAGTTTAGAATATAGGGTATTGTGCACAGAGCCAGTGTCATTGTAAAGTCCCTGACCTTCATTTAGGGCTTACCCTATTTGCTTCGCTTAACCCTGGTGCTTTGGTGCTTGCTAATCACCTTTAGTTGTGATTAGGGTTTAGTGGTGTTTTTTTTAGAGTTGGAGGTGCTACTTGCAAATAACCCAAGTTTAGGGTCTTATGGGAAAGTTTGCCACCTTGTGAGGTGTTCCTCTCTCTCTTTGATTTCTCTTGTGTAAAGAGGAAGGCTTGGGCTCGTTGCTTGAGCTCTTTTGGGCCTAGTTGAGCTTGTTTGGGCCTTGAGGTGTCTTGCTTTGCTTTGGTTGAGCCTTGTATCGGCCTAGGAGTGTTTTTGTCGGCCAACATGGATGTGTGTCTCCCATGGAACAACATGTTGTGTCGCCCATGCTCTTTGGTCTAGCCTTGACCTTGTTTAGTGGACACTTGGTGCATATCTTGGCCATTTGGATGGAGCTTGCAAGAGTAGTGGCTTGAGCTCTAGGACAAGTGTCCCTAGGCAAGTGACACCTTGCTTGGACCAACCTTGTTTTCTCCTCCCTTTCCTTCTATATAGGAGTGTCCTTTCCTTAGCTTAGGGTCCCTTTTTGATCCTTTGGTTCTTCTCCACCTTGAGTGCACGACACTACCTCCTTCCTTGCTTGTGTCGACCGATACCCCCTTGAAGGAGCAGCTTGGTGGCCGACACACCTTTGAGGAGCAAGTGGTGGTCGACATCCCTTGAAGCTTGGAGTTCTTCTTCTTCTTTGGAGCTTGGAGCTTAAGGCGGGTTGCATAACTTCTAACCCTAGCTACCTTATCTCTTGCTTTGATCTTGTTTATACGCATGTTAGTAGCTTAGTCTCTTGCTTTAGTATCCTTGTGGCCGATCACCCATGTGGTCTAGTGTTTCTTGTGATCTAGGGTTTACGGAGCAATACTCCTTTCTCCCCATTGGTCTAGAGGAGTGAGTTTGAGTTTCTAGTGTCATGAGCAACACCCCTCTTTCCCTTAACCGATTGAGGTGATCTTGTGTCCTAGTTGCTTAAGAAACACTCTCCTCTCACCATGGGCTAGAAGGGTGAGCTCGTTGGTGATGGTTGATGGGCAAGACCCTTCTTTCTTAGTCGATTGAGGTGAGCCATCTTCCTAGGGTTTCGGGTGCCTTTGTGTTTGAGGAAGAAGATGACCTTGTTGGACGATATCTCTTGTCTTAGCATGTTGGGCGATAGGCCAGTGAGGTGTGTGTTGGCCGACAAGCCTGTGTTGGGCGATAGGTTGAGGAGTCGGGCGACACCCCTTGGCTCTTGTGACAGGCATCACAACCCCTTACTTTGCTTTTTATCAGCCGTTAGGCTTTGATCAGGTTGTTGCATGTTATGGGAAGTGAGTTCTCTCTCTTGGTTGTTATCCCTAGTGGGTTAATCCGGCCGATATGCTAGCCCTTGTATCGGGCGTTATTGGGTGTAGTGTGACGGGCGTTACGCTTCTCTTGGTGTTGGCCGATAACGCCTAGTTGAGACGGGTGTTGCTCGAGAAGTAAGTGCATGATATCCCTTGACGCGTGACACCCACCCCTGACGCACACAACGCAGCGTCGTGCGTTATGCAAGCGTTGGCCGTTATATGTCGATCCTTGGGTGAGGGCTGGTTTCCCATTACACCTCTTTTTAGTGAGGGTTTTTGGCATCCTGTGTGAGGGATCCTTGTATTATGAAAACAGCCTACTGGTTATGACCTTGCTTAACGATGGTGACTCCTTATATAGATGATGATGCCCGTTATCATAAGCTTGTTCATCTATCTTAACCTGGCTACACATGTGGAAGTGATTATCTATTAATGCTAAGAATGATTGTAGTGATGGTAATGACAATGCTTATTCTCTATATCCAACTTGACTATATGCATAAAGTGATCCCTTGATTATCTGTATAATACTGAGATGAGCATGAGTCTAGATATGGTTGGCTACATGATGTGCTTTATGCACTTGATCACCCGATAATGTAGGATTGATAAGTATAGCATCTTGAATGTCATTTCATGATGGTAAGCATAGTCCTTATGTTGAAACTATGATTATTGTATACCCTAACCATGCAGGTGATGATTAGCCATGAAAAGGCTATGAGAAATATGTGATGAGTAACATCACTCTGATAATTACTCTTGTTGAAGTAGTTGCATATGTGATATGGTTGTCCCATGATGATGATGTAAGCCTTGAGAGGCAGTGGCAATACATGATGAGGGATTGAGGTCCCATGGTATGTGATGATCCTTGAGATGGATCTGGATGGTTGGCAAGAGGCCAAGTGATAACATGTGATGTTGGATCCTTGAGATGGATCAGGTTGATGTGATTACAATAAAAGCATAATGTTGAGTTTTATGTTGTTTATTCTATTATAGTTTGCATGTTATACAACTTGGTTGAATCTTGCAATCCATAGAAAAGATACTAATTAATCATAGTGGAATATATCATGTAGTTGCCCTGGCCATATATCCATCATCGTCAGGAATTGGTGATGGTGAAACGGGTTCTCCTGCGGGATTAACCCAGAGCGCATATTGTTGAATATGCGAGGTTGCTCCTAGCTTGAAGTGAGGAGGTAAGAGTGCAACTGCGGTTGTAGACTTCAGGGTGTGGTGTTCAGGCCCGTAGCCCAGTTGTGATAAAGAGCATCGTGAACAAGCCCATGGCTCAGGATATGTGATATGAGGAGCATGAATGCGTTCATGGCTCAGAGCATGGTGAACATGCCCGTGGCTCAGTTTTACTAGCACCGAGACCTGTACCGAGGCGGGCTAGGAAGAGGCTAGCCTATGGAGCTGACCCTGTGGCTCAGACCACTTCAGCATGAGACTGCGGTCCTGCTTATGTTGTACTCATGTACTGACCATGAGGCAGAGAAGGTTGTGGAGTCCGGCTCTTCCATTGACCTTGTATGGCACCAGCTTGGGCTTCGTAGTCGAAGGTTGGATTTGAGTGGTACAGCTCACTTCGTCAGGGTATAATAATATGTAATTCAGCCGAATAGTATTACTGCTTAAGACAAACACAAAATATTGGTTGAAGCCTTGTTTATGTAGTTAATTCCCTCATATCTTGAAGTTGCTTATATGCTTCTCATATGTGGTAAATCTTGTATATATTGTCTTGATTATCATGTCCCATAAAGAATACTTGGTTATATGCCTTATGTACATCTGGTAAGCTTGTCGGTAAGAATATCTTTACTTTATATAAACTGCTCTTGTTATACCTGTTATCAGATATCTGCTATTATAGCTTTACCTTCTTGAGGTTCTGTAGTTGCAGTGGGGAGTTAAGTTTTCCGCTGAGACAATGTTCAATTGTCTGACTCCGCTGAGTTACACCCTTTTTAGGTGGTCGAGCTAGACGTGGTGGTGGTCGCGGAGTTGCGGCCGAGCAGTAAGAAGAGCAGTAGAAGGCAAGCTTTGGAGATGCTGCTATTTTGGATGTTTTTCTGTAGAGTCTAGAGTCATCCCTGCACTCTCAGGTCCTTGGTGATGTTTTGACGTTGTTTCACGATACACGATCGATGATGTTTTGTATATCCTACTGCTGGCCGGATGTGGGCCTTTATATATGTATAAATAGGTGATGAACTCAAGTGATGACAAGACAGTTGTTGCTCTAAGCTGTGGACATGTATCATGGCTTGTATGAATGTATATAACATGCTTTCTTGCAGGATGTGGACTGAAATGTAAAAAAAAAGGTTCTCAGTTTATCAGTTTTACGCAATCGGTTTTAATTAACCTGTGTCTTTAGTAATCTGTGGTTATGGTGATTTCTGCACATTTTCGCGTAACACCTCGTTGTCTGTGTGATAGTGGGATGTGTTGCCACAGTCATGGTTGATAGCTAAGAGGAGGAATGATCAACACATCAACAAGCAAGTAGGGTAGGGCCTATATAACCATTCCGGGAAGAACATCTGTGTTAATGTGCTAGCAACATGGTCATGTTGTGTGGGACAACCATGGTGGGCTCTTTCCTGTAATTTTTTCACTAATTTCCAATTATTTTCTCAATTTTTGATCTTCTCCTTGGCTAGATCCTCCATGAAATCTTTCCATCTATGCACATGTTCTAACATGATTGACAAACAGAAAAAATATCACGTATAGTGTGTGTGTTTTGGAAATGAAAAACAAAAGTATACTAATAAAGGGGTTTTGAGAGCAAGAATATCAAACCGAGGTGGGTTGCCTCCAACTAGCACTAAGTTTATTGTCTTTTGTTGGGATTGGTGTTCTTTGATTCGTCATTTGTTAATAAGAAAGGTGGTTCCATCCTCATTATAAGTGATCCTCTCAAAAGGCTTCACAACATGATCTTCCTCCCAAGGCTCATGCAAGATCTCATTACTGTTTCTTTCAGCTATCCTTCTCTAGGCTCATCATAGTCTATTTCAGCGTACTGCCTTCATCAATCAATTTTTTTCTCTCCTAGGCATTGCACATAAAGGTGTCTATCTTCTTATACAAGTAGGTGACTGCAAAAATGCTCACACATACTTTAATATCTGCATCAGTTCTGGACAAGAACAACATTCCCAAAATGCTGGGAAGCTTCCCATCTTTTGTCTCTATGTTCAAGACGAGAAAATCTGTCAAGAATATGATGAAAGTCTACTTTTCCACCTCTACCATATGAAATATAATAACATGCACCTAGACATTCTACTGAATCTATCATCCATCAAATGAATGCATTTCACTAGTTTTAACCCTTTTATATGGAGCTTAACAAACAAGCTATAGGGAAAGATGCTTACACTTGAGCCCAAGTCAAGAAGTGCATGCTTAGTGAACTGATAGATGATATAATAAGGAATAAGAGGGACACCAAAATATCCCTTATTTTTTGGAGAAATGTTTGTCCAAAATGAAGCTTACATGCTTTGTAAACCTTATCTCCTTGTGTGGTTTCCTTATCATCTTCATATTTCAAATACAAGCATCCTTAAGCAATGACATGAGTAGTGAGATGTTTTCCTTCCCCAAGAATAAGACCTCTAATAAGTTCATATTATTCTCTTGTCTCTCTTAGGAGAAGGGAACTTCTAAGGCATCAAAGAAATATGGCTCATTCACATGAACATTGTCTAAAACATTTTGAGAACTTTGGGGCATCATGAGAAGACTCTTTGGTTCATTGGATAGAACACTTGTTGTCAACTCAAAGCAAGGTGAGACAACAATGGATGTCACACATCCAACATATGTTGGGACATGTGGTGGTATTATATCTCAAGAAAGTGGGATAGCACAAGTTTTAAAGTAGTTGGCACTCCCACTAGAATCTTTCGATAGTGGTGTTTCATCTTGATATTTAACACTTGGTATTTTTCCCTATTTGGGATTCTCAACAACATTATCACATCATATGACTGACACCATGTTCACTTCCTCATCAAGAGGAGGGGTAACTCGTGATGGTTGTTTTGGTGGAGGAGGTGGCCTTTGTTGTGGTTGATTGGGATTTAGAAGTAAGGTGATTGTTGTGTAGGTTGTAGGTATTGAATTGTAGTTTAGGTTGTTCCACATTTTATCCCTATGAGGGGTCCCCACAAATCCTAGTACATATGGTGAATGTTCTATTTTGGTGTGCATGTGTTCAAATTCCTTATTCCTTTTGAGAAGTATCTTTAGAGAAACTATCATTCCTAGCTTCAGTCTCTAAAATATACATAGATTCCTAATTTCCAAATAATCCACATCGAATACCTGTTGCAAGAAACCATTCATATCGAAGTACAACCTTGAAATGGTTTCAAAATATTGGTATAGAGCATTACATCTGTAGGGAAGTGAGAACACGTTTTCATCAAAGATTGACTCTTGTATAATCCAATATGTGTTAATGTTTTTTCTTCCTATTTCAGCATTGGGGCTTTACTACATATGATGCATTCTTCTATATAATTTTCTCTCTCCTCAAAGCTCAAGAGGCAAGATCTTGATATGAAACCCTACTACAAGAGACACTGATATTTCCTTTTCTAGAGGTTTCCCTTTCTCCGGCTTCTTTGGATTGTTCTTTTACTATCCATGATCCTCGTGTAAGAGCATCTTCCTTATCGGATCGCCTCTAGATCTTCATCATTAACCATTTGTTGTTCCTATTGAGAAGTTTAGAGATAGGTTTGTAGATCCTTTGGAAATAGTTATACAAAGTGGGGAAGTGTGGTTTGAAACTAAGTGTAAATCTAGATAGAATATTTGTCCATCCAATATCCATCAAGTTTTACTTCTTCACAGTGGATTAGAATTTGGTCACAAACTATCGTGATTTCTTCTTCAATGAAAAGAGTATATTTATTGCATAAACTTAACTTGAACAAGATTCTCGATACCTATGGAATGGGAATCTTGTTGTCCAATTGGACTGATCAATGGGAAATCCACCTTATGGTAAGGAGAACCCTCTTGCACCTCCACTTGAAGATGCCATCCCCAAAAATCCCTTGGTTCCTTATACATCAACATTTATATGCACATATAAATAATTTGTTGTACTATATGTTACTCGATAATAAATCTAATCATAATGTTGCATCATATGATTTAATTATAATATTATTTCAATTTTATGAAAATTTTAGTATCAATATATATTTCATGATATTAGAAAATGAATCAAAATTCACTCATTTGAATGGTGTTACACTACAATAAAAATTATTTTTACTACAAAAATAATTGTTGTAAAAACTCCAAATTTTGTTGCAAAAAGTTTAGCTTCATTTATCCTTACACATAAAATATGAAGCTAGTACCCATGTAGCTAATTGTTTTTTCTACATTATTCAAATATATAGTTAGATAATCATTTAGTTGTAATTTCATATGTAACCATACATGTAGCTAACAATGTCTTTACACTTACAAATTTAATTGTAATTGTAACTAAATATATGACTAAAATTATATTTGTGGCTATGATATGTCAGGTGAAATGACATTTACTACAATTTTATGTGTAGTTTATTTGTAGCAAAAAATCGAACTTAATACAATTGTAGATATAATTAGTATACACATTGTAAGATATCATGTACTATACATATGTGGTTGAATTATGTATCCAGTTAGTAACTTGCCAACACATGAATATTTTCCAAAAATAAGAAAATATCAATATTGATCTATATCAAGTTGTGCTTCTAATGTCAATAATGATACTTCTATATATATATATTGTAACAATGAGTACACATGGGAAGGACATTAACCTTGCCCGTGACTTACACTATGCATGGAAAAAAGATAGATGTACATAATAGCATCTGTGTGTCTCATGATCATGTGTGTTATTTAGATGTCCTCTTCTAACTTCCTCCATTCAATAAAACATCTATATGCCTCATTATCATGTGCATATTTTGCTACCATGATTTTTCATTTGTAGTAATTGCAACACTATCTTTAGCTGATATCACAAGGTTGATAAACTTAGAAGAAGACGAAGACTGATGATGTATTGCTATTCCTTATTGAAAATGGTGAAATGTTCCCTGACCTATTTCTTATTGGCAGGAAATCCACTCAATGTATGTCTGTGGCAGGGTCCCATGTCTGACTCATAAAAATTTCATAATTTTCTAATCAAGAGGCAAAGTTTGAAAGACGTGCCCTTTCTCTATAAACTATAAAAGAAAGGATACTACAAATATTTTGTTGTAAGTACATTTCATAGAATATTATAGAAGTTAGATAATAAGTACATAATTTCATAAAATATTATAGAAGTTAGATGATAAGTAATTTATTTGAATTCCCAATTAGATTGGTAATTATTTGCATGATCGTTCCAGGATCCCTATAAGATTGTTAGGAACACGTTCAGATATACATATACCACCAACTTTTAGCTTAATATTTAGAGACGTCGATATAAGAGTAAATAATACCCAAAGAAACAACATATGAAAAAACAAGTACCTAGAAAATTGTCATATCTCAAACCCCTTTTCTCTTTAGACTTCCCAAAGAAAAGTAATGAAGCATCATATAGGGGTTGAAATCATATATGTTAATCCATCACAACATTAAATGTGGGTGGTAGGTTGCACAACCGAAGCCGACTTACTAAACTGAAAGGATACATCATGCATGTGGGGTTGAAAGTTAAATGGTAATTTAGTGTAGGTTTGATAATTAAGACATGTATAAATGAAGTCATGTATAGATAATACAATACCTACTGATGTAATATGCACTAATCTAGATGAAAGGCCTAAAAAGGATGTCTGGTAATTGCCACTAAATGTGACCACCTATTTCAGTCAAGACGTCAACAAATGCATAAGGTAGATCAGGAGGAAAACTATAATCTTTGAATAATCTAGCATTGTTGTTTTTATATGTTGTTCCTTCCAAAAAAATATGTATTTAGCTTCACCACTTTCTTGAGCAGGTACTACGTTACATAAGTCAGAATCATTATTCTTTGGTAGCAAGAAGTTGGCCCTATTAAAAAAGGTGAGAACTTAGAAGAGACAAGAAATAAACATTATATTATTAACATCTAAGAACAAAGCATTAATAAGAAAAAAATCAGCATCGTCCCTTATTCATAGAATTAAAACTTTCTTATGGACCCTTCAACTGAAGGTTTATTAACTAATAGCCTCAAATACACCACGACACTTACTATGAATGATTCTTTCCCTTTCCATGGACATCTTTGTAAAACAATTAAGCCTGCTTTACAAGACTACCCGCTTACCAACATATGGAAAGTTGAAGCCACATATGAACCATCTTCACTATAGAATCTCCTAAAGAATTGATTTTATGTCATCTAAAAACAAAAAAGGAGAGGGGTAAACTAGAAGCATCCATCTACATGAATTAGGAAATATGTTATTAGCTAAGGAATTTCAGGAAAATCCAATTTTTGACCTTTAACAATAGTAAATAATTGCCACCTGTAGTATATGATATAAATATATGTTGATTTCATATGATTATAGAGAGTTGTATATTATATCATAAGAAATGTACCTCATGGTTCTATGATTCATCATTAGTCTTAATAAATAATTATATAACCAAAGAATAATCATGTCTCAAATTGAAAACTTTGAGGAAGCAATATTAGGGATTGAGGCATTACAAATCAATCAGATCATTATGACAAAGGGAATGTCATGGAGTCTCCAATTGAAGAACCTCAAATCCTTACAGAATCTGAATTCTTAGTCAAAAAGAACATTGGTAGAGATACTAGAATATCGATACAGACTTGTATTAGTGTGTTAGAGAGCAAAAACTTTTCAATCTTAGTTCCAATGTTGCTAAAATCTTCAATTCAGATAATACATACTCTTAAAAATTTATTTAAAGTTCTTAAAAGCCCTATTGGAGAGTGTCGCAATGTTGTTTCCATATATACTTTCAGTATATGTTTACTCAATTTTTTCAAGATATAAATACAAATGCAAATGTGGATTGAGAGAAGCACTTATGTTTACCTTCTTAGTTATGTTGATAACATTATGTACAGGTTTTGGTACAAAAAGAGACTTAATCATGACTTCTTCATCCCAATCATTGAGGACGACCTAGTTACACAAATTGGAAGTCTAAAATCAGCCTTAACGTGTAACAAATTGAGAAAGAATGGAATGATATAGGGTGCGTAATAATAGTAGACATACAAAGTGACCATACAGAGAGAGGAACTAAATACATTATGCATTGAGGTTGAGATATGCCAATAAGTAATAATTTTCCCTAATAGGGTCATATTCTTTTCATTCAATCTTCATTATGCTTTTTCCCAATTCACATAGCTATCTTGTCAATTATAGACGCCAACTTCCCTGTTATCATCTTATTGTGGTCAAAAGCATGTGTTTTCAGGCCTTTCAAAATGATAACCAGTTGTACATTTGCTTTCTAGTTGGTAGATTCTAAACCCAAATTGACTCAAGCAAATATATTCGTCCCATGGATAGAAAAACTTGATAGTGCTAAAGATCAAACATCTATATCGTAGATCAACTGCTAGTAGGTCTACATGTAATTGTTTAGGATTTTCTTATGCAAAATTAAAAAAGAAATAAGAAGAGAGTCATAAGTATATGTATAAGTCATTACAAAAATGGAATCCACTACCGAAAGAATAACAAGATAAGAGGAATAAATTAATGTGGAACTTCTAAATCCTTAGACAAATATATAAGTGCTATCAGTACCACTGCTATTACCTAAGATTAGAGTTGTCATTATGAAACCTGATAGAACAGGAAAATATCCAGCAATTAAAATGAAACTTGTAGACATAAAATTGCATGAATCAGAGAAATGGTGGAGAAGATATAAGACCTAAAGAGTGGTGGAGAACATATAAGACATATAACTAGTGCTACTGCAGTTGAGAGAAAATTCAAATGACGAGATCCAAACTATAAAAAATATAATAAAATGTTATCTTGCATCTTGAATTAGAGCTTCATAGGTAATATAGCTAACATGGACAAAGAAGAAATAAATAAATTGTAGGAATGCATAGGTAACAAATGATGGAAAGTGTAACTAAGATATCAACCATATCAATTAGGCATGTCAGTTTTTACTCCATAAATTTATCACATACTTAAGTGAGATCAAGAAGATTTGGTTGAACATCCAAAAAATAAGTATCGAGGAAAATTGTAAGTGAATATGTATATAACATTTTTTATAGAAGTCATAATGTTATAGAATAAGTAGTGAACTTTTTATTCTAATCAAACATATGAAAAAATAGAACTATAATGATTTAAGTATTGTAGGTGTAAAAGGTAATTGAGTTTATAACTGAATGTTCACTTAAAGAGAACTTAGACCTATATCACATCTGTTCTACAAATAGATATTCTACAAAAATATTTATGTGGTTTTAATTCTGAGTGCCCAAAAAAAGCTAATAAGAAACTGCTACCAGGAAAATATTAAAACAAATTATGTGAATTTTTAGAAGAAGCTTGTAGAAAATTGACAATGGAATATTTGAATTATTTTGTGAATCCTTCCTTCTAAATGTTAATTTAAATAAAAATAGTTTCACATATTCTACCATTAATATAGTTTTCTTCGCATGTATAGTATTGTGCATTGATGTTATTACTTAATATCTACCACTTGAGTAATGAAAATGTTACATTGATAACATATGTCATAGAATTGACATGAATAATTTAGATGAAAGCCACAAAATTATCATTCAAACCTATAGAAAGTGGTTCCATGTAGCAGTATCCAAATCTTCAGACTACTACCAAACATAATGTCAACTTTTAAACTATGTATGCCTTGTGTAAACAAAAATCGATGGCTCCTGGGGAAATACCAATCATTAAAAAATTGAGACAACAAGCAACATCAAAATTAAAATACTAAAAATAATTTCACAATAATAAAAATGGAATCTTGAAAAGACAAGATAGAGTAAATGATACTTAATCATAAGAGAAATAGAAAAGAGAGCGTAAAATGTAATCTTCCATATTCTACATTCCAAGTGTGTGTTTTCCAAAAAAAAGTGCACTTCTCACAAATGTACTCAGAGTCTCTTATGGGGGAGCTCAATAAACAACTTTTTATTTGTGTAGGTGTATGGTCCATTTTGAAATTGAGTTGGATACCTCAACGAATACAACTTGGCATGTAATAATGAACAGTTCTTGTGCATTCTTCCAGATTGCCCAATGTGTCAGTTTACATCGAACTCATATGCTTCTACATAAAAAACTAATACAAAGGTCGAAGCTTTGTATTACCTATTACAGATTGGTCCTTCATTCAACATGATAGTTACTTTATCACATATAGGGCCTTCATTGATACCTAATATAGCAAGAGTGTAATCTTCTTGGTTGCCTTCTCTTGGTGTGTGTGATAACATTGATGGGGTAAATCTCATTGAAACAACATCGATCTCTTCAAAATTCATCACAGTTGGGTTGTCACGTCTAGTAGCTCCAAACAAGATTTTTTCAACTATATACTTGGCATCAAAACCACTTTGACAATATCAACTCCTTTTTGTCTATTCACCTACAGTCAATGGAAACACAAAGTGCTTCTATTGTAAAGACATCCCCAGGACTTAGGTTTGTTTTTTGTGCCATCAGGAAGATGTTTCATGATAGTTCTTGACTAAATCGTCTAAGTTCACCTTTTATTAGGTAAAAATCTAGCATCAATAAATATTCATTATAGGGCCTTGATTGGTGAAGGGGGGCACAGGGGAAACATTGGCTTGGAGCTATGGAGTAGCTTTCTCAGTCAACTAAGGTAGCCATAAAGTTCCGAGATCACAAGACAAATGCCTTAATAAATAGACTGTACTCAGCGGCTGCTCCATCTAAACTTAATACTAAACAATTTCTGCACTAATGAGCTGCTTGATAGTTAACAATTGCTATGAGGAACGTCCACTCTTCATTTGGTCAGCAAGGGTAATGAAGTCTGATAAATTACTCTTGGGTGATCATTCAGTGGAGGAGCAATGGTGCTCCAACGTAATTTTAACTATTTATTGTTCTCAAATCCAAAGGCTCTAATCAGAAGTAAAACGGGTAGTATACTAGCCACTATTATAATGCTTGTGTAAAACGTTTAAGTCGTGGTCTATCTGTAATATGTAATCAACAAATAAGTATATGACAAAACGTCACGTCTACAGATAACTTCCACATATTTATTCACATATTATATATAGCGGTTCATATTTTTGCTTCTATATACAATCATGGGAGACAAATCAATATAATGGTTCATATTTTTTCTTCTATATTCCAACATGGGAGTCCAATCATGGAATGGAGAGTGTACTGTATACTTAAGAATTGTTAATATGCAAATGAGGTACTATGAATCTTTAATCACCCCGTACAGTTCTACAACTATATAAATGATTCTGATCATGTTAATCACCTTCAACCCTTGTCTCTGTAGTGTTGTACACCTATTCAGGAACACTTATTATAATACAAAAAGGATACCGTAAGTTTAGAATAGGAATCCACAACTGAACTTCCAAAGTATATATCAAGCAGCTCCATTATATAAAGAAACATTTATTATATGGAGCAGCATCGAATATGACAATAGAACAAAAGGAAGTTGTGAATTTCCACATAAAAAAGTATAAGATTATAAATCATTGATCTTATCCTCGTGAGTGTTAGTGTCACAATCGCAGCACATCAGTAGGAACACTAGCCATTAAAGCTCAAAATCAGTATAAATGATGGAAACCAATAGGAAACTAGTAAACGTGGTAGCCGTACTGATTTTGTGCATAAAAGAATACACTGACTTTTTTATTTTGGATATGGTGTGGTCTTAATCAATCTACTGCCAAAACGTGTCACTGCAATGGTTGATTCATGACAACTGCATCCTGAGAAAAATGTTAAGAATAAAATCATGGTACTGTCCACTATGTTCCTTATGTACGAGTATATTGTAAAGTAATAGAAATAAAAACAGCTAGGAAAAATAATAATAAGACATACAAGTGTGTCATGGGTGTTCTTGAACTATATGGCCAAGTACATGTGAAAGTGGACAGTTTGGGCTTCTTTGGTTCTTCCATAACGAGTAAACACAGGACACAGTTGTTTTTCTTTATTGTTGTTAAGGAAAGTCATTGCCTCCTACAGCTTCTCTGCCTCGCTGAAGCGATTCATGACGGATGATCCATAGGACGGGGAGGATTCTTTCTTGGAAAATGATGTGGTCAGTCGATGGTGGAATCCAAGCAGTAGGGGAAGTTAGGGGTAAACTAGGGAAAATAATAGGACTTAAGGGTTGAAAATGGGGAAATTGTGACTGTAAAGGAGGTTGATAGAATTTTGGATTCCATGGAGGAAAGAGGAGTGGGAAAGTAAGGGTGATAGTGAAACGTGTGTTCGGGCTCAAATGGAATATAAAAGATGGGAAATATGTGTTACATGTGAAGTTGTGTGATCGAGAATAGAGATCAAATATTGAGCGAAAGACACATAAAAACAAATAAGAGGCAGTTGTTTGCGCAATCCACTAGCATGGATGAACCTGTCAGCCAATGTTTTTCCATTCTCAACGCACAATTTTTTTTCCCCTCTCCTTCGGAGTTGCGACCCTCCTAGCTACAGCTGCTGTAGCAAGCGGAACTGGAGTAGAGGAGGAAAGAGGTGTAGTAAGGGTAACATATATTGCGACTCGGGAGGAGGTAAAGGTAGAAAAACATGGGGGGAGAAGCAAGAATGGTTGAGCGTGCAACATGTGGGAAGAAGAACGTGAAGATAGGAGAGACCAGAGATTTGAGCCGGGAGGTAGGAAGTAGCGAAAATGGGAGAGAGAAAAATTGGAGGGATATTTGGATTGGAAAGTAGGATCGAATTTTTAGGTGGGAAGAATAGCTACATATTTTGTAAAAGGTAGTTAATAACTTAATATATGATAAATATATTTAAATCTAACATAGTTAATTCCTTTTTTTTGTTGTAGTGTAATCAGCTAATATCCTTGAGTATTTATTTATTTAGCAAGTATCGAGAATGGTTAACTAGAGTCCATTGAATTCTATTTTTCCTAGACATAGTTATGGTAACAACTCATGGTAATGGTGTGCTTAGTTTCGTTGCACACATTGTTTAACCCTATTATGTTTATAATATATGAGTTGATAGGGAACAAATTTGAAAAGTTAATGATGGAAGTATCTGCAATATAATCATTATTATATTCATGAGGTATGCATTTTTTTGATAAATCCAAAAAAATAAATCATTATGGGGCATATGTAAAAATAATATGGAATCAATTAAACCTCCACTTGCAATATACACTTACCAAATATTAACATCACTAATTAGATGTCTTGAGCAGTGTTGTTTAATGGATTGTCATTTTTTGTCTTTCCTAGGATGAGGTCTATATGATTTTTAATGTATTTCTACTTAATAGGTGTCAAAGTTCCACAATGAAGTTAATAGTAAATGGAACAACTTAATGAATCTTTATGGTAAGACAACTAAGATGTTTACAAAAGGTAAAAAGATCTTTGATTTCCTTAACATCCTTGATATCTAAACCAGATGGAAAACAAAGTCTATATTACTTTCATGACAAGATACCTTTTGTAAGGTTTCACGATTATTACATAAATCAATCAATTTATAAAAAATATTTCTAATGCATTGCCTTTCAAAAAGATTTTTTATAAGTATATTCTTTTTTGTTCATATGATTATATGTTAGAAAAAAAATCATTTTTGACATAAGTGGTTAGAGAGAGAGATGGTTTTAAAAGAATTAACTTTAAGCTATGAAAATACTAATTATAATGAAATCCTTTTGTATTTCATTTCTATTCCACAACATATTTCTTTTCTCATATACAAGTTGAGGTTTACATTGGTTTACATATCCAAAATTGATATCAAGTTTCATTCTGTGAGATAAGCTATGGAGTCAAGATGTTGAGCAGATCACTCTTGTCTTGATCAAATAATTGAATATGCTTTCAATTCCACTTTCAAAATGCATGACACGTTTTGAAAACTCTTTCAAACTCAAGAGGTTTAGAGTCCAACTTGCTATTGCTCATATCTTTTGAAGATGCCAACTTCTTCTTAAACATGGAACTCCATGAAGAATATCCATATGTGAAGGATGAAGTAGATATAGCTACAAATCCAGAAAATAGAGAAGTAGAGGTAAATGCTATCTCCCATCTTCACCTCCCTCAATATCCCAACTAGCTTTGCATCCACTATAGTCACAAAATTCAGTGGCCTATTTGTTGATGTACCAAGTCACAGAGGGATGATTCGAGCATTGGTATATCCTTCTCAGTCTTCCTCATGGCTTTGTAGTGAGAACCAAGTTTTGAGGTATCTCTCCTTCAGATAGTAGCTTGAGCATTCGATTGGATTTGTTGAACTGAGACTAGGGCATCTTTGAACCGTCCATATGTATAAGCAAGGCATAGGAAGTTGTCCATGAGGTGTTCTTCCCACGACACTGAGAGGCATGAATGAAGGTACTATTGTGTCTATGGTAGCTGTAAGAAGTCATTGAGGGAACCATGGAGGAGCTCCAAGCGGCCAATACCGACTTGAAGGGAGATAGTTGAAGATGAGCAGTTGGCGAGCTTGGACTGCCATGAACAGATTGAAGAGATCTAATCCTCAATCAAAGATATGAGAGAATGAGAGTGGCGGGGACATGGTACATAGTCATAGACTTCTCCTTGGTCTCACATCTAGGGGATGGACCGGCCATAAAGGATGAATAGCGGTGGAATCCTATCATTCTAAACTACTTTGGGTTACTGTGGTGTGTGTTTTCTTGTTGCCTTTGATTTCGTGTAGATCTGACAGCTGTGTTTGTTTTGGATGAGAAGTTTAGTGGAGTTTAGTGCATAAAGGATGACAAAGACTACTTGGCTAAGGGTGTTGTTGGATTAACACTTGAACTGGATGCTTGATGATGGACATGATCCACATGAAAACACTAATAGAATTCTTTATATAAAGTCCAAATATATGGCTAAAATGTTTGCAAATAGAAAATAACTACAAACATATGGTGTACAAGAAAAACTGAATAACATCAACAGAAGTGTGGTATAAAGTGTCCACAACATATCAGTTCATAATAAAAAAACCTAGCGTGTTGTTGCTAATGCTGGAAAAAAGATAGATGGGATAATGTTTGAGTGAGGCACACCATAACAATAGGCCTCAGAAAATAGAAAGATACTCATAAGCTAACAATGTAAGCCTCTCCTGGTGGTACTCTAGAAACTACATTCATCAGTGGGAATCTCTTTCAATGTGTAATGATGACCCTTGCGACTGTTGTAACTGAACATGGCCATCTGAGAGTCACCTGCTAGCTCTTGGGTTGATGTTGATGGTTGTCTTCCAGTGCAAAAAGAGAGAACATGTGTGTTCAATATCTATAATGGTGTGTGTCAAAGGATGATATGTGTTGTTATGTTTTCTATTGTTTCTCTCTAAAAAAATATGCTATAGAATCACAATCATTTGGGAGTGTGGTTCTTGTTGTGAGTGTGTAGGTTTGAAGTTTCTAATTAGGGAAGCTGAATGTAAGTAGTCTATCATTGAATATGAATGGTAGTGATGTTTTAGTTTCCATACAATGGTAGGACAATGGGTGAAAAGTTGTTCCATGGTTTCCTCATTAGATAGGAACATGTAGTATCTGGTAGGTCCGAAAAACCCCTCTTACTGAGTTTGTGATCGGTGAGTATTTTTTTATGTATGATGTGTGGCATCCAACTCACAAAAATAAGATTTTCTTAAGTGGAAGCGAATCATTTGCAGCGGTTTACTAAAAATCACTAAAAATTATAACTTTTGGCAAAGAGATCCGTGCATAGGAAAACTCTTTCATCAAGAACCAATATATAACATTTACATCCTGGTTCAAAAGTACATAACTTGTACCATCTCTTCTCGAGGATTACATACCACAACTGCCCTATTAACATTATATACAAACATCATAAGAACCTCGAGGAATCAAGCCAAAATCTTAGATCGATTCATTAAAAGAACTTACTACTGACTCCGAGGGCTTGAGAGTACAGAGATGACACATAGGACTACTATCTATATGACTTGACAGATAGTATCTCCACCTGAGATCTCACTGTTGTCCCTGCTGTTGTTGTCTTTCCTCTGCTGTAGGGATTTCTATTTCTTGTCCGCATCCACCTAAAAACATTGGATCCCACAGGGGTGAGACAATTGTAAATTTCTCCAGCGGGAGATATAACTCTCCACCAAAACATTATTATTGCAGTTTATTAGAATGAAACTGAGCAGAGAAATTTTATATATTTAACAACAAATAAATCACTGTATGAACAGAGTGAAGTAATCTCCTTTCCCAAGGAGAGCATTGCATCTACCCATGATAGAATCATAATTCATCCATCTACTTGCAATGAATATAAAGAGATATGAATAACATCTATCAACTAGAGATGCATAAAAGAAATGTAACATCAGCTAATGAATTTCTGCATTCAATCCTTAAGCAAACATGCCATATGATTGATTACATTTTATAATCACACTTATGCCCTGAGGAGATGAGGTATACCGCTCATACTCCAACCGGCCACTGCGAAGTCAAAATCGGTACCAAACAAGGTCAATGGAAGAGTCGGCTTCCAAGACCTCCCACATCTCGGTCAGTACGAGACAACATGTAGGACATCTTGTGTCTCTGCTTACATAGCTTGCCAGGATATACTGGCAACTTCACTATAGAGTTACAGCGTCAAATGCACTCTCATCGTCAATCGAGAGAATTAATGTTTATCTCCATCGACCCGACATTAATATCATTGGGAGATGTGTACGACATCTATCCCATTCATCAGGAGATTTGTGATACATCCATCCCAGAAGCATGAAGTATTTATAGGTTTAATGTTTACCTTCCATCAATTCCCTCATAAGGACATAAGGATATTTTCACCCATTTAACCCCGCATATTCAAAATATGCATTTCGGGTTTTGCCGTAGAGCACCTGTTTCACCATTCAGCAGTTCTGACACTCATGGATCTATGGTCAAGGCTCTACATGAACATATTTTACTTGATTAATTAAGTACATTTTCATATTCTTTTAGCATCAACCAAGTTCTCAAACATGAATTATTACAACAATGCTATAAAGAGACATGTACTATTTCCATCAAATACTTATCAGTCTTTAAAAGACCTTGGGAACTCAGTCCCTCATTTCAATACTGGGAATTATCATCCCTTCACAATCTTATCACCATGATCGTATGGTTCTGGGTATTCAAACGCTTAGCTCATCATTGAGCATCATTACCATCTATTAGGTAACTATCACCTTCAGGTCATCTGATCAAGGCATTCATGATACTTGTTACACAAGCATCACACATGGCTCACAAGGCCACAAAATATCTTGTCCCCTCTTTCTAGGCAACAAGTTACTCATATGACTCATAAAATCCATGCATATTTATTGCTTTTACTAAGAAACAACAACATTAAGGCACATAAGGCCAATCAACAATTATTATATAAATGTCACATATCAAATCTGGCTATGTTCATCATCTCATAATACATGCATGGTTATTAGACATGATAACGGTCATACAAGTCATTCATCACATCATGTGATACAATAGTAACACCATTATTCCTTTACCAGGATTAGGGTTTACTATCAAATAGGGCTTTTCATTCCCTTTACCCAAAATTAGGGTTAGGGTTTCCCATTTCTCATTAATTAGGGTTTCATGATTATATTATCTGTCCAACCCTTAATTCATTATTCCTTACCTCTTTGGCATTCAAAGATATTATAAGTAGCTATTCAAGATCATTACTCTCATCATATAGCCTTAATGATCATTAATTCAAGGTATGAGTTCATTTCTCATCCTGATCATGGTATGATTACATCATACTCATTAATTTGGCTTAACCCCATTCTCAAGGTACATTAGTCAACACTTGTCAAAGTGCATCAACTCATTACATTTCATTGTAATAGTTGCATAACACACTTCATATGTTCCTTACAGAAATATATTGGATTTAAAATGCATCAAGGTGTATAAACCCTGAAATGTTGAATGTGATAACTATCATATCTTGATGTATCACTCTTCTCATCATTTCAGACTCTCTTGAGTTAACCAAATTATCTTGTATTAAGGTATTTCCCTCTTAACTATTTCAATTACAGACCTATCACCTTTAGCATGTAATGCATAGGCCACACGTTAGAATTGTCCAACTATCTTTAATGATATGGACTTGTCTAATGATAAAGACATTGCTTACAATAAGGTTGCTTATAATCAACCACATGAAATATTTTACCTTTAAAAGGTAATTCCTTCTATCTCATCATTAGGGTTTTCTTGTACCCTTACCTAAAAATTAGGATTATGATTTATTGTCATATTGCCCAGAATCAGGGCTTTATGTATTATGACTCCAAATTAGAGTCTCACATACCTCCACCCTTCTTAGGGCCTCTCATCACAACATAGTATTAGAGCATCATGTGGTGTTAATTCTTAGTCAGTGTTCCTCATGGAATCACCGTCAACTAGGGTTTCTCATGGAATCACCCTCAACTAGGGTTTCTCGTAGAATCACCCTCAACTAGGGTATCATATATCATTACATGACATCACCATGGATTTAATTCTCACATCACATCATCACATCAATGTTCCATATACATCATTCTAACTTAGGGTTTCTCATGGCATTACCCTAGAATAGGATTTCACATGGAATCATACTTAATTAGGATTTCCACTATAGTTACCCACAATTTGGGTTTACTATTCATCTCCATTAGGATTTCATTCAATTGTCCATAATTAGAGATTCACTATTCATCCAAATTAGGGTTTTGTATCTCATTACCCTAAATTAGAGTTATACATATCATTACCCTTGATTAGGTTTACATCCTCATCCTGGATTAGGGTTTCATTTAGAATTGCCCTCAATTAGGGTTAGAGTTCAATAACCTTGTCAATTAGGGTTTATACTCATGATTTGGCTTTCATGATCTCTTTACTAAGGATCATACCCTTAATCACCACAAGAATCATACTCATGTATGAATTCCATTCTTTCATCCTCTCAACTTTATTAGGTCATATCAACCCTTCAATCAAGTACATACAACTATGATTGACATAGTGTACCAAATTATTGTTCTTATAGTGATTAGGGTTTACCCCTTTAATAGTACTAATCATTTAGGTACTTTTAGTTCTTTAACCTTTGTTCCATCTTTGATTACCATCACTATCAATCATTGGATCATTGGAACAATCATTACCTTCCATTGACAAGTGATTGAATCACCAACAACCTTCAATCGGTTTTGAGGTTTCATCATCAAACGATCGTGACCCTTTGATCTCTAAACGGTTTGAAAACCGTTTAAACAAATTGCCTTTGAAACTGAATGGGCTTGGGTCTCCAAACGGTTTGAGACCATTTGGTCCCAAAAGGTCTTGAGACCGTTTGGACCCAAATGGTCTTGAGACCGTTTGGACCCAAATGGTCTTGAGACCGTTTGGGCTCAAACAGTCTTAAGACTGTTTGGTCCAAACCATCTCAAAACCGAATGGACCAAAAAGTCCTTTCAACACTTACATGATTCATGATTTCAATGGATGAACCGATTATCAATTGAGTCCTTGATTTATTTACCACTTGAGCTATTGAATAATCCTTCAATTAGACCATCAATTAGGGTTTTGAACCCAATTGATCTAGGATTTCAACTCAAGAAACCTTCAATTAGGGCTTGGAATCGAATAGCCATCAATGATCAACATTGTGGAATTGATTCCATTGCAACTAATGAATCATTATCAAATTTTTGATATGACCAGACCCCAAACGGTCTTGAGGTCGTTTGGATGACCTCCAAACGGTCTTGAGACCGTTTGCCCCATTCCACCCTTGAAATTTGTGGAATTCAATATGGTTTGGGTCATTGGATAGATCATCAAATCAGCAATTAATTGTATTTCAATTTGGTATCACTGGACCTTCAATTACTCAACCATACTCAACCCTAGACCTCCAAACGGTCTTGGTTGACCTCCAAACGGTCTTGAGACCATTTGGGTGACCTCCAAATGGTCTTGAGACCGTTTGGGCTCAAACACCCAAAAATCCAAATCAACCAATTGGAATTTCAGCACTTAACCCAATTAGGGTTTGCTAATTGATTAACCTTCAAGTGATGAACCCTTTGGAATTAATCAATCAAATTTGATGGGTAATTAACCATCAATATTAGCATCAAATTTTCCAAATGGTCAACCCTGGTCAACTCTCCCAAATAGTTTGAAACCATTTAGCTTCAAACGTTTTGATGAAATTGTTTGCTTTCAAACGGTTTGATTGAAACCGAATGAGCAACTTGTTGAAACCGATTGGAATGTAATTTTCTTTGGGAAAATTGTGCCCAAGATGATGTCATCATCATCTACCTTCATCCCTGTAGTTCTTAGTATTTTTTATTTCATGGAATTACCCATTTCAACAAGCAATTAATCAAGAATTAGAAGGAATCATTCTAATTGCAAGATTGCTAGTTGAATAATAATGAAAATGGGTTCAAGTTATATAACCCGCCTTCAATTGAGCTCCAAAGCTTCAAGATCACGTCAAAAATGGTGTATGCAACTCCTTTCACTATCCCAAGTCTCGTCCTCAAGCTTTGAGTGAAAAGGAATGGTTAGAATTGAAGAGGGGATCGAAATAGGAAGAATTAATGCATTGGTTTTGTGTTTTCCACCATGGATTCAAGGTAAAAAGGGATCAAGGAGCTTACCAACAGGTTGGGGGTCGTTCTCCTGGTCCTCCCAAGCTCCCTTGATCGTCTTCCAAGAAAAGGAAAAGAAAGGGTTCCGACAAAGTCTTTGGTTTAAGTGGTAAAGGCTCCTTTATAAGAAAATCAATGAGAGAGAAAATGTTTAATAAAAATCTTTTAATTCAAAAATTGTTTCCCCCACTTTCCCCTTCTTTTATTGAATTAAAAGGCATATCTATCCCTACCAATCTCCCTTCCATTATCCATGAATTAAGGGAAAATAAATTAAGCACCTTAACCCTTATAATAATAATATCCATTTTTGAGTGGGAATTCTTTTTCTTATAATAAGGTGAGTGGAATTTTCACCTCCTTAGGATATTTCGTGGTCCTTGCAAAGCTAAAGGACGTCCACACACATCTGAATCCAACCATTTTAATTTTGGTTGAAGGCCCTTTAATTAATATATTTATTTTTGCACTAAATTGAATTAAGGTTTCAATTAGGATTAAATCTTGATTATTTTAATATTAGGATTCTCTCTCCTCCAACGTAATTGAAATGAGGCATCCCTCTCATTTTCTTTACTCTACATGATTCCAAGAAACATTAGGGACCTTATTGAAATGGTAGTTTGCGTATTGAACCCTAGGTTTTGGGTAAATTGCACATTACACCAAAACTAGGTTTTAATGCACACACATTGCTTTATCAGCTCTTTGTTGGTACTCAGGCTTCCATAAGCCATACATCTACATCATTTTCACTCTCATGATGCTTCAAAACATGAGTAACATATTATCATGCACAATTTACACTTAAACCCCTCAACTTGGGTAATTTGCACTTTAGTCCAAAACAAGCAAAACATTGATTTCAACAATATTCAAAAAGGACTAGAATTGCAACATAAGTTCCTCTTGAGCCCTAATTACTTTTCACAAGATAAGATTAAGCATATAATCATATTTCGTAATCAAAACACCTAGGGTTAAAGCATAATCCAGGTCATGGATGTTACCAATTATAAATCGCTAACAAGGATTTCGTCCCCGAAATCCATATAAAGGGATACATATATATTTCATTCATCATACTATCTAGTCTTCACATATCATCTCCTTATTATGGAGACACCATAAAACTTTGATCAACAAAAAGTGTTTCCATACAAGATTCTCATAGAATCAACATACAAGACACATGCTCCACTTTTCTTCATCATTGACTGTGGAATTAATTTTGTGTCAAGACTTTTTTTGTTTAGAGAAGCATCATACATTCTTTATTAATATCATGTTTATGAAAAGCATAAACCCCTGACATATGATGTTCATACTATTTTACATGATTAATCTGATTTCATAGTTAACCATACCAGATCATCATCATAAATCTTCTGATATTTCTTAGATACCAGAATCTTTCACCTTGGTATCTATCACATGTGTTGAAAACACATCACATATTTATCTTTCTTTCATCTTGGAACATTAATTGTTACATATGTCTTCACCTTGGAACCAAAGTCCAAGATAAACCGATACTTTTCTAAGTATCCATCACATGAACATTTTTATCTTATACACATGAAGTGTCCTATGACCCACTTGATTGCCATGTCCCTAAAAGGAAAGAAAACAAAGATTCATATTCCTCTTATTAATTCATGTATTTTCAACTATTCATGAACCATTTACTCTTTATCTCATCCTAGGTTCCTTGCCTTCAACATAGGAATTTATAAGGATGATTACATAACATTATCCCTTTCTTTATTATTATTAGCATGTTTATGATCATCTTATGATCTCTTCACATTTCCTATTTCTTCATTATGGGAAAGATCTTTATTATAATTACATCATTATTGAACAGGGTTCATCTCCCTTATTCATATTCTTATCTTATGAGGAGTACACTTCTAGTTCCTCATACCAGCATGCTCATCTGAGATTCTCTCATACTTCTCTTTCTTATACTTATGACACATTTTTCATTCCATATTTCTAATTTCATGATACTCATTAGATTGTCTCAGAATGACTACTTGATCAGAGCAATCAAAAAGACAACAATCTAAGAGTTTCCATACTCACTTTATCATCAACATTTGTATAACTGGCCAGGGTATATAAATACTGGGATTAAGTAGTATGCACTTTGTATACTATCATATTCCTTCCTTTTTATATTATCACAAGCATAAGATTTAACATCCCTGGATTTTATCCAGGCATATCTTTTGTACCTCATCTTTTCTCATAGAGGTAAGAACAACATAAAACATTTGTGATGTTTTACTAGGCAAATTGTAAATCCTCATAGGACTAAATAAGGAAAACTCAATGAATTACTTTCTCAATTTAATCTAAGAATTCATAAAATGACATATTAGAATGACATTATTTTGTCTGACCTGTCATGATTCATGGATTATTTACTGCCTCAGGCTGACTCTGCCTTAGAGGTTGATTCACCATAACATTTCTGGATGAACAATCTCTTGCTAGATGTCCTACCTGTCTACATTGGTAGTAAATTCTAGGTGCTAGATGTAATCTAGAAGATTCTTTACCCTTTCCGGGTATCCATAGCCTTGGTGCACTAGGCTTTGGTTGTACTGGTGGTACCAAAAACTTCTTCTTTTTGGAACCACTAGGCCTCTGTTCTTGGATTTGGATAGGCCTTTTCTTAATCATCATCTTATTTTTCTTCTCTGGGCAATATCTTCTGATATGTCCAGGTTTCCTACACTTGTGGCAGACCCTAATTTCAGGTTGTAATCTATTCCCTCCATCACTATATATTGATTCAACGGGTTGAGGTTGAGCACAGACTCGATTTAAGTCCCGAACTTCATCATTCCTTATTGATTCAACCTACTGATGTTGATCATAAATCCTGTTGATATCCAAAACATCATCATTGTGGGCTGGTAATCTAGGTTACACTGCCAATGCTTGATCCACTATATACATTATTGTTGCCCTAAATTCTCCAATAGTAATACTTAAAGAAGGATTTCTTATTATAGTTGGATCAGTTAGGGGATTCTCAGGCAATTGTCCCTCTCTTTCCTGCTCTCATGCACCTCTTCTTGGTGCAACACTGCTGCTTTTAGCAGCAACCTCCTCATGTGACCCAGTCATCTTTAAGTTCGTCTTCTCTTAAACGAGCAGAAGACACTATCAGATACACTGGAAGACTCTAGAACAGACTTTATTACCTTAGTCCTATGTCTCTATAGACTCAGCGAACCTAGAGCTTTAATACCACTAAACGTGTGGCATCCAACTCACAAAAACAAGTTTTTCTTAAGCGGAAGTGAATCATTTGCAGCAGATTACGGAAAATCACTAAAAATTAAAACTTTTTGCAAAGAGATCCATGCATAGTAAAACTCTTTCATCAAGAACCAATGTATAACATTTACATCCTGGTTCAAAAGTACATAACTTGTACCATCTCTTCTCAAGGATTACATACCATAGCTGCCCTATTAACATTATATACAAACAGCATAAGAACCTCGAGGCATGAAGCCAAAATCTTAGATCGATTCATTAAAAGCACTTACTACTGACTCCGAGGACCTGAAAGTACAGATACGACACATAGCACTACTATCTATATGACTTGACAGACAGTATCTCCACCTGAGATCTCACTGATGTCCCTGCTGTTGCTGTCTTTCCTCTGCTGTAGGGATTTCTATTTCTTGTTCGCGTCCACCTAAAAACATTGGATCCCACGGAGGTGAGACAATTGTAAATTTCCCCAGCGGGAGATATAACTCTCCGCCAAAACATTATTATTGTAGTTTATTAGAATGAAATTGAGCAGAGAAATTTATATATTTAACAACAGATAAATCATTGTATGAACAGAGTGAAGTAATCTCCTTTCCCAAGGAGAGCATTGCATCTACCCATGATAGAATCATAATTCATCCATCTACTTGCAATGAATATAAAGAGATATTAATAACATCTATCAACTAGAGATGCATAAAAGAAATGTAACATCGGCCAATGAATTTCCACATTCAATCCTTAAGCAAACATGCTATACAGCTGATTACATTTTACAATCACACATATACCTTGAGGAGATGAGGTATACCGCTCATACTCCAACCGACCACTGCGAAGTCAAAATCGATACCATACAAGGTCAATGGAATAGCCGACTTCCAAGACCTCCCACATCTCGGTCAGTATGAGATAACATGTAGGACAACTTGTGTCTCTACTTACATAGCTTGCCAGGGTATACTAGAAACTTTGCTATAGAGTTACAGCATCAACTGCACTCTCATCAGTAATTGAGAGAATTAATGTTTATCTCCATCGACCCGACATTAATATCATTGGGAGATGTGTATGACATCTATCCCAATCATCGAGAGATTTGTGATACATCCATCCCGAAAGCATGAAGGATTGAGAGGTTTAATGTTTACCTTCCATCAATTCCCCCATAAGGACGTAAGGATATGTTTGCCCATTTACCCCAGCATATTCAAAATATGCGTTCTGGGTTTTGCCGCGGAGCACCCATTTCACCATTCAACAGTTCTGACGCTGATGGATCTATGGTTAGGGATCTACATGAATATATTTCACTTGATTAATTAAGTACATTTTCATATTCTTTTAGCATCATCTAAGTTCTCAAACATGACTTATTACAACAATGCTATAAAGAGACATGTACTATTTCCATCAAATACTTATCAGTCTTTAAAAGACCTTGGGAACTAAGTCCCTCATTTCAATATTGGGAATTATCATCCCTTCACAATCTTATCACCATGATCATATGGTTCTGGGTATTCAAACCCTTAGCTCATCATTGAGCATCATTACCATCTATTAGGTAGCTATCACCTTCAGGTCATCTGACCAAGGCATTCATAATACTTGTTACACAAGCATCACACATGGCTCACAAGGCCACAAAATATCTTGTCATCTCTTTATAAGTAACATCTTACTCATATGACTCATAAAATCCATGCATATTTGTTACTTTTACTAAGCAACAACAACATTAAGGCACATAAGGCCAATAAACATTTATTATATAAATGTCACAACTAAAATCTGGCTATGTTCATCATCTCATAATACCTGCATGGTTATTAGACATGATAACAATCATACAATTCATTCATCACATCATGTGATACAATAGTAACACCATTATTCCTTTACCAGGATTAGGGTTTACTATCAAATAGGGCTTTTCATTCCCTTTACCCAAAATTAGGGTTAGGGTTTCCCATTTCTCATTAATTAGGGTTTCATGATTATATTATCTGTCCAACCCTTAATTCATTATTCCATACCTCTGGGGCATTCAAAGATATTATAAGTAGCTATTCAAGATCATTATTCTCATCATATAGTCTTAATGATCATTTATTCAAGGTACAAGTTCATTTCTCATCCTCATCATGGTATGATTACATCATACTCATTAATTTGGCTTAACCCCATTCTCAAGGTACATTAGTCAACACTTATCAAAGTGCATCAACTCATTGAATTTCATTGTAATAGTTGCATAACACACTTCATATGTTCCTTACCCAAATATATTGGATTTAAAATGCATCAAGGTATATAAACCCTGAAATGCTGAATGTGATAACTATCATATCTTGATGTATCACTCTTCTCATCATTTCAGACTCTCTTGAGTTAACCAACTTATCTTGTATTAAGTTATTTCCCTCTTAACACTTTCAATTACTGACCTATCACCTTTAGCATGTAATGCATAGGCCACACATTAGAATTGTCCAACTATCTTTAATGATATGGACTTGTCTAATGATAAAGACATTGCTTACAATAAGGTTGCTTATAATCAACCACATGAAATATTTCACATTTAAAAGGTAATTCCTTCTATCTCATCATTAGGGTTTTCTTGTACCCTTACCTAAAAATTAGGATTGTGATTTATTGGCATATTGCCCAGAATTAGGGCTTTATGTATTATGACTCCAAATTAGAGTATCACATACCTTCACCCTTCTTAGGGCCTCTCATCACAACACAGTATTAGAGCATCATGTGGTGTTAATTCTTAGTCAGTGTTTCTCATGGAATCACCCTCAACTAGGGTTTCTCATGGAATCACCCTCAACTAGGGTATCATATATCATTACATGACATCACCCTGGATTTGATTTTCACATCACATCATCACATCAATGTTCCATATTAATCATTATAACTTAGGGTTTCTCATGGCATTACCCTAGAATAGGATTTCACATGGAATCATCCTTAATTAGGATTTCCGCTATAGTTACCCACAATTTGGGTTTACTATTCATCTCCATTAGGATTTCATTCAATTGTCCAAAATTAGAGATTCACTATTCATCCAAATTAGGGTTTTGTATCTCATTACCCTAAATTAGAGTTATACATATCATTACCCTGGATTAGGGTTACATCCTCACCCTGGATTAGGGTTTCATTTAGAATTGCCCTGAATTAGGGTTAGAGTTCAATAACCTTGTCAATTAGTGTTTATACTCATGATTTGGGTTTCATGATCTCTTTACTAAGGATCATACCCTTAATCATCACATGAATCATACTCATGAATGAATTCCATTCTTTCATCTTCTCTACTTGATTAGGTCATATCAACCCTTCAATCAAGTACATACAACTATGATTGACATAGTGTACCAAATTATCATTCTTATAGTGATTAGGGTTTACCCCTTTAATAGTACTAATCATTTAGGTACTTTTAGGTCTGTAACCTTTGTACCATATTTGATTACCATCACTATCAATCATTGGATCATTGGAACAATCATTACCTGCCATTGCCAAGTGATTGAATCACCAACAACCTTCAATCAGTTTTGAGGTTTCATCACCGAATGATCTTGACCCTGTGATCTCTAAACGGTTTGAAAACCGTTTAAAAAAATTTCCTTTGAAACCGAATGGGTTTGGGTCTCCAAACGGTTTGAGACCATTTGGTCCCAAACGGTCTTTAGACTATTTGGTCTCAAAACTGAATGGACCAAAAAGTCCTTTCAACACTTACACGGTTCATGATTTCAATGGATGAACCGATTATCAATTGAGTCCTTGATTTATTTACCACTTGAACTATTGAATCATCCTTCAATTAGACCATCAATTAGGGTTTTGAAACCAATTGATCTAGGATTTCAACTCAAGAAACCTTCAATTAGGGCATGGAATTGAATAGCCATCAATGATCAACATTGTGGAATTGATTCCATTGCAACTAATGAATCATTATCAAATATTTGATATGACCAGACCCCAAATGGTCTTGAGGTCGTTTGGATGACCTCCAAACAGTCTTGAGACCGTTTTCCCCATTCCACCCTTGAAATTTGTGGAATTCAATAGGGTTTGCGTCATTGGATAGATCATCAAATCAACAATTAATTGTATTTCAATTTGGTATCTTTGGACCTTCAATTACTCAACCATACTCAACCCTAGACCTCCAAACGGTCTTGGTTGACCTCCAAACGGTCTTGAGACCATTTGGGTGACCTCCAAATGGTCTTGAGACCGTTTGGGCTCAAACACCAAAAAATCTAAATCAACCAATTGGAATTTCAGCACTTAACCCAATTAAGGTTTGCTAATTGATTAACTTTCAAGTGATGAACCCTTGGAAATTAATCAATCAAATTTGATGGGTCATTAACCATCAATATTAGCATCAAATTTTCCAAACGGTAAACCCTGGTCAACTCTCCCAAATGGTTTGAAACCGTTTAGCTTCAAATGGTTTGATGAAACTGTTTGCTTTCAAACGGTTTGATTGAAACCGAATGAGCAACTTGTTGAAACCAATTGGAATGTAATTTTCTTTGGGAAAAATGTGCCCAAGATGATGTCATCATCATCTACCTTCGTCCCTGTAGTTCGTAGTACTTCTGATTTCATGGAATTACCCATTTCAACAAGTAATTAATCAAGAATTAGAAGGAATCATTATAATTGCAAGATTGTTAGTTGAATAATAATGAAAATGGGTTCAAGTTATATAACCCGCCTTCAATTGAGCTCAAAAGCTTCAAGATCACGTCAATAATGGTGGGTGCAACTCCTTTCACTATCCCAAGGCTTGTCCTCAAGCTTTGAGTGAAAAGGAATGGTTAGAATAGAAAAGGGGATCGAAATAGGAAGAATTCATGCATTGATTTTGTGATTTCCACCATGGATTCAAGGTGAAAAGGGATGAAGGAGCTTACCAACAGGTTGGGGGTCGTCCTCCTGGTCCTCCCAATCTCCCTTGGTCGTCTTCCCAGCAAAGGAAAAGAAAGGGGTCCGAAAAAGTCCTTGGTTTAAGTGGTAAAGGCTCTTTTATAAGAAAATCAATGACAGAGAAAATGTTTAATAAAAATCTTTTAATTCCAAAATTGTTGCCACCACTTCCCCCTTGTTTTCTTGCATGCAAAGGCATCTCTATCCCCACCAAACTCCCTTCAATTATCCATGGATTAAGGGAAAAGAAATTAAGCCCCTTAACCCTTATAATAGTAATATCCATTTTTTAGTGGGAATTCTTTTTCTTATAATAAGGTGAGTGGAATTTTCACCTCCTTAGGATATTTCGTGGTCCTTGCAAAGCTCAAGGACGTCCACACCCATCTGAATCCAACCATTTTAATTTTGGTTGAAGTTCCTTTAATTAATATATTTATTTTTGCACTAAATTGAATTAGGGTTTCAATTAGGATTAAATCTTGATTATTTTAATATCAAGATTCTCTCTCCTCCAAATTAATTCAAATGAGGCCTCCCTCTCATTTTCTTTGCTCTACATGATTCCAAGAAACATTAGGGACCTTATTGAAGTGGTAGTTTGCATATTGAACCCTAGTTTATGGTAAATTGCACATTACACCAAAACTAGGTTTTAATGCACAAACATTGCTTTATCAGCTCTTTCTTGGTGCTTAGGCTTCCATAAGCCATATCTCTGCATCATTTTCACTCTCATGATGCTTCAACACATGAGGAACATATTATCATGCACAATTTGCACTTAAACCCCTCAACTTGGGTAATTTGCACTTTAGTCTACTAGTGAGGAGATGTAAATCTCGCATAGTGTTGACATATTTCAGATACTGGGGAATGTGGAAGTTTATGTCCATGTATTGGATCATGTTGTTATGATACCATGGATTAGTCTAAAAATTGACATTATTGGAGACGTGGGGAGGTGTGTTGATCATATGAATGATGATGTTCAAGTGTTTGTTAATGAATTTCCATATAGGCGATGAGTTCTTCTTCTTTGTATTTCTCCACGGGTTTCTGTTGTTATAGTATTTGTGTATGATGAAGAGTTTCCAAATTTTTGTAGAGTTGATGGTGACAGAATCAATAATTTTTGTAATGAGGCAACTACCATGTGTAAGTTTATGATACCCCATCCACCGTATACTTTTAGAGCACATATGGTTTTCCAATTAACCAAGTGTATCTTAATTTTTTCTGAGTGTGTCGTTTAGTGGTTCCATAGGAACTTTCTTGTGATGAAGTCGATCATATTGTATGTTTTAGCGGGTAAAGGTATGCATTTGAGGAAATGTGTTGTGATCAGGGTGATGGAGATAATTGAGTAATGTAATGCAACCAACCAAGCTAAGGGAATTGTTTGTTTAGGATGAAAGTTTGTAGTCAATTTTATCAATGATCGACAACCATAAATGGCGTTGTATAGGGTGAGATGCGATGGGTAGTCCCAGGTACACAACCAAGAATGTCTCAGTTTTGCATCGAAGAAGGGCTTGTTATCTGAGCATAGTGTCAGGAGATGTCTTAATACCTATGATGGATGATTTCCTGAGGTTAATCTTGAGTCTTTTTGATATGTAGGAGAACATACCTATGATGCAAATGGTGTTGAGAATGGCGTTATCTTCTTGTTTGACCAGGACCATGGTGTCATCCGCATATTGAATGATGTTTTCAAAACATTTGTTAGGAGATCGGGTAAGGACCTGGGTCGTCCCTAATTTGATCATGTTAGTGAGAAGCGAGGTGACCATAATGAAGAGGTATGGTGATAATGGCTCGCCTTCTATGAGACCAATGGTGTTGTGGAAGTGACCAGATGGTGACCCATTAATGATGGTGAAGGAGGAGTTTTCCGATATACATGTATGAATATAGCTGATGCATTTAGGAGGAAATCTGTATCCCTGCATGGTATGTATGAGATAATTCTAGTTGATGTAGTTGAAGGCTTTTTCAAAATCCAGTTTTAAAGCTAAATAGCAGTTTTATTTTTGTAGCATAGGTGAAGTGTTTCATTAACCATAATGAATGCATAACATATATTCCTATGTTTCAGAAAGGCATTTCAGTTTATTTCTATAATATGTTCCAAATATGGTTTAATATGGTTGCTGAGGATTTTAGATGAGATTTTGTATGATGTATTGATGAGACTAATCAGTCTGAATAGTTCGATTTTCTTAGGTTGTTCTAGTTTTTTTGTCAAGGCTATATTGGTGCAGTTGAGCACCTTGATGTGTTTGTGAATATTTTGTTCTTTATGAATCATATGAAGTAGGTGCATGAAGTCATCTTTGATATGGTACCACATCGTGAGATAGAATTTATTGTTAAGTCTATCTAGTCCTGATGATTTATCTTTCCCCAGTGTGGATATGGTGTCTTTGAGTTCTTCAATGGTAAAGGTAGCCAAGATATTATGTGGGGAGTGTATGGTTTTTTGACATGAGTGTTCCCAATTTATGGAATTAAGAATGCTCGGCTCATGTCCCCTATTGTTGATGTGTTGAAAATGTGTTACAATGTGTTGGGTGATAATGTTTTTATTTGATGTATTGGTCCCATTGATGTTGTCTAGAGATCATTTTAGTTCTAGCATTGTTGTTACATCATTTATGGAAATATTTGCTATTTTTGTGAACTTATATAGCCCATCTAATCTTATCTCTTTGATTCTAGAAAATATTAATGCAGTTTTGGATGTGATCCATCTTTGCTTTGATAGCTAGAATAATGGCAGGGTCAATGTTAGGGTCAATGTCCACATGAAAATGTTGTTGTTATAGATTATCTAACTTGTGCATGATGTTGCCTTATTTTTGTTTTGCCAAGTTTTAACAGAAAATCTAATCTTCCTAGTGTTGTTATGAATGTGATATCTTGGCTCCCTAGAAGTCTGTTGGTACTGATACCAATGTTTTCTACAGATCTGCAGGCAAGACTGGTCTAGAAGTCAGTAATTTTCTATTTTGAATGGTTTATGACCATATTGAAAGTTTGTGGTATCTAGAATGATGGGGAAATGGTTAAAAATGGGTCTAGGTGCAATTCTGATACTGGAGTGTGGATAGAGGTTTTCCCATCTAGGTGAGCATAGGAAATGGTCCATTCTCACCCAAGAATGGTTTCTATTCCAGGTGCAGTTCACATTAGATGAGATAATGTTGATAACTTTGTGCTTGATAATGGTGTCTCTGAGTAGTCTATAGGATCTAGTCAATGTCCCTGATTGACTATGCTAGTTACACATGTTCGAGTCTCAGGTAATAAGGTTTAAGTCACCTCCTATGAGCCATGATTTGTTAGAGTAGAGCTGGAAAATGTATGTAATTTCTGTAATGTAATGTTGTTTATCTAAGCTAGGTTCACCATAGATGCCTGTGAATACCCAGTCATGGGCATCTTGTATGTTTGCGATCTGCAAAGTAATGTTGAAGTCTTGATAGACTATTTGGGAGATGTTGAAGATATTGTTCTGGATGCATATGATAATACCTCCTTTGAAACCCTTAGGAGGTAGTTGAAACCATGTGTTGATGTGTTTTACCCCTATGGATTTCAAAGAGAAAGGGGTTATGGTTGTGTTGGTTTCTTGTATGACAATAATATTGATGTTTTGTTCATAGATGTGACATCTGATGTGTCTTCTTCTCTTAAAACTGGATGCACCATATACATTCCAAGATGTTATCTTCATAGAGTAAGAAAGATTATATTACCAGTGATGATGTAATCTTGGTTGACATACTAATGGCTAATATGTAATTTATCTAGACTGACATTAGTTTTACGTATTGATCTACGGTTACATCAACCCATTAATTTGTTCTATTTCTTCTAATGCTATGTGGGAAACATCTTCTGTATCAAAGGTGATACCAAGTGAATTGGTGAAATTTGGTAAATTCTGAATATCTAACCATGAAGCTATGTCTTCTATGCTACCAATCAGGATGTAATAAGCACAATCATCTGATGTATAGAGAAGAAAGGTAATTCTTTAAGATAATAAATGGCACTGAGTTCTGAGTGGTTACCTTCTTCTGTTGTGGAAAAGTAATTTTTCTTGGTGAGTCCTTCTGGTGTGGTCATCAGTGAGTTGAATGTTGAGATAGTAGCATGAGCTTTACCTTTTCTCTTTTGTTATGGACACTGTGAGGATTTGATCTCGTCCATTGATGGTTGTTTTGATTTTCTCAACCATATCTATATTGATGTTTGTTGTGGTAGATGGGTTATTATATAATGGAAATGGTTTAATGAAATCAAAAAGGAGTTGTTGTTTCTATCCACATATGGTGAGCATAACCTGGCTCTTTTATTTGTGCTGCTAGGGTTGGAGTTTCCTTGTGAAAGGTTGGATGTATTTTTTCACTCCAAAACCATTTTCTTGTCATTTTGTTTCTTGGAAGCAACGAAGGTTTTCTTGGTGTTGATACGATAGTACTAGGACAGTGGGTGATGCACAATATGGAGAATGTGGTCATTGTGGGTAAGGTTTTATGCAATGAGTTTAATCTAGTATATCTTATCTTCGAATCTTATTTTAATGGATGCATGCACAATGATAGATTATTTCACTGAAATGACACTTGTAGATTTAATATAGTTTGTGTGGTGTAAAGTGTCTAGAATGACAAACTATAGAGTTGCATCAATGGTGTGTGCAATCACATGAAAAATCTCGACCTCCCATAAGTGTGGGGGAAAATCAGATATGGAGACCCACCGTAATCCACCTTAACTAGCAAGAGGTGGTCCTTGTTCAAGAGATCATTTGAAGGTGTTTTCTTGGACAAATCTCGACCCATAAGGGATCGTCATAGCTTGCCCGAAAAGGTGTTCAAGATTAGTTCCTTCAAGTATAGAGTATAGAAGTTGAGACGGTGACAAAATTTTGGGTTTGAGAAAAATGTGTCCGGGAAGAAGGAGGGAAATTGCAAGAGTGATGTCAAGAATGTTCACTGTGTCATTGTCGATATTGTTGGAGATAGTAACCAAGATTCTACGACTAGTGAAGACATGGATAAGGCACATAGAATTGGCCAGAAGGTCAATAGGGAACTCCTTGTTAAGGTGTACTAGTGGAACCATGATGAATGGAGGGGTTGATGAGGGAAAAAGATGGTGGAAGGCTCAGTTGAGCAAGCACACTCTGAGAGGGTGATGCCTATGATGGTGGTATATGAAGAGATGATTGAAGACCTGTATTAAGAGCCATAGAGCATGTGATGGGTTTAGAATTGATTGGAACATGGGATTGTCAGATGGGGGAGAGGGAAATTTAGGAAGTAATGACACTTTCATCTCAGGGATGTAGAGGCATAAGAAGGGATTTTGGTCACTTGTTGATAGTTCTTTGAATCAAGTTCATTGGGAAGATACGAAAACTTGCTGACTCTTGTTGTAATGTACCAGTAAAAGTAAGTTTAGAAAGAAAAGTGATTTTTTGAGTAGTATTAGATCTGGAATAAGCTCGGGAATGTGGGCATCTCTTAGGACAAAAGTATAAGAGATTTCCATGCAACCTACAAATGAAGCATAGATGAGGGAATGTGCATCGGGACTTAGTGTGTCCATGGTGGTAGCATCTGTCGTAGTGAGGGTAAGAAGTTGATCACTTTCGGTAGTGTGTAATGAGTATCCAATCATGAGGATTAGTGTCATGTGTAAATGACTCGATAACTAAGTCATTAGATGATATGGATTATAGTGGTGGATAGTTTTGTTCATATGATGAAATTGCAAAAAATTATCTGATAGTTCTATGGTATTTGAAGGCAGATACATAATGTGATCTATGTGATTTGTGTTGTTGGGGTGTATACTCATACCTGGTGTTACGAGAAGTAATATCTAAAATGATGTAGTTGTATCTACTTCATCATATGCATTAAGTGATTCTATTGTAGAAGAACTCTCAATTAAATTTGAAATGGATCCCAATCTAGGTTGATGCTCAACTCATACGAATAACTGATCTGCAGAGTTTGAATTTTGAAATTCTAAGTCTCCTAGCATCTTGAACAATGGACGTAGTTCCATAGGTGTGTCTATGTAGAGATCGGTGCCCAAGCCAGGAAAGTATGATGGGCTATCGGTTGCATATAGATGATCCATTCTAGTTTGTGGTGCAATTCTTCAATCATTTTTGCCCATCCTTCAAAGATGTGCAAGTTGGATGTTTTGTAAGAGGTGATAGTAACCTGGAACTCCTTGTTGCCAAATTTGAATGATGTTTTGGCTAGGAAGGATATCGAACTTGTGGTATTTCCTTTATTTTGAGAGTGAGACAATCTTTATATTATCGTAATCAACTGGGTAGTTCACGAAGGAGAGTTCAAATGTCATATCTGGAGTGGCTAAGTTGGATGAATGGTTCTATAAGCCTTTTAAAATCGTGTTCTTCCTCTAGTGAAGTATGCATGACTAATATGTAAAGGTGTCATACCTCTGGATTTTTCTCTGTTGCTCAGGGTGTTGCAGATATGTCCACCTATCCTCATGTTGGAAGGTAGAGTAACTGAGGATCAGTCTATGAAGTTGGTCCCTGGAAAGAACGGCTGGAAAAGTATGGTCTAAAAATCAACTGAAGATCGGGACAATGTAGTAGCTACTCGAGGTCTTAGGGGTAGATTCAACTATGATACTGTAATGGCGCTCCTTGATTTTGTAGTTCATCAGCTAGATATGTAACAGTCACTTGTTAATGAAGTAGGTTCGACTAGGAGATGTTTCTAATGTTAGCTATATTTTGTTGTTTCTCAATTGTTCGTCTATGTATCACCTGAAGCTATTACCTATAAGTGTGGTAGTCTTGATATGTTGCTAAAGTGGGGACCGATCGGATTTTCTCCAATAGAAGTAGGTTCTGTGTAAGTCTACTCTAGTTGTAGTATCAACGGGGTTGAGCTGCAGTGCTATATCTGGTTGATGTAGAACTAGAGCAGTGAGATACCCCGGTATTGAGAAATACAATGGTGTTTCTAGAGAGAATTTGAAACTTTCTCTCACTACCCATTATTACCAACTACTTGCTAAAGGTTGTGACCATTCTTAGCAAACACTGACAATTGTCTTTCTGGAGGCATCACACATGGTTTCTGGTCGTGTATTTGTTGGCATTTCAAGCTTTATCATATGCCCTGGGAACAAGTCAGCTAGAGATGATCTTACATTGGCCTTCAAAATGGATTCTTCTTCTCACAACATCATATCCATATATTTTATTTAGCGTCTTTTGCTAAGCGCGGTAGAGCAATGTGTTTGACTCAGATTGTGGACAAAGTGTGTCACAAATGGGCCCGCGACTTAATTACATCTACTGTCAGTTTATCTAATCGTGTATGGATGATGATTAGTTTACTAGCTAAAGAAAGAGAGTGTTTGAATCAATGCATAATGTTGGATGTTGCTTGAGGAAGCGCACGTGGTTTTCTAGCTTGTGTTGGTTTATCAAGGCATTTGAAGGCAGCTAGAGATGATACCTTGTAATAACCTTCAACATGTAGACTCCATTTTCAAACTTAATTTGATTTTTGGTATATAACTTCCTCTGCTCAGACCAACATACCTTTAAGTTTGATTGTAAGCATGTCACAAATGGATTTACACTGCTTCCATCAAGTTTTCAGCCAAGTTGTGACATGGCAACTGGAAATGTTAATGTATAGGTTGTATGTGTGCAAAGTCTTTGGGAGACACGGATAGCTAATTTTCTGAGAAATTGCTATTAACTTGTGCAAGATAACCATTAAAAAAACTCTACATGTGTGTTAGGATTTTGTTCTTATCTGAATTGGATTAGAATTGCTTATAGGGAGATGTCATGCACCTATAAATCGAGGTAGACACCATAGGTTATCGGTATGCCGAATAGCGCCAAACATTGTGTGTGCCAATACAGAGGAAGACATACAGACATCCAAGAAGGAAGAGAGTGAGAGTGCGGTACGAAATTTTATTGTGGACACGGGATTCTGAGAGAGCGAAAATCCTTGTAATCTTTGTGGAGTTACTTAATAGAATTGTGTGGTCTTCTTCGCCAACTCAATTCTCTCATTGGTTGTTTGTTTGTCAGTTTGTCCTGTCGACTGGGAGGTTGTTGTTGCTTTTATTATGCAAGCTAGGTTGTATCTCGTGTGGTGTTTTCTTAGACTTGGAGGGTTTCTACGTGAATCCCCAACAAGTGGTATCAGAGCGAAGGTTGCTATGAGACCATCAACGAGCACCGAAAGATGTGTAGCATGGCGACGTCGACTAGCAACGTAGGGAGTCATCATATTGACAAATTTGATGGCAAAAGCAACTTCAGTGTGTGGTAAAGCACAGTGAAGGACGTCTTAGTCCAATAAAGGCTAATTAAAGCTCTTAAAGGGGAAAATCCGAACAAGATGCCTGAAGGTGACTGGAGGATGATGGGTCGCAAGGCAGTTAGTACAATCCATCTGATTCTTTCCGTGAAGGTAAAGTATTCAGTGATCAATGAAGATTCACTGAAGAAATTATGAAAAGTCTTAGAAGAGTTGTATATGGCGAGGTTGCTGACGAACATGTGGATGTTGAAAAGGCAATTGTACAAATTGCACATAGAAGAAGGCACAAGGTTCGCCAACCATCTCAACGTTTTCAACAAGCTAGCTTGTTACACTACTGGTTAACATGGAGGAGAAGATCAACGATAGTGATAAGGTCATTCTCTTAGCGTCATCTCTTCCACAGTCATGGGAACAATTGGTGATGAACATCCTTGTCGGGAAAACTACACTAGACTTCAACGAGGTGGTTGCATATTTATTAGTGGTGGAATCTTTGAAGAAGCCATCTGAATGTTCCTCAATGGGTAGTAATGTTTTGGTTGTTACAGACGGTAGATACAAAAGCAAGGGTCACAGGAAGAAGAATCAAAAGGGCAAAGGCAGACATGTATGCTATACATGTGGCGAAGAGGGCCACATATTAAAAGATGGTCCAACAATGAAGCAGTTGAAGAGTGGAGCTTGCGCGTTAGCGAAAGGATATTCAAAAGCACTGGCTTTCATAAATCAGGTGCCTATTATGGGTGGATATTTTATTCAGGCTCTCACTACATCATATATCTAGCGAGAGATGTATTTGATGAAGGATTTCTCCATCGGGTGGATATATATATATATATATATATATATATATATATATATATATATATATATATATATATATACTAGTCGACGCACACATGCCCCATGCACGTGAAAATCAAATCTTTGAGATTTTCTTTAGACTAATTTTACTTGAAGTATAATATTGGTTAAACTTCATCACTGTCAAAACATTGATGAGTTCTTATCAATTGTTGTATTATTAGGTGAAAATATTGATTAAGATTGACGAAATAAGTATATGACATGATTTTTATTAACAATCATTATACACATTACCTAAATATCATGTTTATAGTAGTTTCATTTAGTTTTTGAAAGTTTAATTTAAACTACATAAGGATAGTTTCCTTATATATAAGTTATATGAAAATTCTCTTCTCAGAATATTTAGATTCAATAAATGGTATGAAAACATCATTTTAGTTTTAGTTATGACATTATCTAGTGTTCTCATTGAAGTAAAATGTAAATAGACACTATTTTCTTTCATGCAAATACACTTGTCGGTCTTGATAAAGTAAAAATCCAAGACATCTATAGAAAATTCTAGATCCAAATTCACACTCATCAGTTTTGATATGTTTATAATATTTGGTACCTAAATGCATTGCTTCCTGTCAAAATTACATGTAAGGTATTATTCATTTTGTAGTTGAATACATCATATAGTTTTGACATATGTGATAACATGTTTCTCAGAATTAATAATATATGTTGTCTCCATTGGAAAATAGATGTGGATTATGTAGCATTTTGTGCTCAACAACAAAAGTATAGTTGACAAGCATTCTTATTAAATAAAATAAAGATCTCCCTAAAAAAAAGATTGCAATTATGGATTTCTATTGAAAAATGAATGTCACATACAACCTATTGAATCCTAAATCTATTATAAGATGAAAGACATTATGTTATCCTATATGAGAAAGTGTATTTTTTTTCCTTATAAAAGTTGGTTCTCTTTGTGGTTCACAAACAAAACCAGTCTTCATGCTCATAAAAGTTGGTTCTCTTTGTTTCGGTACTGTGCAAAATTTAGTGCCAAACTTTTGCAATATATCATCTTTTGATGTATTCCTATCATGGCTATGGGATAAATATTTTCTCTCTAACATTGCTGAGAGGAAAGAAAATGCATTAAAATTGGTTCTCCTTATTAAATAAAATAATTTGAATTGGCTCGTGATCATAGCCTTTTAACAAGAAAAAACAAATCTAGAAATAATTTTGAAAGATGTTAAAATAAATGTGATTAGCATGATCAAGGTGTTCATTTGTGAAAAGGGTTGACATTAATTCTTTCACTATAGGAATGAGAGTGTGTTTAATGAAAACCTCTCTAACCACAAATAAGCACTTTGATTGTAAAGTATTTTGACCAAATTATCTTTGTAAAAATCATTGTTTGTATTATAAAAGGTGAGTATTTGTCATATGATGAGAAAGCGATGTGGGGGGTCACAATTGTACATCAAGAACAATTGCACCCCAGTTACACTTTTTGTGTTAGCGTGACTATAGGATCAACCATTCATTTGTGTTGACTACATCACCTAGTAAATTGAAAGAAGGATAGTATTTTTCTAAAATAAATACGCTTGAAACTAATTGTAAACATGTTATGCAAGAAATAAATGAGCTCTTGTTCCCTATTGATGATGTAGTCATCAGAATTAAGTTCCATATGGTTGAGAATTCACTTGATGCAGAAGGACTTCATGATCCATCCATTATCTTGCATGAGTCTCTTTGATGATTATAAGGTGTGAAATCTTAAAGATGGAGAATCATTACTTACTAATTTTAGTAGGCACCACATCCTTCTCAGTTTAAAATTACCACTAGATATTTCAAGCAACCATCTCACATCATTTACAAACTATTCACATCATGGAGCTATTGTTACTTTCATTGACACGTACAATTGCACATGAATTCAATTTCAGTTACATTTCTATTAGATCTAATTTTAGTATAAGAAAAGTCATTCCTAAAAGCACATGGCTATTTGTACAAAGCACAATGGAGAATTAAAACTTATTGCATTGTTTCTTTGATAGTACCTCTTATATAAGTAAAAGTAAGTGAAGTTGTAAATGTCTTGAATTCTAGAAAATACGTGTTTTTTAGAGTTGTATAATAACCCATGTTTCTTTCTTCCTTATAGAAAAAAGAACAAGTGCTATATTTTTGGTATGACGTGTAGGAACAACTATGATGGTAGTTCTAGTTATTATTATTCATTTATTATTGGGTGAGCGTGAGTTGTGCAAATGAAGATATACATCCTCTGGGGGAAAGTATGAAACATAGAAAGAACAGAGAGGTGTGTAATGCACATACCATAGTTGTTGCATACTGATCATAAGAGTGAGTTTAGGCCAGACACGGGATTGTTTGTGAGGTAAGTTGATGGACAACAATAGATTTGAGCCATGCTTTTCCACAGGTGGCACTTGAGGTTGCACTACCAAAAAACATAGTATAGATGACAGCCATGTAAAAAGTTATGCACTTTAGGTGACATGTTTGTACATGACTTATAATCTGTGTAGGCCTACATAAAATAGATGACATACATTTTTGTATATTTGAAAGGGTGACATACTTTAGGTGACATGCATGTATGTCACGTGTAGTCTGTGCAACATAAGTGACAGACATTTTATCATACTTGAAAGGGTGACACACTATAGGTGACATACATTTGAATCACCTATGTTCTAATGGGGGTTTATACATGTATATGAGTCAAGTGTAATATACAAGGAGACATAACATTTATGTGACATGTATGTGTGTCACCAAAGTTATAGATGATATAAATTCATGTCACCTAACCTTAGAATTTTTATAGAATTACTATGAGAGGACATTGTCTTGATATGGGCCTTAAATTCTCACAAATGCATTACGGGGGACCTGTTGTTAGAGGAAATTCTCATGATATGGGCCCCAACCCTCACATATGCATTTTTAGAGAATTTTTGTGAGTAGACATTGTCACTATATGGGCCCCAGTTCCTAAGAAATGCATTGAAAGAGACTTTTTATGAGAAGAAATGTGTCATGGCTCCTCCCGAGTGTATTTTTATTGGAATATATCAACACTTATTTGGTTACCATGCGCTAGACGATGATGCGATGTGAGGGCGCCGATCTGCTGCATGTGACATGGGCACCGACGATGATTCTGTTTTGCTCCCACCTACCTCTGATTAATTATTGCACCTACCCCAGTGTCACTGATGGCAAGGGTTCTTTGCTCATCTTGTTCCCCCACACCATAGTATCCAGATCCGACTTACCATAGTTTCTCTCGAATGCGGACGGAAGGCGACCAGAAACGTTCAGCGATAACTTCAAGTCTGATTCAAATTATCAACTTTTGTTGGACTTGGCCATATCGGTGGTGGTTGCCCTTTTTTTTGCAACCACGCCCATAGCAGCAAGGGATTAGGGCAAGAACGCGCTCAAAGCGTCCCTGGTGCCTAGTTGTCCAGGTCTCAACACATCGAGGATCGATATGATAGAGTCCAACATCGATCCTTGGAGGCGACATCCCATACATGGTTCCCTACAGTCGTGTGTTAATCGGGCTTGTTAGTGGTCAACCCAGCAAGTAGGACTACCCTGCTGGCCGCCATACACGAGAGGGTTCCCTCCATGTCTTAGTTCCACTCTCTTTAATGGCAAATTTTAGTTTTCCCACATCGGCAATGACACATTATGACCATCTTACTGCGTCACAAGTGAAAAGTCATGAGGTTGTTCATGTGGTCCTTTATCGCCTAGGGCCTACATCCTGCATGGTTGGACCTAATGTACAAGTTTCATGTCCTTTTAGGAGCCTCCATACATGTCGCGACAAACTGTTAGCAACTAACAGTTTTGGTAATCATTTTTAGGTTGTTCATTTATCTTCACTGAGTCGTGTTGATGGAATCCGTAAGGCGTTGGAGTATGCAGATGTTTGGGAGGGCTTGGTGTTTGCTCTTTGTTCTTCCAAGCATTGGATGTGTGGTGTATGCCTTGGCATCGTGCCATGGTCTAAAGCATGTCCTCATCAATCTTATGATGGCTCTGATGTTACTACCACTCTACCTCGATAGCCTGGTGAGACATCACTCGATGTGATAGTTGGTTTGCCTGCTCCCATCAATTTTGGCTTTCCAGATTTTGTTCCTTGCACCCTGTCAGCTCATCAGCGTATTGAGCCACCTCCTCTTCCTGTTGACTAACTATAGCTCAACACAGATCTTCTAGATTCTATCTTCCACACGGGTGTCCCTACCGTAAAGAGCATCCCTCTTCTTTGTCGTTTGCCCTTTACCGACACTCTTCGTGCTTGCTTACTCTAGGTGGCTTCTTACACATGCTCTATTGATGCATGGATTCATCTTTTGTTGCTTACAGCATGTGTTTTGTATCGCTTCTCCCCTAAGTCTGCTCAAGAATAGTCTTCTCGAAAATGCATCTCTCTACAACAACTTATGATCCTTAAGGCTTTGGAGACTTGGAATTCAGGACCTGATGGCATTCAACAACTCCTGGCTCAGATTTTGGCTCATTGTTGTCCTACTGAGCGAGAACATTCTTCTGAAGCTTGTATTTCACGTGCCAAGTCTAAGATCAAAGATAGCCAATTTTCTACTGCCATCTGTGTTCTATCCTCTAGTGGTGTTACCCCCACAAAAGCGGCTAATTATTCTTATCTTGAAGCTAAACACCCTCAACCTCCACTGCCATCAGTACAACCTCAGTCTAAAATTTCTTGCTCTCCATTTGTTTCTTCTTGCTCTATGATTGAAGAAACCATTTTATCATTCAAGAAAGGGACCGTTTGCGCATGTGATGGCCTACGATCAAAACATCTTATTGATTATATGTGTGGGGCTGCCACTGCAGTGAAAGATGATTTTTTTAATGCAGTTTCAACTATGGTGAGTCTTTGGCTCACTGGTCATTATCCAGATTCCCTAGCTCCCTACATTGCCAGTGCTCGATTGACTCCTTTTCTCAAACCAGACAATGGCATTTAGCCTATTGCTATGGGTACTATTTGGCAACGCCTTGTATCCAAAGTTGCGGCAAAGGGTGTAAGTTCTGATGTCATCCCTTATCTTATGGATCATCAGTATGGTGTTGGTATTTCTGGTGGTGTTGAGGCCCTTCTACATGCTGTCACTCGACTTGTCTATGAACAACAACACCACACTACATTCACAATGGCTCTTATTGACTTCAACAATGCCTTCAACATGGTTGATAGATCTACCATATTCTGAGAGGTTCGTCTTCATTGCCCTTCTATTGTACGATGGGTTGAGTTTTTCTATAGCTCTCCATATCCTCTCTATATGGATCATGGCCAAACTCTTTTTTCTTCTGTCGGGGTACAACAAGGTGACCCATTAGGCCCCCTACTTTTTTCCCTGGGACTCCACCCTCTTATTTTACAGGAAAAGGATGCATGTCAACTTGATCTCCTTTCTTTGTACCTTGATGATGGTACCCTCATTAGGGACACAAAGGTTGTTTTGAAGGCTCTATCCCTCATTCAGGAGCGAGGCCCGATGTATGGTCTTCATCTCAATACTGAGAAGACATATTTTTTGGCCATCTGATGACCCTAGATGAGGCTCGAATGTGGGCTTATTTCCAACTGACACCTCTCGTCCAGAGCATGGAGTGAAGATTCTAGGTGGCCCAATTTTCTATAGATGCATCCTTTGCAAAGGAACTTCTCCAGAAACATGTGATGAAGACCCTTGATATGATGGATCGTATGTCCTCACTCCAAGACCCACAGTGTGAGCTTCTTCTTCTTAGGTCTTGTGTTGGGATGCCCAAACTATTGTTTGATCTTCGTACAACACCTCCTTCATCTATCACACCTGTGTTGGATATTTTTCATCACAGTCTTTGTCGTTGTCTAGAGCGTATTTTGGTTGGTGACGGACCATGTTTTGGTGATTTATAATGGTGTTTGGCTACACTTCCTATGCATCTAGGGGGATTGGGGATCAAGTCTTCTCATAATGTCAGTAAATTTGCTTTTGTTGCCTCTCAAATACACACTAAAGATCTCTAAGACCATATGTTGCATGAGGTCACACGCGTGCCTGCAGGGCTCCCCTTTGTCCAAGCACATGCTTCCATATGCAATATTTTGCCATCTTTATGTTGGTCTATGTTGACAAGTACGCATTCTACCACCCCAAAGACCCAGTCTATTTTGGTAGACGCTTACTACAAAACCGTCATCTAGCAAATCATGGCAAGTGACCTATCCTCACAGCAACATGCTATTCTCACTTCTTTACAAGCCGATCATGCACAAATTTTTTTTAGGGTTATTCCTATTGATGGACTTGGTATGTCTATGTTACCCATTGAGTATCGAGATATCCTTTGGTATTGACTTATGATTCCCTTATATCCAGGTGATGAACGTTGTCTAATTTGTAACATCACAGATCTTTATGCCTTTGGTGATCATGCAATGCACTGCCGCTCACGTCCTGGTTATAAGTTTCGTCATGATGTTGGCACTCGATCTGGGTTAAAGGTTTTGAAAGAAGCTCCTTTGGCCTTCCTTGGCACTCAATCTGATGGTGTTCATTCGTTGTGACCTGCAGACATTCTTTTATTTTACTAGATGAAGGGAAAACATGCATGTGTTGACCTAATAGGAGTTTCTCCCTTGACAGATATCCTTTCAAAAAACTTTAAAGTAGGGCAGGCAGCATCTGAGGAAGCAATACAAAAAGTTCATAAACATGGAATAAAATGTGTGGCCAATCAACATCATTTTCTACCTTTCGCCTTTGACACCTTTGGGGTGCCTGCCGACGATGCAATTTCTCTTCTTCGATGCCTTCAACATATATAAATAGGAATCTCATGATGCCTTCATCTACATGTAATGATTTTATTTTTGGGTCCTTGGGTTTTGCCATCCAATAAGTATTGGCAACCCAATTTGTTGCTTGCGCTTCTGCGAGAGATTTTATGTAATCTTTTGAGCAATTATATGAAACATATTAAGTGCCATGTTGTGATACGAAACCATCATGATATGGGCCCTGACTCCTCAGAAATTTATTTTTAGGGGCTTACTATGAGAGCACACTATCATGATAGTGGTCACATATCCTCCCAAATGTAATTACAATGACATGTTGGGAGAGGACATTCTCATGATATGTGATGTGGCTCCTCTCAAATGCATTTTCAAAGACCTTATGTGAGAGGATGCCATAATGATATGGGTCCTGGTTCCTCCCAAAAACATATTCAGTGACATGTTGTGAGACGACACCATCATGATAAGGGCATGGCTCCTCAAAAAATTATTTTTAGGGACTTATCGTGAGAGCACACTATCATGATATTGGTCACATATCCTCCCAAATACAATTACAATGACATGTTGGGAGAGGACATTGTCATGATATTGGAGGTGGCTCGTCTCAGATGCATTTTCAAAGACTTGATGTGAGAGGATGCTATAATGATACGGGCCCTGGTTTCTCCCAGAAACATATTCAGTGACATGTTGTGAGACGACACCATCATGATATGGGCCCTGACTCCTCAGAAATTTACTTTTAGGGACTTACCGTGAGAGCACACTATCATGATAGTGGTCACATATCCTCCCAAATGCAATTACAATGACATGTTGGGAGAGGACATTCTCATGATATGTGACGTGGCTCCTCCAAAATGCATTTTGGGGATCTTCCCGTGAGAGGACACCATCATGATATGGGTCATGGCTCCTCAAAAGTTTATTTTTAGGGACATGCTGTGAGTGCACACTGACATGATATTGGTCATAGATCCTCCGATATATACCTCCATCCACATGCTACGAGAGGACATTCTCATGATATGGGATAGAGGGTCACCCTGGCGAAGTCCACGTGCAGGCTTTGTGCTTTTGGTCCGATCCCCATTTATAGCAAAAGTGTGTTGGACAGATGTGATGCAATCTTTGACTTTACTCCTCCATTTCATCCCAAAACCCATCTTCTCCATCACCACATCAAGGAAACTCCACTCCACCATGTCGTATGCTTTGGACATGTCCAACTTCATAGAAAGACTACCTTTTCTCTTCCCCTTTTCTCTCTTTATAGAGTGGAACACTTCATAGGCTATGAGAGCTCAATGTTATGATATAGGTCATAGATCCTCCTAAATGAATTGTTAGAGACTTGATATGCAATGACATCTGTCATGATATGGGCCCAAGTACCTCAAAAATGTATTTTTAGAGACTTGTTGTGAGAGGACACTTTCATGACATGGGCAATGACTCCTCTCAAAAGAATTTTAGGGACTTGTTGTGAGAAGAAAACATCATGATATGAGCCATGAACCCTCACAAATTCAATTTTAGGGACTTGTTGTGAGACATCACTATCATAATATGGGTATTAGCTCATCCCAAATGCATTTTGAGGGACTTGTTGTTAGATGATACTATCATGATATGGGCCATGACACCTCCCAAATGCATTTTTAGGGACTTGTTGTGAGAGGACATTGTGGTGATATGGGCTCCAAATCTAACAAATGCATTTGTAAAGATTTGTTGTGAAACGACACTGTCAAAATATGGGCACTAGATCCTCCTTAATGCATTTTTAAGGAGTTGTTGTAAGAGCTCAATGCCATGATATAGGTTGTGGATCCTCATAAATGAATTGTTAAAGACTTGCTATGAGATGACATTTGTCATGATATGGGTCCAAGCACCTCCCAAATACATTTTCAGAGACTTGTTATGAGAGGAAACTTTCATGATATGGGCCATAGTTCTTCCGAAAATCATTTTTGGGGACATGATGTAAGAGGACAACATCTTGATATGGGTTGTGACTCCTCACAAATTCATTCTTAGAGACTTGTTGTGAGTAGACATTGTCATGATATGGGTCGTGGGTCCTCTCTAATACATTTCTAGGGAGTTTCTATGAGAGGACACTATCATGATATGTGACATGTCTCCTCCCAAATGCAATTATAAAGATTTTATGTTAGAGGACAATGTCATGATATGGGCCTTGGATCCTCCATAATCCATTTCTATGGACCTTTTATGAGAGGACATTATCATGATATAGGTCGTGGCTCCTCCCAAATGCATTTTTTGGGACTTATTGTGAGATGACATTTGTAATTATCTGGGCCCCAAATACACTCAAATGAATTTTTGGGGACTTGTTGTGAGAGGACACTATCATGATATGATCCCTGGATCCTTACAAATGAATTTCAAGGGACTTGTAGTGAGAAAAGATTGTCATGATAGGGGGCTTGGCTCCTCCAGATACATTTTTTAGAATAAGGTCCATATAAATGGATTATGGGCCCTAATTCTATTTATTTGAAGGGACATGTTATGAAGGACACTATCATGATATTGGTCATGACATTTGTCATGATATGGGCTCTGACACCTCCCAAATGCATTTTGATGGACTTTTTATGAGAGGATGTTGTCATGAAATGGGACCTGACGCCACCCAAATGCATTTTTAAGGACTTATTATGAGATGACATTGTCATCATATGTGTGATGACACCTCCCAAATGTATTTTTAAGGACTTGGCATGAGATGAAATTTGTCTTGAAATGGGCCCTGACATATACCAAAAGCATTTAGAGGGACATGTTGTGAAAGGACACTATCGTAACATGGGTTGTTGGGTCTTGTTTTGGTCAAGATTGTCGTTTCTCTTATGTTTTGGGTGAAGAAAGAAGTACACCATCTACGTTTGAGGTCGAGACAGTTGGTGTTGTTTTGATTGTGATGGTTGGCCTTGTTTCATTCTAGTATGAATTCAATTCCAGTAACATAATATAGTTGTGTTTCCTCTTTTACACATGCTCCAATCATGTATCAGTTTTCTAAGTTTTAAATGTTCAAATATAATTTTGATGTGTATGGACGTATATATAGTACTATACACTAATCAATTCCCGTACAAATTTCATTCCAACTAAAAAATCGACAGTCAACATAATATGGCATGTTTTCAAGAGCTTGATACCATTCACCCCTATTTCTCAATGGCTTGGAATCCCTCAGGGTTGATCACGCACAATAGTTTTCAATTAGCGATCTTCCTTGGGGTCTAGATTCTCAATCGCTCTGCTCTGTCTCGCCCCTAGTCCTGGCCGCAAGTAGCTAGAAGTGATCGCTCTGTTGTTTCTTGGCCCTAGTCAGTAGTGGAGCTTGCCCCGTCGATCGCTGTTCCTCAGCGATCTTCCTTCGGGTCTAGATTCTCAATCGCTCTGCTCTATCTCACCCCTAGTCCTGGACGCAAGCAGCTAGAATGTGATCGCTCTGTTTTTTCTTGGCCCTAGTCATTAGTGGAGCTTTCCTAGTCGATCGTTGTTCTCCTTCGAGACAGGTTAGTTCCTCGTCTTCATTCTTCTTTTCTCAATCGCCTCTTTCTCGTTCGCCCCTTTTCCTCAGTCTCCCCTACAAATTCTTGGCCACAAGCAGGTAACTTGAACAGTAGTGAGGCCCAATTGATTTTCCTCGTTCCTCGTTCACCCCTCTTCCTCGTTCTCCTTCCTTTGTTCTGAATTAATGGATTTTCCTTTTCTTCTAGCTATCACATGTACTAATCAGATTGGTTGCAAGCAGAAGGATCTCGTCGTCCCAATTGAAGTTCATCACCATTCAGAGTTAGTTCACATTTTCCCTTGTTGCTTTGCTCTGATTTCACGGATTTACCATTGCTTTGTTTGGAATTTGCAAGCAGAACATATTGTCTTCTTAATCTATACCCCCACCCAACCACATATTTCTCACTAGCTGCCTCCTCCTTTATATGCAATATTCTAACTCCTCCTTTATATGCAATATTCTAACTTTTCTATATTTTCTATACAACTAGTCAAAGACATTTTTGTGGACTTACTGTGAGAGTATACTATCATGATATGGGCTATAGATCCTCATAAATTCATTTCAAGGGATTTGTTGTGAGAGGACATTCTCATGATATGGGCCTTGTCACCTCATAGTACACTTTCACTGACCTATTGTGAGATGACACTATTATGACATGGGCCCTAGCTCCTTAGAAATGCATTTTAAGGGACTTGATGTGAGAGAACACTATCATAACATGGGCCATGTCTCCTCCCAAATACATTTTCATGGAGATATATCCATACTTTTATTTGATAATTCTGTAAAGAACGCCCTATTGACCATGCTCCTATCATCCCAAAACTCATATGAGTCTCTTTAAAGAACATTTAAGAGGACAACATATGTATACACCTCTCTAATTAAAGCATTTCTAGGGACTTGTTGTGAGAGAACATTGTATGATATGGGCCCTAACTCCTCCCAGAAGCATTTTCATAAACTTAATGTAAGAGGACACTGTCATGATATGGTCCATAGCTCCTTGAAAATGCATTTTGGAGGTCTAGTGGACCTAAGTGGTCGCTACAATACCTTGTTTTTATCACCCCTTGATGCATGCATGTTTAGAGTGCTTGCATGGCCGTGGTTTTGAGGGACATGTATCCTTAGGTGCTCTAGTATCATCTCCCTTATGGTGGTTCTCGGTGATCCTTGATCTTGGAAAGTGGATAATCTCTCTTTGATTTCATTTTTCTTGAACTCTACCTCTTTCTACCTTCTCTTGGCAGTTAGACTATGGATTATCATGGTGGATATCTTGAGGAACTTCTCTCTAGAGAGGTCGAGACTATGGTTTGATCATGCTAGTACCTGAGTGAGATGAAGCTCTCCCATTTCTTCTTTCTTTTTTGGCCAAGGGTTTTTACCCTCTCTCCTTTGATCTTCCTTTGATCTTGGTGTGTTCTTCTTCTCTTGAGGTGATCTTGCTTGTAACTGAAGTTGATCCAAGCTTGGAGTTTCTATTCTTTCTTGGAGCTCGTGGTATTAGAGTTGATCTTCACCTCAAGGTGGGTTATACAACTTTTCCCGCTACTATTGCTACATCTTTATCTTGCCTGCATGTTACTGATTAATCTCTAAGATGTGATCATAATTTGCTAGATGATGCTATATTGTGTTAGGATTTAAGATTATGAAGTTTCTTGTATAGCTAGCTCTTTCTCTTAACCCAAATTCATGTACTCAAAATCTAAGTAAATGGTGGAGTTGATGATTCTTACGTGCATCTTGACCGTGGTTTTATCCACATGTTTATGTTTCATCCATCATATGTGAGATGGAGGTTTTTGGTTCATATGTATAAGTGTTGGATGTTGGTTTTCTCTCTCTCAGCATGGTTTCCTTGTTGATTTTGGTGATGATCATTTTTAGGGTTTTGATTCTCATCTTTTTATGAGGTTTCATCTTGGTGACACTTGAGCTTCTTTATGAACATTTAATAGAACACTAAATTTACACTATCACACACATATCTGATCAAAGCATTTCTACAAACTTGTTGTGAGAGGACACTCCCATGATTTGGACTCCGACTCTTGAGGAATGTCTTTTTAGGGACTTGTTGTGAGAGGACATTGTCATGATATGGGTCCCGTCTCCTCGTAAATGCATTTTGAGGGACATGTTGTGAGAGACATTCTTATGGTATGGATCATGACTCCCCACAAATACATGGACTTGCTGTGAGAGGACACTATCATGGAACATTGCCAATCATGTCAACTATTATACTCCTATTCCAATGCATCGTATGCTTCTGATCCTATAAGATCCAAATTATGTTGGCACTAATGTTCATAATCAAATTATGACTTCACAAGCAGTGATTGGTATCTAGAAAGACTTCATTACTACCCAAGTAATTTGAGAATTTGGAGAACAACTTAGCCTAGTATTATGGCTAGTGTTATAGTGATTGTATAGTCCGTTTGTCTCTGATATCCATATTGAATCTAAACTCCTCCCTAATGTTGTTTGGGTGTAGTGAGGGAGCATTTATATTCTTGACTGCATAGGGCCATCCTCCTCAGTTTACCTCCATGATGTGATTTCTCACAAGCACCAACCACTAGGGAAAGTTACCTTAGATGCTCTGCATATCACTATATATACATGAGCTTGACCCTACAAAAAGTTACAATGATCAAAGGATGCATGCTCCATTGTCTATGTTGGAGTATTGTCAAGCGATCAACTGACTTTGTGCCACTTAATTTGTTACAAAAAAGTTCTTCTCTAGTTCTAAACACTTGCAATGTTCAATCCCATGTTGTGTCGCTTTCCTTGTTACCAGTCTTGTATATTCACAGTCTTTTCATATTTCAACTACTTCTTGTGGGTGTCTTATGTGTATGTGCGTGAGTGTGTATGTGTGAGAAAAAGATATTTACACACAACATGCACTGAAGATCCTCATCTATCTACGGTCATCTATCTTAGTCTAAAATTAGAGAGTCTAAAAGTTGTTTATAGGATAATAGCAAGAGTTTTTTTTTTCTCTTCCTAAAAAATCCCTCACTAGAGAAATCCCAAACTTTTATTTGTTCAATATACTATAAAATATTCCCTAAATCATCCTCTTTTTCACCCAACATTCACTCCTTATGTTGTTTTTCGAATGCATATTCTTGTTCAATGTTTAGTTTGACATCACTTGAGACATAAGTAGATCTTAGCATCTTAGGTAAGACATGGAGAATTAATACATTAATATTTAGTTATTAATTATCAATACAAGAAATTATAATATAAACATACAAATACGTGATACATGAGGGGGACTTTAGTTATTTCAGAATATATATATGAAAATATAAGAAAGATGAGTAATTCCATTCAGGTGATGGCCATTTTAAAATAAATATTATCAATGACCTTTTATCGGAAACATTAGGAAGACTGATCGCAAGATTCACTGGTCTCCATCTAAATCAAGGGATTAAATCAAGCTTTGATTGCATGTGTAGGTCAACGAAAATCATGCTTTTAGATGTTGCTTGGATCTGGAAGGACCTATATTAATAATATAAAATATTTAGATCTAGTAAATGAGAGCCTATGTAGATATGCTATCCTTCCTTGACCGTGATGATATTTTACAAATATAAAGAAAATGCAGGTAGAGATTCATACAATTTTCCAAATCACACCTCAATAGTCAACAATACATCCTCCCACTCACCCCACTCGCATTATTCTCACGATTACCCCTTCCATTCCAGACTCTTCCTCCTCCCGCTTTGCCCCTTTTCCCTTTGTTTTCTCCGCCTACGCTTCAGGTTCCGCTTCCTCAGCGCCAACCCCTCCCGGCTCCGGATCCTGATCGCCATCCTCTACCTGTTCCACGTCCTCAGCACCGCCACCTCCCGGCTCTGTGTCTTCCACCCTCCAACCTTTTCTCCTCCACGCGCCTTCCCTTCTGGGTTCATATTGTCTGAGCCCCCTTGAGGCCGATGTGTGTTCCTGGAGCACCAAGAACTATGCCTCCACGGACACGACTTGAATGAGATCGGCGTCGCGAATCATCATGTGCTTGGGTCAGAGGGAAAATATAAACCCATTGCTGACAAGGCTGGTAATGTGGATCCGTAATATGGGTAACACAGACGCCGGTACATCATAAAGGATCTCCTCCAAGCACACTACAGAGGCTATAGGATGTTCAGGCACTATCCTTCTGTTTATCTTATCACCGATGACAACATTGAGCCAATCGTCAAGCCACTCAACAGGGGAAGACGACCGCAAAGCTTGAGACATTCGCACCCCTGCCATGTTCTTTTCCTCATTCCCGGTTCAAGAACGAATCTGTCCAGATCCTAAATATGAACGCCCTATGTAAGTGCCATTATAATTGGGGATTACTGTTAGGGTAAATTTAATTGTGTTACGTTATCAAAACTTGTCATTTTATTGAGGATACTACTGCTTTTTTTTACATTTATGAGTTTCCTAGTCTATTTTGCTAAAGGATATTTTTCTAGAGTTTATATTTATAGGTATTCACATTATACCTGACAAGAAACTTGGGAACATGCTTCTCATCATAAATTCTTGCAATTTGTAGAGACAAAGGATTTGAAATTTTTACATCAAGTATGGTTTTATTTATACTTTTCTTTCAATGGCAGTAAGTAATTCATCATTTTTACTGACATTTATTTACTTTGTATGTAATTGCTAAAGTAACTCCTATGTATCCTTTCTTCCATCAATAAAAAAACTTGATATTTATTACGTTAAGATGCAATTTGTCGCACTACTTACTCTATGTTCGTTAAGTAGAGAGTAACATATCCTGAATTTTAGATAGGAAATAGTTGTGATCTTATGTGTGCAATATTCTGAGGATGTATTCAGCTATTAGAAGGAAAATGGATAAAGGTGCTCTTGAAAATGGGTTGCCATCGGATTCTCCGAAGCTACTTCCCACAAAGTCTATTTCTATTGCAACACCAGTGAAGGTATTTGTGATCCAGGAACAATGAAGGTTAGATTTCATGTATATCTTCATTATGTGAATAAGCATATGGATAGTGTGTTCAAAACTCTAAAATTAAATTGATTTATACCTTGATTTTTTTCTTTCTATTGAGAACTTTTGGGTTCTCCTAATAGATCAGTTAGGAAGCCTTGGTTTTTAAGATACAATGTTTTATATATGGGTGTTTTGATTTTAACAGTATGGGAGATACTCCACTGTGGTGCTTGCTAACTGGTCATTGAATAAGTGTTCTAATTGCCACATTAAACCTTTCTTAGAGATTAAATTTTTATAGGTATAGGAGAGCCCTGAAAACCTCCTTTCATGGGGTCCAAGTTCCATCAATATGCCATTGATGCATTTTTCTATGTAGTAGTTGAAATGTTTACCTCTTTTCTTTTCATTGGAGGTGAGAAACAAGTCTCCTACTATAACCATGGTTCTTTTATGGATTGGTCTTATTTTTGATATGTTTTAGGTGCTCGCAAAGGTAACATCTGACATAAATAAATAGGTTTCTATAAGCAATTGCAGCTAGACAACTATCATCTATGTAGTGAATATACTATTGGTGACTTGTTATGGTCTCCATATGAGTATGTGTGAAGTTCTTAAAGATCTAGACGCCTCTAGTGGAACCTTGGACATCTAACATGTACGAACTTTTAGGACCTATTCTGTTGATGGTGTACTACACCCAATAATTTTGACATGAGGTTCAAGTATACACGCCGCTTTTGAATTGTACATATAAATTTATTTTTGAGGATATTTAAATACCATTTTTCCAATCACTTTGTAATAAATCACTAATGAAATAATGAAAATATAGGGTTGAGGGCCTAGAATAAAACCATTTCTCATGGATTCTCAGTCATGACCTCCACATCACAACCTGCTCATCATGGTTCTCCTTGGATCTATCATTATCTTTAGATTATAGGTTGTGGAAAAGCAATTTCATGTGGTTATTGCTCCCTTTGATCTGTCTTCCTCTACTAAACTTTTGTCTCTTGCTTTGTTGGATTTGATTTTTATGGGTTCCCTCCTCTTTGCATGGACTTGCTCATTTTCCACAATCATAGCAATGTCTTTTTTACATGATCTACCCTTGATAACTTCATTGCCTACTATTCAAGCCACTATTTGGGATGCATCAATTTTCTTAGTGTTGTTTCCCCTCAAGAACGATTGATTAACCTTTGTTACTTATGTAGTCACAATATTCGTCGTTTTATTGAAAAAATGCGTTTAAAACACGTTTTTCTCCCCAGCCGTATGTGACGCCCGTTTAAAACTCCAAACCGTTTAATACGTTTTATTCACGTTTTATACCCGTATACTGTTTTAAACACGTTTTATATGTTTTTTCCCATTTTTTAAAGTTTTGTACGTCTGTCTCTAGGGGTTCTGTTTGCGTGCTTCCCTTTTTTCATAGGATTTTTTCTGTGCAACCCTCAATTCGTCAAAGGAAAAATTATCTATTGTCCTATTATGCTGCCCCTTCTTCCCTTTGCTCCTCCATCGTTCCCTCTTCTTCATGTTCTTCTTGCTGCTACATTTCTTCCTCCCTGATTCCTTGTTTCCCCTCTTCTCCCTTTTTATGCTTGCTGTTATATTCTGCCCATCTGCCTCCATCTTCTCTTATTGTTGCTTCCCCTTCCTCTTCGTCCATTATCATTTCTTCATCATCTTCTTTCTGCTTACTTTTCTTCCTCCCCCTCTACTTCTATGTTACCCCCTTCATCCTCCTGGCTCCACCTTTTTCCTTCTTTTGATTGCTTTTCTCCCCCTACCACTATTTCCCCTTTCTAGTTACATCCTTTTAGACCCTTCTCTAGATTTTCCAACTTCCCATTTAATTTGTATCCTCTTATCCTCTCTCTATCATCCTTATTCAGTTCTTTTAATTCCCTTACTTTGAAATCACCTATTGTGACCACTGTAAGTCTATACCCTTCTTCTGATATTTCTTTTTTGTTCTTATTTGCAATTGAAATATGCAATTAATCCATTAGTTATGAATTTTTTGACATGTTTTAGATTTTCAATGAATATTGATTTGTTATGTTTGACTTGCACATTGCAAATATTAGGGGTCATCGATTTGATCTTCAACTTTGATTTTCACTTGTAGCACCTTGACTTACTCTCCATCACTAAATTATGTTTCCTAAATTATGTGTGTGCATGTGTATATAAGTATGTGTGTGTATTACCCCTTTTTTCCCTAACTTTTTTCCGAATAGTTGACCGTATTTTTACCGTACGTTGACCGTTTTTTATCCAATTTTTCTGCATAATTCCCATTTTCCAATTTTTTTAGCTTGACCGTACGTATCCCGAATACCGAATTTGTTACTATGGTTACGTATCTAGTCTTGTTGGCTTAGGTAATGCCCTTTAGAGTAGTATCTCTATCTTCTTCTACTATAATGATGTTTTTTTTCTATAATTCGGCCTTAGTTATGTCTTAGTCTTGGTGTCTTAGGTAATGCCCTTTAGAATAGTATCTCTGTCTTCTTCTCTTATACTCACATGTTTTTCCTATAATTTTGGGGCCAAATGTTTTCTGTACTAGACATTTAGCTTTAGATGCTTTGGCCTCCTCCTTGGTTTCATTGCCATTGAAAACTTTGTAAGCTTTGTCTAATAGTGTATTTTGTGTGGACTTGCTCTTTTAGTGGAGGTTTCTCTTTCTCATAACCTCCCTTTCTTGCATGTATCTTCTTCTTATAAAAAGTCTACCATTCATGATCATTCTTGGACCACTGACCTCAAAATCCTGCTTATATTTTGTTTATATTAGAAATGATAATATCTTTCTTTTATTTACTAATTAGAAAATCCTAGACGGACTTGCAAATCCAAATCAAGGAGAATCAGATTTATATTTGTTTTCCAAACAATCACGAAACTTGTGAAATTCTAGAAATTTATAAACAGTTCACAACATATGAAACTTAAAAACTATGCAAAATCCGATAGCAACACATTTGTAGACAGTTTGTTCTTGTTGTTGCCCACCGCTGTGATCATATTTGTGTCAAAACAAATAAATGTTTTATCTTAGTCCATATAAACATGTAAACTTTTTTTTTCATTTAATTGTTTCATAAGTATCAATTCTCTACCATGTTTTCTTTAATCCTGCACATTATTCATTATCCTTGCATTTATTTGAATATAGTTATTGTTTTGTCATGCAGAAATACAAAGTTTGAGGAAACTTCCTATTACACAAAAGCTTCTCAGCTACAATTATCCTATAATAAATGCTTATATGGAAAAAGTATCAATTTTAGGTTTGACTCCCATCGACATTGTACCTAACCATTTATCCTGCTTAAGGAAATTAAATGTATCCAAATTACTCGTGGATACTTTTGATGTGAGAAAACTTGGCAGCAAAATGGTTAGCATTTAGGACTGTATCTTTCTTGATGTTTGTTTGGTGCGCGTGCCAGTGATTCCCTACATATTGTTAGTAATATAGGACACCAATGATCTATATATCAAGTATGTTCGTTGTGGACTCATTACGGTCAGCTAACCATTTGATGTTAGGGTCTGCTGTGTTATGGTTCAGTCGTGGGTGCCTCCACTTATCAGGTGGATAGCGACGACCTGAGTGCTATTTTTTGGAGAGTTGGTAAGTTAACTTTGTGAAATCTATGCTTCACATTGCTTCTTGAGGAGACATCTAGACACCAAATACCATGCTAGTAAAACCCTCTCTTTTTCAATCGTCTGCAACATAATTTCCCTGTGAATAGTATGTTGCCTTTTTTAATCTCAATATGCAAATGACCTTAATAGGTTTGGTAGTTATGTGCTGGCTGAATCAATATGTTTTTCTGTTTGCTTTTCACAAGTTCTCTTTGCCACTATGGCTTCCTTTATGAGTTCTTTCTATGCGAAGCTTTTGGTTCAATTCACCTTACTCCTTTTGGTTCAGTTTAGCTAATGCTTAATTGCTACATTGAAGGCCTTTGTACTGATGCTCAGTCAGTTCATCTTTTGTTCCATCAATATAATCGATGACCTTTGTAGATGTTGGTGATATGTATCCTTCATTGACAGTATGATTTGAGTTCGCGTGACACGTTCTGCTGATTGAGTCAATGTTTATGTTGTTGCTTTTTTCCTTGGTTATATGGTTGATGCTGCTATTCTGGATTTCTCAAATTTCTAAAATTTTGTTATATACAAAAACTCCGTTCAATTTGGAGGATCTTAGTTGTTAGGGAGAGATATGCACCTCCCTTTTTCAGTTTAGTATCAGGCTTCTGCTCTACTGAACATAGTTTGTGAAGGATTAGCAATATGCTACTAAATCTAAGTCATTTTTATATACCTTCCTATTGTGGTTGTAGTTTGATTCATTGCTATACTTCATCAAAGCACGTTGTTATACACGTTACTACGAAATTAACATTCACCTTGTAATTGAATTTAAGTTTTTGCCTACGAAATTGAGCTAAAGTAACTCAGGACTCTATATAATTGCAGGGGTTACTATTGGTTCAACAGTCCAAAGGGTTGCTCGGCAAGGAAAGAAGTTGAGAGGAGCAAGAGTGATGCTAACATGTTGGTTTATCAGATATACATCTGAGCATAATAATCCATGGCTAAGACAGAGAAGTGCACTCGTAGGATCCACCTGACCTCATCCAACTGTGCGCCAACCTCCTCATTTCTTTAGGACGAATAAAAAGTGACATGGCAGATGTACCCAGGACACCAACCGCCACTGGGCTTCTCTATTACCAGTGGTTCCTACATTGCTCTTCCCCTCACATCCTCCTCCTTATGTCTTCATGCTTCTCCTCCTTGTCATGATGGTGTTATTAGCTTGGTGGATGTTAATGGATCAAGATCAACAACCCCACCGTCCCCAAAAGTTGATCTGAGATTCGTTGATTATACATACTCTTGGCCTTGATTGGTGAGCAACTTGATAATGGAATGGAATATGTGGGGTTGTTATCAGTGTTCATCAATTTTAGATAATTAGATATCGATGTGGACTAAGAATGTTGTCAATGAAGCTTCTCAACTCAGCATTTGGAGGCAGTGGAATTCAAAGCTTCCTTAGGCTGCAAAAATGTACTGACTGTGTCTATAATATTTGTGTATTTAAATCATTAGCAACCCAGAGATGAGAAAGATGTAGCAGATGTGAACAATGTATACATTGATTTTTAATAAAATCTATTGCTTCTGGTTCTTTCTACTGTGACAAAGGGATATTTATGTTGTCATAATCTATAAAAACTAGACATCACATGGAAATATGTTCTCAATATGACCATATCCGAGTTATGAAGGTTATGTAATATTAATTCTGGTCACCTTTATAAAAAGAGGTGGCATTCATGAATGCAGTATCGTCTTTGAAACATGACAAATGCATGATTTACAGGGATGTCACCTCATACTAATTAGGTGACAACATACTCAATCATCATTTACAAGATAGATGACAACCATAAACATAGTGTCTCTTACTTTTGACGATGGTGCTTGCTGTCACCTAGTATTATTCTTTAGCAAACCTGAAACCAGCTATAGATGACATATTTTAGAAGAGCCTACATGCCACAAAGATTACACTTAAAAGATGATGTTCATTAGGTACATGACAATTACCATGTCACCTATTAAGCTAAAGATGAATCGCTTGAACGTCATCCAAGAAGCATTTTTTAGTAGTGTTGCGAATGGCACACTAGTGAAAATATATATATCTGTTGCATATCCCTTCATGGTGATTGATGGAGAGGGGGCATTGGATACTTCCATAATAGAAGATGTTTGCCTGATAACTTTGACATCGGCACAGTACAAATAACAAACGTGCTCATAAACATCATTTCTTGCGGAGTTCTCTAACCTAATTAAAAAAGAATACCAGATTAGTGCAGCATCAAACAAAGTATTGATCCCGTTATCAAGCAAACACTAGTAGAAATGGGGCCAATTTCAATGGTTGAGTCCGTTCAAACTGGAGTAGAATAAATGGAGGTAACTGTATATTATATGCCAACCATTAAAGGTGGGTCGTGCTCTGTGGCCCCGTTAAGCCTGCAACCATATTCAGCGGGTTTAGCTCACTGAACAGTCAGATCCGTAGAATCTGAGCTACACCCAGACAAGATTATAATAATTAAATAACACACAACTTTAACAGTGCCAACTGTTCATTCTGATTGGAAGTCATCTCCATGTAATATTCTAGTGGATTGTTTATACATCACAGAAACGTGCCATTTTAACCATGAACCACGTCTAAAGAAATTATTTGTACCTCAATTGGCGCCAACTTAAAAATGTTGCTGCATCTATTTTGTTTCATAATCAAATGTCATACATAGAGAAGGGATATATACTCATCCCTTACGTACAAATAACATTTCAACATCCTTGATATATAAGGAACAAATGCACTACAATTATGCCAACAACAAACAATCCTAAGACAAGTTAGACATTTATATTCTTGATTTCCAGCTGAATCCTACTAAGCTGCATCATTTTATGTTTGCATTCTCCGGTTCCACTTAGCGATTAAGAGGGTTGTAAGCTGCAACACCACTCAAGCTATCAGGAGTGTAAGCTGCAATATCACTCAACTCCTAATATCATGGTGATACAAGGCTTCTGACATCAACTTTCTTCATGTTTAGCCTTTCCTGATATTAAATCAGACCATCAGTAGTATATTAAAGGAAAGCTAACTTTAACATCAGTAATGAAGTCAAAATTTCTTGTTACAAATTTGTCTAAAAGATAATGGCACTGGAGAGTAAAACAACAAATTAACATTAATAGAAATAAATACAAAGATACATACTAAAATTATGTTTTATTTCTAAGTCTTCTTTGTTGGATATTCTATTGCATGTACAAATGAGATTAGTACGTAACTACGTATGCATTCGGTGATGAGAAATGCTCTATTTTTAATCAGAGACCAAAGTAACAATGATTATGTACGTACTTTGACAAAATCCATCCACTATGTGATGTTGGGATGCCCTAAATTCATGGAGAAATACAATCTACCACTGGACAGATTTGAAATTATAGTATTGTCCTTAAGCGGAAACATCAATGTCATAGAGAAATAGGTATTTACTCAGTACATCATCCAACCCAGACAAGAATTAACTACATAATAGAGATGGAAAAACAATCATTTACCTTAGGATATCCATCATACAGTCTCGTTCTTCCTATTTTCCTGGACAACCAAAAGTATATGGATGTAAATGGTATGGTGAACTGTATTTTTGTAGAAGTCATGATTGTCGCATACCTTAAGTTCATTCCTTCATGGTGTGAAACATGTTTCACACTTGTCTCCTACAAATTCCCTTCTCCTTGCACAAAAAACTGCATTTGAATACACCCCAAACTAAATCACATGACAAGTAATATCTCCAAATCTATGTTTCTAATATAATATCAATTGGGTAATTATTGTTTTTTAGTGCAATAGAGCTTACTCTCTGTTCAACCTATAGAAGTTTTTGATGGCCAGGAATGAACAATGTTGCTTGTTTATTTTTTTAATTTCATTCTATTTGGAGTATCTATGCTTTCAACAAAAAAGGTTGTTATGATTTGACATACCTGTTTGTGTCTCCACCTAACAAAATGATGAGTATCCATGCTTTTAACAAGAGTCACACTTAAAAGATAAAAGGAAAACTTCCACTACCCCTTCTCAAATCCTACAAAGACAAAACAACACTCCAATTTCAATATTTCTCTTATTATGCAGGTCAAAGAAAGAAGCTTAAATGTATCTTTTAAAAATAAGGAGCACCATTAATTACCTGCAAAAAGTCAGCCTAGCTATGATATGACTTGAAATTTGAAACCAAATATTTATATCCATTGGGAGACCTACAAAATATTACTCAAACAAAGACTTATGCGAGTATCTCCTTCAATAGTCCAAGAGTATTCCAAAATATGCTAGCACACATAAATATTCATTTAATGGACTTAATGTACCATTAAGAAAGATAGAATCCAGCAGCCTTATTATCTGTAAAGAACAAAATATCGATACACTATAAAAATGAGTAGAGATAATATAAATATATAATAGAATTATACTCACATTTCTAAAGATAGCACAAGGTTCAAAATATGCCAGCATGCAAAAACATCCACGTTCTAAAAAGAGCCAGTGATTTGAATATACCAATAAGAAAGACAAAATCTGGAAGCCTTATTATCTACAAAGAACAAAAAAAACTTCAAGTAACATACTAGAAGTAGTAACAAATTAAGATTTAATATAATAAAACTTACATGCTTTGAAGATGGTTGGCTAATGGCCACAAGGGCCACCAGAGATTTGTGGTGAGCAATTGTGCTGTGATATTATTAGAATAAAATTGGTAGTAAGCCAAATATGGTCAAAAACTCAATTAAGATTAATTTTTAGAAAAGCACACCTGAATATCATTGTGACTACTTGATGTGTGTGGCTCACCACAATTAGATGTCCCTTCTCGATTTTCCTATAAAATGCGACTCACATTTCAAAGAAAGAGATCGATAGAAATGAATATGTTTAGCTGATTATTACCTGTCCATATTGTTCTCTTAGACAAGCAAGTTCTGATTCCAACTCCTTAATTCGGGATTGTTGCTTAACATAATCTTTCAAATGTACACGTTGTAAATGAGAAGTCTTCCATCTTTGTCTGGAAGCCCCGACACCATATCCTCTCTCATAACCACCATGATGCTCTCCAATTACATCATCAAGAACACGAATAAATGTTTGGTGGTTTGTTGACCTGTGAAGTTTTCGTTGTTCGCATTTTGCGGCAATTTCTTCCTGGAAATTTTAGATTTATACATTTATAAGGCCATGAAGTATATATTTGAAATAAATACAATAAATTCTAAACATTATACTTACATATTTTTTCTTTGTGTATTCATCCAAATAATTACCATTTGCATCTTTATGGTATTTAAGGTACGCCTGCCATTTAGCTGCTATCACTCCCTTTTCAATCCATCACAATAAAAAAGAAATTAATTTTCGACCAAATAAAAATTATATCATAAAATGAATTAAGTATAAAAAGCTGTCCTTTTTACCCATTCTTGATAGCAACGAGAATATGATTTAGCTCCAGTTCTATGTGTGGGACGAGGACCTCCACGATTAATCTTATTTCGAGTGCATTCCTACTGTTATGAGTAAAAATAAATGTATTTGATAGTAATTATATAAATACATCAACAATGTACATACATAACTGATTACTTTCATTGATTCACCTGTTTAACATCAGAATTCCAATATTCCAACAATTTCTTCCATTCCCAGATAGTGACTCGTGAATCAGGCGTTTCTTGGCATTCTTGGTTTGGATGCTCAGAAATAGAGATTTTATTTTTTAATGTGCTTCGCCAAGATCTAACCTTATTTTGTAAATTGATATAACACCAATAAACAACATCTTGCATATTTGCAAATGTCTCTCCATCTGCCATGCGAAAATCGTACAACTCCTAGAATGGTGCACATGTTAGAAACGTTTCCAGTTTAATAAATCCAAAGAAGATATATTATACTTTTTGACATACCATCACATCATCGATGGTGGATTCAAAACCCTTAATGTTATCTGCTCTCCATTCTTTGTGTAATGGAAAATACATACCCTTCTTTGCACAAATTCCAAGATAATTAGTCAACTTCCTAGCTATTTCACCAATTGGAGCTCCTCGGTCATTAAATAAACACTTATGGATTTTTCCTCGTAGTGGCAGTAAAGAACTTAACTTTGCTGCTCCTCTATACACTACTACAGAAACGGCCTTTGGCGTCGGTCGTTTAACCCCATTTGGCGTCGGTTTCCGACCGACGCCTATGTGGGCGCCGCTAAAGGTTGAACACTTCGGCGTCGGTTTTTTAACCGACGCCTATTTAATCTATAGGCGTCGGTCGTTTAGTAGATAACCGACACCCAAAGGGTTCGCGCCACAGAAAACGGCGTCATCTAGGGCACTTTCTGCGTCGGTTATTTACTAAACAACCGACGCCTATCTGGAATATAGCGTTGGTCTTTTAGTAGATAACCGACGCATAAAGTGCCCTAGATGATGCCATTTTCTATGGCGCGAACACTTTTGGCATCGGTTATATACCAAAAGACCGACGCCTATACTTCAAGATGAAACGGACGTGCTTCCCTGCACGGCCGTGTTTAGTACTATAGGCGTCGGTTTTATATGCATAACCGACGCCTTTTCCACCACGGCCGTGCTATCCTGCACGGTTGGGTTGTTTGTACTATTAGGCGTCGGTTTTTATCAAATAAACGACGTTGTAGGTCTTTGCTGACGGTTTTCTATAAATAACTGACGCCTATTTCTATTTTTTTTTCATATCAGTTTGCAGGCCTGCTGTGGCTGGTCAGCAGGATGAGAACCTGCAGTTCAGTTTTCTGAACTGCAGGTTTACGACATCCATTGATATCAGCCTACAAACAGGCCGCAAACCTGCAAAAGTCACAACAAAATTTCACACAAGTACATACATTCAGACATCAATTCAATTCTCACATTCACACATATAGAAACATTCAAATACATGTATTAACATTCAAAAATATTCATTTACAAAGTATAATTCATTATCATTATCAACATCCCAATTATATCTTACAGTTGCCACTGCTTGTATGGCTTTTGCCCATTCTTCTCTTACTTCATTTAATGCTTCCATCGTATATGGAGCATGTATATTTTTTAAGCGTTTACCTATAGTGTGGTCAGTTTTAAACACCTGCAAAGAGAATGATGTATATATATAAGTAATAATATAAAAATAAGATTGATATATTTCATACTAACTAATGAGACTATATATAATACCTCATGTATGCTATCGATGTCCAATGCGGCATGTTTGATAATCATCTGCATAAATCGCATCACATAGTATGCGCATGCCCAGCCATTGTCTTGTGTAGCACACTATAAATTGAAACATACAAAATAATACAACTAAGCACAATTCACATCAATAATATATATATTCGAGTCGGGAACTTACTTGTACGTTCTGCCAATTTATTGGCTGGTTCTTTTTCCTTGGGATCGTTCCTCCAGCCTTTTTGAATGCATCTAAACCCCTACATGTTAATATAACACAATAAATTGCATAAGTAAATAGTAATATAATAAAAGATGTTAACGGATATAAAAATGAAATATTTCGCACCAGAATAATGACATTCTCATTACGTGTCCAATTTTAGTGTTCAATGTACTCCCCGCAGATTTAGATAATAAACAGTGAATGTCCCGGGGACAATAACTAGTAACTCCCAATGTCTACCGCTAGAGGTAAGAAGTTAACAATTAATAACTCAAAATGCAAAATAAAAATGGAATTTTCTTAAGTCCAAATTATAAATAAAGTAAACTTACTTGACATTGAATGAAGCTATTATTATCGTCTTCTTTTGCTGACCAAAAATTGTAAAAGCATCTATACAGTATTGTTGAACATTATCAGGGTCTTTAGCTACCAAACTAATCAATGATGGAATCAAAAATCCCACATGATCAAATGCAAATTGTTTGCAATGATCTTCGACTAAGTATCTGCAAAACATATAGGCGTATGTATTAATATATAAGAAACGAGATCATCAGATCTTACACAAGGTATATGGATGTATAAACAAGATCTCACCTTATCCATGTCTCTATCATTGATGTATTCAGCCAATCATACATAAACAACTCAATAATATCTTGTATAAATAAAGAGCTATCGTATGATTGACCTGCATAATCTGCATCTAAAGAAACTATTATAGGGCAATGTATATTATGTGCCCGCAGCCAACATGCCATTCCCCTACAAGAAGGACCTAACGGGTATGTTAGGTCAGTTGGAACCCAAGTTGGTAATGTGGGAAGTGGAGGTGGAGGCCTAGGTGCTCCTGGTGTCTTCTTTTTAACCTGTATATATAATTTCAGATCAGTTGACATCATATATACACATTAACAGTCTAAATCAATGTAAATTTATCTTACAATTTCAGTCGTGTAGACGACATCTGCTTTGGGCCACAATATGACCCCACCTTCTGCCTCACCAAGTGTATCAATATCTGAGTGGGCATATGGCAATGCAACTTCCCTCCAATCGGGTAATACATGTAGCGGGCTCACACGAATGTAGCCCTGCGGCATTGGAGTCCCATGAAACGTTGCCCCAGGAAGGGACTGGTAAGCCTGCGCCTCTGCAACAACATAGTCTTGCATTCTTAAGTGGCATGGCTTCAATGCCTACAAATTTACGTAAAGAATGTTATACATATATACATATAATCTTGAAAACATATCATCTTGAAAAGACTAGCTACAATGTCATAAACAATACTTACAGCATACGTGCTAGGCGATGGGTCTCCAGGATTACTCGCAGTCTGTGCATCAGGAGAAGAGTGGGTCGCCATAGGCTGATTGGAAGCCTGAGATGCCTGCCACCGCAGCAATTCTTCCTTGACCTTCTCAGCAACTACATTGTTGACCTTCTTAGCAACTAAATCCTCAACTCTCTTATTCTCCTATACATGGATAAAAGAAACATTAGCTTCTTATTAATGAATTTCCTTTTGCAGTAACATTCTAAAAAAAGAATAGGTTACCTCTTCTTGAGAAAGTCCCGCTCTGGGTTTGCGCTGGGATGGCCCAAAGAATGCTTTGATGCCAACACCAGCGCCGACACCTCTAACACGTCCAAGATGCTCTGGGTTACCCAGAGCAACTGTCAATTCATCCCTTGTGCCCTAAGGGATGAACGTGCCTTGTTTCCTCTGCTCGTGCAGCTCCTGCTAATCACCATAAACAGAAATTGGTAAGTTAACACCACAAATAATCAATATTCAAACGATTTCTCTAAGAGTTGTATTTTACCAATTTTGCAGCCGCCTCAGTAGTTACAGGCTTCTTTATTTCACCCTTCTTGTTTTGCCTGCCAGCTATCCAGATATCATGGCGAGGCATGGGTGTGGCAGACTCCTGAGTAGGAGCAGACTCCTGAGTAGCAGCAGACTGCTGAGTAGCCGCAGACTCCGCCTGTAGTCTTTGGCGAACGCTTGCATAGCCTTTTGGACCCATAGTGTGGTCATGCACATTCAGTGCACGCCTTGCTTTTTGTGCATCACTGAGGGCCTAGTTAGTATGCACATTAATGATTTGGTTAGTAGCACTAAATGTTAATCTTGAATAGGTGAATACAATGTATATTAATTAAATTGGGAGTGACGCCTAATACCTTGAATTCTTCAGATTTTCTTGAAGCAACAAAATTGTCCCAATCTTCTTTGTCCAAGAAGTTCCATTGTTCAAGGGCTGACTTCTTCTTCTTATCACCCTCTTTTATGTATTCTCTGTTCAGATTTGTCCTATAATTCCTAAGCATCTTTCCAGCGCGTTGCATCACACTTTTACGATGCAACTTCTCATCCAATGCAAACAGATTCTGTAAAATAGAAATGTTATTAACTAGTATCCAAAATTGAATTGCAAATAATAGAATTTGTAATCTACAAAATAGAATTGCAAATAATAATAACTCACGCATAAATCCTTCCATATCAAGTCTTTTTTCCCTTGAGGAACTTTATGCCAATTATCATACTTAACACCACAATGGCTCCGAGTGGTACACCCAAGATAGTTTACAAAATTATTGCGTTCACTCCAATTGCATTTCCTCCATTATCAAACTCCACCACCAATTTGGATCCACTACCACTTAGCGCTAATAACTTCTTCAACAGAGTGATGCCCCTTTTCTTGTTAAGTGTTTGGTGCTGCGCATCAAGTTGCTCCAGTGCTTCAGTGGGTACATGTACATCATCAACCTAAAATTTGACAAAAATAAACACACTAAATTAGCCCAATATAGAAATATAGGATATATGACATAACTAGAAGATAATGAATTTTATAGAAATACAGGATATGTTTTTAGAACTTACATTGGTATCCTCGCCATGCTCGTCATGGACAGCATGCTCATCATGGACTTCATGCTCATCATGGACATCATGCTCATCATGGTCAGCCATCTGAAAATGTCATTAAAAAGACAAACATTTAGCATTTGTATTAACTAGAAAAAGGCAAACATTTAGCATTTGTATTAACTAGAAAAAGGCAAACATTTAGCATTTGTATAAACATACATGTCTCTAAAATTGTGATCTTTTATCAATTAACAATCCTTCATTGTGATCTCTGCGCACATATAAGTCATCATTAGCTTCAATATTTTGTGGAGTTGGCAACCCAACTGAGAATGGACTGGAGTCATCATACTTATCATAGTACTCTTCTTCATCTATAGGATCTTCAATGAATTATCTTTTACCATGAAGAACAACCGACCATTTATCATTCGCAGGATCATCGATATAGAATATTTGTTTCGCCTGTGATGCCAATATGAATGGTTCACCCTTCTCGCCAATCTTTTCAAAGTTCACCAAAGTGAAACCCAATTCATCCACTATAACTCCTTTGGTGTTATCAACCCAATTACATTTAAAGAGCGGAATTTTGAAATCTATGTAGTCAAACTCCCAAATGTCCTCAATGACACCGTAATATGACATTTTAGCTTCACGTGGACTCTTATCCTTTGCACTTGCAAAGTACATAGTCGACGCTTTAAGAGTGACCCCACTATTTTGGACGACACTCTTATCATCTTGGCGCTTTGTGTAATATGTGAATCCATTAATGTCAAACCCTTCATAAGACATAACATTCGGTTTTGGTTTAAAGGCGAGGCATTTGATAGTTTCTGTAATATCATTTGGTGTTTGAGATAGTTGATGTAAGACTTTATCTTCAAACCACTTAGTAAAAGTCTTATTATGCTCTCTAGCAAGCCACATTGAACTTGCTCGAGGATGTTGTCTCTTTATGAAATTGGTATGTTCCTCGATATAAACACTCACTTCGTCCATATTGTGTAAAATATACAAGTGAGCTTGTTCCAACTGCTCACGGCTGATTACTTTCACCCGTGATCCCAAAATTCCTTTGCCCTCCTCAAAATTCTTGTCATTATCAGGAGTGTCATTACCACTGAGAAAGTCATTGCAAAAATCCATAACCTCTCTCGCCACATAACCTTCAATAATACTCCCTTCAGGCCGATAACGGTTTCGAACATCACCTTTAAAAATGCTCATGTATCGTTCAAAGGGATACATCCAATGCAAGAAAAGTGGTCCCAACATTTTCACTTCCCTAGTCAAGTGGACAACAAGATGCACCATGATATCAAAGAACGAAGGAGGTAAATACATCTCAAGCTGACATAGGGTAACAACCACTTCTCTTTGCAAATTATCGAGAGTATCAGGGTCAATAACTTTACTGCATAGACTGTTGAAAAAGAAACAAAGTCTGGTAATTGTAAACCTTACATACTTCGGCAATATAGATCGAATTGCCACGGGTAATATTTGTTGCATTCGAGTGTGACAATCATGAGATTTAAGACCTATCAACTTTAGATCTTTCATTGATACCAATCTACGGATGTTGGATGAGTAACCATGTGGCACCTTAACATTTACCAAGCATTCACAAAAAGTTTTTTTCTCCTTTCTAGACAACGTGTAATAAGCGGGAGGTAAGTATGTTCTTTTACTACCCATTTCACGTAATTCTGTTAATTCTGACCTTATTCCCATTTCACGTAGGTCCAGTCTGGATTTTATCCCATCTTTAGTCTTACCTGGTATATTTAACAGAGTACCAATGATGCTATCACAGACATTTTTCTCAACGTGCATTACATCGATACAATGCCTGACTGTCAAAGAACTCCAATAAGGAAGATCCCAAAATATTGACTTCTTCTTGAATGAAGAATTGTCACTCCGTGTGGCCATACTACATTGTAATTTCTTACCAAATTCATTGACAATGTCTTTTACTCTTTCATAAACAACATCCCATGGTATAAGTTTAGGTGCACTCCGTTCATCATTCCATCCATTGAATGCTTTGCGCTTCCTACGATACAGATGGAATTTTGAAAGAAACCTTCGATGACCCAGATATACAGTCTTGCCGCCATGTTTTAGTCTTATTGAATCAGTGTTTTCTTCACATATAGGACACGCTTTAGCTCCTTTGACACTATATCCAGACAAATTCCCATATGCTGGAAAGTCATTAATAGTGCAAAACAACATAGCGTGCAAACGAAATGTCTCTCTTGCTGAAGCATCATAGGTCATCACACCTTTAGCCCAAAGTTTCTTTAAGTCATCAATCAAAGGTTCAAGATAAACATCGATATCATTTCCGGGTTGTTTAGGGCCCGATATCAACAATGACAACATAATGTACTTATTCTTCATACACATCCAGGGAGGAAGATTGTATATAACAAGCATGACTGGCCAAGTGCTATGTTGGCTGCTCAATGTCCCGTACGGATTCATCCCATCTGTACAAAGCCCAAGTCTTAGATTCCTATCTTCTTCACCAAATTTGGGGTACAATAGATCAATCTTCTTCCACTGTGGGGAATCAGACGCATGTTGCAGGATCCCATCATTATTTTTCTTAACATCTGCATGCCACCTCAAATTCTTCGCATCTTTCGGATTTGCAAACAAGCATTGAAACCGTGATATTATAGGTAGATACCACAACACCTTGGCAGGAGAACCAGTTTTGGACTCCCCCGAAGTCGTCAATTTATACCGTGACGCACCACATTTTGGACAATCTTTCAAATCTACATAGTCCTTTTGAAATAATACACAATCATTCGGGCATGTGTGTATCTTCTTGGCCTCCATTCCCATTGGGCACAACATTTTCTTTACCTGGTATGTTGAGATTGGAAGCTCGTTTCCTTCAGGAAGCATTTCTTTCAACAAAGTCAACAATGAAGTGAAGCTTTTGTCGCTCCATCTATTGTTAGCTTTCAACTTATACAATCTCAACACAGCGCTAAGCTTCGTAAACTTAGCACAGCCTGTGTATAACGGTATCTCAGCATCATGCACAATGTTTGTAAAGATAGGAGGTGGATCGGTGTGCTCTACCCTACAACTATCCAACATCGCATCAACGATGTCTGCTGGAACTGGTTCGTTCACATTTACGTCATCGGAGGCAATTTCTTCTTCCACCCAAGCACTGCTATTGACATCTACTGGTTTCGATTTTGAAATCTCTCCATGCCAGTGCCATTCTGTATAGCCTTGTACAATCCCGTTGCACATGACATGACTTTTTATTTCCTCACCAGTGTTGACTTTCAAGTTGTTACCGCAATGCCTACATGGACAGTAGAACCTATCTGTAGGTTTTTTCCTATGTTCCTCGGCAAATCTAATAAACTGATCAAGACCAGATATAAACTCTGGGGTGCAACGATTATGAATGGACATCCATGATCTATCCATTCTATGATCAGAGAAAACAAGTATATATTAGGAAACAAGTATATATTAGGAAAAGATTAGGGTATACACTTACAACCTAAGCGTATAATGTGATTTCATTCTTATATATAATAAATGTGTACCACCGATCCCATCCTTAAACACCTAATCTCACTAGTAAGTGTATAATGTGTATTGGGTTTTTGAGAAAATTTCGGAAGCATTTCCCCACTGTTCTCTAAGTACATATGTACTTAGAGAACAAATGGGGAAATGCTACCAAAATTTTCTCGAAAACCCAATACACATTATACACTTACATCCTAAGTGAGATTAGGTGTTCAAGAACAGTCCCAAACCGGGGACTATCCAAGATTTACTCCTAATGAGTCAATCTTGGACGGGTTTTAGGCCAACAAACACATTTGATGTCATTCTTATATATAATAAATGTGTACCACCTATCCCATCCTTGAACACCTAATCTCACTAGTAAGTGTATAATGTGTACTTGGTTTTCAAGAAAATTTCGGCAGCATTTCCCCGTTGTTCTCTAAGTACATATGTACTTAGAGAACAAACGGGGAAATGCTACCAAAATTTTCTTGAAAACCCAATACACATTATACACTTACATCCTAAGTGAGATTAGGTGTTCAAGAACAGTCCCAAACCGGGGACTATCCAAGATTTACTCCTAATGAGTAAATCTTGGACGGGTTTCTAGGCCAACAAATACATGTGTTGTCATTCTTATATATAATAAATGTCTATAAAGTACAGGCAACATGGTTAATCCTAATCAACAGAGCATTATTAAATAATAAATCAAAAAATCAATAGTTTCAAACAAAAGGTCTAGGAATCTTTACTAGGCATTATATGTATCCCTAATCATCATATTTAACATACTACATTATTATGAACGTCCAGATCAGAATAAGATCATACTATGTTATAACCATTGGTTTAATAACCCTATTTCTGCATGTACATGTTTATCAACTTTAAAACCCTATAATTCATGAAATCATTCTAATTCAATTTAATATGTTGGGATCACATAATTATATAATGACATCAGAATATATAGAAGAATCATAATTAACATGATTAACAACATGCTCATCAAACTAGAGTTTTCTTGAATATCATCTAATATTTGTGTACTAGACATTATATTTATCCCTAATCATCATATTTAACATACCATTATTATGAACATCCAGATTAGATTAACTCTAATCAAATACATTACATGCATTTTTATCACAACAATTTGATCGATGCATAAAAAAGTAGAGCAGCTAGCAGCGGGAAGACCAACCTTGTCAGAGGGAAGAAGGCAGAGGCTCCGGTGGCTCTGGCTGGAGAAGTAGCTAGCAGCGACGGTGGTGGAGGAGCATCTAGCAGCTCCGGTGGCTCTGGCGGTGGTTGCGGCGGAGCGACGACGGTGGAAAAGCACCAGGCGGCGCCGGTTCTCAGGCACTTGGAGCAGCAGGGGCGGGCAGCAGGGGCGGCGGAGAAGGGGGCGCGGAGAAGGAGGAGTGGTGGCGGAGAAGGGGGCGCCGGAGAAGAAATAGCTGGAGAAATGGCGCTGGAGAAGAAATCACCGGAGAGAAATCGCCGGCAGCAGAGAAGGTAATTGCTCGCAATGAAACAGAAGGAAGGGGAAGAGTCGGGCGATCGCGGGTTATAAGTTCCCAAATAGCGTCGGTTGTTTAAAACAACCGACGCCTAAACATCTTTAGTGTCGGTTGTTTTAAACAACCGACGTCCAATTGGATGATATTTTCATGAAATTGTTTGGCGGGAACCACCTTCAGCGTCGGTTATAAAAGGATAACCGACGCTGAAAGTGACACTTTTCGCGCAAATTTTCATCGCACATAGGCGTCTGTTTATACCTACATAACCGACGCTGAAAATGACACTATTTTTTTGATCAAAATTTGGATTTCACGGCCGACTTTCAGCGTCGGTTTGTTATAAACAACCGACGCTGAATACAAAGCGGTACCCATGTCTGGCTGGTCTTCGAATATAGACGTCGGTTTGCTTAAACAACCGACGCCTAACATATAAGGCGTCGGTTTTCCTTAATAACCGATGCCCAGAAAAGTGACACTGAATGCTATTTCTGTAGTAGTGATATCTTTTTTTCGGAATAGAGGGTACAATTTGAGCTACAACACATCACAATTTAGTATCATATATTTTATTTAACAAATTTGAAACCATGACTAACAAGTCTTCATACCAATCGAGCGTGTAGTCATTCTAGCATTTTGACCCATATAGTTTCCTTGGAAAGTGGACCTTAAAGTTCCTATTGAGATGGGTCCAATATATACATATGAAACCAAGATAACTCATAAAACATCTAAAGCATATTATAAGATAGGAATTATCCAAAAAGATAAATTATAAGTTACTAACAACCTTGAGGATCCTCATTTGGGGGGCTTGGAGGATTCCTTGATGTGTTAAACCCAAAATGATTTTCTCTAGGTTCCACAAGGTATCCTTCAACATGAAAGACATTTTTCATAAAAAGGAGATGGTCTGAATTTGAATAATATATGGAAAAGAAACCATGAAAACACATTGAGAACAAGTAAGATATATCAAGAAGACAAGACACTGTGTACAATATTAAGATATAAGTTACTAACCACTTTGAGAACCCTCATGTGGGGGGCTTGTAGATTGCCTTGAAGTGTTAAATTCAGGATCGTGTTCCTCAAAGTTTCCTTCAAGGTGAAAACTAGTTTTAAAAAAAATGAGACAGTTCTAAAAATTTGCCTTTAAGATGAATCACATATATTAGAAGAATATTTTGTCTAAATTTAATTGAAATATTCTTGTAAGACTATTTAAAGTGTGATAAGTAGAAATATATCTTCCAGGATGTAAGTTGCTAACAACCTTGAGGATCCTCATTTGGGGGGCTTGTAGAATTCCTTGATGTATTTAATACATAATAGTTCCCTCCAGTTTCCTCAAGGTTTCCTTCAACATGAAAGCCATTTTTCAGAAAAAGGAGAAGGTCTGAATTTGTCTAAATTATGCACAAGAAAATATGAAAGCACATTGCAAACGATGTTCATTTTCATTTTGTATCCTCGTAAGATTGCCTAGGGTGCGAACAGAAGAAATATCTCTTCTAGGATGAACAGTATAAGTGGTAAATAAGTTTGTAAAAAATGATATGGGTCTGAATTTGACCATTCTTTAGCAAAAAAAGTGCTTATAATTTTGTATCAATGGGACCAACACATACATATGACACTAAGATAACTCATATAGCATCTGAAGCATATTAGAAACATAGGAATTATCTAGAAAGATAAGTTATATGTATAAGTGGGACCAAAACGTATAAGATATATTGAGATAACCCATAGTACATGTAAAAATATCAAGAAGACCAGACACTAAGGTATATGTTACAGACCACTTTGAGAACCCTCAATTAGGGGGCTTGTAGAATTCCTTGATGTGTTTAATATAGAATGGTTCCCTCTAGGTTCCTCAAGGTTTCCTTCAACATGAAATTCATGTTTCAAAAAAAGGAGAAGGTCTGAATTTGTCTAAAATATGTACTAGAAAACATGAAAACACATTGCAAACCATGTTCATCTTCATTTTGTATCCTTGTAAGACTGCCTAGAGTGCGAAGAGAAGAAATATCTCTTCTAGGATGCATGTTCAAACCTTCAAAATTGAATTGGAACAAAATATATGTATAAGTGGGACGAAAATGTATAAGATATATCGAGATAACCCATAGAACATGTAAATATATCAAGAAGACCAGACACTAAGGTATAAGTTACTGACCACTTTGAGAACCCTCAATTAGGGGGCTTGTAGAATTCCTTGATGTGTTTAATACAAAATGGTTCCCTCTAGGTTCCTCAAGGTTTCCTTCAACATGAAATTCATTTTTCAAAAAAAAGGAGAAGGTCTAAATTTGTCTAAAATATGCACCAGAAAACATGAAAACGCATTGCAAACCATGTTTATCTTCATTTTGTATCCTTGTAAGACTGCCTAGAGTGCGAAGAGAAGAAATATCTCTTCTAGGATGCATGTTCAAACCTTCAAAATTGAATTGTAACAAGATATCTGTATTAGTGGGATGAAAATGTATAAGATATATCGACATAAACCATAGAACATGTAAATATATCAAGAAGACCAGACACTAAGGTATAAGTTACTGACCACTTTGAGAACCCTCAATTGGGGGGCTTGTAGAATTCCTTGATGTGTTTAATACAAAATGGTTCCCTCTAGGTTGCTCAAGGTTTCCTTCAACATGAAATTCATTTTTCAAAAAAAGGAGAAGGTCTGAATTTGTCTAAAATATGCACCAGAAAACATGAAAACGCATTGCAAACCATGTTCATCTTCATTTTGTATCCTTGTAATACTGCCTAGAGTGTGAAGAGAAGAAATATCTCTTCTAGGATGCATGTTCAAACCTTCAAAATTGAATTGGAACAAGATATATGTATAAGTGGGACGAAAATGTATAAGATATATCGACATAACCCATAGAACATGTAAATATATCAAGAAGACCAGACACTAAGGTATAAGTTACTGACCACTTTGAGAACCCTCAATTAGGGGGCTTGTAGAATTCCTTTATGTGTTTAATACAGAATGGTTCCCTCTAGGTTGCTCAAGGTTTCCTTCAACATGAAATTCATTTTTCAGAAAAAGGAGAAGGTCTGAATTTGACCATTATTTAGCAAAAAAGTGCTTATAATTTTGTATCAATGGGACCAACACATACATATGACACTTAGATAACTCACATAACATCTAAAGCATATTAGAAACATAGGAATTATATAGAAAGATATGTTATATTATATGTTACTGACCAGTTTGAGAACCCTCAGTTGGGGTGCTTGTTGATTTCCTTGAATTGTTAAATCCAGGAAGGTTCCCTATGGGTTCCATAAAGTTTCCTTCAATTTAAAAACCATATTTTAGAAAAAAGAGATGGTTTGGATATGACTGCAGGCATTACGTACACAATTATAATTATTAAAGTATCTACCATCTTGAAACGCTTCATTAGGGGGCGTCGCAGAATTAAGTAAAGAGGTAAAGCTGGATATATTCCCTCTGGCTTCCACAAAGGTATCTATAACATGATAAGAATTGAATGTGTAATAAGAAGTAAGGATTTTCATGTGAAACACAACAATGATAATAATTTGTTAAAAGGATATAGTTGAGTGAAAATGATGTAAATGTATACCCTCATTTGGAGTTGAAGATTTGGACAAATTCAGTGATCTACATGCTGCTTTTAAAATAGGCGATATTTGGTCTAGCAAATGTTGAGCTACTACACTTTGAGATGGGAGTTGATATTCTTTGACTAAAAACTTGAGAATGTTTTCTATTGGTTCTTCAAAGGTATCTAGTGACATAAAAGATACATAATAAGAGATGGATGAATTTTAGAATGAGAAAAAATAATAAAGAACAGAAAAGTGCAAACCCATGGTGTGGCAGGTAGCCCTCTCTTCAAGGTGCATTGCTGAAGGTAAGGATGCACAAGAGTGTCTTGAACCAAGTGGATATGAACCATCTTTCATAGCTGAAAATGCTAAAGAAGTGGATGGAAGTGTTGGATTATGTGGCGACACCCCATAATCTGTTTTTTCAACAACATTGGTAATAGGACATCCCAAGTGAGTATCATTTACTATTTTACTATACATTTGTAATTGTTGTGGAGTTAAATCCTTAAAAGTTTTAGTGTTACCACCAGTTTGAACCTTTTCTTTCAGTTTCTTCTTCAAAGGAGCCTTAATTCCTGATTTTGAAAAAGTAATACTAAAAAATTTAAGATAAGTCATCATGAAAAGTACAAGTGCTTATAGATATCTTACCAGGAAGATTTCTCAAGGGTTCACCCAAGCTAAAAGAAGAATTTTGTTTCCCATCTGAATTGTCTTTTTCTTCACATGAGAGATTTTGATCAATTATTTCATCAAGTGGTCTCGTCCTTCTACCAATGCGAGGCATTATCCTATAAATACAAAAAGACAATAAGTTTTGAGAAAGTAAATTTTCAGTTAACATATAAATAATACCTTGTATAGTCTTTCTTTATAACCGTTTTCTTGTTTTATCTATTACTAATCTATCTACTAATAGATCAGTAGGAACATCAAACCTAGCCCAAGATTCACTGTCATCATTTTCATCGATGTGCCTGATGAATTTGGCCTGATGTATATTTCTAAGAATCATATCATCCTCGTCATTAATATGAGAATAGGCTGAACAACCATATGTACTCCTTGGCCTCCAATGGCAAACAACACTCCATTCTGAAAATTCAGGATCAATTGAGTAATACATTTGTTGCGCTAGTGCTGGAAAGATGAATGGTTCGTCTCGATAGCTTCTTTGAACTGTATCTATCATAGTAAAATTATATCCATCCTTATGACACCCATATGTTGAATCATACCATATGCATTTAAATAGATACATAACAAGCTTTTTGGAATATGTGATTTTCATGATGTCTACCAAAGTGCCATAGAATACTTGACCATCATTCCCAATAGTCGCTACTCCACTATTTTGTGTCACCCTCACACTTTCTTTTGCTTTAACCTCAAATTTATATCCATTGGTAAAATATCCTTTATATGAAAATACCCCAGGTTTCGGACCACGAGCCAAGCATTTGACATCTTCAGACAAACCATAAGATTCATCAAGCATTGAAATATGTTTAAAAAACAATAAATAAATTTGTAAACATGTAGTGTTAGAATTAATGTTTGATATATATGAAGAGACTTACATATTGTTTAAACCAATGTAAAAAGTTTTGATGTTGTTCCCTTTGGATTCTCAAATCATTCCAACTTGGATTTTCATTTTGTAGAATATTTTTATGTATCCTACATGTCACATTGGTAAAATCAATTTAAGTTAAAGTTAATGTATCCTATATGTAACATGTATTATATATGAAGAAACAATTATGATGTTGAAATTTACCTTAAATAAGGTTGAATTTCATCTGTATTGAACAGGACAAAGCGATGTGCTTGAAATAGTTCCTCTTTAGAAGCAATACACTCCACAGTTGTACCAATTGGTCCCTCTTTATATGGTTTTAAACTCTCTATCTTCACATTGTTACCATTCTTGTACCGAGAACAAAATGTAATGGCCTCCTCCATTAGGTAAGCCTCAGCAATAGAGCCCTCTGGTTTATTTTTGTTTTGAATGTAACTTTTGAGTCTAAATAAATATCTTTCAATTGGATACATCCAGTGAAAATACACATATCCAGCAATTTTGGCTTCAGTGGGCAAATGAACAGTCAAATGCATCATCACATTAAAGAATGTTGGAGGAAAGATCATTTCTAACTTTCATACAGTTATACAATTTTTTTTTGCAATTCTTCCATCTTTCCAACATTGATGACCTTATTGCACAATTCTCCAAAGAAAGAAGACAACTCACTTATTGCCATGACAACAGGTTTAGATACTGTTGTTCTTGAAGCTAGAAGAAAAAGTTATTGCATCAAGATATGATAATCATGGCTTTTAAGAACTCCAATTTTTTTATCTGAAACATGTACTTTACTAGATATATTTGAAGTGAACCCATATGGAAGTTTCAAATCTTTGAGAACTTTCAAAAAAGTTTGTTTTTCATCATCTGTCATGTTATATATTGCATGTGGAAGAATGGGTTTTTAGTTCTTTTCACTGTTCTAGGCCACAAAGAATGTCGGATTTCTAGTTCCTCCAAGTCAAGCCTTGCTTTAATGTCCATACTCTTCCCATCTTGTTCCAACAACCAATCCAAAATATTTTCACAAACATTTTTCTCAATATGCATGACATCCATGTTATGTCACAACAACAACGTTTTCCAATAAGGAAGCTCAAAAAATATACTTTTCTTTTTCCACCCATTGTTAGCAAAACTTATGGGATCATAATTATTTAAAAGGTTGTCCACCTCTTCACTAGACAAGGGTCTTGGTGCGGTATCAAACTCAGTTTCACCATTAAATTTCTTCACATCTTTACGCCATGGATGATTACTTGGTAAGAAACGTCGATGTCTCACATATACAACCTTTCTACTAGCTGGAAGGTAAATAGATCCACTGAAAGAATGACATATAGGGCATGCTTTATAACTCTTTGTACTCCATCCAGACAACATGGCATAAACTGGAAAATCACTAATAGTCCATAACAAAGCTGCACGCATAGTGAAATTTTCACCAATAGAGGAATCATACACCTTTACACCATCATTCCATAATGTTTTCAACTCATCAATCAATGGACACAAATAAATATCGATTTCTCTTGGCATTTTTGGTCCATCAATCAAAAGAGTCAACATAAAATTACATTGATCCAAAACAAACCAAGGAGGCAAATTGTAAACCATCAAAATCACAGGCCAAATGGAATGATTGCTACCCTTTGCCATGTTGAAGGGGTTAAACCCATCCGCTGCTAACCCTAAACGAACATTACGAGGTTCAATACTAAACATAGGGTGCTTATTATCAAAATCTCTCCATGCTTCAGAATCCCTTGGATGACTCATTTCTCCAACATTACTTGGTGTTGTCTTTTTGTGCCATGTCATAATAGTAGCTGTAACTGTGCACATAAAAAGTCTTTTCAACCTCAGAATCAAAGGGAAATAACGAAGAATCTTAGCTGGGCCAAATTTCTTCTTCTTTGTAACTGAGGATATCCTTCTAGACTTTTTGCACTTGGGACACTCATTTAGGTTCTCATTTTCCCCGTAATACAATAAGCAATCACTAGGACAAGCATGGATCTTCTTACATTTCAGACCTAAACTGCTCATTACCCTTTTACACTCATACCAATTTTTAGGAAGTGTGTTATTTGGTGGAAGAATTTTATGAGCAAATTCCAAAACATCACTTGCTCCCTTCTTACTCCATTTATTATCACATTTCATTTTCAGCAAATCAAGTATTGTATCAAACTTATAAATAGGACAATCAGGATATAGAGGAGTGTTTGCATCATTTATCAACTCTTCAAAACTATCAATATCAATATCACATTCATGAATTTGTTGATCTTTATTACTTGACTCATATATTTTCTCAACTTCCTCATAAGCACCCATCATGTTGTTTATCATATGTATATTTTCAGTGTTGTTCACATTTTGCAATCTAGGTTCAAGATCAATTTCTCCATGATACTTCCATCTTGTATACTGATCTAGAAATCCATTACTCAAGATATGATATCGAATAACATCTAACTGTTGATGAATGGTATTCTCACAACTTTTACACGGGCACAACTTTTGTGTGTCAGGATTGTCTTTGAATGCAAAATCTAAGAAAAACTCGACACCCTCACAGAAGTGTGTATTGTTTAATCTGTCAAATTTTGAATTACAACAATACATCCAACTCTTATCTTCAATATACTTGTATGCCATCTTAATAATTCCTTCAAACAAACACAAAAAACATACACAATTTACTAAGTAAATTGATCAATATATAAATTGACAAGTTACTCTAAGATCATGAACACTATCTAAAAAAATGTAAATAATAATGATGGTTATACAATTCCATGATTATACCATGCTAACTCTTATGGTGTTATTAAGACTTTCTATTAGTACCACATACATTTTCATCACTTATAATTTAACTGGAAGCTTATTTTATTCTAGCTAGACTCTATTTGTTTCACTACTTCCAAATATACACAAATGTAATTTGATATTTAACCCTTGATCTAATATAACAAAGATAATAAAGCTTTACCATCAATATTCACACATAGAGAAAAAATGAACATCAACTCAAAACAAGAACGACATTTTTCCATTATGTTCTCTAAATGTGATTTACCCTTCTATCAATGAAAGTAAAATGACGCTTTAAGTAGTACAAAATGAAAAAAAAATTGATGATTGCTCACACCACTTCTTTCTTCTTTTATATTCTCTAAATAATGTGTACTACGATTACACATACTATCAATTGATCAATCTAATTGTGCAAGGGTGTGTTATGAATGGAATTGTCATTTAAATACATTGACCCTCAAAGATTATTATAATTGGAAAACTTCCATTATACTAGGATTAACTTCCAAATAAAAAGGTAAATTTTGATTACTAAGATTACCAACCTGAACTCCATAGTTATAAGACATTTTGGGTATTCCATACGATATTTGATGCTAGTAATTACAACCTATTTTTATCGTTAGTGAGTTATCATATATGCTTTTGTTGCCCAAAACTTCTCTTTATTTAGTCATGTAGCTCTCTAGCTGAATTTGTTTGTGAGTATGTTTCATAAGATGGGATTGTGTTATGTTATCAATTAAGTACCCAAAGCACCTCTATAATTATTCATCTAGCTATCTCTCACGCAGAATTTGTTTGAGTGCATATGTTTCTTAAGACATAAATCTACACCTAAGGATATAATATATTTTCCTAATATCTCTCGCAATATGAATCCTTAGTCAAATGTTTTTATGTGATCCATTTATAGGGCTGAAAGATTATGCTTATAAATAAAATATAGCCAAAATTATATGTAAATTTTTTATCTTATATTTGATAAATTTATTGCTCCTCGTAGTTGTAAAATGGGAGCTACCAATTTACTTCGAAATACTAATATTTATGGAAATGGCAAAATAAATATAATGACTATCTTAACATGCTATATTTACAATTACGAGATTAGATTAAAAAATTGACTCTATAATTACTTAACATTGTAAATTGAGATGTTTCCAATGTATACAACCCCCTAAATACACACACATGTACGTACACAAACACAAAAATACAAATCGTGGTTTTTTCCATCAAGCAAAGGGCATGAGGTCCTTTGTTGTAGTTTTATTGTTATATTAGATTTGAAGTTATAGCTAGCTGATTGCATATCTAATATTAAGCTTACACGTATGCTGGAAATAGATGTTGTAAAGAGATTTAAGTTATTAATACTTATAAAGTAACAAAAATTAGTATATAATCTTCATTGACGCTACGAATGATCTTTGTTAACTACAACCACCATGTAGCATGTTCTAAGCTTAATAAGAAATACCACTGCTATATATATCAATTTATAGGAGAATGATAATCAGTACCTCTTAGTTGGCCGATATTTATAGAGTCTGAATATTAATCTTGACCTTAGCTACCACGTTGCCTTCATATTGGGTGAATATGTGCAGCCACCAACATGCAAACATATCCAGAAATTTGTTATTGGAGGAATGACACTCAATGTGCATACGTGCGACTGTGTGGATGTGTGGAGTTCCATTTTTTTGTTTATTTTATTTTCATAAGCTACTTATATTTATTAAATGTCAGTTGTAATATTACTTATATACAGATGTATAGACTACGAGTATATAAAGAATCAAGGCCATGCCCATTGAGATACATGTATTTAAGTACAAGAGAAAGTCTTTATCTGATTATGAAATTTGAGCTTGAGGATATATATGTATACCCATGTTTATTTACGACCTTTGTCATTCTAGATGCAGAACAACTGAAACAACCCAAAGTTGGGGGATCATGAAGGGAGCTGTTGTGAGCTTGATTTGTGTGATGACTCGGCTCTAAAGACATGTTGTTACCCAAGAAATAGGTCCTCTTATTAAACATATGCAGTTCGACAACCACTAATGTTTATTGTGTAAACGAGCACCAAGTCAGGAATTCCATCAGTGTGCATAAAAGCTAACGGTGGTCCTCCTCCCAATCCTCTGTCGTCCCCTTGACCATCCCCCTAGTTTTTACTCCCACATGATGATGAATATACGAACTGCTCTATTCTAGCTACTCACTCAACTTGGAAGAGGGGACCAGTGTGCCACCGTCAACGCAAGTAAGCGAAAAATGCGGTCTGAGAATTAGTAAAAAAGCAGACTCGTAAAGGGGCATAAAATAGAGCATAAATTGTAGCTAACCTTTCTTAGAAGTAGATTGTTGATCAGCAATTAAACAACCAACGATCAACACGGTCTTCGCGCTTTCAGGGAGTGACACAAGTCGATAGATTCCCTTGCAGCTTCGTCGTCATCTTGTTGCAATCGTCAATACCCTTGGTAGCAAGTAGCATCAGACATGAAAAGTCATCTGCTTTTCATCTCGTACACCTAGCTTTGTCGCTGCATAACCACGCTTGGCTTTGGCACGTCCGCACTCCGCGCTACAGCTCGTCGGAGCCGCTGGCTGTGAACGGCGGCAAAAGAGAAAAGGGCGCTATTCTCGGCGGACTTCGCGATGGAAAGCGGAAAGAGGGATTTGTTCTGTGCAACTGATAGCTAGGGCCGGCTTTCAGATGTAAATTGGTCATTTTGCACATTTTTTCCCCTCCAAATCCAGTGCGGGAAAATATCAGTTTCAGATAGTTCGCGGGAAAATGTTATCCACGTGCGGGACCGTAAAGATTGGGTAGCCGTTAATGTTACGAAGTAACCCCCGTAGAACCTGCTATGATTTCCAGTAGTGAAATGTGTAGGAAAACAATATACATAACAAATAGGAATTGCAAATCACAATAAGAATGATATTTATTTAGATAAACACATCAACATACATACCAAATATCATCCCGTTAAACCCAATACCCCATGACTCCCTTCCAGAAGCATATCAACTGGTAGATAAGTTAGTAACATAGTCCATCTCATGGTGGATTTCATAATCCTTGATATTTTATCGATCATTGAAGATGGTGTACGCAATGTGGTTGCAGATCGTGTCTTCCCAATACCAAAATCGGTGGCGGCCTTCCAGTTGGGCTGGTTACTGATGTTGTGCTATTATCGTCGACATCATATGTGCGTTCTTATCTAGATTATTTCTCCAGTATTCATTTCTCCTTACATCCTTACGTTTCTCCAGATGGAAATGTAAGGAACAACACAGTATCCTGACTCTCGTAGGAAAGACTCATGGCCTTATCTTTATGAAAGACTCATGATGTCAATAGACGTTCGCAGCCACAAGACAATGTAAAGGCCCTTCCTTTGCGTTGTCTGATTTTCAGATGAATATCATAGATACGCAAAAAGGACGTTGAAAAGCTTCAATCTATGGAAATTGCACGAAACCCAAGAACGCCCAACGCCAACACCCAGGAATTAAATAGGAAACAACCCATGGACAAATAGCCAGAAATAAGAAGATCACATGGAAGAGAAGCCTGCATTTGGGACCACATGGGCTTCTATTTGTTCGAACTTCAAGATGAAGTCGAGGGGGACGCTACCTCCTCTGCGTGCCAACTGTGCCATGAACTTCCCCATGGAAACAAGATAATCCTACAACATCACAAAACAGGCCAGTCGAACAAGTCATTATGACGAAGGAGAAGAGCTGAGGGGGATAAGACTTTGGAGAATGAAGGAACACATCGGATTAGCAGGTTGCTGAACATACTTGAGAGGGTGCGTATTGCCCGATGGGTGGGGCTCTATGAAGGTTTAGCCGATCACAAGGAGATTCCACCACAGTGGAAACTTGAAAGAGAGGCTACGATCCACTCGCCATACCTAATGTGGTTGCACTTTTTTCTAGTCTTCCCATGCTGGTCACTGATGTTGTGATCATCTTAAGCAACATGTAAAACCTTGCGGTTGCAAAACGTGCCGAGAAACGCTAACATGAGAGAAATGTTGTTTACTGGATGGAGATATGTTGTTACTGGAAGAGAGACGTGTTCTTAGTGGGGTTCATTTTCAAAATGGTTTTGTTTCAAATTCATGAAAAAAACCGTTTAGTTATTTGATCCACTCCAGACGTTTTGTGTGGAATGTGGATATTCCACCTGGATCGTCGCACGTTTTTGTTCTGATGGGAGAAAAAGATGAATAGTTAATCGATATATTGATATATCTATTGAAAAAATTGTGAAAATTTGTGAGAAGAGAGAAAGTTAAGGAAAACACAACATTCAGATTTGCTGAAATTTGATTGGTTGGAGGTTTTTGAAAAGTGTAGAAAATGGCAATGTTGTAATTTTTTTTAAAAATTCCCTCTTTACATATATATATATATATATATATATATATATATATATATATATATATATATATATATTATAGTAAATGCACACGTGCACATGCACGTGTCACATTATGAATGTATATTTCACTTTAACTTCTTTTAAGATAGCTTATTTTATATCATATACTTCCATAAATAAAATAGATAGGAAGACATGTCTTGCAATTTTAAACATGAGTAAAAGTAAACATTCTTAGTGTTCTTTGACATTTTCTCCATATGGTGAACACACATGTTATATGTAAATATGACTCATGACAATAAATCTATTTAGAAATTTTTATTGCTCAAATTGATTTAATTTATTGCCATAGAAATTCAAATCTTGCATATTGTTTATGATCTTCTAAAAAAAACAAAATCTTGTGCTAGTTGTAACTCAAAGGTGATAATTTATTGTTTATTTTTATTAGTTTTTTTTCCAAATATCACTACGAAGCCATAAACATTTATTAAATAATTTACTAAAAACATCATTTTTATTGTTATCAAAGAAATTCATCAATAAAGAAGGCATGTTTGTTGATTATACAAAGGGATTTTGGAGATCAATAATGACAAAATAGATAATAATGTTTAAAAGCATTTAAGTAAATACTAAGAAGAGGAGACATAAGAGATTAAACAAGAGGTAGCGTGGACACAAGGATATATCAAATATGTGGTTGTGATAATTAGGAAGCTAAGAAATGGAAATATGTTCAACATATTTAAATTAAATTTTATATGATTTGTATTATTAAGTCACTATATTAATAGATAAATGTTAGAAGTAAATACAACGATTTTTGTTTATGCAAAATTGTATATCGTCCATCTTTTTTTTTTTCAAATCTTACATTTTGATTAAGATAGATAATAAAATTGAATTCTCCTCCAACACTTCTGAAATGGTAAGATATGGATACTTATAAAAAAATGTTTCTATAAAAGACCAATATTAAGAGGAGAGATGAAATATGACGTGGTTTGTTTGTTGTGTTTGTCAGGAGAGATGTGGGTTAGTGAGGATATGATTGTGGAGAGTTTATTTGGATGGTAGTAGATATTATAGAGATTATCTTGAAGAGCGGATGTAATGAAAATGGAAGAGATAATTTTTAGAAGAGAGTGAGGTAGTGGTTTGGATGACCAAGGACGTTTCCTTTTATTGAGAGAAAAAATAGGAGTGCAACTGGACGGAAAGTTAGATAAGAGGAAGATATGGTTTAGGAGAGAGTGCAGTGTCGAATTGGAGTTATGTGAGATACGCACAAAGACTTTTGACAATGAAGGGACTATTTTTTGGTTGAAAAGAAATTACTAAAAAAAAATATTGAAAAAAGAGAGAAAAATAGCGGCGCAACTTTTTAGAAAAAGAACAATTGAATGGTTTCGTTATACCTAATGGAAAGTATTTACTATTTCTATAGTGAGATAGTAAAAACACTTTTGCATATGCATGTGGATCAATCAAAAGGAAACAATTTTAATAGTATCTTGTCAGTACAAATATGATCCGTTATGAGAAGAAAACACCATACATATAATGCTTGTTTGAAAGTAGATTTCGTATGACTTATAGTCTGAGAAATTTTGTTGAATCAACAAAATTTTTACCATGACACTTCTATTTTCATCTTCTTGGAGTGGTTAATAAAATAAATATATAGTTTTCTAAATAGAGATGATTAATGATATTTACTAAAAAAGGAAGTAGAAAGTTGTATTAAAAAAGACTTATTTTTTTCATAGTTTTATATTAGTCATAAACTATATTCTTATGTATATGTATTATTACAACTATAAAAGTATTTGATTTAGCACACACTATTAAGAAAGAAAGAGAAGAAGATATATACTATTTTTTGCATCAACATGGATTCTCAAAAGACTTTATGTCGACTTCTACCCATTAAACAAGATAAAGTCTTTCATTATAATGTTTCATTTTCTGTGTTATCGAATTCCTTCTCAAGAACATAGAAATACATTTGTCATAAAAAATAAGAAATATAAATTGTATCTTACATTCAAAAATAAACTCACGGCAAGTTGGCCTTCATAAACTCTTGGCAGGTTGGAACATAAGCTTTCATCTACCGTTTGGTTTGTCAATTATTTTATTCACAATATGTAAATAATATACTAAGGTAAAATACCACATTGTAATCTTCATGTAGGTGTGTTCAAACTAATGGTATTTGCAACCATCACGCTCCTGCAAGTGTGTTCACTACAGTTTGTATATCGTCCCTTGCCGTTACAAGAAACCCACCTTTTGTAGGAGGTTACATATGATTGCAGGTAGAAAATATAATGTCCTCATCGCTCCCTTATGGAATGTGAGCCACTTTTCCAAAAACAACATTATAAAATGATGCACTAAGAACCATAAGAAATGGTTTTGGTGCTACCTCTGTTGTGCACGAATTCCATCATAGAATCTTTACACGAAAAGACTATTATGGATACTAATACCAGCCACATATTTGCACATTCGTGATCTATAATTAAAAAGGAACAAAAAAGGGAAGTTAGTAAGTTGGCAAAGAAATGAACAAAATTTCTTACTAAACAAACACAACAAAGAAACACAATAGATTATAAAAAGGACAATAGAAATGAAATGGAAAAATGAAGAGTAATTAACGTACACATAAGTATTTTGATTTTTAACACCGTGATGAAGCACGACCTTGATGCTTTTTCAGGGAGAAACCATCGACTCCTCTAAAGTGATAGTATAATCTCTTCCATAACGTAGAGCTTCATGACAATGACAAAAGGCGTATTAATTATGGCGGCAAGTTGTGGGACTAATTCTCTCTGAAAGAAGGAGTTTCCGAGCACTTGTTGATCTTCTTGATGGCTTCTTATCTTACGTATTACATCGTCCTGTTAAAATTATGAATGAAAGACAGAAGCAATATGGTGAGGTAAAAAGGAAATGGATGAGTGTTTGATGGGGTTAACGGAGTGGGATAGTTTGTAGAAGTAAAGATGGGAGATAGAACATAAAAATGTGAATTCATAAAGACAACAATATCCACCGAGAATTAATGACCATATAGAGAGATGAAAAGTGTTACTCGGTATTTATTTATATTTAAATGAGCATTTAGTTAATGATATAGGACGTCAGAGTTTTTTTTTTTTCAAAATCGCAATTAGTGGTAGTCTGTTAGACAACACATTAACTACATGGCTTCTTTGTGGAATCAATCACAAAACTAAATTCTCAGGTATTAGTATTTGAGTTAAGATATACGTCGGAAGTTAGACTGTGTCGTGCTTAGTTGGATGAGATCGTGGGTAGTTCTAGTATATCGTGCGCAACTGGATGGATCGTGCAAACTCTACACAAGCCATACATTTTTTCCTTTTTAGTAAAAAACACGTGAAACACCCTCAGAATAGAGAGAAATTATGAGGGATCAATATTTTAAAAATTGAGTGCTATGATTGGTGGAGGACTTTTTGAGAGGATGAAAATGGCAACATTGTAATTTTTTTGAAGTATTCACTCTTTTTATAGTAGTAGTTTATATGTATGTATATATATATATATATATATATATATATATATATATATATATATTCAGGCTAGGATACACTCGAGTGTACAGATCACGCCATACACCCCAATGGTGTTTGCTTATCTAGATCATGTTTTTCTAAAATCTAATGCATTGATCTTTATGGTTAAAATAATAATATGCCACGTATAAAATTTGAGCTTGTTTGGATGAGTGTAAGTCATTCATCTAAGGACAACAAAATTGATGCACACAACTAATTTGAAATGCATTATTTTTACCCCACGACCTATAAATGTCCAAATGAGTTGAAATTTATTATATAGTATATTCTTAAGATATTTAAAAATATCAATAGTTTGTATTTTTTAAAAAGTTACCGCATCTTTGAAAATGACTGATGTGTATGGCGACTCTGGTACATTCGAGTGTACACTTGTATATATATATATTATAAATATATATATTATAAATAAATAAATAAATAAATAAATATATATATATATATATATATATATATATATATATATATATATATATATATATATATATATAGTCAGGCTAGTGTACACTTGAGTGTACCAGAGGGACCGTACACCTCAATAATTTTTAAAGATGCAATAACTTTTTGAAAAGTCTAAACCGTTGCTCTTTTTAAATATCTTAAGAACATACTATACAATAAATTTCATCTCATTTGGACACTTATAGGTCGTGCATCTAAAGGAAGCAAAAATCATGCATTTCAAATTAGTTTTGTATGTTGATTTTGTAGTCCTTAGATGAGTGAATTACACTCATCCAAATGAGCTCAAAATTTTCATGTGGGCAATTATTATTTTAACCATGAAGATCAATGGATTAGATTTTGGATAAACATGGTCTAGATAGGCAAACATCATTGGGGTGTACATCGTTTATGTACACTCGAGTGTATTCTAGCCTAACACACACTCTCTCTCTCTCTCTCTCTCTATATATATATATATATATATATATATAATTTAATATACATGCAGGCAGAATGGGGCCTAACTCAAAATACAAATATATTATGCATGGTAAGTATGGATTGGGATTTTCCAACTTTATTTGGACCTGATAGTGACATGTAGCTCATGAAACATTATGGATTTGGACATTGAACGATCAAAATGTAGTATTATCTAGTGTTTTCAAAACTAAACCGGACCGGTCGGTCCGACCGGTAAACTGGTGGTCGACCGGTCCAGAAGTCTAAAAAACCGGTTATGTATTCTTTTCCGGTCCAACCAGTCAGATACACGGTCTAATCGGTTCAACTAGTTGATCAGACCGAACCAGATCGAACCAATAGTTCAAATCGAAGAAAAAAAAAGTATAATACAAAAATAAAGTTGTGATCCAAATAATTGATATACATAAATGTGAGAAAATACTTTACTCGCTTAGTTGAAGGAGGAAGTATGTGATATATATATACATGTATATATGTATGGGTATTTGTTCACTACCCGTGCAGGTAACTAACTTTTGTTACCCATAGATCTATTTTGTAATAGAAAGGTATCTATTTGTAATTTGACAGAAAAAGGTTGTAATAATATGACCAACTTTGTAATACAAGCACTCATTTTGTATTACACGTTTAATTACAGTAAAAATGATATTTAAGACTGTTGGATCCTAGATGGGTGATTGGATACTCTAGAGGGGAGGTGAATAGAGTTGATTGCACTTAAACAAAATTCATTAGACCTTCAAGATATAGCACATGATAAGGTTGCTAAATAGGAAATTTGTGTGCAACTAAAACATGCATAGCAAGGAAGAGAGAGATTGAACATACACCAATTGACAAGTTTTTTAGAGTGGTTCCACACTTCAAACTAGAAGTATGTCAGTCCACTTACCTAGAGAGGTCAACCTCTAAGATTTGTTAACCATTGCATTCTTATATTCTTTCCTAAGACTTACAATACATGACCAACCAAAGGACTTACCTATCCAATATAAAGAGTCTTCAACCTTACCAAGGACTTACCCACTTTAAAAGGAGTCTTCCACCTTCTTCTAAGGACTTACCTACTCTTGTACAAGTCTTCATCCTTCAAGGAGTTACCCAGTCTTCTTGGATCTTTAGCCTTTGACTTCACCTTCACTTAGAGAAGCTTCCACCAAGGACTTACCCACTTGAGCAAGGAGTCTTATGCCTTCACCAAGGGCTTACCCACTCTTGCTCCAAGTCTTTAGCCTTGATCTTCACCAAAGGACTCCTTCCCTTATTCTTCTTCACCTCTCTTAGCCAAACGGGAGAACCTTCATCTTCATGGTTGAAAAGAGAAATGGGGAGGTGGCGGAAGTGAGAGCCTCACAAGATACACATGTAGGACTATCTCTCTTATAGATTTCCTACTCACTCTAACGAATGTAGCAAGTGATTAAGCTTTGAGAGAGAGGAGTCTTTAGGAAGCACTCAACTATAGAATAGGAACCTCACATAGAGTTTTGCATTGAATGCTCAACCTTGGAATGAAGCCCAAGGGGTCCTATTTATAGCTGGGGATGCCTCTTAGCCTTTGGGAATACTTAAGAATGAAAACTAGCCGTTTTGTGGCTTGCAACGGATATATTTTCACTTTTTGCAACTCCACAATGGCTAGAAATACTTTTATGCACTTTTCTATATAGTACAATCGGTGGAGTTTCTATAAAGGTAACTTGACCGATCCCACTAAGAGACAAGACCAATTTAGGCCATCGGTCAAGTTTTTCCTAAGGTAACTCGACCGATTCACTTAAATAAGTTTTGTTCAGTAGAGGGATTGGTCGAGTCTTGTGAAGTGTAAACTCGACCGCTCAAAAGTCATTTTTAAGATCCAATCAGGATCGGTTGAGTTTGCAACTCGACCGATGAACAACCTGATGTGAATTTTGGAAAATGGCTTTTGAGTGATTCAACATTCAATCTAAGTGCTCTTGATTTTTTCTAAGCTTAATTACAAGTCATACAACCATTACAAGTGATTTACAACATGATTCTAATGGATTTACATCATATTATAAAAATGTGCACTTGTATTGACTTTGACTTATCTTTTCTCCAAGTCGAGATGCGCAAGTTAGGGCATTTAGAGTGTGTCTGTACCTAATATGAAATCACTCAAGTAGAGACATTAGACACAATTAAATGGAATGGTTTCGTCATCATCAAAACAAGGTTTTAGTCAATTTAGACCTTGAGTCAACAATGACAACAGTTTATGTTGTAATACAAAATGAGTGTTTATATTACACATTTGGTCATCTCATTACAAACGTTATCTGTGTCATTACAAATAGGTATCTTTCTATTACAAAATAGATTCACGGGTAACTAAAATTAGTTACCCATGCAGGTAGCGAATAAATGTCCTATATATATTTATGTGTGTGTAATTATATGTATATATGTGTATATACATATAAATATAAATGTATATGTGTATATATATCTACATACATATGCATATAAATATATACAGATATCTATATGATATATATACATATATATACACATATATATACACATATATATACAAATAAATATATGTATATATCAAAAAATATATGTGTATATATGTATAATCATATATATATATATATATATATATATATTAGTATATGTGTGTAAATATGTACACTAATATAGATATATATCTAATTATATATATATATATATATATATATAGTGTGTGTGTGTGTGTGCCCGATTCAACTGGTTCGACTGGTCTGACCGCTAATTGCCTTGTACTTTGGTGACCGGTTCAGTCTTTTCTGTTAAATTTGTTTTCACGTCATTTCCAGCCCAACCGATTCAACCACTCAGATTGAACCCCCTCAACTCGGTCAAAGTCAACGCCAATCCGACCACCGGTCTGGTTCTTAAAACATTGGTATTATCTGTCCTTGTGCTCATCCCTACCCAATTCTTACTTTTCCATGGTTCCTAAGTAATTACTACAATTGATGACATACACCATTATTGAAATTAAAATCCCGTGTTTACTCCTGTGCATTTTTCACTAATGACGATAGCATATGTTGTCAATTTATTTAGATAATGTGACAATCATGTAAGATGTATAAGGAAAATTTTGTGTTTGTAATGTTATACCTTTATATGAAACATCATCATGGCTAATCATTTTTATGAAGTCTTGTAGTAGCAGCTCCTTTTGTAATCTAGGTCGGCTTAGTGTGATATGGTAGGGACATGAGTTCTACAATGTCTACATCTAAGTAGGGATATATACTGAAGGCCAGTGGATATTGTTCATAAGAATTTGAAGAGGGCATGGAGACTACACATGTATGCACACACATAGACTGAGCTCAACCTTCAGGATTTGGTATTCAATATTTTTATACATTAAAAGTAATGAAATAAATTTCTACTCAAATTGGAATTGTGTCAATGAGGTATGAATATGATTTCCAGTCATATATGATACATATGACAATTTTATGGTTAGATACTGGATGTATACACACATTTTACCATGCTCTATTTGAAAGAATAAAGTTAATCTAGAATATGTTAGGCATTAACCTGCAACTTAATCATAAATGTACTGGTTAGGAAAGGTACAAATGTCTATGAAAGAGAGAAAGTTTATTTTGGTTAGTTAAATATAACTCCACCTTGAGTATATTGACACTCTTTTTTTATGATCCTTCATTCAATGTTTTGGTGGCTATATCAAGCGAAAACTTGTCGTGGGATTCTATCGCTAGATTTGTTCCTTATTTATCAACTAGCTCTATGTGATTGAGGCATTGTTGAAGCTTGATCAATATATATATATATATATATATATATATATATATATATATTTGTGTGTGTGTCTAGATGATGTGAATGTCCTTTCCTAAGTTGAAGACCCCGTCACCTACATATACTAATAGAGTGACACTATCTTATCAGCCAGAAGTCCTAATGGACAACTCACTCAAGGTAAGTTATAAATCTAATTTATCTTTACTTTGGTTGTACGATAATTTGATTATTGTATTTTCTATTAGGTATATGCTTTGTTTATACTTGTGTGTTAACTGTCATTATTTCAACAATCTATTTTTTTCTTGATATGCGATGATTGTTACTTACAATCTTAAGATTTTCTTATCATTTCTCACATAACTTGCATTATTATTCTATCCAAGATCAACATGTCTAGTATTACTAAGAATTAGTCTAGTTACTACTTCAAATGATGACGAGAATGCATGGAGATTTGACATACCATTGAGGATTAATACACTCCATACATTTGGACTATCCCAAATTAGAACTCTTAGAAACTGAGGTATGGAAAAGACATCAAGGTACAAGGATAGTTTTTCATTGTTGTATATCATCATTGTTTTCTAGCATTCTTCATGATGTCTATAATTCCTATTCATTGACTAAGTATATTTGGAGAATTAGATACAAATGTATAAGTAAAGGCATTGGTCTTGAGAACTAATTCATTGCCAAATTCATAATATTTGATATGGTTGTGATAGAGATGGTTTATAAACAAGAGTATGAATATTTTCTTCTTATTAATTTGTAGTTTATGGGAGCCTAATATGCATCTTTCTAATAATATATTGCTCAATCTACCACTAAAACTTTCTTCAAATAACGGGAGGAATTAGGCCTAAATCTCAAGAATAAGAAGAGAGAGATATTTCTCAAATTGATTCAATAGCAAAAAAGGAAAAATATTTAGTGCACTAATAGATCATGCTAGTAGATTATAGCTCTAAGGTATATATTACACTAATAAAGAATGGAAGTCAAGATTGTAAGGAAAAAGGATTGTGATAAGATTCTAATAACTAAGATCTAGAAGAAGAAAAAATCAACCATATTGAACTTGTTGTCAGGTTGGTAATGTTGGTATGTAATCCCTGAGAGCCAATCATGGGATGATTGATGGGATACATTAAGATTGTTTTGATAAAGATCAAAGGCAAGCTTCCAATTCTTCTGGTTCAGTCATATGGGATAATGATAGAACATATTGAATGTCCAGAAAATGACAGTTCTGAATGACGTATGCCTTCAGGTTTAGGACCTGAACGATGGGATCATACGGATGCTAAGAGTTTGTACATTCTTATTATGTCCCTAGTCGGATGTCATTGTTGAAGGTAGATAGACCACAATGAAACATGAGACTAGATTGTGGTGTTGGTTGATGATAGAATCTCATTAGTCATGATATGGAGATATCAAACCAAACACATAGGTACTTGTTGGAGAACAAGTTTACTGGACAGACCCACCATGAGTTTGACACATGGAACCATGACATGGTAGTCACAGTCAGTTCTCACAGTGATGGTGGTGAGTGTGATTCTTAGACCTAAAATCACTACATACAACACATGTCGTTGGGTACACTTTGCCATCATCAAATGCAGTCCTGAAACATGGGTTGTTATAAAGGTGATGATTGGGTGGCTTTGACACATGAGGCTTTTGAGGGTTGAGTGATAGATATGGGATTTGTCCCTCCTGAGGGAGTTTGATATCCATGTCCACTTGATGAGTAGGATTGAGATAGGCATGTGCATACATGTGTGAATCAGTATGTGATATTGATGTCATACATATCTCCTCCAATCTACTCTGAGATCAAGAAAGTGAATGAACGTTGATAGGATGACTGTTCCATGCCTTGAGTTCATTCGGGATATTAGAGACAAAGGAATTATACATTCACTGTAACACCATTCACGGATTGTAGGATTGAAAGTTGTTCTCCTACTTTCTATTTCACTTGGGTAGCACTGATGTGTGACTAGGCACCGGTCTTTGCTTATGAAGTCATAAGTGTTATTGACTTTCACTGCCAACGTGAAATGGACCTGTAGGGTCACACACATAGGATTTAACCTAGAAGAGGAGTTTATCCACAAATGATGTTTAGATTGATTACTAAAGAAGTTTAGTAGTTCAATTAAACACTCAATCAGTTGATAGCTCAATATCATAGTGTTCAAGGTGTCGGACCAATTGATTAGAGTATTAGATTGATTGAAACTGCGATTGACTAATTTGTACAAGTTTGCTACTCCAACTGATCGGCTCATGGGATGAACCGATCGGCTCAAGACAGGCTAAACTGACCGGTTCAAGAGTTAAACCGACCGGCTCAACTGGTCCAACCGAGATCATTTGGAAAGTCAGGAGACTATTTTGCAAATACAATTTGTTTCACTTGTGCAAATGCAATTTGGACAAGGATTAATATTTGATTAATCAGAGAAATATTTGAAAGTCAATTTGAGTTGGACCAGGACCACAAACCGATCATCTCATGTGATGAATCGATCAGCTCAGGTGTCCCAAACGACCGGTTCAGGTTGGAACGATCAGTTGAGGTCACCAAACGATCGTTTCAGGGTTGAAACGATCAGTTCAGCTGGCACAAGTTGGTCGTTTTGTGGAAAATTTTGAACCCTTCTACTCCTACTATAATCCCACATTGCATGGGATACAGAACCTTGTCCCATGACCCTCCTATATATATAGGGGTATTGGAGGCTTCTCAGGACAACAACTCAGTGCACCAGTTGCTTTGCAAAGTTGTCATTCTCTCTGGTTTTGGTAACCGAGAGAGAGCCCGAGCAAGTGCTACCCGATAAGGGAGGCACAACAAGGGAAAGACAATTGCAGAAAGCGACTGGTGGCAGGAGAGTCTGTCGGTGACTAGTACACCGACAGGAGGGTGAGACTCCTTCTGATTCCTTATAGGACAAGGAGATTGGAGTTCCAGGTGGTCTGTGTGGACTACTTTAGAGGTGGGAGACTTCTGCCGCTCGGAGGACAACAGTCAATCCCGACAGTCCCAGTGAGACCAGGAGGTGCCAGTCCCGGTGCGACCAGGAGTTGCACAGACACCGTCCAAGACCGGAGGTGAAGACCGCACAAGCCGTGAGGTAAAGTTGCGGAGCAAGCCTCGGGACAAGGTACGCCTCTACAAACCATCCTTCCTATTATATAGACGTTGATGCGTTTCCTTTGTTTTGGGTTTGGGAGAAGAAATTTTTTGTTTCCGCTACCTTCTCTGTCTCCCCTAAAACCCAACAATGGTATCAGAGCCAGGTCAACTGCTCTATGGTTTAGGATTATCGATATGATCGATTTTGGTTTGTCGCCTTTATTTATTGCATACGATGCAATAAAATTGGCTTTATGCATGTCCATTCCTAAATCAACAAATCCCAATAAACATATATGATATGTAATATGAATGCAATTGATATGCGTGGCCCTTAAACAAGTTTTGTGGTGGATGTATAACGTGCTTATGGCCAATAAACCCTATATGTGCTTGGTTGTATGTGGTTGCTTGCATCTCGGTCTGTGCACTGATTCCCTATCTCCTATTCCTGATGTAACTCGAGATAACTCAAGATTTTTTCCTACCTTTGCTCCCCCCGAATGTAACTCAGGTTTCCCAATTCAAATGTAAATAGGATAGATCTTTTATTTCTTGTTATGTCAAAGAACGGCGGACAACCTGACGACACTGAGATGATCGTGAACCAATCGGTTGGCGATCCAAACGACCAGTTCAAGGAGCGAGATGATCGGGTGGCAACCATGAGGAGATGCATGACGATCAGGCAAACCAATCGGTTGGAGGAGCCAACTGATCAGATGGTAGCACCCAGACGACCGGCCAGGGCGAGATAGGTCATTCATGTGATGAGTTGATCAACTCGGATAGCTACAACATAGAGTTCATCTTGGACAGGTTGCATGTGATGTAGACCTAGATGACCGTGATTCCTCTTGGCTTGAGGAATCACATTAGGATGGCCATAATCATTGCTTTTATCATTTCACATGTTTTCTGTGGGATATAGCATGTATATGATACATACTATATGTTGTGGGGATTGGATATGTATATGTACCTATAAAACCAAATACCTCATCTAAATATTAAGTCTTTTACACCTTCCATTAGCGACACACATGAAAAACTTGATCGACCAAGCGTAGGTTATGCCAAATTGTGGTGTGCCGTCTATCTCACAGAAGTGTGAAGGGTAAACATGTAGGTTTTCCTAAAGCAGGGTGCATGTTTACCGTGTCAGCTTTTGGGTTAGACTTAACTGGCGATTCTTAGAGTGTCTAGGCCTAGAGGCACAAAATGTTCATGGCAATGTGTTACACATGTTCATTCATCAAGATTTGCATATGATGCAATTGGCATGATGGCCTACCTAAATAGTCAAGATTGTGGGTGATCAGCCAAAGTTGACTCATGACTTGATGAAATACGGATCTTGACCCACTATAAGATTGTACGCTGCAATCTTCCGAATTGAAGGTGAGGGATATCAATTTGAAAAAAATAGTGGGAGCGATAATTAATTAAAGTCCTAATTATATCGTCAACTTTTCAAATCAATCAAATAAGTCAAAATTGAGTTTTGGACTAAATTGCATATATTTCCTGTTGTAGTTCAAGTGACAACAAACAACAATCACTTTTCATTGCGATCGGTCCTTGAAAAGGACAAGCTAAATGGGACTAACTTCCACAACTAGTTTAGGACATTGAGAATTGTTTTCACTCAAGGGAAAAAGCTCTATGTCCTAGATACTCCAATTCCAGAGGAACCTTCTCCTACCGCACCAAAGGCATAAAGGGATGCTTATAAGAAGCATTCTGATGATGCCATTGATGAAAAGTGCTTGATGTTGTGATCCATGAAACATGAGTTGTAGAGACAACATGAGAACATGGGTGTCATTGAGATGATTTAGCATCTCAATAACATGTATGGAGATCAAGCATGGCAAGAGACATATGATGTCTCCACGGCGCTATTCAAGTGTGTCATGACAGAAGGAGATCCAGTTGGTCCTCACACACTCAAGATGATTGGGTATGTGTAGAACCTGACGAGAGTGGGATTTCCCCTGAGTCAAGAGTTGGCTACTGACGTGATCCTGCAATCGTTGCCAGAATCCTACAGTCAGTTTGTGATGAACTACAACATGACCAACTTTGACAAACCGTTGACAGAGTTGTTGGGCATGTTGAGGATAGTTGAGACACAGATGAAGAAGGACAAGCCTAAGTCTGTGATGATGATCAACAACAAGATAGGCAAGTCCAAGCGTAAGGGCAAGGGCAAGGCTAAGAAAGGTTCTGATGCTAGCCAGGAGCCCAAGGCATCTTCAGCTCTCAAGACCAAGGGAGGCGTGATCAAGAGAGGCAATTGCCACCATTGTCAAAAGCCAGGACATTGGAAAAGGAATTGTCCACTCTATCTGGAAGAACTAAAGAAGAAGGAGGAGACAGACGTCTCCACCTGAAGGTGTCATGAAATAAACTTGTAACATTTTTGAGGTGTATGATACCAAGATATAAAATGTAAAACACTCAATAAATAGGGCAAGTGTTTTCGCCATAAATAGGAGTACTTTAGTTTATTTTCAGCCTTGAAGGCATGTAATAGAGTTATGAACTGCTATTTCATATTTGCCAATAGATAGAAACACTTTATATTTTGCATATTGTATGACAATGATAGCAATTAATAAAGTTGATGTTTCAATCTTTGTGGCAATGCCTGGTTTATCTTGTGGTACTTGGTATGCATAAGATAAAATAATACCTAAAAGTTATTGATAACTCAAACAATCAAATTAGCATAAATCATGAGAAGTTCATTTCTAGTTTCCATATGATGGATAATCTAGACTCTTTTGATTAGAGAACCAGTAAGAGACATGAATTTCTCAGACATGATCAATCAATCTTCACTAATAGTAGTGGGAGAATGATTATCCTATTAGGTATAATACATGTGATGTATTTACATACCTATTGGAGTTAATGCTAATACTTCAAATTGTGTTTAGAGAAATACCAATATGAATATCTTGAAGTGTTCAAGAATATCATAGATGAAGTACGAATTTGGTAAAGTGTTAATTCTTGACGAGATCAATGAATGAAATACTTGAACTAAATGTTTGAAATCCTTATGAGTAATTATGATTTTATATCATAGTGAACTCATGATTAAGGCATGGTGATGTCTAAATCAACAAGGAGTGATACTCTAAGGAGTTAGAGAATGATTATCAAATAACAAAATTCTTCTAAAATAAAGAATACCACACACTAATAAAGACATTAAGAATCATAAGGGTTGTGAGTTCTTATATCCTTAACAGATACTCCTCGATTATCTATTTGATGAGTTGGTCATGTGCTGAATCAACTATCTAGATGAATATGAGGAACCAGATTTTGAGTTATGGTTTATGAACATTACATCCTAAATCACTTCCATGTGAACTATAAGGTATGACCTTGATGGTAGCACCCATTGGAATGAAATCCATAAGTGCAAATGAGTCTTAAGTGTTAAGACACATGGATAACATTTTAAGAAGGATGATGCTTGTTGATTGCAACTTAATGACTAAGACATTTGGCATATGGATACTAAAAATGCATTGCTATGAGGAATAAAACAAGGATGTGTACGTGACACAACCTATAAGGTTTATGAATCCATTAATGCAAATGAAGTCTATAAGTTACAATGGACTAATCAATGTGATTGATTAAGTATAAGAAACTCAAAGCTGGATCTTTACTTTGATGATATGGTCAAAGGGTTTGACTGATATGTCAAAGATAAACAAGGAATCTGTGATTTAGTGGGAGCGTATTCACATTCCACATGTTGATGTGAAATGGAAATGTTCTAGAATGGAAATCCAAAGTGGAATTTATCTTTAAGGAAGATAGAGACGTTTCCTATGTGATAGGAATAGAGATCTATAGAGATAGTTCTTGAAAAACCTCTTGACCTAAAAAGTGAGAGAATACATTGGCAATATATACTGAAGGGTTCAGTGTGCAAAGATTCAGTGGGAGAAAACATGGAGTTAGTATCCCAAGGCCAACTGTCCAATTCTTATGAAGAATGGGATCACTAAGAATAGATATAGATCTATCATGTATGTAATCATCCCATCATCTTGCATGTATGGACATGGCAAGAACGAAATGCATTCATCACCTTATATGTAGGACATGAGAATATGATGTGCTCATCCTGATAACTCGTATGTGGGACATGGCGAGTGGATGTCTGTCTAGTTCCAGTAAGGGTTACTGGAATACCATAAGTACTTGATAAGTACTTGAGAAGTACTAGTTCTATGGAAATAAAGAAGGGTTCACTGTAAAGAGTTACACTAATGCAAACTTCCAAAAAGGACAGAAAATTAATCACAATAAATATATGGGATATATAAAAGTGAATGTTTGTTGATAAATGGAAATGTTCCAATAAAGTAGTTTAAAAGGAAATGTCGAGTATCCATGTGTTAGAGAACAACAGTGGATACTATATGGATCTGGAAGTTCATGAGATGAACTTGTAGATATTATGGTCATTAATGACAAGTAATGAATACTTGGTCATGCAATATGGCTAAAGGTTAGCAAAGGAATACTAGATCGCATATTATGGCAACTCCATCTCATACGTGTGACGTAGAATGAAGAGATGAGAGACATGCAGTTAATACCAACTTTGGAAAGGTGTTGCCACAAGTCACTATGTTAGCACTTGAGTACAATAACATGTGGGACATGTTTGAAGATCACTAAGAATATGATTCAAGGGTGATTAGCTCGCAATGCAAGTGGGAGTCTGTTGGTATGTATGCCCTTAGAGCCAATCATGGGATGATTGATGGGATACATTAAGATTGATTTGATAAAGATCAAAGGAAAGCTTCCAATTCTTTCTAGTTCAGTCATATGAGATAATGATAGAACAGATTGAATGTTTAGAGAATGCCAGTACTCAATAACGTATGCCTTCAGGTTCGGGACCTGAATGATGGGATCATACAGATGCTAAGAGTTTGTACATTCTTATTATGTCCCTAGTCAGATGTCATTGTGGAAGGTAGATAGACAGAAATGACACACAAGACTAGATTGTGGTGTTGGTTGATGATAGAATCTCATTAGTCATGCTATGGTGATATCAAACCAAACACATAGGTTCTTGTTGGAGAACAAGTTTACCGGACAGACCCACCGTGAGTTTGACACATGGAACCATGACATGATAGTCACAATCAGTTCTCACAAAGATGGTGGTGAGTGTGATTCTTACACCTGAAATCACTACACTCAACACATGTCGTTGGCTACACTTTGACATCATCAAACCCAGTCCTGAAACATGGGTTGTTATAAAGGTGATGATTGGGTGGCTTTGACACATGGGCTTTGAGGGGTGAGTGATAGATATGGGATTTGTCCCTCCTGAGGGAGTTTGATATCCATGGACACTTGATGAGTAGGATTGAGATAGGCGTGCACATGCATGTGTGAATCCGTATGTGATATTGATGTCATACATATCTCCTCCAATCTACTGTGAGATCAAGAAAGTGAATGAACGTTGACAGGATGATTGTTCCATGGGTTGAGTTCATTCTAGATATCAGAGACTAAAGAATTATACATTCATTGTAACACCATTCACAGATTGTAGGATTGAAAGTTGTTCTCCAACTTTCTATTTCACTTGGGTAGCACATATGTGTGACTTGGCACCGCTCTTTTCTTGTGAAGTCATAAGTGTTATGAACTTTCACTACCAACATGAAATGGACCTGCAGGGTCACACACATAGGATTTAACCTGGAAGAGGAGTTTATCAACAAATGATGTTTAGATTGATTACTAAACGAGTTTAGTAGTTCAATTAAACACTCAATCAGTTGATAGCTCAATATCATAGTGTTCAAGGTGTTGGACCAATTGATTAGAGTATCAGATTGATTGAAATTGCGATTTACTAATTTGCACAAGTCTGCTGCTCCAACCGATCGATCGGCTCAACTAATCCAACTGAGATCATTTGGAAAGTTAGGAGACTATTTTGCAAATACAATTTGTTTCACTTGTGCAAATTCGATTTGGACAAGGATTAATATTTGAAATACAGAGACAAATTTGAAACTCAATTTGAGTTGGACCAGGACCACGAACCGATCAGTTCATTTGATGACCCGATAGGCTTAGGTGTCCCAAACGATCGGTTTAGGTTGAAATGATCGGTTGAGGTCACCAAACAATCATTTCAGGGTTGAAACGATCGGTTCAGCCGACGCAAGTTGGTCATTTTGTGGAAAATTTTGAACCCTTCTACTCCTGCTATAATCCCGCATTGCTCGGGATAGAGAAACTTGTCCCATGACCCTCCTATATATAGGGGTATTGGGGGTTTCTCAGGACAACAACTCAGTGCACCAGTGGCTCTACAAAGTTGTCATTCTCTCTGGTTTTGGTAACCGAGAGAGAGCCGGAGCAAGTGCTACCCGATAAGGGAGGCACAACAAGGGAAATACAACTGCAGAAAGCGACTGGTGGCAAGAGAGTGTGTCAGTGACTAGTACATCTACAGGAGGGTGTGAATCCTTCCGATTCCTTGTAGGACAAAGAGATCGGAGTTCCAGATGGTCCGTGTGGACTACTTCAGAGGCAGGAGACTTCTGCAGCTTGGAGGACAGTTGTCAATCCTGATAGTCCCGGTGAGACCAGGAGGTGCCAGTCCCAGTGTGACTAGGATCTGCATAGACACCGTCCAAGACCGGAGGTGAAGACTGTGCAAGCCGCGAGGTAAAATCGATGAGCATGCCTCGGGACAAGGTACGCCTCTACAAACCATCCTTCCTATTGTATAGACATTGACATATTTCTTTTGTTCTAGGTTTGGGAGAAGAAAATTTTTGTTTCCACTGCCTTCTCTGTCTCCCCTAAAACCCAACAGGTAACTACATTGACGAGTATCTCTAGATGTAACATGTCTTTCACTCTCAACAACATCCAAATTGGATTAGTTCTGATGTTTAATATTGCACCCTCATTTTGTACTTTTTATTTCTCAAGCAAGTTTTTGATATTGACCTTCTTATAGCCCATTTATTTAGTTCAACCTTGGTATATTATAGTTTATTACAAACAACAAAGACATGATTTCCCTCAGCATATAGGCAATCCTCTTTTTATGGATCTTGATAAAGAATTTAGTTAAGGAATCCTTCCAAGCTTTGTTCAGCAAGGGATAATCCATCCTATAAGAAATTTTCTTTCTATTCCATTATTTATCAAACCAAGTAGTTCTTCCTCTTACGATATTGAGTTCCATCAGTCTATCATGGAAAGAGACCTCATTGAATTTTTCTAACCCATGTTTAGGAATTATTAGACCTCCTTTCTTATCGCTAATACATATTATCTCATTAGAATCATCAACCACCGTGCAAGGTCACAAATGTGGCATTGTTCTTTATCTGGTTTTCCACATGTACTTCATATTTCAATTGTAGCTCCATATTACAAAAAACAATACAAGACCCCTATGAAAATTGAGGCCACTTATTGGGACCACCTAGTTTGTGGCTTGAACGAGTTCAAATTTCAACATGTTCGATTCCAACTTGAGAAAATTTTCCTATCTCAATATGAGACAATTTAGAGAGGCATTTCCGCCCATAAAAAAATATATAATTCACTACTCTGTCATGACACATCTGTATATGTATTTCCAACTTGAATAAAGGATAGATTCTAAATAACAAAATCAAGATCTAGAGCTTTTGTTGACTCATGAGAACTACTTTTCCACTCACACCTCACACAAGGATAGAAATATGTTCATTCTTTTGGGCACTATCCACCCCTTAGAAATAGTTAAGTATCTTTAAGATGCATCCTTACGCCCATTCAAATAAGGGTAACACTTCTAGCACCAAACCCAATGATAAGGGAAAGAAATAAAAAAGAGATAGGGGGAACACAATGAGCTTGATAAAATACCTACAAATAGTTGTATGGTCGCTGGGTACTGGGATGAGTAGAGCCGTGTTCTTGTGGACTCTATTCACACCCTTGTGATGCATACTTTGCAATACAACATGGGGTCCTAAATATAAAAACTTGGATACAAACCCTAGGGTTCCCACCATCTCTATATTTATTAAGTTGAACATTGAAACTTTCTATAATGCATGAATGCACTTCCCAAGATCTAATACAATTTCAAGAATGGCGTCTAGCTCTAAAGACCAGCGCTGGAGTAAACAAGTCTAGATCAACTTCCCTACTAGCCACCCATCCTAGTACTACTCTAGGTTGTGCACAGTTAACAATAAAGTTATTTAGTGATGGGATCCTTGAAAAGGAGGTGCATCTTGGTGATATGATAGTCTAATCATTCCTTTTAAGATCATTTTATCCAAGGAATCAAATCCTGGGATATTACAATCTCCCCCACTTACACTCTAGATATCCTCAATAAGGTTCAACTATATGGCCTCATATTATTTTCCCATTTTAGTCCAGACCCAAAATGGCCCATGAATGCCTAGGTCCCTATCACAACTACCAGTGCAAGGGTGGCTACATGATCAAAAAATTCCTTTCCAACATGACTAGTCCTCACGATTCAAGACTAGCATGATACATGCCCATGTTGGCTCCACCTACTAGAGGGGTTATAACTCTAATACCATTGATAATGCGTGAGACATCTGCCCAAGGCTATAGTAGCATTTCAAGAATAATGATTAGACCCATAAACCACCATTGGCCTAAACTACATGCTTTGTTCTCACTCACATGAAATCAGGGATCAACTTCCCAACTAGTCACCCATTCCAGTACTTCTCAAGGATGAGCATTCTTATCAAAAAAGTTATTTAGTGATGGGATCTCTAAAAAGGAGGTACACCTTAGTAATATGGTTAGTCTAATCAGTCCTTTTAAGATCATTATATCCAAGGACTCAAATATTGGGACGTTATACTTTCTATGGTGAAGATGAAGGTAATGTCTTGGATAAAGATAATCCATGACTTATTTTGATGGAGTATACTTTTATGGCACTTAGATTTACTGAAGATGATAAGGTCACCTATGCCACTTACCAATTAAGGGGACCAACCCAATTAAGGTGGGAGAATTACATTCATTCTCATAAAGTCATCCCATAAATTAGGAATCCTTTAAGCCCTTCTTCAAAAACAAATTCATGCCTCTCTAAGAGGAAGGAAAAACAAAAATAGTATTATAACCTCACCCAGGGAAACCTTTCTGTGGATGACTACGGTAGGACTTTCTATCTCTTAGAATGTCATACCAAGGACTTAACCGAGGAGGATAGGGTTGATAGTTTCTTAGGCAGACTACATATGTCTCTACATGCCTTTGTTTCTTAGGTAGACTACATATCTCTCTACATGCTTTGTTTCTTCTCTTGTCCCACCAAATTTCAAGATGCATATGACTAATCCCTTTTGATGGATTTCTAAGGAAGGTAAACAATAAGATGCTTACCCTAGCTCACCTAGATTTCACTAGTGTGGTCCTTGCGGTCTCAAAACCCAAAGTGAAGCCCACAAACTGCAAGAAAAAGGGAAGGAGCAATGGCTATAGAGGAAATGCTCCCTACAACAAAATTCAGGGAAGATGAAACAACTTGCAACATAAATAGGGGCATATCTGAGGAAACAATAACAAGCAAGGTGTAGTACCTATATTCACCAATTGTGGTAACCATCACCTTGGCAAATGCAAATTCTAGAATCTAGTGTGTGACTTTTTCTAGCAAGAGGGCCACTTCAAGAATGTTTGTTATTATCCTCCTCCACCATGTGCCAACAAGGATAAGCTTCCTAATTATCATCTAGCTTGTGTTTTCACTGTTAATGTTGAAGAGGATAATGACAACAGAAACTATTGAATTGAATGTATCTTTATTTTTTATACCTTATATGTTTAATAAAAATAAATTAAACATGAGTATTTATCTTAGACATTGTTTTCACTAGTAACACATGCACTTGTACAACAAAATTAGTGTATTTTGTATTAGATAATATAATTTCAGTATAAAAACTGAATCATTTCTATAATATTAGAATGCATCCTTATAAATTATCAATGAGATTATAACATTGAACAATAGTTTTGAACTTGCACAATATCTTAAGTGATTTCAGTAATTTTTATTATAATTTTAGAAAGGTCTTTAAAATGTTAAGATATATTGAAAATTTATTGCATCTTAAAGTTTGTGATGTGGTCTTGCTAACAATTTAAAAATGTCACATAAATAAAAATGGAAAAATGTAATAGTAGGAAATTTGAGTAATTTACACCATGGTTTCATAACCACATTTTACTAAGTAGCTTTTCTTCTAGATGGCATCATGTATCTATGAAAAATTTAAAAATGTAACATAAATAACAATGGAAAAATGTAACATTAGGAAATTTGAGTAATTTACACCATGGTTTCATAACCACATTTTACTTAGTAGCTTTTCTTCTAGATGGAATCATATATCTATGTAAAGGATCTTTCATAGTTATTTATCTAAACTCAATAAAATAATTAAATTTAGGAACCACACTCTTTCTAGTACCTACTAAAAAAATTTCGATTTTACATATTGCTCCAACTTAATTGCAAAATTATTATTGTCTTTTCATTTTACAACAAAAAACTCATCAGTCTACTTACTCGAATGGAATTTTAAATTACCACTTGGTCCTGTATCAACATTTTTAAACATGTTAGCTCATGTTAGAGAGCTTGTGACGAGAACAATTATATTATTTCATTCATTTACCTTACTAGTTGTTCCCATAGAGACAACATAACTTAGTAAATAACATATAGGTACTATGATAGTTTTAAGTGATGATGTAAGGAATTGATATTTTACTCCTAATGCTTATATAGTTTGTCGTAAAGGTGCCTATACTTCTTGATTTATGTATCTTATGTCTTCTAAGGTCACTTCTGGGATATATTCAAAGTAGCACAAGGGGGAGAAAAGAAGTGTTTTACTTTATCCTAGAAGAATTTTGTATGAAAAATGGATCATGCATGTAGTATGCATAAGTTGCCAAAGCAATCGAATGGAGTTGACTTTGAATGGTGTATTGGCATATCAAGCCAAAACAATCAAATGTATTGTTCAACCAATGGTCCAACCTATAACTGTTTTTGTATATCATGAGTTTAGGAAAATGAAAGGGTGGTGGAATAATTTAATGCTCCCCATTTGTCACAAAATTGGTCAAGCTTTGTGATGGCAAAACATTTTTCATCCAATTTTCACCAAGTGGGTTCCATGCAAAAGATCAATTGATAAAGAAAACCATGTTTTATTTCTTAGTTTGACCAAACCATGAATCAATATAGAAAATTTGAAAATTCATGAAGTACCAATTTTTTATTGTATATACAAGAGAGATGAGATTGTAAAGTAGAGAGAGAAAATATGAAAAGTAAAATAATACTAAAAGATGATGAGAAAGGAATAATGAAACCATATTTCTCATCTTCTAGTTTGATCATGCTCGGAAGTTGAATTGTCCGTACAAGAATCTAATGTTCATCTTGAAGAAGAGTAAAGGGCATAGAAAATAGGAAGTGGAGATAAAGTATAAAATAACAAAAATGAAGTTCCACTATGTAAAAAAAAAGTGGGATGGAGGTAAAATAACCACTTAATTTATTAGTTTGTGTGCAACAAGAGAGATAACATGTTAGGACACATGCCACAAAACACGAGGTTAAAACAAAACACTAACAATGGATTACCAAAAAACACTAAAAATTAAAACTGATTTGCACGAAGCACCAACATAAGAAAATTTGTGTCGTGATGATCCATGACCTTCCATATGTAATGTATCTCATAAATGTCATTATTACAACATGTTTCATAATAGACTTGTCACACATTATATTTGTTCCATATACACATACATGTACCTCCGTCGAATACATACAACAAAGGCATGCAACCCCAAAAACTCACAACGATAGCACAACCATAAAACATATTAATCTATCCCCAAGACCTGAGTGTAAGGGGAGAACTCTAAGACTCTATGATCAAAAGGCATGCATCATATCCACCTCAACAACTACTAGTCTTGCTGCTGCTCCTCCTCCTCCTCCTCAGCTGCACGATCTCTACTTCCTCGTCACGGCCACCTAAAAGATGTGGAAACCGACATGGTGAGACCAAACCTCCCAGTGAGAGATATAACACTCTGCCAACACTATTAAAGCACAGATAAATTACTAAAGAACAGAAATAAAGCTACATCTATGATAAACATATTCCATTACTGATGTAAGAAGGACAATTATCATCCTCTAAGCACATCAGATAACTATAATAGAGTAGTGGAACCATTTATAAATTAAGAAGGAATATGAAGAACATGTATATTTTCTACCAACCAAAATATAAAAAAGCAAGCGACGCCTTATCAAATGTTTTCGTATTTGCTCTTACGAAAGTACCACTATTATGTCCTTATTAGTATCACACATGGTCAATGGAAGAGTCGAATTCCATGACCTTTCTAACACAGCTCTACTAGAACAAGAGTGACACTACAATGTCATATTAGTCGAATTGTACAAGTGACGTATAGTCGACAGATGGATCGACTCACTCATGGTCATCCATATATCACAAGGGAATCAGCTTAGGCATGGATGTCCCAAAAATAAGGAGTGTCTCACGCATGTCCATCTATATCTAATAAGGAAATCAGGGCTCACGCATGGCCGTTCCATATATCACAATGAGATTGGATCATGCATGGCCATCTTTTAATTATGCTAATTAAGTTTCTTTTAGCATCAATCAAGTTATAATGGATAAAACCACAACAAGTACTACAAAGATACGGGCATGGTACAATTTTCAAAGATCTAAGACTAAAAAAGTGTGAACATGTCACACTATCACAACATAACATCTGCACACTACCATTAATAAGGCCATTATCACTGTTGCATAGCCACGCAAGGCAATCACTAACGTCAAACCATTGTGGGATATGAATCCCTGAATCATATCACTAGAGGGCATCAAATCACAACAGGCATTAAGACACCACCAGGTTATAGGACCCATTCACATCATTCTTGTGTAACAAGTATTTCAACATGCCTCATAAAGTCTCATCCAACTATTGTCACATCATACTCATCATATCATGCACTAGATATGATTGTCAAGTTCATATCACCTGCATGGTTAGAAGTTGGTGAATGAGAAAGAGAAAACATCCTAAAATAATGTGTCACATCATTATCTCCAGATGCCTCAATTATATATAACCATCATCATAGCATACCCAAACATTGACATCCATTCAACCTGCAAGTTTAGAGGTTCAAAACTAGTGAGAGAAATCATCATATCATAATAGTCATTCCAAAAAAAGAGAAGCAATCATGTTACATTACTCATCATTAGGGTTAGGGTTTTCCCTCCATAGTTGATTAGGGTTTTGAAGTGACGTTCAACCACCATATCCTAGGTTCACCATCGCCAACCATCTTGGATCATCCTTAGGGTTAAAGAACATGATTGAGGTGATTAGATGTTGTCCAAACTGCACATTTCATGGCTTATGTATTACTCATATAAGGATTCATCATGTGTCCAAGCATATTGATGCGATGATTTTGAGTCGCATTTATAGACATATTTTACTTGTGTTTTATGCATTTATTGGTCATTTTGGTGGTTAATATTGCATAATTTATCTACTTTGGTCTATGATCCTTCTCTATGTCAAATTTCCCTTATTTCAGTATTTTGAGCATAAATTATTACAATAATATGTTTTATTCCGGCTTATGTGGTTTTGTGTTGCAATTTCAGGAATAACGAATATTTGTTGTTGTCGATACCATCAACAGTGGTCGATACCATCGACACGACCACAGGTTGCCAGCTACAAGGAGCAGAGCAAAGTCGATACTAGCGATAAGGAAGTCGACGGTATCGATATACCATCAGGTTGCTGGTGAGAAGAGAATCGATACTATCGACTCATACGTCGATACTATCGACAGGTGGAGCTACGTCGAAACAAAAGGATAAAACCGACGCCTAAGAAAGTCGATACCATCGACCCTCGTCGATGGTATCGAGTTAGCATCAGTCGCGAGAAAGAAAAGAATTGGTAGGCCAGCCGATACCACACAAGGTAGATACCATCGACCCGTGTCGATGGTATCGACACCGTCAGATACAAGTTTGCTTCAGATCGATCCAAATCTGATGACTGTGATATTTTGGCGACCTAACTCAGTGATTATACCTAATGACGGCAGCCAAGAGCAATCTATCACGTCATTAGCCGTTGCACACGTCCCAAGAAGGTGTGGAGAGAAGGACGGAGCCCAGAAGCATGCCCCAGTCATTCCGAATGCCGAAGAAGACGTTTTCCACCACCGAAAGGCGGGATAATGCGTACTCTATGCCAAGGAACACCTGGATCTTCTCCGTTCATGGGTTTCACCACTCAATCACATTTTTCTCCATTTTTCCCTTTTTCTCTACCACGTTTCTCTTTGAGATGAACATGCAGGGCTAATCCCCTTTATCTTTAGGACCGGGAGTAGCCCGGGGAAGCATTCTATGAAAATTTTATCATAGTAATTCATATTTTATCTCTTAAATCCATGGTATAATTTCGTTTTCTCAATTATATTTTTATGCTTGATCACGATAATAATAATCTAATGCCCTTAATTACTTTGAAAGAAGAATTAATGGTTGAAAAGAGATGAAATTCACATTAATTGACAAATCCCTTAAACAAGGTGGTGTAAGGTTAAATGGTGGATACCGAGAGATCGATTCTAATGCACCTAGTTTAGGGTATAGGTTACTACGACGGTGGAACCGACCTAGACGTAGGTAGTGAATTGTACCACAACAGTGGGCAATTCTGATTTCAGGCCACTACCCGGATAGAGAGATAAATCTGAGTGACTATATTGAATTTCATACAATGAAAACCCGCGGTGAAACCACAATCCTAAAGATCTCATCTTGAATTGATTACACTAAACATTTAATCGATTGCGTTGTTTTGTTTTATTTTATTTTCTTTTAATTTTACAACAACTTCCAACTCTTTAACATGTCTAGCTGATTGCGAGTAGTTAGTAGTAGTCTCCGATAATTCAGTGTCCCTGAGTTCGACTCGAGCCTCACAAATGCCTATATTACATTGACGCGTACACTTGCGTTCTACGCACTGAAAATTCGTGTCAAGTTTTTGGCGCCGTTGCCGGGGACACGACAATTTTCAGCACTACAAGTACTGCAAGCAGACACTCTAGGACATTTTTTTATTTTTATTATTGTGAAATCATTTCTAAAATTTATAGTATGTCTTTCCAATTTTTGTAATCATCTAGCACAATACTGAACTTAAATTTTCATTTTGCAGGTACTGTGCATGGTGCAGACGCGTAGCACCGACTACACGCAACAGGCACCAGAGTTTCCACTGTCGGGACCTGACGACGAAGAGTACTACAATCAAGACCACTTGGAAGAAACATATTCCGAATCCGAACAAGAAGAAATGGCAGAGGAACAAACAATATGGGAGAAGATCAAGGCCTCTTCTTCATCTGCTTCAAAGGGGCCAATCAAGAAGCAGACGATCAACATTCCAACTTACAAGATTGATCCTGCGTTAATCAACTTGGTCAAGTCAAATGCTTTCCATGGGCTCAATAACGAAGACCCAATTACTCATATAAGCCAATTCGTGGAAAATTGTGACATGATAAAAATTGACAGATTTCCACAAGAGACGCTCTACTTGAAGCTATTCCCGAGTTCTCTGGCAGGAAATGCATGAGAATGGTTGCATAATCTTGACGATGAATATGTGGAATCATGGAACCACATTGTCGAAGTGTTCTTTGAAAGATTCTTCCCTCCTGAGAAAACAAATGATCTGATCAGAAAAATTCAAAATTTCAGCCAGAAGGCAGGGGAGACATATTCTGAAACATGGGAGAAATTTCAGATAATGCTTAGGAGGTGCCCACACCATGGTTTGGATAAGGAAAAATAGGTTAAAATCTTCTATTTTGCTCTTTCCGAGCATGATAGAAGTAACTTAGATTCAGCAGGTTCATGATTTTTCTTGAACAACACAGGCACAAGGTGTTGGGAAATCTTGAAAAATATGGCAAAGAAGCAGTCTTGGGGTGTTAGGGATGCACCAGGACAAGTCAAAGTCGCAGGTGAATCTAGGTCCATCAAGGAGCTTAATGATAAATTAGACCTTCTAGCCAAAAAATTGCTTGCCAAAGAGGATGCCGAATCTGATGAGGAAGCCCAGGTAAAATTTATGCAACAATAGGGCTATAGAAACAATGATTATGCTTGGAGGAAGGATAAGAAATTCTCATGGAAGGATCCAAACAACTTCCTACAAGATCCAGATGTAAAGCCACAACCAAGAGCTGAAGACAAAAGCACTGAGTTGCTTAGTCAAGTGGTGCACCAAAATCAAGAGATGATGAGTATGTTCAGTAAGCAGTTGTAGTCCCAAGGTGAGATCTTGACTAAGTTTGGGAAAACATTGCAAAGCCATGGGGCACAGATGAGGGTATTAGAGATGACTATGACCCAGATTTCCAATGAAGTGGCAGCCATGAATCATGCCAATCAACAGAGACATGATGGGAATGCAGAGGTTGTTCAAGCCCATCATCAAGTTAAGTACATTTCTATACTTACTGAGGCAGAGCCCCCAGTGGTGGAAGTCCAGGATAAAAGCAAAATGATTTTTGATACGGAGGCTACACCAAAACTACCGTATCCTCGCAGTCATTATGGTCTACCAGACAGATATGTTCCATTCAGAAAAACTCGCCAAGAGCCCATCACGGTCGCACCCGCACCTAGGCAAGAAGAGCAGGTGAAGGTCATGCGTCACGGTGAAGCTACATTCCCTATGAGGGAGGAGCCGCCACAAGTTGCACCTGTTGCAAATGATGTACCAAAGTCTATACCAGAGGGTGACATTGAAACAAGCTTAGGGGAGGAGACCCCAAAAAGCACATATGAGTCACATCACAAGCCTTTAAATTAGGTAATGGTGTCTTATCCTGATAATCAGAAGTCAAAGAAAGTACACAGACATTACAGGAAGTTCTTGGAGATGTTCAGAAAACTCCATATCAATGTTCCGCTAGTGGAAATGATAGAGCAGATTCCCGCATATGGGAGGTTTATCAAAGAAATCATCACTAAGAAGAGGCAGATCAAAGATGCAGACATTTGCCGGGTGAATGAGATGGTGAGCTCAATCATCCATGGGAGTTTACCACAGAAGAGGAAAGACCCAGGAGGCTTCTATATTCCATGTTCTATAGGCGATCAACATTTTCCACAAGCACAGTGTGATTCGGGTGCCAACATTAATCTTATGCCACTGTCTACATTTCAAAAACTTGGGTTGAAGGAAATAAAGAAATCATCGGCAACTATTGAGTTGGCGGATGGGTCCATTATAAAGCCATACGGAGAATGCAATCATGTACTCGTCAAGGTAGATAGGTTCATCTTTCCAGTGGATTTCATCGTCATGGACATGCCACAGCTTAAAAGTTGTGAGATGCTATTGGGTAGGCCGTTTCAAGCAACAACCAATGTTGTCACTGCCGTTGGGAGAGGTACATTGGCTTTGGGGATTGGTCAAGATCGGGTTGAGTTCCAACTGCCGCACGATCCCTTGTGCACACTCGCCAAAGCTCCAAGTTAATGAAGCTTCATGTCGTCTATCCTAAGACGTTAAATAAGGGTGCTTGTTGGGAGGCAACCCAACCATCGGTAGTTTAGTTTAGTTTCTTCCACATTCATACTTTGGTTTGATATGACTTTGTTTTTAGTGTAAAAAAGGTATCGTGATCGTCTGATTTATGTGCATGTCTGAGGCAGAGTCGATACCATCGACCCTTGTGTCGATGGTATCGAGTTGGGTACAGGTTGGCGACTGCAGATATCGCACTGCGTCGATACCATCGACGGCCTCGTCGATGGTATCGACACACCAACATGCTGATCGCAAGAAGAGGTTGATAGTATCGACATGGGTGTCGATACTCACGAGATCTCTGGAGATATTTAGAAGAAATCATCTCAGTGAAGTTGATACCATCGACGGGCCTGTCGATGGTATCGACCCAGTTACAGGCAGAAAGCGGCGGCCGGGCCTCACGAGGGTGTTGCCCTAACCAGAAGTCGATGCTATCGACTCGCGTCGATAGTATCGACGCGACACGTCACCGATCCGCGAGAGGAAATCAACGGCAATCGCTGCATTGAGAGAGTCGGTCCGTGGGACGGGTCAATACCATCGACACCTGTCGATAGTATCGACACATCATCGATCCAGGCCCCAACATCCAGCCATCGACGACCGTCGATACCAGCGGCAGTACGGATTGTGCTAGGAGAGTCGATACCATCGACCTGCGTCGATGGTATCGACGGTCACACAGCAGCGCGGGCGTCCGTTATATAAGGGAGGGTTTGTCGTCATATGACGTCACACCTTCAGTGAGTTCTTCCTCTACTTGTGTCGTGCGTCTTCCAGAGCAATCCGAGCCCGGTGATGCGCACCACAGGAGCACGTTCTTCACCAAGCAGAGATTTCATTCTCCAACCTGCACCGAGCTCCTTCTTCTGTTTCTTCTTCTTCTTCTACGACAATGGTGCATGTTGTTGGCACATCCTCTTCCCGAGCAAATCCAATGGAGATCTCGGAATTCGTTCCTCCACCGATCACGTCTATTCCGTGTCCGCGGATCATTCATCCTTTTGCGGAGGTCTGGAAGATTTACGAGGAAATCATGAAAAGGAAGATTGAGCCGACCCATTACGTCGACCGTGACATGATCCGTAACCTGGGGTTCGAGGCTAATCTGGCCTATGTGCTCAAGGGGCATGCGAGACACACGAGCAGGACGCCCGATGAGCTGGAATACCATGCTGATGGCCAGCCTTTCTTCGGTGACTGGCCGACATACAAGGAACTGGTGGTGGAATTCATGGCGTCGATGGACATATGCGTCATGCCAAATGACATCATCGCCACAGATTGCGAATGGATCAAGGGCCGTGTTTCTTTCCGGCTGTACAATAATGATTACAATCTCACCCTCCAGCAGTTCAATGAAATCTACAACTGGAACCATGGGTGAGATCAGTACAGGAGGCCAGACAATCGGACGGATTACGACGCTATCTTCGACGAGCTCGTGAATGTGCCGCCGGGAAAATCTGTGAGCTACCACAATGCGGCGGCAGCGGATTTCAAGCACCCGTTCATGCAGATTCTTCACCGCATGGTTTGCTCCACTCTGTTTGCTAGGGGTGATCTGTCTCTTAGCAAGTTTCAAGAGACAAACCTGTTTTTCTTGCATAAACTACTGAAGAGGCAAGAGTGCAATTAGGGAGCATTCTTCTTGCAGCGTGTGTTGGTGGTAAAGAGGAGTACGCAGAAGGCTCCAATTCACTTTGGAGGGATAATTACACCACTGGCCCACTATCTTGGGCTGAAATTCTCCCTGTTGACTCCTCTTTCCAACAGAAGCAAGGTCAATTTGCAGCATCTTCACCACTCCAACCTCATTCTACTGCGTGATGGACTGGCGTATGCACACTGTCATGTCAACCAAGCATATCAAGAGTGTTCACTTCCAGACCCCGTCTTCCATATTGAGGGTGCTCAGAATTACCGATGGCCAATCATAGCCATTGCTGATTCAGATGAGGACGGCGGTAACGACGACAACGACAATGACGGCGATGAGGCTGAAGAGGAAGAGGAGGCCTTCACTCCTCTTCGTGCATGAGTGGCACCTAGGAAGCATCCTCACATGCATCCGGGTGGATCTTCATCTTACCAGCCTCCATCACCACCACCACCCTCGCAATAAAGCGAGGATGTCTACTCAATGCAAGGTATGTATGCCATGCTGCAGAATATACAACAGACGCAGCAACATCATACAACGACATACGTCGTAGATTCACGACAGGTTGCATAGCATGGAGATGCAGCAACAGCCCTTCTACGATCATTATTGGAGCCAGAACTACTTTGGGGGGTATCCACAATCTCCACCCATGCCCCAGTATGATCCGAGCTTTCAGGGGCAGTACCCATCTTGGGACCCCACGGCCCCATAGTACCCGCCTCCACCAGAAGAGTGATCGATACCTTTGTTCCAACCTTTAAGATTGTTTTTGACTATGAGGCCATAGTCGAATTCAAGCTTAGGGGGGTGTTGGAACAAATCTATCATTTAGTTTTCTTACTTTTTCATTTTTATTGTTTTGTTTCTTGTCATTTAGTTTTTGCAATCTTAGTTTGTTTGTAGGATCCACACTCTATCTAGTGTAATTGTGGATGTCTTAAGTCTTGTGTCATCTCAATTTCTTGTACATGGGAATTAAGGGAAAAAAATTTTGAGTGTTCACAAGCTTGTGTTGTTCAACTTTGAGCACATAACTTAAGAAAATGATTGGTTTTGTCAACTCTAAAATAGAAAAATCACAACTGTACATTCCTAATGATTCATGAAAAGTGGACATAATTGGTTGTGTGAGCCTAAACTGACCAAATGATAATGAGACTCTAATTTCAAGTAAGAGATAGAAACCACTTAACTACTACATAGGTCAGTAAGGAGGGACACATAATACTTTTCAAAGGTTCGGTCAATTAGTCTTGTGATCTTTCCACCTCATTGTTTTTCACAATCCACCATAAGAATTGGAAGTACATTACGGTTTTAACCTTTTTTATTGCATCTCATGTAGATAGGTCTTACATTCCAAAGAATTCTCACATGTCTTGCATGAAAACTTAAAAATAAAAGTAGTTATACATGCACATTATCCTTAGGTGCATGTCATTTAGCTGCATTCATAATTCGTTTATGCATACAGTACATCATGTATCTTATTTCTTCTCTAAGGGTGATTAATTTGTTCCCCACCTTCATAAATGCTTCAAATATTTGAGCTATGTATAAAAATTGAGCCCAACAAATTATTCATTGTCATTGGTGGATATAAGGGCTGAAAAATAAAAAAAATATATAGAAAAAAAAGAGAATGTATCGAGAAGCAAGTAGAATAAGAGGGAGAAAGGAACATAGGCTCACCTGCATTTTAAGATGAGTAATTACATGATGTATCTCAGTTAGATATTCCATCTCATATTGAGAAGGGATGTAGTGCATGCATCATTCCACCCAATTATAGGCATTAGGGCATTTTTATGTGCAAATGCATCATTTAGGGAATTTTTGTTTTATGCATGTTGCAACCGTATAATGCTTCCATTTCTTCCATTAGCCACCCATTCCAACCACTCGTTGCTCGAATTGGTAGGCCATCGTGATTTTCTCCTCACTTGTGAATATCAGGAGAGTTGCTTCCATGTAGATGGTAGTTAGGGCAAGCAACGTAGAATAGGAGATCACAAGATGCACAGAGTCTGAACCGGTGAATTTTATTATGTTAACTTCCTTATATGATAGTGTTCATCAGTTTCGAGGTAGATATCTTTTATGGATGATTACTGTCGCCTTTAGGGTAATTATCATTCTGTGGTTAGTGAGGGTCGGAATGTGAATGTCCGGTGGGGATCATATGGTAATGTTTGTTGTGATAATCTGTTCTTTAGTTGACCCTAGCAATTATATTCTAAGGTTTTGTTGCTCGAGGGTGAGCAATGTTCAAGCTTAGGGGAGTTTGATGCGATGATTTTGAGTCACATTTATAGACATATTTTACTTTTGTTGTATGCATTTATTGGTCATTTTAGTGGTTAATATTGCATAATTTATCTACTTTGGTCTATGATCCTTCTCTATGTCAAATTTCCCTTATTTCAGTATTTTGAGCATAAATTATTACAATAATATGTTTTATTCTGGCTTATGTGGTTTTGTGTTGCAATTTCAGGAAAAACGAATATTTGCTACTGTCGATACCATCGACAGTGGTCGATACCATCAACACGACCACAGGTTGCCAGCCGCAAGGAGCAGAGCAAAGTCGATACTAGCGATAGGGAAGTCGATGGTATCGATATACCATCAGGTTGCTGGCGAGAAGAGAGTCGATACTATCGACTCATATGTCGATACTATAGACAGGTGGAGCTACATCGACACAAAAGGATAAAATTGACGCCTAAGAAAGTTGATACCATCGACCCTCATCGATGGAATCGAGTTAGCATCAGTTGCGACAAACAAAAGAATTGGTAGGCCAGCTGATATCGCACAAGGTCGATACCATCGACCCGTGTCGATGGTATCGACACCGTCAGATACAAGTTTGCTTCAGATCGATCCAAATCTGACGGCTGTGATATTTTGGCGACCTAACTCGGTGATTATACCTAATGACGGCGACCAAGAGCAATCTATCATGTCATTAGCCGCTGCACACGTCCCAAGAAGGTGTGGAGTGAAGGACGGAGCCCAGAAGCACGCCCCAGTCGTTCCAGATGCCAAAGAAGACATTTTCTACCACCGAAAGGCGGGAGAACGCGTACTCTACGCTAAGGAACACCTGGATCTTCTCCGTTCAAGGGTTTCACCACTCAATCACGTTTTTCTCCATGTTTCACGTTTTCTCTACCACGTTTCGCTTTGAGATGAACATGCGAGGCTAATCCCCTTTATATTTAGGACCAGGAGTAGCCTGGGGAAGCATTATATGACAATTTTATCATAGTAATTCATCTTTTATCTCTTAAATCTGTGGTATAATTTCATTTTCTCAATTATATTGTTATGCTTGATCACCATAATAATAATCTAATGCCCTTAATTACTTTGAAAGAGGGATTAATGGTTGAAAAGAGATGAAATTCACATTAATTGACAAATCCCTTGAACCAGGTGGTGTAAGGTTAATGGTGGATACTGAGAGATCGATTCTAATGCACCTAGTTTAGGGTATAGGTTACTACGACGGTGGAACCGACCTAGACGTAGGTAGTGAATTGTACCACAAAAGTGGGCAATTCTGATTTCAGGCCACTACCTGGATAGAGAGATAAATCTTAGTGACTATATAGAATTTCATACAATGAAAACCCGCGGTGAAACCGCAATCCTAAAAATCTCATCTTGAATTGATTAAACTAAACATTTAATCGATTGCGTTGTTTTGTTTTATTTTATTTTCTTTTAATTTTACAACAACTTCCAACTCTTTAACCAGTCTAGCTAATTGCTAGTAGTTAGTAGTAGTCTCCGATAATTCAGTGTCCCTGAGTTCGACTCGGGCCTCACAAAGGCCTATATTACATTGACACGTACACTTGCATTCTATGCACGGAAAATTCGTGTCACATATCTCTTAACCACCTATCATCATCATGTCTCACCACCCAATATAACTAGGTTATGACCACACCACCTAGACCATGTCAGGACCACAACACCTAGATTGACTCGAGTGTGGAACCTAGGGTTAGGCTTCCGTTCACCAAAAGCATAGCACCTTGTGGCAACCTCTTGGATCATAGGTGTCTTAACCTCAAGAAGATACATGGCTATATTGACCTCAATCCATGGCATCATGTCATGACTCAAGACTTCATGTCACAACCTATCTCAAGGGGGTTTTACAACAAAAAATAAGGCAAGGTCAAGTCCCAAAATCTTGGTCAACAACCTAACCAAAATAGTGGTCAACATGACCATCAATCCTCAAGTGTTGCGACCTACATCAACACTAGGTACGACACACCAAAGGAAAGCATCTCAACCAAGATTAACTATGGTTGTGACCAACATGATGTAGGTGTCTTGACCACCTTAAGGGATGATATCTTGGTCTCAAAATAGAAGACAAGGTCAAAGAAAACCATAATGAACATGGAAAAGAAGACTCAAGAAAATGATCACCAAGAACCCTAACTCATGCATCATGGACCCACCATTAAAGGATCTCATGCAAGATAGGTAAAACTATGTTGAAGGCACCCAAAATAGAACCAAAACTCATCATGTCCCCTAGATACTCAGACATCATGAATTTTTAGCTAAACCAAGATCAAAAGGTTGAGGAAGATCACTATAACAACAAAATCACCAAAATCGAGTATGTGGAATTAGGGTTTTGGATTTACACCAAACCAAGCAAGATATCTTCATGAAACAAGTTTTAGAGATCATCATAATCTACTAGCATATTAGGAAATTGATTTATATAGAGAGACATCGACATGCAAACAATATAATGTGCATTAATAAAGAGGGTAAAGGGTTATATCACCCCCTTAAGAAGATCACCACTAAGGATTCCAAGCTTCTACATCAAGGCCTCCAAGCACACAATCCAAAGGTTGATGAAGCTCCACCAAAGGCTCCACTCTTAGCCACAAAAGAACCTCAAGAACAAGAATGTACCAAGGTCAAAGGTAGCCCAAGAAAAGAGGGAAAAAAAGATATAGGTCAGACCAAAAGGAAAAGAGAAAAATAAAGGAGAAACCTTCCTCACACTTGGGTCTACCTTACCAAAACATGGTATGTGACCCTTGTGAAGAGGATACTCCCTCCAAAATGATCACCATGGAGGAACCATTGTCTAGGGCCAAGAAAAGAGAAGAGGATGGAGGTAGGAGATATAAGACAATCCCATCAAGGAAGGTAAAAACTTACCAAGGGTTGAAGATGGGCTATGGTCACCACAAGAACCACATTCAAGAAGAGTTTGGTCACCAAGTTCTAAAGTCAGATCTTGGTGCTCCACTAAGATCCAAGAACAAGCAATAGAAAAAGAAGAAGACGGAGGGTCTAAAGGGTAACAAGCATGGAGAGATAAGGGGTTATATATGTGGAAGATGAGAGTGAAGGTAAGGGATGATGTGTCAACACTCCAAGGTAGCAAATTGACACTTGTCTACTCAAAAGACCAACATGCAACCACTTTATCCTAACATGCAAGACATGGTGATACACTCTAGGTTGGGCCTCAACCAGCTTGGTCACCCACATGGTTGCAGTCGCAACCCTCCGTGGTTTACCACCCATGGTTGCGACAACACTATCCATCACCACTAGGTCGAGACAAGGGATCTACACACCACCTAGGTCAAGACATCCTACAAGAAGATAACCATCTAGACCCAAGACAACCTTATTCATGACCCCTACCATCATGAGGGGGTGTATCAACCACTAAACCCACCAAACCAACCCTAGGTTACAAGCTAGGTTGAGACAACACACCACATATACATAAGTCGAGACACTCAACACTCATAGAAACCCTAATTACCACTATGGGTGACACACCTCAACCAAGGCTCAAACAAGGTGATCACTTTTTTCTCTCTTATCTATATGATGTTAAGAAAGAGAAGGACAAACTAGTGGTGGTATATTGCACATAAACCCCCTACATTGGGTGAATTAGAATTTGCACCAAAACTAGCACACAAAGCACAAAAAACATCCAAACAAGCTCAAACTTGAAACTTAAGCTCTCCACAAGCCCTAATTACATCTCAAAATATTAGATCAAGGTCCTATGAAACTTACTTAAGCAAAAAAAAAGGGTTACTCCAAAACCTAGGTCAGGGGTCTTACAAGCCATAAAACCCTAATAAGGATTTTGCTCCCGAAATCCTCAATGAAGAGAGATGGGTACTGCCTCTGCACCTCTACATCAAGCCCTACTAGGGTTAAACAAAATAGACATGAACGAAAAAGTAGACATATCAAAATGAAAAAGACTTCATCTGACCTATCTTAACTCGAGGGTTGACCTCACCTTCTGGATGACTCAAGGCATAAAGTCGAGTCATCACCTATTTTCATCCTCGTCCCCCCACTGGCCGGTCTGAAGGAACAACCATGTGATGCTTGTCCATGACCTCTTCCACCTTTGTTGTACTACTATTTCTGTGAACCCTACTTGCTCTACCTCGACTACTGGGTTACCTCATCATCTTTCACAGAGAAAAATGATCTAGTATACCCGATCTATCCACGCTTATAGAACGTCTTGCTCTCATACCAAGGCCTAAGCATCCCTATCACATACAATGATGCAGTGCTCTGGGATCCTACACGTGGAAAACTATGGCTCCCTCCTTTACTTGGTGACCACTGAGTTGGTGGACTAGACCTTTATTGTGCTGGTGGTGCTAACAACCTAGGCTCCTTAAAGCCACATGACGATTGTCCTTAATACTCAAAAGGCCTCTTCTTAGCACTCTTCTCTCTTTTCTCAACCACAAACCTCTCTATCCCCCGAATCGACTCCATAAATGTAGAAAAACACTCTCTATTCGCCAAGGCAACCACTTTTGTTGACAACTTAGCATTCAATCCTTTCTCAAAATGTCAGATTATTTCCTCATCCATAATAGCCATGTGAGGACAAAACCTCAACAACTCCATAAACCTTGCTGCATACTCATTGATCATCATGGATCCCTCCTAGATCCTCTCTAACTTAATGATCTTATAATCTAGATAGGTCTAAGGAAAGTATTGACTGACGTAATCATGTTGGAATTCCTCCCAAAAAATGACAACTCCAGACCTCTTTTCCTCCTCTATGGACCACCAATAGCCAACATTCCCCTTCAGAAGGTATACTTCATGCTTCACCTTATCAGCCTCTAGGATACTAATGATCTTCAAGGATTTCTCTAGCTCCATCAACCTGAGGTCTACATGTACTAGTTTTGTCATCCCAACATATTCTACTTCCCCAACACGTCTAAGACGCTCAAAAGTCTTCCCAGAGATTGGAAATTTTGCTTTAGAAATTGCTGCCTTAGGTTGAGATGCGAGCGCCATGTCTGTCATATGCTTCATAGTAGCCATGAACTACCCAAAATGAGACTAAAAGGGAGGATTCTCAAGTATGTCTTAGTCAAACTGGAGACCCTCAAGAACTCGATCTTCTTATTCCTGGTTCCTTGCACCTCCACATGGTGCAACTGCACAACTTTCTACAACGCTTTCTTCATATTATCCAAACATATCTAAGCTTTTCTTCTTCTTCTGCATAAGCAGAAGTCACTATAAGACATACCGAAGGACACAAGAACAGACAAAAACCCTATTCCTAGGTCTCTGTAGACTCAGAGAACCTAAAGAACTGAACCAACCCCGTTAGGCTACACACCACAAACCATAAGATTAAAACAAAACACTAATAATAGATTAACACAAATATCAGAAAATTTGTGTTGTGATGATCCATGTCCTGCCATCTATAATGTATCTTATAAATGTCATTCTTACAACATGTTCCTTAACAAACATGTCACACATTATATCTGTTCCATATACATATACATGTACATTTGTTGACTACATACAACAAAGGCATGCAAGCCCAAAAACTCATATCGATGGCATAACCACAAAACAGATCAATCTATCCCCAAGACCTGAGTGTATAGGGATGACTCTAAGACTCTATCATCAAAAGACATGCAACATATCCACCTCAACAACAACTGGTCTTGCTGCTACTCCTCCTTAGCTACACAATCTCTACTTCCTCATCCATAGTCACCTAAAAGATGTGGAAACCCACAGGGTGAGACCAAACGTCCTAGCGAGAGATATAACTCTCATCCCAATGCTATGAAAGCATAGATAAATTACTAAAGAACAGAAATAAAGCTACAACTATGATAAATAGATTCAATTATTGATGTAAGAAGGACAATTATCATCCTCTAAGCTAATCATGTAACTATAACAGAGCAATGGAGAAAACATTGTCATCCATTCAACCTTAAAAGATATAGGTTCACAACCCGTGAGAGAAATAGGCATATCATAATAGTTGTTCCAAGAAAGAGAAGCAATCATGTCACATTACTCATCATTATGGTTAGTGTTTTCCCTCCATAGCCAAATAGGATTTTGAAACTAAGTTCAACCACCAATCCTAGGTTCACCATCTCCTACAATCTTGGAGCATCCTTAGGGTTAAAGAACATTATTAGGATAGAGTAGATGTTGTCCAAACAACACGTGTCATGGCTTATGTATTACTCAGACATGGATATCATCATGTCTCCAAGCATACCTCTCAACCATCTATCATCGTCATGTCTCGACCACTCCATATAATTAGGTCATGACCACACAACCTAGACCATGTCAGGGCCACAACACCTAGAGTGTCTCGACTGTAGAACTTGTGGTTAGGGTTCCTTTCACTAAAATCATAACACCTTGTCGTGACCTCTTGCATCATAGGTGTCTCGGCCTCAAGAAGATACATGGCTATATTGACTTCAATCCATGGCATCATGTCGCGACCCAATGTGACCTCTCTCGAGGGGGTGTTACAACCAAAACTAGGGCAAGGTCAAGTCATAATTAGGGCAGCAACCTAAACCAAAATAGAGCTCAACATGACCATGAATCCTCAAGTTTCACAATCTCCATCAACACTAGGTACAACACTTCAAAACGAAAGCTTCTCGACCAAGATTAACTACGGTGGTGACCAACATAAGGTAGGTGTCTCGACCACCTTAAGGGATGATGTCTTGGTCTCAAAACAAAAGACAAGGCTAAAGAAAACCATAATGAACTTGGAAAAGAAGACTCAAGCAAACAATCAATAAGAACCCTAACTCATGCATCATGGACCCATCATGAAAGGATCTCATGCAAGATAGGGAAAACTATGTTTAAGGAACCCAAAATAGAACATAAACTCCTCATATCCCCTAGATACACAAAAATCATGCATGTGAGATAAACCAAGATCAAAATGTAGAGTAAGATCACTATAACAACACAATCACCAAAATTGAGTATGTGGAATTAGGGTTTCAGATTTCCACCAAACCAAGCAAGATATCTTCACCAAACAAGTTCTAGAGATCATCATAATCTACTAGAATATTAGGAACATAATTTAGAGAGAGAGACATCGACATGAAAACAATGAAATGTGCATTAATAGAGAGGGTAAAGGGTTATATCATCCCCTTAAGATGATCACCACTAAGGATTCCAAGCTCCAAGATAAAGGGCTCCAAGCACATGATCCAAAGGTTGATGAAGCTCCACCAAAGGCTCCACTCTAGGACACAAGATAACCTCAAGAACAAGAAGGTACCAAGGTGAATGGTAGACCTAGAAAAGAGGCAAAAAATCTCTAGGAGGAACCGAAAGGAAAAGGGAAAAAGAAAGGAGAACCCTTACTCACACTTGGGTCTATTTTGTCAAAACATAGTCAATGACCCTTGTGAAGAGGGGTCTCCCTCCAAAATGATAACCATGGAGAAACCATGGTCTAGGGTCGAGAAAAGAGAATATTATGGAGGTAGGAGATCAAATAAAACACCATCAAAGAAGGTAAACACTTAACAAGTGTTAAAGATGTGCTATGGTCATCTTAAGCACCACATGCAAGAAGAGTTCAGTAACCAAGATCCAAGATCAGATCTCCTTGGTCCACCAAGATCCAAGAACAAGAAAAAGATAAGGAAGAAGATGGAGGGCCAAAAGGGTAAGAAGTATAGAGAGATAAGGGGTTATATAGGTGGAAAATGATAGAGATGACAAGGGATGATGTGTCAACACTCCAAGGTACCAAAGGGAGACTTATCTACTCAAAAGACAAACATGCAACCACTTTAGCCTAACTGTTGGGTTTTATGGCCTTAGAGTAGGCAGCGGAAACAAAAATTTTAATGGCCATTAAGCCATAATAGGAGATCGCATCAATGACTATGTAATGGGAAGGATGGTTTTAGAGAGATATACCTGATCCTAGGGCTTTCCCAATGATAATACCTCATAGTCATGTGCGGTCTTCAATTCCATGTCTTAGATGATGTTTGTGCAACTCTTGGTCTTTGCCATGGACTCTGGCCTCCACCACAGACTGTAGCTGATTTGTCCTCCTGAGCGGCATGTATCTCCTGCCTCTGTAGATAGTCCACATAGACCACCTGGAACTCCTACCATTCTAGAACAACTGGAAGGAAGGAGACCACCCTCATGTTGGTGTACTAGTACCAACCTACTCTCCCAAACTCAGACTACTTTTCTGCAGTTGTCTCTCCCAAACTCAGGTAGCACTTGCTCGAGCTCTCTCAGTTACCAGAACCAGAGAGGACAACAACTTTGCAGAGAAACTGATGTTCTGAGTTGTGTGTTTTGAGAAGCCCCTAGTACCCCTCTATTTATAGTAGAGGGTAGGGTTAGGATTTCCAGTCTGTCCGGGAGTAGAAGGATCTAGAAATTCCATGAATAGTTTGTACTGCGTCAAGCAAACCAATCGTTTCATAATTAAAACAGTCATTTGGCAGGGTGAGCCGAATGGTTCACTAGTGAACCGATCCATTTGGGAGTGTGAGACAATTGGTTCACCCAGTGAACTGGTCGTTTCACTTCCCAGACATGCCTACAATTGACTTTCCTCAATCGTTTCCAATTATTGCAAAGATTAATCCTTATTCCAATCGAATTGAACAAGTAAAACATGAAAGTTTCCTTCCAACTGGGCAAATCCTTATTTCCTCATTTAGCAAGACTGTGAGGTTCCCAGTTTACCCAGTGAATTGATCGGCTAGCTCATCTCACAAGGGTGAATAGGTCGGTTGGCCGTCCTGACATTGCCAATGTAGTCTCCAATCAACCTGACACTCTAACGAGCTAGTTCAACACTTGAACTTGATAGTTCTTAGTCAAGTCAATCAATTGTATGTTTAATTGAGTACCTAAACACCTTTAGTCTCAATCTAAACATCATTCATGGACAATCTCCTCTTCCAGGGGTATCATATGTGTGTGACCCTACAGGTTCCAATTTACGTTGGCAGTGAATGTTCATAACATCTTATGACATCACAAACAATGAGAGGAATCTAGTAGCTCATCATTTCTACCCAAGTAACTCAAAAAGGTGGATAACAACTTCAACTTAAAATATGTGATTAGTGTTATAGTGATCATACAGTTCCTTTGTTACTGACATCTGGATTGAACTCGAGGCATGGAACGTCATCATCTTCAACATTCAATCCATGTTCCTTGACCTTGAGCAGACTGTCTGAGATGCATGTGAATTCACATATCATATATTGAATCACATGAGTATGGCCATACAATTCTCAATCTTGCTTATCAAGGGACCTTGGATATCATACTCCTTGTATGAGGGACAAATCCCATATCTATCACTCACTGTCAAGTCCCCATGTGTCAAAGTCACCCAATCATCATCGTTATAACAACCCAAGTTTTAGGACTGCATTTGATGATGTCAAAGTGTACCCAATCACATGTTATGAGTGTAGTAATTTCAAGTCTAAGAACCACAATCACCACCATCAGTATGAGAGATGATTGTGACTACCATTCCATGGCATCCATGTATCACTCTCACGGTGGGTCTATCCGATATACTATTCTCTAGCATATATCTGTGTGCCTGACTTGATATCACATATCATGACTAATGAGATTCTGTCATCAGTCAACAGACACTCTAGTCTTATGTATTACTATTGTCTATTTTGCTTCCACAGTAATATCCGACTAGGGACATAACAAGAATGTATGTACTCTTAACATACATATGGTATCATTATTCAGGTCCTCAATCTGAAGACATATGTCATCGAGTCACATCATTCTTTAGACATCTATCATGTATGTGTCATCATCTCATGAATGAGACAAACATAATAGATGGAATAACCTTTATCATTATCAAATCAAGTAGCATATGCCTCATTGAAATCATCATATGATTGGCTCTCTGGGCATACTATATCAACACTAGCATGCAAGACATGGTGATACACTCTAGGTTGGGTCTCGACCACCTTGGTCACCCACATGGTCGTGATCATGACCCTCCATGGTTCACCACCCATGGCCGTGACAACACCATCCATCACCACTAGGTTGAGACAAGGGATCGACACACCACCTGGGTCGAGACATCCTATAAGAAGACAACCATTTGGACCGAAGACCACCTTGTTTGTGAAACCTACCATCTAGAGGGGGTGTCTCAACTGTGAAACACACCAAACCAACCCTAGGTCACGATCTAGGTCGAGAGAACACTATAATGACCACATTTATGCTTAATTGGTAAAGTAGGGTTCACTAGAATGATTACATGCTTGATTAGATTGAACATCATTTAGACTTGATTAATGATAGTAGGTCAATTGTGATGTTTCAAACCTAATAATAAACTCTAATTATGGTTTTAGTTGAAGAATTAGGGTTTGAGAAATGTAAACCCTAATCAGCAAAAATTAGGGTTTTGATAGTACATGAATATGGAGTTTGATCAGGATAGTAGTTTGGTAAATGATTTTTCATATTTTAAAAGAATGTTGTATTTAATTGAATTTTGGATATGATATGGAAAAATCAATCATTCATATTAGAGAAAAATTTCAGAATATTTGGGTGTGCTTTGAATGTGGTTTTTGGTCGAACAATACTTCGACCGAAATGCTGACAGAGTGATGTTTAGTAGTGTAGTGTTTGATTTTTATTTATTTATTGGTAAATACGAATTATCTGATATTTATACTTGAGATGTTAAATTTCATTTCAGAAATCAAAATAAATTATCATAATTTTTGGACGATGTTTTACCTCTTAAATGAATTACGGTAACTTTTTAATAACAAAATAATCTGCTGAAAGAAGAAAAAGTATAGTGAGGGGTTAATGTGTAAATTACCTAAGAACCTAAATTGATGTATATGAGAAAGATAGCACCCAAGTATCTCTCATATTTCGTGATCCATTCTAGAGAAATGAAACCCTAGAGAGAGAGGGAGAGTTAGGGTTTGAGAGAAGAAATTGGTGGAATTGTTGTCTAGGGTTTCTCTATCCGAGATATGATGAATTCAAGTAATTTTAGCCTCTTTGCATAGCCTCTCATGGTGAATCTTCTCTCACATGTCAAGATTCCATCCCTACTCTGATTTTATTCAAAATGGTATCACATCTTCCCCTTTTATCACTCTTTCTTCATAATCCCCCATTTCTAGGGTTTATAGGTTGAAAGGAAGAAGAATCCGGTGATTTGCTAGGTTTTGATATGAATTTGATATTTTCAGAGATGAGCTGAATTTTTAAGGTATTTTCACACCTTAGGATGAGTGAGTACTTCCTTTAAATAGTAGATTGCTCAAAAATGAGTTAAATGATCAATAATCTTTACTTGTTTTGTATGCGACTTGAAACCCTAAATTGCCATTTTGACCTAGCTTTTGCAAGATGATATGAAATAAGATTATTTCACCATTGTGATGGATTCCAGTTGATAAATCATATTGTAAATTCATAAAAATTATCTAAATGAGAATTCCTAAAGTAATTGCAGAGTTTATATGAATATAACAAAATCTAGGGTTTTCGGTAATGACTAAAATTGTTGTATAATTGAATAAAGAGGTTTGTCTAGTTGAATCTCCTTGGCTCCAAGCGATTGTGCTATCTGAACGAGTAGCACATATATGTCAGATAAGATCTTGTATTTAATTTGATAATATCAGTGTTTTCTTGATATATCAGTAAAGAGGGTGAAACCCTAAATGAATGAAAAGTTGAAAGTTTGCGAATAGATTCATGAATTCAACTAATGTGATTATTTTATTTTTATAAATTCATTTATTTAAGGTTATTCTTGATGCATGATATTTCGAATGAATATCTTGGAAACCCTACTTAAATTCATACCAGGGTTATATGCATGACTGATTGAAATGAGTTATGTGATAATTTGAGTTTCTAGCTGAATATCATTTTATATGCATACACATTTTGAAATGTGATGCAAAAATATCTAGTTGAGTTAATTAACATGAAATTCATAAGTTGTTATGGTAATTTAAGAAAATAGAAAAGGCATTTCCCTAGATAGGGATGTCGTTGATGTCATTAATGAATACGAGAAATGTTGAACGTAAATGTTTATATTATTAGACATGATATCTATTTGAACATATGAGAATTATTCTATGTACATGAGAAATGAGAAACCTTAAGAGAAGGGTAATCTGTATGTTAAGCATCTAAGAAATGAGAAACCCTAAGATAAGGGTAACCAATATGTTATGCAATCAACTAAGTATCATCAGAGAATTCACTCTCATAGCTCAAGTGTTCAGTAAAACTACAATAGTAATAGTGGATACCCTAAACACCGTAGGACCCTCCCTCGAGGTCTGTACCAGGATGGGTGAAACCGGATATGGACTATCAGATATAGGAAGAAGTAGCCTGAAACTGAGTAAATAATATCAACTGATTGGATATCGGTGGTACTTCAGTTGAGTAACATGGTATTCAACAATATCTAGAGATCCTGGTGGTACTATTTCAGTAGTAGGGGTATCCAATAATAACTGGAGATCCAGTGGTACCCACCAGTTGAAGTATACAACCCTTGTGGACCTACTTCTTCTGGAAGTTACTTTGTTTTGTGTGTCAGCCCTAGTGGAACCGGATTACATAGAGTTGAGACTTTTTAGCCTAGAGGCACTCCTTCTGAGTACCCAAGACAAGGGGCCACAATTTACAGACATTGTTTAGCAGCTGTTAGGCCAGACGTGGCAACCTCGCTGTAGACTGAGGTAGTTAGTAGTAGTCTTAAGGTCTCGGGTTTACCTTAAGACTTGTATTATAAGTCAGACAGTAGTGGATTTTTGTTGGATAGTACAATCCAAGTGAGTTAAGAGGAAAAGTAAAAAGAAAATTTGATTGAGTTCAATTGAGTTCATATAAGGAGTACAACATTTAGATCAGTCGGTTATGTTTAGTTGGCCAACATAATAGTAGTCAATTTAGTAGTCAAGTCAAGTCAAAGTTAATGAAAGATTACAAAGAGAATAATGAGAAATTTTTTTAGATATTTGTATATTACTGTTGATGCACAATAAGATGAATGAGAGGTTCCTTAACTTCAAAAAAAAAAGATGAATGAGAGGTTAACCAAATGTGTGTTGTTATTCAATTATTCTTTGAATGTTTTTGGATTATTAATTTAAAGCATGTTCATATTATGATTCACTATTGTAGATGTCTAGAGTATTTGGCCATATTTATGTTTGTGAATAATTAGTCTCTTTAAATCTTACTACTGTTATAATTGATATCAGTTGGAAAACAATATATTTGTAATTATATCAATGCTGTAGACTATTTCTTTGAAGTACTCCTTCACTAGGCAAGTAGGCTCACCCCTCTACTCACAATTTTTAGGGATAACTCGTGGACTGAAGATGTCATTGCATAAGCATAGATCTTCTACAGGAGTTAAGTATGAGATTAGTTAAGTTCAGTCGGTCCCTATCACTCTAGGTCCTTTTATAGAGTTGATAGAGAATTCTAAGTGATGGTTTGTATCTTTGTTTCCTTAATGATAGAGTATATATATGATTATCCCGTTTCATGTAAATGGAAGTGTGAGGAATAAAAGAATGTCTGGATGTGTATCATTAATGTTGAGATCATATTTGAGTAATCAAGGTTTTATTCCCTTGTAAAGTTTGTTTATGCGATTGAATGCGAAAAGAAAATAAGAGTTTGAGATAAAGGAAATAGAAAACAAGTTGGGAGTGAAATTTGTATTAAGTATAATCCTCAAACTTATTCCCTAATATCATGATTAGTGGTACTCATGGGATGTGGGTGTAACAACTTGGTATCAGAGCTTAGGTTGAGTTCTCAGGGATCATTAGGATAGAAAGTTAGAGTTATAAGTGTGTGACTTAGGAGGTGATGTGTCAAAAGCTCTGGGAGTTCTGAGCATTAAGATACCTTAGCTCGATATCTGAATACTTAGGTTGACTAGTTGCAAGCTACTATGTCTATTCTTCTCTGGATGCCCTGACCAGGTATGAAGAGGAAGGATGGGTTAGAGACAAACCCTAGAAATATTAGGATTAGAAGAACAAAAAGAAATGAATGAATTGATCATAAGAATAGAATGTGAGGTAAATCATGTTTTATATTATTTCTTTGATTGGATATCAATGGAAATGCTCTTTTATATTTGAATTCGAATATTCAATTCTAAGAAATATATGTGGTCCTTTAAGATTCATGTACACTATGAAGTTAATTCAATTATTGTTTACATTCTTTGTATCAATTAGACCAGAAGTTATTTTTAAATGAATTTACCTTGAGTGGATATTCTTTCTATACGTTTGAGGTATATAGAAGTTGGTTATTCCTGAGTAGCTCTTGGCTTCAGGACTACATGTTCGACCTTATCCGACTGGCAGGATGTGATATTGGGATCTGACGACTCCTATTAACAATATAATAAGAGTAGACTCTAGATAAATTAGACCCACATCATAGTGAGAATGTATACACTAAGATGTTGAAATATAAGGGAAAGATTAGAATAGTTAAGAATCAATTGGAATTGATATCTGAGATCCAACTTTGGGGCCTCAGATAAGAAACCCTAAGTTTAGAATGAAGGAAGAGGGATATAGATGCAAGACATACATTAGTATGTAAATACAAAATGAAGAAGAAAGGATGGATAAAGAGAACTAAACTATATAACTAATTGTGACACTTTATCTAATCTAAAATCAAGGAAAGATAAGAGAAAACTACATGGAAAGCCAAGATAGAAAGGATCAATTAGAATGTATGGATCATATAATCGAGTAAAATGTACTTATGTACTCTACAACAAAAGGAAAATAGGAGAAAATAGTTAAGTATGCAATAAGTACATAGAAGTGAAGTTCAGAAAAATGAAAGTGAAGAGAACTAGATAAACATGTTAATTATAAGACTAGGATAAGAAACTAAGATGAAATAAAAAAAGTAATGGCAATGATGAGTTTGATTTAGAGAGAAGGGTTACATGATATAACGAGGAGCATGGAATGTGTACTTTTATCATAAATTTTAAAGTATTCATCCTTACTAGATTTTGATTCAATGTCTCTATTTAATAGCAACCTAGTTGACGTCAACTGTGTTCAATAGGTTCCTAGTGATGAAATGGAACTAGTTCTTAAAAGAAGAACAAAGGTGCGGCTAAATGAATGAACAACTCATATAAAGGTAAACTGTATTCAGAATATAAAGGCTTGATTGATAGGAAACTATAGTTAACCCTTACATGTCGTTTGATTCGAAATGAAGGACATGTAATGTATTATGCATAAGATGAAACTAGTAGGGAGAATATTGATTTATAATTTTAACTAGATAAAAGTAAAATGATGATAAGAAAGTTTATATGGCATAGAATATGGAATCATACACAAGAGTGAGAACCATGATCATAAGAGATAAGTAAATGTAAACAATGGCATAGGGAAGAGCAGTAAATAGGTAGTCGATGATAGAAAATAAAGAAAACATAAGGGAGTAATGAAGATGATAAAAGAGAGAGATTGTGAGATGTGAGGAAATGTGAAATAGTCTAGTCTCCATGATGATGACTAATATCAGAATCATGTTAAGTGAATACTCAAAGATTATAATTCTCTATCTCAAAATCAGCTTGTCTTATGTGTCCTCCTTAGTGAGTGTAACATGGGATGAAGCGATAAGGAAATAAATCACAAACAATACACAACCGTCATGAGAGACACATCTACTGAATAAACTAATGACACATAATATGATGATGAAATGCTAGTAGGGGACATAAAGAAAGTAATCTATCAAAAAGGTCAAGTAAGATAAAGAAAATTCAAGTGGTAAAGACAAGTAAGACTTTAGTAAACCTCAGGAGAGCTAGGGTTTGCATATCAAAATAAGAGAGTAAAATCATGTCAAAATAACATCATGTTACAGATAACGATCAAATCCTAGATAGTTTAGGGTTGTAATACTTAAAGTGATGTCAATAGTGATTTGACCTTGAGCATGAACATCTCTATAAAATAAAATCCTAAGATCATCAATATGAGAAGAAAATAGTAGTTATAGTATTCATGGGTTTAAAGGTTGCAAATGTGAAAGGTACATAAAGAATATCGAAATGAATATGAACGAAGGATAAGAAATAGATTTGAAATATAAGAAGTGTGATTGGAATAAAAGGATAAGTGCAACATGAGAAAAGTGTAATCTAAAATAAATTCCTACAGTGATAGAAAGAATGATGAATAATCTATTCTTACCTTGAACCTTGAATGTTTCAATGTTAGGGATGTTTATTCTAGATGATCAATATGAGAAGGATAAGTAAGAAGAAGTTGTAATGGATAAGAAGAGAAATAAGAGAAAATAAATGGCTTTCAGTAATAAGTGATTTTTTTTATAGAAGTATAGTTTGTTGTAGGCATTTCAATGGATGGAAATTTATTTAACATATGACTTCAATTGTACATGTGCAAGCAATATACTAAATTGGAATGAATTTTATGGTTTCAGTCATTCATATCAGTAGTTTGACTCAGTTTTATACAATTGTTGTTACTACTAGTCTTGCAGTTCATGCGTGCTTTTCTATTAGTGTGGCAAAATAAAAAAATTCAAAATAGAAAGGTGAATTGTCTTTAATAACTCTGGTGTGATGTAAAAAACTAAGTACATATTGATGTGTATGAATTAAGATAGTGGGATCAGATTACCAGTACCGAGGTAACATCTCAATAGGGTATGACATAAAAAAATAGTTGTATATCTATCTCTTTCCTATAACTGATTGTGAAAAAAAAATTCTTCGGCTATCATTTAGAAGTTTGGCTTAAAATATGTTGTGATTAGAAGAGAAACAAAGGACTCAATATTTAAAATATCATTAAAATATGAAATACAAGAGTATATGACACATAAGATTTCATGAGTTTAAAAGAAACTTTGAATATACTTTGTTTGCATATTTATGTTTCGGGGATGAAACTTTTTAAGGGGGTTAGAATTGTAATGACCACATTTGTGCTTAATTGGTAAACTAGGGTTTACCTAAATGATTACATGCTTGATTAGATTGAACATTGTTTAGACTTAATTAATGATAGTAGCTCAATTGTGATGTTTCAAACATAATAAGAAACTCTAAAGATGATTTTAGTTTGAAGAATTTGGGTTTGAGAAATGTAAACCCTAATCAGCAAAAATTAGGGTTTGTATAGTACATGAATATGGAATTTGATCAGGATAGCAGTGTGGTAAATGATTTTTCATATTTTCTAAATTTTTTTAATTTAATTTAGTTTTAGATATGATATGGATAACTCAATCATGCATATTGTAGAAAAATTTCATAATATTTTGGTGTGCTTTGAATGTGGTTCTCGCTCGAACTATACTTCGACCGAAATACTGACAGAGTGTTGTTTAGTAGTGTAGTGTTTAATTTTTATTTATTTATTGGTAATTCCAAATTATATGATATTTATACTGGATATATTAAATTACATGTCACACATCTTGCTAATTTTTCAAAATTTTTGGAGGATGTTTGACCTCTGAAAGAAATGAATTACAATAACTTTTTAATAACAGAAAAATCTACTAAAATAAGAAAAAGTATAGTGAGGGGTTAATGTGTAAATTACCCAAGAACCTAAATTTCTCTATATGAGAAAGCTAGCACCCAAGCAACTCTCATATTTCGTGATCCATTCTAGAGAAACAAAATCCTAGAGAGAGAGGGAGAGATACAGTTTGAGAGAAGAAAGTTGTGGAATTGCTGATCTCGGGTTTCTCTATCCGACATATGATGAATTCAAGTAACTTTAACTTATTTACATTGCCTTTCATGGTGAATCTTCTCTCACATGTCAATATTATGTCCCTCCTCTAATTAGATTCGAAATGGTATCAAATCTTCCCCTTTTCTCACTCTTTCTTCATAATCCCCCATTTCTAGGGTTTACGGGTTGAAAGGAAGAAGAATCTGGTGATTTGCTAGGTTTTGATATGAGTTTGAGATTTTCAGAGTTGAGATACGTTTTTAAGGTGTGTTCACACCTTAGGGTGAGTGGGTACTTCCTTTAAATATTAGATTGCACGAAAATGAGTCAAATGATCAATAATTTTACTTGTTTTGTATGCGACTACAAACCCTAAACTGTCATTTTGACCTAGCTTTTGCAAGATGATATGAAATAAGATTATTGCTCTATTGTGATGGATTGCAGTTGATAAATCATACTATAAATGTATACAAACTATCTAAATGATAATTCCTAAAGTAATTGCAGAGTTTATATGAAAATAGCAAAATCTAGGGTTTTTGGCTATGACTAAAATTGTTGTATAATTGAACAAAGAGGTTTGTCTAGTTGAATCTTCTTGATTACAAGTGATTATTTTATATGAATTAGTAGTACATATATGTCAGATAAGATCTTGTATTTCATTTGATGATATCAATGTTTGCTTGATATATCAGTAAAAAGGGTGAAACCCTAAATGAATGAAAAGTTGGAAGTTTCTGAATAGATTCATGAATTCAACTGATGTGATTCTTTGTTGTTATAATTTCATTTATTTACGTTTATTCTTGATGCATGATATTTTAAATGAATATCTGGGAAACCTTACTTAAATTCATACCAGAGTTTCATATGCATGACTGATAGAAATGAGTTATGTGATAATTTGAGTTTCTAGCTGAATATCATTTTATATGCATACACATTTTGATTTGTGATGCAAAAATCTCTAGTTGAGTCAATTCACATGAAATGCATAATTTGTTATGGTAATTTAAGAAAATAGAAAAGGCATTTCCTGAGATAGGGATGTTGTTGAAGTCATGCATGAATACGAGAAATGTTGAACGTAAATGTTTATATCATTAGACATGGTATCTGTTTGAACATATGAGAATTATTCTATGTGCATGAGAAATGAGAAACCCTGAGAGAAGGGTAATCAATATGTTAAGCATCTATGAAATGAGAAACCCTTAGATAAGGGTAACCAATATGTTATGCAATCAAATAAGTATCATCAGAGAATTCAGTCTAATAGCTCAAGTAGTCAGTAAAACTACAATAGTAATAGTAGATGCCCTGAACATTGTAGAACCCTCCCAGGAGGTCTGTACCGAGATGGGTGAAATAGGCTATGGACTATCAGATATAGGAATAAGTAGCCTGGAACTAAAAATGTAACATCAACTGATTGGATATTGGTGGTAGTTCAGTTGAGTAGCATAGTACTCAACAATAACTAGAGATCATGGTGGTACTATTTCAATAGTAGGGGTATCCAATAATAATTGGAGATCCAGTGTTACCCACCAGTTGAAGTATACAACCCTTGTGGGACTACTTCTTTTGGAAGTTACTCTATTTTGTGTTTCAGTGCTAGTGGAACTGCATTACATAGAGTTGATTCTTTTTATCCTAGAGGCACCCCTCCTAAGTACCGAGGACAAGGGGACATAGTTTACATATGTTGTTTAAATGTCGTTAGGCCAAACGTGGCAACCTCACTGTAGACCAAGGTTGTTAGTAGTAGTCTTAAGGTCTTAGGTTTACCATAAGACATGTACAGTAAGTCCCACAGTAGTGGCTTTTGCTTGGATGGTACAATCCAAGTGAGTTCAGGGGCAAAGTAAAAAAGAAAAGTTAATTGAGTTCAATTGAGTTCAGATAAAGAGTATAGTAGTCAGATCAGTCAGTTATGTTTAGTTGGCCAACATAATAGTAGTTAGTTCAGTAGTCAGGTCAAGTCAAAGTTAATGAATGATTACAAAGAGAATAATGAGAAATATGTTTAGATATTTGTATATTACTACTGATGCATAATAAGATGAATGAGAGGTTAACCAAGTGTGTGCAGTTATCCAATTATTCTTTGTATGTTTCTGGATTATTAGTTTTCTTTATGATCAATAAAGCATGTTCATGTTATGATTCACTATTGTAGATGTCTCGAGTATTCAACCATATTTATATTTGTGAATAATTAGTCTCTTTTAAGCTTACTATTGTTATAATTGATATTAGTTGCAAAACAATATATTTGTAATTATATCAGTGCTTTAGACTATTTCTTTTAAGTACTCATTCACTGAGCGAGTAGGCTCACCCCTCTACTCACTTTTTTAGGGATAACACGGGGACTGATGACGTCATTGCATCAACATAGATCTTCCATAGGAGTTAAGTATAAGATTAGTTAAGTTCATTCTGTCCCGATCACTCTAGGTCCTAGTATAGAGTTGAGAGAGAATTCTAAGTGATGGTGTGGATCTTTGTTTCCTTAATGATAGAGTATAAATATGATTATCATGTTGTATGTACATATGGAAGTGTGAGGAACAAAATGAATGTTTGGATGTGTATTATTAATGTTGAGATCACATTTGAGTAATCAAGGTTTAATTCCATTGTAAAGTTTGTTTATGTGATTGAATGCGAAAAGAAAACAACAGTTTGAGATAAAGGAAAAAGAAAAAAAAGTTGGAAGTGAAATTTGTATTAAGTATAATCCTCAAACTTATGTCCTAATCTCATGATTAGTTGTAATTATGGGATGTTGGTGTAACAACTTGGTATCAGAGCTTAGGCTGAGTTGTCAGGGACCATTAGGATAGAAAGTCTGAGTTATAAGTGTGTCAATTTGGAGGTGATGTGTCTATAGCTCTAGGAGGTGTGAGTATTAAGATACTTTGGCCTGGTATCTGAATACTTAGGTTGACCAGTTGCAAGCTACTATGTCTATTCTTCTTTGGATTCCCTAGCCAAGTATGAAGAAGAAGGATGGGCTAGAGAGAAACCCTAGAAATATTAGGATTAGAAGACTGGAAAGAAATGCATGAATTGAGCATAAGAATAGAATGTGAGGTAACTCTTGTTTTATATTGTTTCTTTAATTGGATATCAATGGAAATGCTCTTATATATTTGAATTTGAATATTCATTTCTTCAAAATATATGTTGTCCTTTAAGATTCTTGTATACTATGAAGTTAATCCAATTATTGTTTACATTCTTTGTATCAATTAGACTAGAAGTTAACTCTGAATGAATTTACCTTGAGTGGATATTCTTTCTATATGTTTTAGGTATATAGAAGTCGGTTAATCCAGAGTAGCTCTTGGCTTCAGGACTATAGGTTCGGCCTGGTCCAGCTAGTTGGATGCGTTACTGGGATCTGATGACTCATATTAACAATATAATAAGAGTAGACTCTAGATAAATTAGACCCACATCATAGTAAGAATGTACATACACTAAGATGTTGAAATATAAGGGAAAGATTAGAATAGTTAAGAGTCAATTAGAATTGATATCTGAGATCCAACTATGGGGCCTCAAATTAGAAACCCTAAGTTGGGAATGAAGGAAGAGGGATATAGATACAAGACATACATTAGTATGTAACATACAAAATGAAGAAGAAAGTATGGATAAAGAGAACTAAATTATATAACTTATTGTGACACTTTATCCAATCTGAAATCAAGGAAAGATAAGAGAAAACTACATGGAAAGCCAAGATAGAAAGAATCAATTAGAATGAATGGATCATATAATCGAGTAAAATGTACTTATGTACTCTACAACAAAAGGAAAATAGGAGAAAAGAGTTAAGTATGCAATAAGTACATAGAAGTGAAGTTCAAAAAAATGAAAGTTAAGAGAACTAGATAAACATGTAAATTATAAGATTAGGATAAGAACTAAGATGAAACAAAAAAAATGATGGAAATGATGAGTTTGATTTAGAGAGAAGGGTTACATGATATAAAGAGGAGAATGGAATTTGTACATTTATCATAAAGTTAAAAATATTCATCCATACTAGCTTTTGATTCAATGTCTCTTTTTAATAGCAACCTAGTTGACATCAAGTGTGTACAATAGGTTCCGAGTGATGAAATGGAACTAGTTCTTGAAAGAAGAACAAAGGTGCGATTAAATTAATGAACAACTCATATAAAGGTAAACTCTATTTAGAATATAAATGATTGATTGATTGGAAACTATAGTTAACCCCTACATGAGCCATTTGATTCGAAATGAAGGACATGTAATGTATTATGCATAATATGAAACGAGTAGGGAGAATATTGATTTAGAATTTTAACCAGCTAAAAGTAAAAGGATGATAAGAAATTTTATATGGCATAGAATATGGAATCAAACACAAGAGTGAGAACAATGATCATAAGATATAAGTAAAAGAAAATAATGGCATAGGGAAGAGTAGCAAACAAGTAGTCGATGATAGAAAATAAAGAAGGGGCTAAAACATGAGGGAGTAATATAGATGATAAAAGAGAGAGATTGTGAGATGTGAGGAAATGTGAAATAGTCTAGTCTCATTGATGATGACTAATATGAGAATCGTGTTAAGTGAATACTCAAAGATTATAATTCTATGTCTCAAAATCAGCTTCTCTTCTATGTCCTCCATAGTGAGTGTAACATGGGATGAAGTGATAAGGAAATAAATCATAAACAATACACAACCGTCATGAGAGACACATCTACGAAATAAACTACTGACACATAATATGATGATGAAATGCTAGTAGGGTAGATCAAGAAAGCAATCTATCAAAATGGTCAAGTAAGATAAAGGCAATTCAAGTGGTAAAGACAAGGAAGCCTTTGGTAAACCTCAAGAGAGCTAAGGCTTGCATATCGAAATAAGAGAGTAAAATCATGTCACAATAACATCATGTTATTGATAAGGATCAAATCCTAGATAGTTTAGAATTGTAATAGTTAAAGGGATGTCAATAGTGATTTGACCTTGAGCATGAAAATCTCTATAAAACAAAATCATGAAATCATCAATATGAGAAGAAAATAGCATTTATAATATTCATGGGTTTATAGGTTGGAAATGTGAAAGATAGATAAACAATATGGAAATGAATATGAATGAAGGATAACAAATTGATTTGAAAGATAAGAAGTGTGATTTGAATAAAAGGAGAAGTGAAATATGAGCAAAGTGTAATCTAAAATAAATTCTTGCAGTGATAGAAAGAATGATGAGTAATCTATTCTTACCTTGAATATTTCAATGTTACAGATGTTTCTTCTAGATGATCAAAACGAGAAGGATAAGTAAGAAGAAGTTGTAATGAATAAGAAGAGAAATAAGAGAAAATATATGGATTTCAACAATATGTGAATTTTTTTAAAAGAAGTATAGTTTGTTGAAGGTATTTTAATGGATGAAAATTTGTTTTACATATGACTTCAATTGTACATGTCCGAGCAATATACTAAATTGGAATGAGTTTTATTGTTTCAATCATTCATATCAGTAGTCTGACTCAGTTTTATACAATTGTTGTTACCACTAGTCTTGCACTTCATGAGTGCTTTTTTATTAGAGTGGCAAAATAGAAAAATTCAAAATAGAAAGGTCAAATGCCTTTAATAACTCTAATGTGATGTAAAAAATTAAGTACATATTGATGTGTATGAATTAAGATAGTGGGATCATATTACTAGTACTGAGGTAACATCTAAATAGGGTATGGCATAAAAAAGTTGTTTATCTATCTCTTTCCTATAAATGATTGTGAAAAAAATATATTCTTCAGCTATCATTGAGAAGTTTGGCTTAAAATATGTTGTGATTATAAGAGAAACAAATGACACAATATTTAAAATAACATTAAAATATGAAATACAAGAGTATAATGACACATACGATTTCAGAAGTTTAAAAGAAACTTTGAATATACTTTGTTTGCATATTTATGTTTCGGGGACAAAACTTTTTAAGGGGGTGAGAATTGTAATGACCACATTTGTGCTTAATTGGTAAAGTAGGGTTAACCTGAATGATTACATGCTTGATTAGATTGAACATCGTTTAGACTTGATTAATGATAGTAGCTCAGTTGTGATGTTTCAAACCTAAGAAGAAACTCTAATTATGATTTTAGTTTGAAGAATTAGGGTTTGAGAAATGTAAACCCTAATCAGAAAAAATTAGGGTTTTAATAGTGCATGAATATGGAATTTGATCAGGATAACAATGTGTTAAATGATTTTTTATATTTTCTAAGAATTTTGTATTTAATTGAATTTTGGATATGATATGTATAACTCAATCATTCATATTGGATAAAAATTTCAAAATATTTTGATGTGCTTTGAATATAGTTCTCGGTCGAAATATACTTTGATCGAATTGCTGACAGAGTGTTGTTTAGTAGTGTACTATTTGATTTTTATTTATTTATTGGTAACACCAAATTACCTAAGATTTATACTGAAGCTATTACATTACATTCAAGACATCATGATATTTTTTAATAATTTTTGGAGGGTGATTGACCTATAAAATAAACGAATTACATTAACTTTTTTATAACAGAAAAATCTACTGAAATAAGAAAAAGTATAGTGAGGGGTTAATGTGTAAATTACCCAAGAACATAAATTTCTCTATATGAGAAATCTAGCACCCAAGTATCTCTCATATTTCTTTATCCATTCTATAGAAATGAAATCCTAGAGAGAGAGAGAGAGAGAGTTAGGGTTTGAGAGAAGAAAGTGGTGGAATTGTTGATCTAGGGTTTGTCTATCCGAGATATGATGAATTGAAGTAAGTTTTGATTCTTTGCATAGCCTTTCATGGTGAATATTCTCTCACATGTCAAGATTCTATCCCTACTCTGATTTGATTCGAAATGGTATCAAATCTTCCCCTTTTCTCACTCTTTCTTCATAATCCCCCATTTCTAGGGTTTACGGGTTGAAAGGAAGATGAATCTGGTGATTTGCTAGGTTTTAATATGAGTTTGAGATTTTCATAGATGAGATACATTTTTAAGGTGTTTTCACACCTTAAGATGAGTGGGTAATTCCTTTAAACAGTAGATTTCACGAAAATGAGTTAAATGATCAATAATCTTTACTTGTTTTGTATGCGACTACAAACCCTAAACTGCCATTTTGACCTAGCTTTTGCAAGATGATATGAAATAAGAATATTTCTCTATTGTGATGGATTCCTATTGATAAATCATACTATAAATGCATAAAAATTATCTAAATGAGAATTCCTAATGTAATTGCAGAGTTTATATCAAAATAGCAAAATTTAGGGTTTTCGGCTATGACTAAAATTGTTGTATAATTGAATAAAGAGGTTTGTCTAGGTGATTCTCCTTGGTTGCAAGTGATTGCTTTATCTGAATGAGTAGTACATATATGTTATATAAGATCTTGTATTTCATTTGATGATATCTATGTTTTCTTATATATATCAGTAAAGAGGGTGAAACCCTAAATGAATGAAAAGTTGGAAGTTTGTGAATAGATCTATAAATTCAACGGATTTGATTGTTTTATTATTATAAATTCATTTATTTAAGGTTATTCTTGATGCATGATATTTTAAATGAATATCTTGGAAACCCTACTTAAATTCATACCAGGTTTTCATATGCATGCCTGATTAAAATGCGTTATGTGATAATTTGAGTTTCTAGCTACATATCATTTTATATGCATACACATTTTGATTTGTGATGCAAAAATCTCTAGCTGAGTTAATTGACATGAAATGCATAACTTGTTATGGTAATTTAAGAAAATAGAAAAGGCATTTCCCTAGATAGGGATATTGTTGATGTCATGCATGAATATGAGAAATGTTGAACGTAATTGTTTATATCATTTTACATTATATTTGTTTGAACACATGAGAATTCTTCTATGTGCATGAAAAATGAGAAACCCTGAGAGAAGGGTAATCAGTATGTTAATCATCTAAGAAATGAGAAACCCTAATATAAGGGTAACCAATATGTTATGCAATCAACTAAGTATCATCAGAGAATTTGGTCTAATAGCTCAAGTAGTTAGTAAAACTAAAATAGTAATAGTAGATGCCCTAAACATTGTAGAACCCTCCCTGGATGTTTGTACCAGGATGGGTGAAATAGGCTATGGACTATCAAATACAGGAGGAAGTAGATCGGAACTGAGTATCTAACATCAACTGATTGGATATCGGTGGTAGTTCAGTTGAGTAGCATAGTACTCAGCAATAACCAGAGTTCCTGGTGGTACTATTTTAGTAGTAGGGGTATCCAATAATAAATGGAGATCCAGTGGTACCCACCAGTTGTAGTATACAGCCTTGTGGACCTACTTCTTCTAGCAGTTACTCTGTTTTGTGTGTCAGCCCTAGTGGAACCACATTAGTTAGAGTTGAGGGTTTTTAGCCTAGAGGCACCCCTCCTGAGTACCCTTGACAAGGGGCCAAAGTTTACGGATACTCTTTAGCCACCGTTAGGCCAGACGTGGAAACCTCATTACAGACTGAGGTAGTTAGTAGTAGTGTTAAGGTCCCGAGTTTACCTTAAGACTTGTATGGTAAGTCATGCAGTAGTGTCTTTTCCTTGGATGGTACAATCCAAGTGATTTCAGGGGCAAAGTAAAAAGAAAAGTTAATTGTGTTCAATTGAGTTCAGAAAAAGAGTACAGTAGTCAGATCAGTCGGTTATGTTTAGTTGGCCAACATAATAGTAGTCAATTCAGTAGTCAGGTCAAGTCAAAGTTAATGAAATATTACATAGAGAATAATGAGAAAAATGTTTAGATATTTGTATATTACTACTGATGCATAATAAGATGAATGAGAGGTTAACCAAGTGTGTGCAATTATTCAATTATTCTTTGTATGTTTTCGGATTATTCATTTTCTTTATGAGAAATAAAGCATGTTCATATTATGATTCACTATTGTAGATGTTTCGAGTATTCAACCATATTTATGTTTGTGAATAATTAGTCTCTTTAAAGCTTACTGCTATTATAATTGATATTAGTTGCAAAATAGTATATTTGTAAATATATCAATGCTTTAGACTGTTTCTTTGAAGTACTCATTCACTGAGCGAGTAGGCTCACCCTCTACTCACAATTCTTAGGGATAACTCGTGGGCAGAAGATGTCATTGCATCAATATAGATCTACCACAGGAGTTTAGTATGGGATTAGTTAAGTCCAGTCAGTCCTTGTCACTCTATGTCCTTGTATAGAGTTGAGAGAGAATTCTATGTGATGGTTTGTGTAACATCCCATGATTTGAGACCTCAGATAACATGATCTTAAAAGGAATGATTGGACTACCCATATCACCAAGGTGCACCTCCTTTTTCGTGAGCTCATCACTAAGAACACCATAGTTACACGTGCTCAGTTTGGAGTAGTACTGGGATGGGTGACCTATCGGGAAGTTGATCCTAGCATGCACGTCAGTGAGGACAAAGTGCCTAGTTAAGGCTAGCGGTGGTCTGTGGGGCCAGTCGTCATTCTTGAAACTCTGCTAGTGCCTTGGGAAGTGGGCCCAAGCATTACAAATAGTATTAGAGCCATAACCCCTCCAGTAGGTGGGGTCGGCATGGGCATGTGGCATGCCAGTCTTGAGCCATGTGGTCCAGGCATGTAGGAAAGGGTTGTCCATGGTTGACGTAGCCACCCTTGTGCTGGTATTCTGTGATCGGGATCTGGGTGTCCATGGGCCATTGTGGGTCCGCACTGAAATGGGGTCAGATTATGAGGCCATATAGTTGAGCCTTGCCGAGGACGTAAAGAGTCTAAGTGGGGGAGATTGTAACATCCCAGGATTTGAGGCCTTCGATAACATGATCTTAAAAGGAATGATTGGACTACCCATATCACCAAGGTGCACCTCCTTTTCCGGGAGTCCATCACTAAGAACTCCATAGTGAAGCGTGATCAGCTTGGAGTAGTACTGGGATGGGTGACCTATCAGGAAGTTGATTCATGGGCCATTGTCGGTCCACACTGAAATGGGGTGAAATTATGAGGCCATATAGTTGAGTCTTGATGAGGACCCATCACTAAGAACTCCATAGTTAAGCATGCTCAGCTTGGAGTAGTACTGGGATGGGTGACCTGTCGGGAAGTTGATCCTGGCATGTGCGTTAATGAGGACAAAGTGCGCAGTTCAGGAAAGTGGTGGTCTGTGGGGTTAGTCATCATTCCTGAAACTCTGCTAGTGCCTTGGGCAGTGGGCCCAGTCATTAAAGTTTGTATCTTTGTTTCCTTAATGTTAGAGCATATATATGATTATCATGTCGTATTTACATGGAAGTGCGAGGAACATAATGAATGCCTAGATGTGCATCATCAATGTTGATATCATATTTGAGTAATCAACATTTAATTCCATTGTAAAGTTTGTTTATGTGATTGAATGCGAAAAGAAAACAAGAGTTTGAGATAAAGGAAAAAGAAAAAAAGTTGGGAGTGAAATTTGTATTAAGTATAATCCTCAAACTTATTCCTTAATCTCATCATTAGTGGTAATCATAGGATGTGGATGTAACAACTTGGTATCAGAGCTTAGGCTGAGTTGTCAGGGACCATTAGGATAGAAAGTCAAAGTTATAAGTATGTCAGTTAGGAGGAGATGTGTCTATAGCTCTGGGAGGTCTGAGTATTAAGATATCCTGGCCCGGTATCTGAATACTTAGGTTGACCAATTGCAAGCTACTCTATCTATTCTTCCCTGGATGCCCTATCCAAGTATGAAGAGGAAGGATAGGCTACAGAGAAACCCTAGAAATATTAGGATTAGAAGACCGAAAAGAAATGAATGAATTGAGCATAAGAATAGAATGTGAGGTAACTCTTGTTTTATATTGTTTCTTTGATTGGTTATAAATGGAAATGCTCTTAGATATTTGAATTCAAAAATTTAGTTCTAATTAATATATGTGATCCTTTAAGATTCTTGTACACTATGATGTGAATTCAATTATTATTTACATTCTTTGTATCAATTAGGCCAGAAGTTATCTTTAAATGAATTTACCCTCAGAGGATATTCTTTCTATATGTTTGAGGTATGTAGAATTCGGTTAATCCTGAGTAGCTCTTGGCTTTAGGACTGCAGGTTCAGCCTGGTCTAGCTGGCAGGATATGTTACTCGGATCTGACTACTCCTATTAACAATATAATAAGAGTAGACTCTAGATAAATTAGACCTACGTCATAGTGAGAATGTACATACACTAAGATGTTGAATTATAAGGGAAAGATTAGAATAGTTAATAATCAATTGGAATTGATATCTGAGATCCAACTTTGGGGCATCAGATAAGAAACCCTAAGTTGGGAATGAAGGAAGAGGGATATAGATACAAGACATACATTAGTATGTAACATACAAAATGAAGAAGAAAGGATGGATAAAGAGAACTGAACTATATAACTAACTGTGACACTTTATCCAATCTGAAATAAAGGAAATATAAGAGAAAACTACATGGTAAGCCAAGATAGAAAGAATCAATTAGAATGAATTGATCATATAACTGAGTAAAATGTACTTATGTACTCTACAACAAAAGGAAAGTAGGAGAAAAGAGTTAAGTATGCAATAAGTACATAGAAGTGAAGTTTTTTAAAAATGAAAGTGAAGAGAACAAGATAAATATGTAAATTATAAGACTAGGATAAGAAACTAAGATGAAACAAAAAAAGAAAGAAAGTGATGGAAGTGATGAGTTTGATTTAGAAAGAAGGGTTACATGATATAACGAGGAGCATGGAATGTGTACTTTTATCATAAAGTTTAAAGTGTTCATCCTTACTAGCTTTTGATTCAATGTCTCTATTGAATAGCAACCTAGTTGACATCAAGTGTGTTCAATAGGTTCCTAGTGATGAAATGGAACTAGTTCTTAAAAGAAGAACAAAGGTGTTGCTAAATGAATGAACAACTCATATAAAGGTAAACTATATTAAAAAATAAAGGCTTGATTGATAGGAAACTATATTTAACACCTACATGAGCCGTTTGATTTGAAATGAAGGACATGTAATGTATTATGCATAATATGAAACTAGTAGGGAGTATATTGATTTAGAATTTTAACAAGATAAAAGTAAAAGGATGATAAGAAATTTATATGTCATGGAATATGGAATCATACATAAGAGTGAGAACCATGATCATAAGAGATAAGTAAAAGTGAACAATGACATAGGGAAGAGTAGCAAATAGGTAGTCGATGATAGAAAATAAAGAAGGGGTTGAAACATGAGGGAGTAAAATAGATGATAAAAGAGAGAGATTGTGAGATGTCAGGAAATGTAAAATAGTCTAGTCTCCTTGATGATGACTAATATGAGAATCATGTTAAGTGAATACTTGAAGATTATAATTCTATTTCTTAAAATCAACTTCGCTTCTATGTCCTCCTCAGTGAGTGTAACATGGGATGAAGTGATAAGGAAATAAATCATAAACAATACACAACCGTCATGAGAGACACATCTACTGAATAAACTAATGACACATAATATGATGATGAAACGCTAGCAGGGTAGATCAAGAAAGTAATCTATCAAAACAGTCAAGTAAGATAAAGGAAATTCAAGTGATAAAGATAAGGAAGACTTTAGTAAACCTCAAGAGAGTTAAGGTTTGCATATTGAAATAAGAGAGTAAAATCATGTCAAAATAACATCATGTTATTGATAAGGATCAAATCCTAGATAATTTAGGGTTGTAACATTTAAAGGGATGCCAATAGTGATTTGACCTTGAGCATGAACATCTCTATAAAATAAAATCCTGAGATCATCAATATGAGAAGAAAATAGCAATTATAGTATTCATGGGTTTAAAGGTTGCAAATGTGAAAGATTGATAAACAATATGAAAATGAATATGAACGAAGGATAAGAAATAGATTTGAATGATAAGAAGTGTGATTTGAATAAAAGGAGAAGTGCAACATGAGCAAAGTGTAATCTAAAATAAATTCTTACAGTGGTAGAAAGAATGATGAATAATCTATTCTTACCTTGAATGTTTGATTGTTAGGGATGTTTATTCTAGATGATCAAAATGAGAAGGATAAGTAAGAAGAAGTTGTAATGCATAAGAAGAGAAATAAGAGAAAATAAATGGCTTTTAGCAATATGTGAATTTGTTTTAAAGAAGTATAATTTGTTGATGGCATTTCAATGGATGAAAATTTGCTTTACATATGACTTCAATTGTACATGTGCAAGCAGTATACTAAATTAGAATGAGTTTTATGGTTTGAATCATTCATATCAGTAGTGTAACTCAGCTTTATAAAAATTTTGTTCCTATTAGTCTTGCAGTACATGAGTGCTTTTCTATTAGAGTGGCAAAATAGAAAAATTCAAAATAGAAATGTGAATTGTCTTTAATAACTCTGATGTAATGTAAAAAAAAAGTACTTATTGATGTGTATGAATTAAGATAGTGGGATCAAATTACTAGTACTGAGGTAACATCTCAAGAGGGTATGGTATAAAAAAAGTTGTTTATCTATCTCTTTCCTATAACTGAGTGTGATTTTTTTTTTCTTCCACTATCATTGAGAAGTCTGGCTTAAAATATGTTGTGATTAGAAGATAAATAAATGACTCAATATTTAAAATAACATTAAAATATGAAATATAAGAGTATAGTGAGACATAATATTTCAGAAGTTAAAAGAAACTTTGAATATACTTTGTTTGCGTATTTATGTTTTGGGGATGAAACTTTTTAAGGGGGTGAGAATTGTAATGAGCACATTTGTGCTTAATTGGTAAACTAGGGCTCACTTGAATGATTACGTGCTTGATTAGATTGAACATTGTTTAGACTTAATTAATAATAGTATCTCAATTGTGATGTTTCAAACCTAACAAGAAACTCAAATTATGATTTTAGTTTGAAGAATTAGGGTTTGAGAAATGTAAACCCTAATCAGTAAAAATTAGGGTTTTGATAGTACGTGAATATGGAATTTGATCAGGATAGCAGTGTGGTAAATGATTTTTCATATTTTCTAAGAATTTTATATTATTGAATTTTGGATATGATATGGATAACTCAATCATGCATGTTGGAGAAAAATATCAAAATATTTGGGTGTGCTTTGAATGTGGTTCTCAGTTGAACTATACTTCGACTGAAATGTTGAACTTTGAGTGTTTTACTTTGACTGGAATGTTGAACACGTTGAGTGTTATTTAGCATTGTAGTGTTTTATTTTTAATTATTTATTTGTAACTACAAATTATATGATATTTATATTGAAGATATTATATTACTTTTTAGATATCATATTAAATTTTCATAATTTTTGGAGGATGTTTTTCCTCTGAAATAAATGAATTACAATAACTTTTTTATAACAGAAAAATCTACTAAAATAAGAAAAAGTATAGTGAGGGGTTAATGTATTAATTACCCAAGCACCTAAATTTCTATATATGAGAAAGATAGCACCCAAGTAGCTCTCATATTTTGTGATCCATTCTAGAGAAACAAAATCCTAGAGAGAGAGGGAGAGTTATGGTTTGAGAGAAGAAAGTGGTGGAATTGCTGATCTAGGGTTTCTCTATCTGAGATATGATGAATTCAAGTAACTTTAGCTTCTTTGCATAGACTTTCATGGTGAATCATCTATCACATGTCAAGATTTCGTCCCTCCTCTGATTTTGTTTGAAATGGTATCAAATCTTCCCCTTTTCTCACTATTTCTTTGTAATCCCCCATTTTTAGGGTTTACAAGTTGAAAGGAAGAAGAATCTGGTGATTTGCTAGGTTTTGATATGAGTTTGAGATTTTTAAAGATGAGATACTTTTTTAAGGTGTTTTCACACCTTAGGGTGAGTGGGTACTTCCTATAAACAGTACATCGCATGAAAATGAGTTAAATGATCAATAATCTCTACGTGTTTTGTATGCGACTACAAACCCTAAACTGCCATTTTGACCTAGCTTTTGCAAGATGATATGAAATAAGATTATTTCTCTATTGTGATGGATTCCAATGGATAAATCATAATATAAATGCATACAAATTATCTAAATGATAATTCCTAAAGTAATTTCAGAGTTTATATGAAAATAACAAAATCTAGGGTTTTCAGATATGACTAAAATTGTTGTATAATTGAATAAAGAGGTTTGTCTAGTTGAATCTCCTTGGTTATAAGTGATTGTTTTATCTAAATGAGTAGAACATATATGTCAGATAAGATCTTGTATTTCATTTGATGATATAAATCGTTGCTTGATATATCCATAAAGAAGGTGAAACCCTAAATGAATGAAAAGTTGGAAGTTTGCGAATAGATTCATGAATTCAGCTGATGTTATTCTTTTATTGTTAAAAATTCATTTATTTAAGGTTATTCTTGATGCATGACATTTTAAACGAATATCTTGGAAACTCTACTTAAATTCATACAAGGGTTTCATATGCATGACTGATTGAAATGAGTTATGTGACAATTCGAGTTTCTAGCTGAATATCATTTTATATGCATACACATCTTGATTTGTGATGCAACAATCTCTAGTTGAGTTAATTGACATGAAATGCATAGGATGTTATGCTAATTAATAAAATATAAAAGGCATTTCCCAGATAGGGATATTATTGATGTCATGCATGAATATGAGAAATGTTGAACGTAAATGTTTATATCATTAGACATCATATCTGTTTGAACATATGAGAATTCTTCTATGTGCATGAGAAATGAGAAACCCTGTGAGAAGGGTAATATGTATGTTAAGCATCTAACAAATGAGAAACCCTAATATAAGGGTAACCAATATGTTATGCAATCAACTAAGTAACATAAGAGAATTCGGTTTAATATCTCAAGTAGTTAGTAAAACTACAATAGTAATAGTAAATGCCCTGAACACCGTAGAACCCTCCCTGGAGGTTTGTACGGGGATGGGTGAAACATGCTATGGACTATCAGATATAGGAATAAGTAGCCCAGAACTGAGTATCTAACATCGACTGATTGGATATCGGTGGTACTTCAGTTGAGTAGCATAATACTCAACAATAACCAGATATCATGGTGGTACTATTTCAGTAGTAGGGGTACCCAATAATAACTGGAGATCCAGTGGTATCCACTAGTTGAAGTATATAGTCCTTGTGGACCTACTTCTTCTGGAAATTACTCCATTTTGCGTGTCAGCCCTAGTGGAACCGCAATACGTAGAGTTGAGGATTTTTAGCCTAGAGGCACCCCTCCTGAGTACCTAGGACATGGGGCCACAGTTTACAAACATTGTTTAGCCACCGTTAGGCCAGACATTGCAACCTCGTTAAAGATTGAGGTAGTTAGTAGTAGTCTTAAGGTCCCAGGTTTACCTTAAGACTTGTATGGTATGTCACAGAGTAGTGGCTTTTTCTTGGATGGTACAATCCAAGTGAGTTCAGGGGCAAAGTAAAAAGTAAAGTTAATTGAGTTCAATGGAGTTCAGATAAAGAGTATAGTAATCAGATCAGTCAGTTATGTTTAGTTGGCCAACATAATAGTAGTTAGTTCAGTAGTCAGGTCAAGTCAAAGTTAATGAAAGATTATATAGAGAATAATGAGTAAAATTTTTATATATTTGTATATTACTATTGATGCATAATCAGATGAATGAGAGGTTAACCAAGTGTGTGTAGTTATTCAATTATTCTTTGTATGTTTCTAGATTATTAGTTTTCTTTATGATCAATAAAAAATGTTCATATATTGATTCACTCTTGTAGATGTCTAGAGTATTTGGCCATATTTATGTTTGTGAATAATTAGTCTCTTTAAAGCTTACTGCCGTTATAATTGATATTAGTTGCAAAATAATATATTTGTAATAATATCAGTGCTTTAGACTATTTCGTTGAAGTACTCACTCACTGAGCGGTTAGGATCACCCCTCTACTCACAAGTTTTAGGGATAACTCATGGACTGAAGATGTCATTGCATCAACATAGATCTTCCACAAGAGTTAAGTATGAGATTAGTTAAGTTTAGTCGGTCCCTATCACTCTAGGTCCTTGTATAGAGTTGAGAGAGAATTCTAAGTGATGGTTTGTATCTTTGTTTCCTTAATGATAGAGTATATATATGATTGTCATGTTGTATGTACATGGAAGTGTGAGGAACAAAATGAATGTCTGGATGTGTATCATTAATGTTGAGATCATATTTGAGTAATCAAGGTATAATTCCCATGTAAATCTTGTTTATGTGATTGAATGCGAAAAGAAAACAAGAGTTTGAGATAAATGAAAAAGTAAAAAAGTTGGGAGTGAAATTTGTATTAAGTATAATCCTCAAACTTATGCCCTAATATCATGATTAGTGTTAATCATGGGATGTGGGTGTAACAAACACACCACATATACATAGGTTGAGACACTCAACACTCTTAGAAATCCTAAACACCATTAAGAGTGACACTCCTCAACCAAGGCTCAAACAAGGTGCCCACTTCTTTCCCTTTTTGGTGGTAAATTGCACATCAACCCCCTATTTTGGGTAAATTGCAATTTGCTCCAAAACAACACACAAAGCACAAACAACATGCAAACAAACTCAAACTTGAAACTTAAGCTCCCCACAAGCCCTAATTACATCTCAAAATATTAGAGCAAGGTCATGTGAAACTTACTTAAGCCAAACAAACAGGGTTACCCCAAAACCTAGGTCAGGGGTCTTACAAGACCTAAACCCCTAATAGGGATTTTGCCCCAGAAATCCTCAACGAAAAGAGACCGGAACCACCTCTGCATCTCTACCTCAAGCCCTACTAGGGTCAAGCAAAATAGACATAAAAGCAAAAGTAGACATATTAGAATGAAAAAGACTTCATTTGACCTATCTCAGCTCGTGGGATGACCTCTCCTTCTGGCTAACTCAAGGCATAAAATTGTGTCAATGCATGTTGTCATCCTCATCCCCCAATGGCCTGTCTGGAGGAACAACCATGTGATGCATGTCCATGATATCTTCCACCTTTATTCTACTATTGTTTTTATGAACCCTATTGGCCCTGCCTCGACTGTTGGGTTACCTCATCATCTTTCACAGAGAAAAATAGTCTAGTATGGCTGATATGTCCACACTTATAGAATGTCTTTATCTCATACCAAGGCCTAGGCGGCCATGTGACAGATACTGATGCTACGCTCTAGACTCCTGCATGTGCAAAACCAGGATCCCTCCCTTAATTGGTGACCACTCAGTGGGTGCACTAGACCTCTATTATGTTGGTGGTGTTGACAACCTAGGCTCATTAAAGCCACATGACGATTCTCCTTGGTACTCAACATGCCTCTTCTTGGCACTCTTCTCTCTTTTATCAACCACACAACTCACTATCCCCCGAATTGACTCCACAAATGTAGCAAAACACTCTCTATTCTCCAAGGCAGACACCTGCGTTGACAAATTAGCATTCAATCATTTCTCAAAATGTCAGATTCTCCCCTCACCCATAATAGCCATGTGAGGACAAAACCTCAACTACTCCATAAACCTTGCTTCATACTCATTGGTCATCATGGATCCCTCCCGATCCTCTCAAACTACTGATCATATCATCCAGATAGGTCTGAGGAAGGTACCGACTGATGAACTCATGTCAGAATTCCTTCCAACCAACAAAAACTACATGCCTCTTTTCCTCCTTTATGTCCCACCTATGCCCAACATTCCCCTTAAGAAGGTATAATGCATGCTTCGCCTTATCTACCTTTAGGATACAAAGGATTTTGAAAGCTTTCTCTAGCTCTGTCAACCAGAGGTTTACATCTGCTAGATCTGTAATGACCCTGACCTGGGTTATGAGGTAATCCTATTTGTTTTAGTTAAGTTTCTTAGAACTTTAATATAATCCTCTAAGTAGTTTTTTTATCATGTGACACACTTATGTTCCAAGTTTGGTCCTGATTGAATGGTGTTTGATCAATGTACCTTTATTTTGGACCAAAGTGCAATTTACCCAAGATAAGGGGTTACATTGCAATATGTCACATGTTGAATTTGTTCTAAGTGTTTTAGCATCATAAGAAAGAGAATGATGCTAAGTGGTGGCTTGTGTAAAGACTAAATTCCAAGTTTGAACTTGTTTGAATAATGTTAGTGTCTTGTGCACCAATTTTGGCACAAATTGTAATTTACCCAAAATGTAGGGTTTATATGCAAATTAACACCTCTAGAGTGTTCCTACTTCCTCTATGTATCATTTAGAGGAGATATATTCAATGATACACCATGTTTGAATCATTTATGAGTGGTAGTATTCTTGGTGATGAAAAGACCAAGAAAATGGTTGAATGGAAACCTTAATTTTAGCTTGTATTAAGTGTATCAGGTTGTAGTGTTAAATGGGAGTCCCTATCGGACAAGGAGCCAAAGAGGAGACCCCCATATCGTGTTGTTAACTTTTTGAATTTTCAAAAACGAGCTAAGCACCTCAATAAAGCAATGGATATCGGCTTGCAACTTTCCTTGGGAAAGGTTGCATTGAATTGTGAATATAATAATGTGAGTGGAAGTGGCTTGTCCTAGAAGATAACCAAAGGGGGCCGACCCTTATCCCTTGCATTATCCTCAAGTTTTTATTTTTCATGGAAAGATAAAGATGGAATGCATGCAAGTACATGTGTCAATCCATGCATGGCCATGTGGCACCTACTAGTAGTAAGATAATGACACCTCTTGCGCTCTCTCCCATGAACCTCAAGTATATATACCCTTCCTTTCACCCCTTTGTGAAATTTTTCGAATCCTACCACCTCTTTTCTCTACGATATCGTGCATAGGGTCCTTTTATCGTGCATAGGTGAAGTGGTATCGTCCATAGGCCTTGGGTATCGACCTTAGCAAGTTGATATCGGCCTAGCAAGGTGATATCGGCCTAGCAAGGTGATATAGGCCATAGTGGAGTGTTTTTGGCCACACATGAAGGGGATATCGGCCACAAGTGATGTCATATCATGCATGAGTAGTGAGGTATCGTGAAAGGTGCTAAGGAGCAAGAGGGAGATCAATACTTAACCCTAAGGTGAGTCCATGATCATCTTCAACCTTGGATTGAAGCATGATTTTAGGGTTATGATCTTCTTTTATTTTCTTCTTCACCAAGTTCTTAACTATGGTGATTCCTTGTATATGAAGGAGTTTTGAACAAGTCTTGGACTTTTGATAAGTCATTTGCAACCTCAGGAATGTGAATCTTTGGAGCTTGGAGCTTTGAAGTTGTTCTTGAGGTAGGTTATATAACTTGAACCCAAACATGTTATTATTCACCATCTTTTGTGCTATATTGATGATCTACTTTCAATTACAAATTTTTTTTGAATACTTGATATATATATGAGTTCTAGTAGTTTATTAGACCTGTTATCCTTGTACTAGAACAAGTAGAATGAAGGTATAGAGCTTGAATATGATGGTATCACCTTATAAAGTGATATCGGGTACAAGCACATAAGCAAGCACCTCTAACCCGATATGGTGATGCACCTACTCCACTAAAACAATATGGATATGAGTTTATACTTTCTTGCTTGATATGGTAATGTAGTATACACCTCTTTCACGATATGAGGTCAAGCATACACCTCAAAAACAATATTGGGTTAAGCACACACCTCTTTGTCAGATATGGTGTGAAGCACACACATAACTCTTTTGCCCGATGTGGTGTGCATCACACACACACCTCATTGCCTGATATGGTGTGAAGCACACACACACCTCTTTGTCCGATATGGTGTGAACCACACACACACCTCTCTGTCCGATATGGTGTGAAGCACACATACACCTCTAAAGTGATTTGGTAATCACACATACACCTCTAAAGTGATATGGTAAGAAAACACACACCTCTTTCCCTGATATGGTGTGAAGCACAAACACACCTCTCTGCCTGATATGGTGTGAAGCACACATACACCTATAAAGTTATATGGTAGCATGCATATGCCTCTAAACCGATATTGGGTTAAGCATACACCTCTTGGATGATATGGGGTTGAGCACACATCTCTGAAACAATATGGTGGGTAACCCAATACACTACATGACAAAAGTGGTAAGGTGGTTAATACGCTAGAACATGTAATGGCCAATACACTAAAGTATGGTGTGGCCAATATCTTCAAGTGAGCTGAGGATGTTACACCCATGTATTGTGAAGGTAATACACCATATGATTGGTAAGGTTGATACCTTGATGGGTAAGGGTATGAGGGATATGATGATGTCTAGCTCAATATACACCTAACCCAATGCATGTGTTCAATTTGACATACATGATTCAACCTGATACACCTTGTTAAGGTGAGGGTTAATCACTCTTAGGAGTGATGAGTGTGTAATGGTGTGGCTAATACCTTGATAGGTGAAACACCTATAGTGGTTGATAATGGTCAACCCTATATCAATAATGCTTTAACCCAACATGAGTCCATATCACTTGATGATAGTTGGGTAATTCAAGTGTGTGACTTATGGCCAATATACCACATAATAAATGTGATGAGTTAGTGCACAAAGTATTAGTATGGGAAATACCCTAATACAAGATAAGTTGATGAACTTAAGTAAGTTAAAAGTGATGAGGGAAGTGATACACTAAGACATGATAAATATCACATCCAACACTTCAAGGTTGATACACCATGATACACCTCAAATCCAGTATACTTGGGTGAGTAACACAAGGAGTGTGTCATGTCAATTGTTACATTAAGATGTGATGGGTTTAATGAACTTTGATAAATATAGGCTAATATGCCTTGAGAAAGGGGGTTAAGCCAAGATAATAAAGTATGATGTAATCAATATGCTAGTGAGGATGAGAGAGAAACACATACTTTGTTTTGATTATCATTTAATGATAAATGATGAGAATAAATAAGTATGATTGAATACTGATGATATCAATGTATGCTCCTAGATGTGTGGAGCAATGAATTAGGGTTTAGATTGATAATATGAACTTGAAACCCTATTCGGCTATAAAGGGCAAACCCTAACCCTAATAATGGGAAGGTTGTATTTCTCTTATTACATAAGCCTTCTGATACATGTTAAATACTTGTATAAAAAGTATAATGTTTATGTGGTCTAATGACCTAAAAGATAATTGTTGCCTAGTGAGAGATGACAAGATGTTTAAATGAGCCTTGTGAGCCATGTGAATAATTGTTGCCTAGTGAGAGGTGACAAGAAGTTTAAATGGGCCTTGTGAGCCATGTGAATAATTGTTTCCTAGTGAGAGATGACAAGATGTTTAATGGGCCTTGTGAGCCGTGTGAAATACTTGTACAACAAGTATTGTGCATACCCTGGTCTGAGGACCTAGAGGTAATAGTAACCTAATAAGTAGTAACAATGTTCAGTGATGAAGTAAGGGTTTGAATACCCAGATCTAGTAATCATGATGATGATAATGTTGAGGGGTGAGAATTCCCAATAATGAGATAAGGGATTGAGATCTCGAATGTTATATGTGTTCCAAAGACTTTTAAAGTTCTTGATAGATATATTACACCTTTCTTTGTAGCATATGTTATAATAATTCATTGTTGAAACTTGACTGATGCTAAAAGATATGGTAATGCACTTAATTAATCAAGTGGAATCTTATCATGTAGCGCCCAAATCCATTGATCCATCAGCGTCAGTAGCTGCTGAATGGTGAAATAGGTTTTCCCATGGGATCTCCTGGAGGGCATATTTTTGAATATGCGGGGGTGATGGGTGTGAATATCCTTATGCCCTAATGAGGGATTGATGTGTAGATAATTGAGATCTCTCAATCCTTCATTATAAAGGCTGGGATGGATGTATCATGAATCTCCCAATGATGATGAATGTTGGGATCGATGTGTAGATAACTGAAATCTCTTGATCCTGAAGAGAGTGCATGATGCTGCTGTAGTTCTATAGTGAAGTTGCTAGTATACCCTGGAAAGCTATTTAGTAGTTGACACAAGATGTCCTACTTGTGGTCTCGTACTAACCGAGATAAGTGAGGTCATGGCAGCCGGCTCTTCCATTGACCTTGTATGGTACTGATTTTGACTTCGTAGTGGTCGGTTGGAGTATGAGAAGTATACCTCATCTCCTCAGGGCATAAGTGTGATTATAAAATGTAATCCACCGTGTAGCCTATTTGCTTAAGGATCAAATATGGAAAGATATTGGTTAATGTACATTTCTTTCATTAATATTAGTTGGATAGATGTTAATCATGTTTATTTATATTTTCCTGATATAGTGAATAGATGATTTATTGCTCTACCATAGATAGATGCATTATTTTAAGAGAAATGATTACTCTATTCTACTTATAACAGTGATTAATCTTGCTTGCTAATATAAAAGAACCCTAATCAGTTTTATACTGTTTAACTATGATAATAATATTATTGGTGGAGAGTTATATCTCTCGATGGGACAAGGGTCTCACCCCTTTGGTTACCAACATTTTTAGGTGGACGTGAACGAGGAGGTAGAGACCATACTACAGAGGTACAATAACAGCAGTAGGGAGCAGTAATAGCTCAGGTTGAGTATAATGTCTGTCGTGTCTTGTAGATAGAAGTCCTATGTGTTGTCTTTGTACTCTCAGGTCCTTGGAGTCAGTACACAAAGGTCTTATAAATAATTTGAGATTTTGGCTTGTATGCCTCAGGGTTTTATGTTGCTTCAGTATGTGTTTTAACAAAGCAACTGTTATATGTAATCCTCGAGATAAGATGGTACAATGTAGGTGTAATGTGAACCCTGATGTATATATAAAGTTTTGGTTTTTTCAGTAAGAGTTCCTAGAATAGGATCTCTTTGCAAAATGGTTTTAATTTTTAGTGATTTTGTTAATTTATTGTTTATGGTTATTCTACATAATTAGTAACGATTTGGCTATCGGTTTGGTGGCGGTCATTACATGTTTTGGTATCAGAGCTTAAGGGTCGCTGAGTCTGCAGGGACATAGGACTAAGGTGTTGAGTTTGTTCTAGTGTCCTCTAGTATACCCTATAGCGACTTCTGCTTATGCAAGAGAAAGGGTGAAGTTTAAAAATGACTAGAGAATACAAGGAACACGTTGCAAAGAGCAATGTTGCTGCACCAGGAGAGGGTGCAAGGGATCAGGTAAGAGAAGAATGAGTGCCTGAGAATTCCCATATTGACCCAATCAAGATAGAGAATCCTATTTTTATGCTCTTGTTGGGCAGGTTAGGACAACAGTTATGCATATAGTAGACTGGATACTAGAATTACAACCTAGGTTACTAGTCCTTAATGCAGAAACTTTGGGTTTTGAAAGGGTTCCTGAATGACATAGTCATGTTGGAACAGTGGAAAATGTGGGAAGAGTTAACATATGGTGAGAAAATAGACTTTGTTATAAGTATAGACAGATAGTACATCTGTGAAGGCAGTGCCCAAGGAGGGGCAATGAGCTGAGACTTAAGGAAAAGTCTCTATAATTCTAGAGACATTTTCCTAGTTGTTCTAAAAAGACAAAGTTTTTGGTGCTACCAATGCAATAAATGCCTAGTGCACCAGAGCAGTAGTCACTAAGTAAAGACAAAAGTCCTAACCTTCCACCGGTAAGAACTTTTAACTTAGCTTATACATCAGTAATAAGACCGATAAGACCATGTTACGAGGACAAGACATGTTATAGATACAGACATGTTGAGCATACTAATCTCTTTTGTTTAAAAAGAAGGGAGGAAATGACCCAATGATGTGGAATATTATCGCACTAACAAATTCACTCAGGTTTGAAATCCCTGAGATTTTACCAAAACATTGTGCAATAATACCACCCGCAAGCGGACAGGTCTTATTGCAATATAGTTAAGGATCGAATCCCAAAGGACAATGTTTTTAAGAATCTTTGTCAGTCGAATCTAGCACAAGTAAGACTAATATTTAGAATGATTGATTGATTAGTGGTTGATTAAACTAATTGCAAGAAAGTAAAAGAGCAGAATTAAAGTTTGTTCTATATTAATGACATGGAATTGCTAGGATGGTACCGGGTTTCACCACCACTACACATGTAGACACATCCAAACACATAACATCCAGGCAAGAATCTAACTATCCAAAAGGAACTGCTACAAACCCTCCCTAAGGGATGTTTAGGCCCACGTAAGCATCCCCTTTAGGCATCAAATTTCTCATCGCCATTCGGATCATGTACTTACGGTCCTGAAGATACAACATCCAACTGAGGCTGAGGTCCTCCCTAAGGGATGTTTAGACCACAAAAGCATCACCATAGGCTACATGGCTCATCCCCTCACAGATCATACACTTACAACCTCAAGGAATCTAATTCTATTTCTAGTTTGGGAGTCAACCACGCTAACCGACAAGCAAGTAGGTGATTAATCTACAAGCAAACATCGACGATTAACAAAGAAGATAAAAAATCCAACTAAGGCTTGGCCCTCCCCAAGGGATGTTAAGGCCAACGAAGCATCATCGTAGGCTAGATGTCTCGTCCCCTCACAGATCATACACTTACGACCTCAAGGAATCCCATTCTATTTCTAGTTTGGGAGTCAACCTCGTTAATCGACATCTGACCCTACATATTGAAGTTCTTGCAACATAGGGAAGAACAAGATGAAAGCAAGAAGGTAATCAAACTAAAAACATTATCAATTAACAACGAAATGAAAAGTTATATGCAATGTATTGGAATGTTAAATGAAAAGACATGAAAGCATGGGTAGCGGGGCTAGTCCCCGCACCCCAGCGAAAAGGGACTACTAGCTCATGATGTGAGAAACAAGAAGAATAAGAGAGAGGGAAGGTTCCGCCATGAACATGATGTAGAAGGTGGTCACAACTCGGTGAAGATGATGCGATCTTTTATGTCATGTCAGAGCAGATCTGGACGAGGAGGAAGGACTACCAAGGCAGACTGGGCAGACCTTCTTCTCCACCTTCTTTCTCTTCTTGTCCTCCTTGCTCACAGCAAGAGGAGAGGTGGATGGTGTGGCAATGGTGTGGAAGGGAGACCGAAACTTATCTTAGGTAGCCTGTCAGCGTCCTTCGAACCCCCCGCCAACGAGGACCCTTGTGGTTCTATTTATAGGCTCAGGTTGGGTCCTCACATTTTTTTGCTGTGAACTCCTTTCAAATGGTTTGGAGCTAACGGTCTTGGGCAGTCTTGAGACCGTTTTATGACTAAACGGTCTTGGAGACTGATGGCCTTCAAACGATCTTGAGTGCCCCTCCGTCCAAACGGTCTTCATCTTCCAATTAGTTTGGGGATGAAAATGGTCTTGAGGACCGATGGAATCCAATCGGTCTTGAGTCCATACGGTCTTCATCTGCAACTAGTCTTCTCGTCCAAATGGTCTTGAGGACCGATGAGGCTTGCACGGTCTTGCTGATCCAAACGGTCTTGAGAGAATCTGCTGGCTAAACTATCTTAGAGACCGTTTGATGGCCAAACGGTCTTGGAGACCGATTCACATCCAAACGGTGTTCGCTTCAGTGTCCAAATGGTCTTCAGCCTCTGATCGGTCTTGGCATCCGAACGGTCTCGCGTAATCGATCTTTTCTTGAGTGTCTAAATGGTCTTCATCCAAACGGTCTTGGATCCAAATTGTTTGGAAACCATTCGACGTCATACGGTGTTGAGTCCATTTGGGTAGAGTATAGAGAGGAGGACTATGTAAGTGAAGGTCTAAGACCGAAATGTCAAAACTGCATGGGTAGGCCGTTACGGAAATTTTTTTGGTCAAGATTGATTGGTCAAGAGAAAAGTTGAGAGGATCTCGAGTGAATTCCATACGATGGTTGAACCTAGTCAAGACCTGCACAAAATTGATATAAATCTAGTTAATAATCTTGATAATTAAATTAGTTAAGAAATCTTTCATTTTGTGAGATTTAGGAGATGAAATCAAAAGTATTGAATCGAATTGGTCCCAAAAAGGTGACTGAAAATCATGAGGAACATGCATTCATCACCGAACAACCGAGGTAGACTCGGTAGGGCTTACGAAAGTTACCACCCAATAGTGTAAAATGGCAAAAGCAACAACATGAAATAGATAGACTCTATGTGTTGAGTCAACCTGAAGTGGTAGATGACCGTGAGGGGTAACAATCAAATAGAGCTTTTTCATTTTGATATACCTTCTCTTGATTTTGTTTGATAATCCTAAGAAGGATTGATGTTATTGACTTCCCTATTGATTGCCCCATGGGAACATAAGGAAGAAATGATGAGGACTAGAATTTATGTTATGTTCAGTATTCTTTTAAATACTTTATAATTGCTCTTATCTGTGTGAAAGAGAATGAGGTGTAGAGGTGATGCCTGGGGAAAATCTAGTTATGCAAATTCCTATGTCTTTGATGATATGAAAAGTAAGGAATATGATAGTAAACAAAGTGCATACTACCTCATCTCAGTATTTGTATACCCTGGCTAGGTATTCAACTATTGAAGATAAGGTGTGTATGGAACTCTTAGATTGTTATCTTTCTGATTACTTTGATCAAGTAGTCATTTTGAGACAATCGAGTGAGCATAACAAAACTGGAAATATGGCATGGATATTTTTATCACATCCTAAGTGCAATAAAATGGAATATGAGATGATCTCACATCAATCTATGTGTATGGGGAAGTAAAAAGTATAATCCTCATGATAAGAGAATGAGAACAAGGGAGATTATCTCTGTCTGATAAAGCCTATGTGAATAGTAAAGATCTTTTCACATGATGTGGAAATGGGAAATGTGATAAAATCACAAAATGTTCATAAACATGTTAGACAATAACAAAGAAAGGAGTGATGACATGTAATCATCCTTATAATTCCTATGTTCATGGAAAGGAACCTAGGATGAAACAAGAGTAAATGAGTCATGAACAGTTGAAAGTTCATGCAATAATAAGAGTAGATGATAATCTCTTCTCTTTGATAAACAACCCTGGATGATGATGGGGTGATAAGAGGAATATGTTTCTTTGTGTTCTTTTCTTTTAGTGACATGGCAATCAAGTGAGTCTTATGACACTTGATGTGCATGAGTTAGAAGTTTTCTCTTGATGGATACTTAGAAAAGTATCTATTTGTCTTGGATTTTGATTCCAAGATAAAGATATGTGTAATAGATAAAGTCTCAAGATGAAAGAAAGATCCTTTTATATGTGTGGCTTTGGTAATAACAATAGAGAGATGGGAATTATGAGGATGTGATGTGTTTTTGACACATGTGATGGATAACAAGGTAAGGAATTTTGGTATCTAAAAAGTATCGGGTGGTATGGGAAAGTAAAGACATAACTCCTAATCAGATGATTTATGTTGGTTATCTAGAATGGCCAACTGTGAAATCAGTCTAGTTACATAAAATAGTATGGACATCATATGTTAGGGGTTTATGCTTTGCATAAACATGACATCGATAAGGATGTACTAATCGAAGGAACAATTGAAGAATCATTTTGGGAAAATCTTATCAAGTTAAAATTAAATTCCTCATAATACCCCTATCTAGATCTATTGAGGCAACTTATACATAACATCTAGAGATATCTTTGAGATAAGTTCTTCTTTAATAAGTATCCTATCCTTATGACAATAAAATAAATAGCTAACGGGATAGTTGGTACAAGTCATAAGTAAGTTTAGTATTGTGTCAACAGATTAGAGTGGCACAACAGAAGCATGATAAGACTTGTAGTCCCAAATGGTTGACATAATGAAACTCTAGTCTTTCCTTGGAGGATAAATGCTAAACTAAGTGAGGGGGTATGGTAAACTCCCTAGAATCAAGAATCTTATCCCATAAAGTTGTAAGTTGATAAAGGTGACAAATCAGTGAGGTTTGACACCTGAGTTAAATAAGGTATGTATAATGTTTCTCTGACTAAGAAAAGTGTTACCTGACACAGAGTTGACTCCGCAGTCAGTAATGGATAGGACAGCTGAGTATGTGTCATGTGTGATAAATCTTATGATGATCTTTAATGGAATAACTTTTTGATGGTCAAAATTCTACGACATCTCCATGACATCAAGATGTTATGTGGAGACTTGATGATATGATGCATGTATGACAATTGTCTTCCTTCGTTTTGGATTTTGGGGACGGAATCCTTGTTAGGGGTTTATAACTTGTAATGACCCTAACTTGGGTTATGAGATAACCCTATTTGTTTTGGTTAAGTAAGTTTCTTAGAACTTTAATTAATCCTCTAAGAAGTTTTGTTATCATGTGACACACTTATGTTCCAAGTTTGGTCCTAATTGAATGTTGTTTGAGCAATGTTCCTTTGTTTTGGACCAAAGTGCAATTTACCCAAGCTAAGGGGTTACATTGCAATATGTCACATGTTGAATGTGTTATAAGTGTTTTAGAATCATAACAAATAGATTTATGCTAAGTGTTGTCTTGTGGAAAGCCTAAATTCCAAGTTTGAACTTGTTTGAATAATGCTAGTGCCTTGTGCACCAATTTTGGTACAAATTGTAATTTACCCAAAATGTAGGGTTGATATGCAAATTACCACCTCTAGAGTGTTCCTACTTCCGCTATGTATAATTTAGGGGAGATAGAATGAATGATACACCATTTTTGAATCATTTATGAGTGGTAGTATTCTTGGTGCTGAAAAGACCAAGAAAGGGGTTGAATGGAAACCCTAATTTGAGCTTGTATTAAGTGTATCGGGTTGTAGTGTTAAACGGGAGTCCCTATCAGCCAAGGAGACCAATAGGAGACCCCCATATAGTGTTGTTAACTTTTTGAGTTTTCAAAAACGAGCTAAGAACCTCAATAAAGCAATGGATATCGGCTTGCAACTTTCCTTGGGAAAGGTTGCATTGAATTGTGAATATAATAATGCGAGTGGAAGTGGCTTGTCCTAGAAGATAACGAAAGGGGGCGGACCCTTGTCACTTGAATTATCCTCAATTTTTTATTTTTCATGGAAAGATAAAGATGTAATGCATGCAAGTACAAGTATTAGTCCATGCATGGCCATGTGGCACCTACTAGTAGTAAGGTGATGACACCTCTTACACTCTCTCCCATGAATCTCAAGTATATATACCCTTCCTTTCACCCCTTAGTGAAATTTTTCGAATCCTACCACCTCCTTTCTCTAAGATATCGTGCATATGGTCTTTGTATCGTGCATAGGTGAAGTGGTATCGTGAATAGGCCTTGGGTATTGGCCTTAGCAAGTTGATATCGGCCTAGCAAGGTGATATCGGCCATAGTGGAGTGTTTTTGGCCACATGTGAAGGGGATATCGGTCACAAGTGATGTCATATCATGAATGATTAGTGAGGTATCGTTCAAGGTGCTAAGGAGCAAGAGGGAGCTCAATACTTAACCCTAAGGTGAGTCCATGATCATCTTCAACCTTGGATTGAAGCATGATTTTAGGGTTATGATCTTCCTTTCTTTTCTTCTTCACCAAGTTCTTAACTATGGTGATTCCTTGTATATTAAGGAGTTGTGAACAAGCCTCAGAATTTTGATAAGTCATCTTCAACCTTAGGAACATTAATTTTTTGGAGCTTGGAGCTTTGAAGTTGTTCTTGAGGCAGGTTATATAACTTGAACCCAAACATGTTATTATTCACCGTCTTTCTTGCTATATTGATGATCTACTTTCAATTGCAAAATTTTCTTGAATACTTGATATATCTATGAGTTCTAGTAGTTTCTTAGACCTTTTATCCTTGTACTAGAATAAGTAGAATGAAGGTCTAGAGCTTGAAGATGATGGTTTCACCTTATAAAGTGATATCGGGTTCAAGCACATAAGCAAGCACCTCTAACCCGATATGGTGATGCGCCTACTCCATTAAAACGGTATGGATATGAGTTTATACTTTCTTACACGATATGGTACTGTAGTACACACCTCTTGCACGATATGAGATCAAGCATACACCTCAAAAACAATATTGGGTTAAGCACACCTCTTTTCCTGATATGGTGTGAAGCACACACACACCTCTTTTGCCCGATATGGTGTGAAGGACACACACACCTCTTTTGTCTGATATGGTGTGAATCACACACACACCTCTTTTTCTCGATGTGATGTGAAGCACACACACACCTCTTTGCCCGATATGGTGTGAAGCACACACACACCTCTCTGCCTGATATCATGTGAAGCACACATACACCTCTAAAGTGATATGGTAAGCAAACACACACCTCTTTGCCCAATATGATGTGAAGCACACACACACCTCTATGCTTGATATGGTGTGAAGCACACATACACCTCTAAAGTGATATGGGTAGCAAGCATACACCTCTAAACTGATATTTGGTTAAGCATACACCTCTTGGATGATATGGTGTTGAGCACACATCTCTAAAACAATATGGTGGGTAACCCAATACACTAGATTAGAAAAGTGGTAAGGTGGTTAATACCCTAGAACATGTAATGGCCAATACACTAAGGTATAGTGTGGCCAATATCTTCAAGTGAGGTGAGGATGTTACACCCATGTATGGTGAAGGTAATACACCATATGATTGGTAAGGTTGATACCTTGATGGGTAAGGGTATGAGGGATATGATGATATCTAGCTCAATATACACCTAACCCAATACATGTGTTCAATTTGACATACATGATTCAACCTGATACACCTTGTAAAGATGAGGGTTAAACACTCTTAGGAGTGATGAGTGTAACACCAAGTAATGGTGTGGCTAATGCCTTGATAGGTGAAACACCTATAGTGGTTGATAATGGTCAACCCTATATCAATAATGCTTTAACCTGACATGAGTCCATATCACTTGATGATAGTTGGGTAATTTAAGTGTGTGACTTATGGCCAATATACCACATGATAAATGTGATGAGTTAGTGCATAAAGTATTAGGATGGGAAATACCATAATACAAGATAAGTTGATGAACTTAAGTAAGTTAAAAGTGATGAGGGAAGTGATACACCTAGACATGATAAATATCACATCCAACACTTCAAGGTTGATACACCTTGATACACCTCAAATCCTATACACTTGGGTGACTAATACTTGGAGTGTGTCATGTCAATTCTTACATTAAGATGTAATGTGTTCAATGAATTTGATAAGTATAGGCTAATATGCCTTGAGAAAGGGGGTTAATCCAAGATAATAAATTATGATATAATCAATATCCTAGTGAGGATGAGAGAGAAACTTATACTTTGTGTTGATAATATTTAATGATAAATGATAAGAATAATTAACTATGGTTGAATACTTATCATATCAATGTATGCTCCTAGATGTGTGGAGCAATGAATTAGGGTTTGGATTGATAATATGAACTTGAAACCCTATTCGGCTATAAAGGGGAACCCTAACAATAATAATGGGAAGGTTGTATTTCTCTTATTGCATAAGCCTTGTGAGACATGTTAAATACTTGTATAAAAAGTATAATGTTTATGTGGTCTGATGATCTAAAAGATAATTATTGCCTAGTGAGAGGTGACAAGATGTTTAAATGGGCCTTGTGAGCCATGTGAATAGTTGTTGCCTAGTGAGAGGTGACAAGAAGTTTAAATGGGCCTTGTGAGCCATGTGAATAATTATTTCCTTGTGGGAGGTGACAAGATGTTTAATGGGCCTTGTGAGCCATGTGAAATACTTATACAACAAGTATCATGTATACCCTGGTTTGAGGACCTTGAGGTAATAGTTACCTGATAAGTAGTAATAGTGTTCATGATGAACTAAGGGTTTGAATACCCATATCTAGTAATCATGATGATGATAATGTTGAGGGCTGAGAATTCCCAGTAATGAGATAAGGGATTGAGATCCCGAATGTTATATGACTTCCAAAGATTTTTAATGTACTTGATAGATGTATTACACCTTTCTTTGTAGCATATGTTATAATAATTCCTGTTTGAAACTTGACTAATGCTAAAAGATACGGTAATGCACTTAATTAATCAAGTGGAATCTTATCATGTAGCACCCTGACCATAGATCCATCAACGTTAGTAGCTTCTGAATGGTGAAATAAGTTTTCCCACAGGATCTCCTGTGGGGCATATTTTGGAATATGTGGGGGATTGTTGGGTAGAAAATTGAGATCTCTCAATCCTTCATTATAAATGTCGGGATGGATGTTTCACAAATCTCTCGATGATGATGAATGTCGGGATCGATGTGTAGATAATTGAAATCTCTCGATCCCAAAGAGAGTGCATGCTACGGCTGTAGCTCTATAGCGAAGTTGCGAGTATATCCTGGAAAGCTATTTAGCAGTTGATATGAGATGTCCTACTTGTGGTCTCGCACTGACCAAGACAAGTGAGGTCATGGTAGTCAGCTCTTCCATTGACCTTGTATGGTACCGATTTTGACTTCACAGTGGTCGGTTGGAGTATGAGTGGTATACCTCATCTCCTCAGGGCATAAGTGTTATTGTAAAATGTAATCAGACATGTAGAATATTTGCTTAAGGATCAAATACAGAAAGACATTGGTCGATGTACATTCCATTCATACATCTTAGTTGGATAGATGTTAATCATGTCTATTTATATTTTCCTGATATAGTGAATAGATGATTTATTTCTCTACCATAGATAGATACATTATTTCAAGAGAAGGGATTACTCTGTTCTACTTATAACAGTGATTAATCTTGCTTGTTAATATAAAAGAACCCCTGCTCAGTTTTAAATTGTTTAACTGTGATAATAATATTGTTGGTGAAGAGTTATATCTCTAGTTGGGACATCGGTCTCACCCCATTGGTCACCAACATTTTTAGGTGGATGTGAATGAGGAGGCAGAGACCATACTACAGAGGTAAAATAACAGCAACAGGAACATCAGTAATATCTCAGGTTGAGTATAATGTAAGTCATATCTTGTAGATAGAAGTCCTATGTGTCGTCTCTGTACTCTTAGATCCTTGGAGTTAGTACGTAAATGTCTTATAAACAATTTGAGATTTTGGCTTGTATGGATCGAGGTTTTATGTTGCTTTAGTATGTGTTTTGACAAAGCAACTATTGTATGTAATCCTCGAGATAAGATGGTACAATGTAGGTGCAATGTGAACCCTGATGTATATATAAAGTTTTGGTTCTCTCAGTAAGAGTTTCCTGGAAGAGGATCTCTTTGCAAAATGGTTTTAATTTTTAGTGATTTTGTTAATCCTTTGTTTATGGTTATTCCACATAATTAGTAACAATTTGGCTATTGGTTTGGTGGCGGTCATTACTTTTGGGTTTTAGGGGAAGTAGAGAAGGCAGCGAAAACAAAAAAAAATTACGAACCCAATATAAAGGAATCGTGTCAACGTCTATACAATAGGAAGGATGGTTTGTAGAGGCGTACCTTGTCCCGAGGCTTACTCAGAGACATTACCTCGTAGCTAGTGTGGTCTTCACCTCTGGTCTTAGACGGTGTTTGTGCAACTCTTGGTCTCACCGGGACTGTGGGGATTGATAGCTTTCCTCTGAGCGGCAGAAGTCTCCCGCCTCTGTAGTAGTCCACACGGACCACCTGGAACTCTGATCGCCTTGTCACACAAGGAACCAGAAGGAGTCATACCCTCCTGTCGGCGTACTAGTCACCGACACACTCTCCTACCACCAATCACTTTTCTACAGTTGTATTTCCCTCGTTGAGCCTCCCTAATCGGGTAGCACTTGCTCGGTCTCTCCCGGTTACCACAACCAGAGAGAATGACAACTTTGCAGAGCAGCTGGTGTTATGAGTTGTTCTTGAGAAGCCCCAAATACCCCTCTATATATAGGCGGGGTCAGGGTTCTCTACCCCGGCCAATGCGGGACTAAATCAGAAGTAGAAGGGTCTGAAATTTCCACAAAACAACCAACTGAGCCAGCTGAACCGATCCTTTCAAGCATGAACCGATCGGTTGGGAACCTGGGCTGATCAGTTCACAACTCAATGAATCGGTTGGGACACCTGAACCATTAGCTTCACTTCTAAACCAGTTGGTTCACTACCCTGGTCAGTTCCCGGTTGACTTTTCCTCTTTTGTTTCGAATTGATCCAAATTCCAATCCTTGTTCCAATCAAATTGGACAAGTGAAACGAAGAGAAATTTCTTACCAACCTAACTTTCCCAACTGGATCGGTTGGACCAGTTGAACGGATCGGTTCAAACCTTGAACCGGTCAGTTCAGCCTATCCTGAGCCGATCAACTCACCAAGCTGAGCCAATCAGTTCACCAAGTTGAGCCAATCAGTTCATCATATGAGCCGATCGGTTGGGATTGAAAACTGTGCAAGATCAGTCAATTATAGTTTCAATCAATTTGATACTCTAATCAATCGGTCCAACACCTTAAACACTATGATATTAAGCTATCAATTAATTGAAAGTTCAATTCATCTACTAAACTCCTTTAATAATCAATCTAAAAATCTTTTGTAGATAAACTCCTCTTCTAGGTTAAATCCTATGCGTGTGACCCTGCAAGCCCATTTCACGTTGGTAGTGAAAGTCCATAACACTTATGACTTCACAAGCAAAGAGCGGTGCCTAGTCGCATATCAGTGCTACCCAAGTGAAAAGGAAAGTTGGAGAACAACTTTCAATCCTAAAATCTGTGAATGGTGTTGCAGCGAATGTATAATTCCTTTGTCACTGATATCCCGAATGAACTCAAGGCATGGAACAGTCATCCTTTCAATATTCATTCACTTTCTTGATCTCAGAGTAGATTGGAGGAGATATGTATGACATCAATATCACATATTGATTCACACATGCATGCGCACACCTATCTCAATCCTACTCATCAAGTGGCCATGGATATCAAACTCCCTCAGGAGGGACAAATCCCATATCTATCACTCACCCCTCAAAAGCCCCACGTGTCAAAGCCACCCAATCATCAACTTTATAACAACCCATGTTTCAGGACTGTGTTTGATGATGTCAAAGTGTACCCAATGACATGTGTTGAGTGTAGTGATTTTAGGTCAAAGAATAACACTCACCACCATCACTGTGAGAACTGATTGTGACTACCATGTCATGGTTCCATGTGTCAAACTCACGGTGGGCCTGTCCGGTACACTTGTTCTCTAACAAGTACCTATGTGTTTGGTTTGATATCTCCATATCATGACTAACGAGATTCTATCATCAACCAACACCACAATCTAGTCTTATGTTTCATTTTTGTCAATCTACCTTCCACAATGACATCCGACTAGGGACATAATAAGAATGTACAAACTCTTAGCATCCGAATGATCTCATCGTTCAGGTCCTCAACCTGAAAGCATACGTCATTGAGTATTATCATTCTCTAGACACTCAATCTGTTCTATCATTATCTCATATGACTGAACCAAAAAGAATTGGAAGCTTGCCTTTGATGTTTATCAAATCAATCTTAATGTATCCCACCAATCATCCCATGATTGGCTCTCAGGGCATACATACCAACAGACTCCCACTTGCACTGTGAGCCAATCACCCCCACATGTTACTATGCTCTAGTGCTTATGTAGTGAGTTATGGAAACACCTTACCAAAGTCGGTATTAATTGCATGTCTCTCATCTCTTCGATGTACGTCACATGTATGAGATGGAGTTTTCGTAATATGTGATCTAGTATTCGTTTGCTAACCTTTAGCCACATTGCATGACCAAGTACTCTGTACTTGTCATCAAATATCAGAATATCTATAAGTTCATCTCATGAACTTCCAGATCCATATAGTATCCACTAATGTTCTCTAACACACGGATACTAGGCTTTTCTTTTTAAACGACTTTATTGAAACATTTCCATTTATCAACAAACATTCACTTTTATATAACCCATATATATTTTGTGATTAATTTGTTGTCCTTTTCGGAAGTTTGCATCAGTGTAACTCTTTACAGTCAACCATTCCTTATTTCCATAGAACTAGTACTTCTCAAGTACTTATCAAGTTCTCATGGTTTTCCAGTAACCCTTACTAGAACCAGACAGACATCCACTCGTCATGTCCCACATACGAGTTATCGGGATGAGCATATCATATTGTCATGTCCTACATACAAGATGATAAATGCATTTTGTTCTTGCCATGTCCATACATGCAAGATGATGGGATGATTACATACATGATAGATCCATATCTGTTCTTAGTGTTTCCATTCTTCATAAGAATCAGACACTTGGCCTTGGGATACTAACTCCATGTAACATGGACAAGGTTTCTCCCACTGAATTTGTGCACACTGAACCCTTCAGTATAGATTGCCAATGTATGCTCTCTCTTTTCAGGTCAAGAGCTTTTTGAGAACTATCTCTATAGATCTCTATTCCTATCACATAGGAAACATCTCTATCTTCCCTAAATATAATTTCCACAAAGGATTCCATTCTAGAACATTGCATTCCTCGTCGACATGTGGAATACAAATACACTCCCACTAAATCACATATCCCTTCTTTATCTTTGTAATATCAGTCAAACCCTTTGACTATATTATCAAAGTAACGATCCCAGTTCTGAGTTTCTTGTACTCAATCAATCATATTGATTAGTCCATTGTAACTTATAGACTTCATTTGGATTAATGGATTCATAAACCTTATAGGTTGTGTCACATACACATCCTTGTTTTATTCCTCATAGGAATGCGGTTTTAGTATCTGTATGCCAAATCTCTTAGTCATTAAGTTGTAATCAACAAGCATCATCCTTCTCAAAATGTTATCCATGTGTCTTAATTCTTAAGACTTATGTGCACTTATGGGTTTTATCCCAATGGGTGCTACCATCAAGGTCACACCTTATGGTCTACATGGAAGTCATTTAGGATGTAATGGTCATAAACCATAACTCAAAATCCGGTTCCTCATATTCATCTAGATAGTTGACTCATGACATGACCAACTCACCACATAGATAATCAAGGTGTATCTGTCAGGGATATAAGAACTCACAACTCCTTGTGATTCTTAATGTCCTTTATTAGTGTAGGCTATTCTTTATTTAAGAAGAACATAGTTATTTGATAATCATCTTGTAACTCCTTAGAGTATGACTCCTTTTGATTTAGACATCACCATGCCTTAATCACGAGTTCACTATGATACACTATCATAATCACTCACAAGGTTCTCAAACATTTGGCACAAGTATTTCATTCATTGATCAAGAATTAACACTTTATCAAATCCGTACTTCATCTATGATATTCTTGAACACTTCAAGATATTCATATTGGTATTTCTCTAAACATCGTTTGAAATACTAGCATTAACTCTAATAGGTATGTAAATAAATCACATGTATTATACCTAATAGGATAATCATTCTCCCACTACAACTCGTGAAGATTGGTTAATCATGTCTAAGAGATTCATGTCTCTTACTGGTTGTCTAACCAAAAGAGTCTAGATTTATCCATCATATGGAAACTAGAAATGAATTTCTCACAATTTATGCTAATTTGATTGTTTGAGTTATCAATAATTTTTAGGTATCATTTTATCTTATGCATACCAAGTACCATAAGATAAATAAGGCATTGCCACAAAGATCATATCTTTGAAACATCAACTATATTGATAGCCATCCTTGTCTCAACAAGATGGAACAATAAAGTGTTTCTATTGGCAAATAGTAGTTCTCAACTCTATTTCGTGCCCTTTAGGCTGAAATAAACTGAGAGGTACTCCTATCTATGGTAGAAACACTTCCTCCAATGATGGGTACTCCTTTCTTGGTCCTTTCATAAAGTCCATCACTTCTTTGTAGATCTTACATGTCATATATGCCAGGTCTTCATCTTGGTATCATTTAGCTCATAAGCGGTTCATTTCATGATACCTTAGGTGGAGATCTCCATCCCCTCCTTCTTCTTTTGTTCTTCTAGATATAGAGGGCAATTCCCTCGTTCACCCTCCCATGTGCCTTGAGGCTGAAGATGACTTGGGCTACTGGCTAGCATCAGAACCCTTCTTAGCTTTGCCCTTGACCTTTCCCTTAGACCTGCCTTTGTTTCTGTTGATCAACATCACATACTTAGGCTTGTCCTTCTTCATCTGTGCCTCGAGGATGAAGACAGCTTGGATTTCTGGCTAGCATCAGAATGCTTCTTTGCTTTGCCCTTGTCCTTGTCTTTAAGACTTACCCCTCATTGATCACATTAAAGATTAGGGTTTGTCTTTCTTCATTTTTTGCCTCTATTGTCCTGAACATGTCCAACAACTTTGTCAACGCTTGTCAAAGTTGTTCATGTCATAGTTCATCATGAACTGTATGATTCTCTCAACATTTGTAGTATCATACCAATATCCAACTCTTAGCTTAGAGGGAATCCTTGTCTAGTCTGGTTTTTCCACATAGCCAATCACATTGAGTGTGTGAATACCTAATGGATCTCCTTCTATCATGACATACTAGGATAGTGTCTTGGAGACATCATATGTCTCATGTTGTCTCTGTAAGTCATAGTTTAGAGAATACAACATTCAAGCACTACACATCAATGCCATCCTTAACATGCTTCCATAAGCATATTTATGTCGTTGGTTTGGTGGGATCGAGTTCATCTGGTTCTGGTATAACTAGGACTTAGAGCTTTCGCTCTTCGATTGAGAACACTTCTCAACGTCCTAAATAGTCGTGGAATTTATTGCCATTTAATTTGTTGGTCTCAAAGACCAATCACAAATAAAGTGATTATTGTTGATTAGCCATTTATTGTACAAAAGGAAATATATGCAATTTAGTCCAAAAACTCCTTTTTGACTTGATTGATTTGAAAAATGTTTTATGATATAATTAGGACTTTAATTAATTATCGCTCCCACTATTTTTGTTCAAATTGATAGCCCTCAATATCAATTCGGAAAATTACAACGTACAATCTTTTAGTAGGTCAAGATCCTGAAATCCTCTTAGTCATGGACCAGATAGGGCTGTCACCCACAACTTAGATCTTCCAGGTAGGCAACTCTTGCCAATTGCATCATATGCAACTCTTGAAAGATGTCATGTGCAACTCCTTTCCATGATCACCTCTATGCCTCAAGGTGCTAGATCCTATCTTGGTCACCTTGTTACGTATGACCCAAAGCCAACACGATGAATTTGCACCCTGCTAGGGTAGACCCACATATCCATCCTTCACACTTCCACGATATAGACGGTGCACCACACTAGGGCGTGCCCACACTTGGCCGATCAAGATTTTCACATGTGTCGCATTTGGAAGGCATCTAAAACTTTAATATTAATGAGGGATTTGGTTTTATAGGTACATATACATATCCAATCACCACAATATATAGTATGTATCATATACATGCTATATCCCACAAAAAACATGTGAAACGATAAAAATGATGATGATGACCATCCTAATGTGATTCCTCGAGCCAAGAGGAATCACGGTCATCTAGGTATACATCACATGCAACATGTACAAGATGAACTATGTGCTTTTCCATTCTAGGTTTGATCAACTCATCTCCATGATTGATCGGTTCGCCATCAGGCCGGTCGGTTGGGTGCCACCAGCCGATCGACTGGCACTTCCAGCCAATCAGTTTGTCTGGTTGTCGTGCATCTCCTCATGGCCGCCACCCACTCGTCTCGCTCCGTGAACCAATCATCTAGAATGCCAACCGATTGGTTCATGCCTTGAATCAATCATCTCAGTTGTTGTCAGGTTGTCCACCGTTCTTTGACATAATAGGAAATAAAAGATCTATCATATTTTACATTTGAATAGGGAACCCCTAAGTTACATTCGGGGGGAGCAAAGGTAGGAAAGAAATCTCGAGTTACATCAGGAATAAGAGATAGAGAATCAATGCGCAGACCGAGATGCAAGCAACCACATTCAACCAAGCACACATACATAGGGTTTATTGGCTATAACCATGCTATACATCCACCACAAAACTCATTTAAGGGAGACGCATATTGAGTGCATTCATATTACATATCATATATGTATATTGGGATTTGTGGATTTAGTATTGGTCATGCATAAAGCCAATTTTATTTGCATCGTATGCAATAAATAAAGGAGACAAACCAAAATCAATCATATCGATAATCCTAACGTATAGAGCAGTTGACGTGGATCTGATACCACTGTTGGGTTTTAGGGGAAGCAAAGAATGCAGCGGAAACAAAATTTTTTTCCCGAACCCAGTATAAAGGAATCGCGTCAACGTCTATACAGTAGGAAGGATGGTTTGTAGAGGCGTACCGTGTCCCGAGGCTTACTCAGAGACATCACCTCACAGCTAGTGCAGTCTTCACCTTCGGTCAGAGACAGTGTCTGTGCAGCTCCTGGTCTCACCAGGACTGTCGGGATTGACAGCTATCCTCCAAGTGGCAAAAGTCTCCTGCCTCTATAGTAGTCCACACTGACCACCTAGAACTCTAATCAGCTTGTCGAACAAGGCACCAGAAGGAGTCGTACCCTCCTCTCAGCGTACTAGTCACCGACACACTCTCCTGCCACCAGTCACTTTTCTACAGTTGTCTTTCCCTCGTTGTGCCTCCCTAATTGGGTAGCACTTTCTCGAGCTCTCCTTGTTACCACAACCAGAGAGAACGACAACTTTGTAGAGCAACTGGTGTTATGAGTTGTTCTTGAGAAGTCCCTAATACCCCTCTATATATATGAGGGGTCAGGGTCAGGGTTCTCTGCCCCGGGCAATGTGGGACTAAAGTAGGAGTAGAAGGGTCCAGAATTTCCACAAAACAACCAACTACGCCAGCTGAACCAATCGTTTCAAGCATGAACCAATCAGTTGGGGACCTGAGCTGATTGGTTCACACCTCAACCGATCGGTTGGGACACATGAACTGGTCAGTTCACTACCCTGGTCAGTTCCCGATTGACTTTTCCTCTTTTCTTTCGAATTGATCCAAATACCAATCCTTGTTCCAATCAAATTGGATAAGTGCAACGAAGAGAAATTTCTTACCAACCTGACGTTCCCAACTTGCTCGGTTGGACAAGTTGAGCCGATCGGTTCAACCCTTGAACTGGTTGGTTCATCTTGTCCCGAGCCGATCGACTCACCAAGCTAAGACAATTGGTTCACCAAGTTGAGCCGATCGGTTTATCATATGAGCCTATCAGTTGGGAGTGCAGACTGTGCAAAATCAATCAATTGCAGTTTCAATCAAATTGATACTCTAATCAATCGGTCCAACACCTTGAACACTATGATACTGAGCTATCAATTGATTGAGAGTTTAATTGAACTACTAAAGTCCTTTAGTAATCAATCTAAAAATTGTTTGTGGATAAACTCCACTTCCATATTAAATCCTATGTGTGTGACCCTGCAGGCCCATTTCACATTGGCAGTGAAATTCCATAACACTTATGAATTCACAAGTAAAGAGCGGTGCCTAGTCGCACATCAATGCTACCTAAGTGAAAAGGAAAGTTAGAGAACAACTTTCAATTCTAAAATCCGTGAATGGTATTGTAGCGAATGTATAATTCCTTTGTTACTGATATCCAGAATGAACTCAAGGCATGGAACAATCATCCTTTCAATGTTCATTCACTTTCTTGATCTCAGAGTAGATTTGAGGAGATATGTATGACATCAATATCACCTACTGATTCACACATGCATGCACATGCCTATCTCAATCCTACTCATCAAGTGGCCATGGATATCAAACTCCCTTAGGAGGGACAAATCCCATATTTATCACTCACCCCTCAAAATCCCCATGTGCCAAAGGCACCCAATCATCACCTTTATAACAACCCATGTTTCAGGACTGCGTTTGATGATGTCAAAGTGTACCCAACGACAAGTGTTGAGTGTAGTGATTTCAGGTCAAAGAATCGCACGCACCACCATCACTGTGAGAACTGACTGTGACTACCATGTCATGGTTCCATTTGTCAAACTCATGGTGGGTCTGTCTGGTACACTTGTTTTATAAAAAGTACCTATGTGTTTGGTTTGATATCTCCATATCATGACTAACGAGATTCTATCATCAACCAACACCACAATCTAGTCTTATGTTTCATTTTTGTCAATCTACCTTCCACAATGACATCCGACTAGGGACATAATAAGAATGTACAAACTCTTAGCATCTGAATGATCTCATCGTTCAGGTCCTCAACCTGAAAGCATACGTCATTGAGTACTGTCATTCTCTAGACATTCAATCTATTCTATCATTATCTCATATGATTGAACTAGAAAGAATTGGAAGCTTGCCTTTGATGTTTATCAAATCAATCTTAATGTATCCCACCAATCATCCCATGATTGGCTCTCAGGGCATACATACCAACATTTACAGGATCTTCTATCCCATCATATTCTACTGCCCCAACACATCTAAGCTACTTGAAAGTCTTCCTTGAGAACAAGGATTCCTCATTGGAAATGGTGCCTTAGGTTGAGATGCAAGTACCATGTCTACCATATGCATCATGGTAGCCATGAACTGCCCAAATAGAGATTGAAAGGTAGGATTCTCTTGTATGGCTTGGTCAAATTGGGGATCCTCAGACATCTGGTCCTCTTGTGCCTGGTTCCTTGCTATACAAGATGGTGTTGTTGCACTGCTTTCATCGGCATGTTCTTCATGTTCTCCAGATATCTTGAAGCTTTTCTTCTTCTTCTTCTACATAAGCAAAAGTCATTATAATTCATATTGGAGGACAGAAGAATAGGCACAAACCATAGTCCTAGGTCCCTATAGACTCTGGGAGCCTAAATCTCTTATACCAACCATGTTAGGCCACACATCACAAACTACGAGATTAAAACAAAACACTAACAATTGATTACCAAAAAACACAAAAAGTTAAAACTGATTTGCACAAAGTACCAACATCAGCAAATTTGTATTGTGATGATCCTTGAACTACCATCTGTAATGTATTTCATAGATGCCATTCCTACAACATGTTCCATAACATACATGTTAGACATTATATTTGTTCCATATGCATATACATGTACGTCTGTCGAGTACATACAACAAAGGCATGAAAGCCCAGAAACATGTACCGATAGCACAACCACAAAACACATCGATCAATCCCCAAGACCTGAGTGTATAGGAATGACTTTAAGACTCTATCATCAAAAGAAATGCAACATATCCGCCTCAGCAACTACCGGTCTTACTGCTGCTCTTCCTTGACTGCAAGATCTCTACTTCCTCGTGCACGACCACCTCAAAGATGTGGAAACCCATAGGGTGAGACCAAACATACCGGCAAGAGATATAAATCTCTATTAATGCTATTTAAGCACAAATAAATTACAAAAATAACAGAAATAAAGCTACAACTATGATAAACATATTCAATTACTGATGTAAGCAGGACAATTATATTCCTCTAAGTAGATTAGGTAACTCTAAAAAAGTAGTATAACTTTTTATAAACTAAGAGGAATATGAAGAGCATGTACATTTTCTACCAACCAAACTACACAAAAGTAAGCAAGGCCTCATCCAATGTTTTCATATTTGATCTTACAAAAGTACCACTATGAAGTCCTTGTTAGTACCACACATGGTCAATGGAAGAGCCAGATTCCATGACCTTTCTAACACCTCTCGGTGAGCACGAGAATGACACTACCGTCTCACATTAGTCAACTTGTACAAGTCACATATAGTCAATAGATGGATTGGCTCACACATGGCCGACCATATATCACATGGGAACCATCTCACACATGGCCATCCCAAAAAGGAGTGGCTCATGCATGGCCATCCATATCTAATAAGGAAACCAGATCACACATGGTCATTCCATATATCACAACGAGATCGGATCACACATGGCCATCTCTTAGTTATGTCAATTAAGTGTCTTTTAGCATCAATCAAGTTATAATGTACAAAACCATAACAAGTACTACAAAGATAAGGGTATGGTACAACTTTCAAAGGTTTAAGACTAATAAGGTGTGAACTTGTCTCACTATCACCACATAAACCTGCACACTTCCATTCACAAGACCATTATCACTGTTGCACTGCCACTCAAGGCTATCACTAGAGTCACACCAAACTGGGATATCAATCCCTTAATAATAGCACTAGAGGGTATCACATTACAACATGCATCAAGCAACCACCAAGTTATAGGACCCATTCACATCATTCCTATAGAACAAGTATTTCAACATGCCTCATAAAGGCTCATTCAACCAGTGTCACATCATACTCGACATAGCATTCACTATCTATGATATTCAAGTTCATATCGCATGCATGGTTAGAAGTTGATAAATGAGAAAGAGAAAACATCCTAAAACCATGTGTCACATCATTATCTCCACGCACCTCAATTATACATAACCATCATCATAGCATACCCAAACATTGGCATGCATTAAGCCTACAAGGTTAGACGTTCACAACCAGAGAGAGAAATAGTCATATCATTATAGTCATTCCAAGATAAAGAAGCAATCATGTCACATTACTCTTCATTAGAGTTAGGGTTTTCCCTCCATAGTCGATTAGGGTTTTGAAGCTAAGTTCAACCACCAATCCTAGGTTCACCATCTCCCACCATCTTAGAGCATACTTAAGGTTAAAGAACATGATAAGGGTAGATTGGATGTTGCCCAAACAACATGTTTCATGGCTTATGTACTACTCATACAAGGATATCATCATATGTACAAGCATACCTCTCAGCCACCTATCATCATGTCCCAACCACTCCATATAACTAGGTCACAACCACACCACCTAGACCATGTCATGACTGTGACACCTAGGGTTAGGGTTCCTTCCACCCAAACATAGCACCTTTTCATGATGTCTTGGATCATAGGTGTCTCGACCTCAAGAAGAGACATGGATGAATTGACATGAATCCATGGCATCATGTCATGACCCAAGACCACATGTCTTGACCTATCTCAAGTATGTGTTACAAACAAAACTAGGGCAAGGTCAGGTCCCAACAACTCGGGCAACAAACTAACCAAAAAAGGAGTCAACATGACTATCAATCCTCAAGTGTTGCGACCTCCATCAACACTAGGTACTACACATCAAAAGGAAAGCATATCGAACAAGATTAACTATGGTCACTACCAACATGGGGTAGGTGTCTCGACCACTTTAAGGGATGATGTATTGGTCTCAAAATAGAAGACAAAACCAAATAAAATGATCATGATCATGGAAAAGAAGACTCAAGCAAACGATCACCAAAAATTCTAACTCATGCATCATGGACCCACCATGAAAGGATCTCATGCAAGATAGGTAAAACTAAGTTTAAGGCACACAAAATAGAACCTAAACTCCTCATGTCCTCTATATACTTGTACATCATGCATGTGATCTAAACCAAGATCAAAAGGTAGCGGAAGATCACTATAACAACATAATCACCAAAATCGTGTATGTGGAATCAGTATTTTGGATTTCCACCAAACCAAGCAATATATCTTCACCAAACAAGTTCTAGAGATCATTATCACCTACTAGAATATTAGAAACATGATTTAGAGAGATAGAAATCAACAAAGAAACAATGTAATGTTCATTAATAGAGAGGTTAAAGGGTTATATATATCACCCGCCTTATGAAGATCACCACTAAGGATTCCAAGCTCCAAGATTAAGGGGTCCAAGAACACGATCCAAAGGTTGATGAAGCTCCACTCCAGCCACAACAACAACTCAAGAACAAGAAGGTACCAAGGTCAAAGGCAGCCCATGAAAAGAGGGCAAAAAATCTCTAGGCGAACCAAAAGGAAAAGAGAGAAAGCAAGGAGAAACCTTCCTCACACTTGGGTATATCTTGTCAAAATAGGGTCTATGACCCTTTTGAAAAGGAGTCTCCCTCCAAAACGACCACCATGAATGAACCATGGTCTAGGGCCGAGAAAAGAGAAGAGGATGGAGGTAGGAGATCAAATAAAACACTATCAAGGAAGGTAAACACTTACCAAGGGTTGAATATGACCTATGGTCACCACAAGAACCACATGCAAGAAGAGTTCGGTCACCAAGATCCAAGGTCAGATATCCTTGCTCCACCAAGATCCAAGAAAAAGCAAAAGAGAAGGAAGAAGATGGAGGGATGAAAGGGTAACAAGAATGGAGAGATAAGGGGTTATATAAGTAATAGATGAGAGAGAAGGTAAGGGATGATGTGTCAACACTCCAAGGTACTAAAGGGACACTTGTCCACTCAAAATACCAACATGCAACCACTTTAGCCGAACATGCAAGACATGGTGATACACGATAGGTTAGGAATCGACCACCTTGGTCACCCACATGGTCACGATCATGACCCTCCATGGTTCACCACCCATGGCTGTGACAACACCATCCATCACCACTAGGTCGATAGAAGGGATATCCACACCACCTACGTTGAGACATCCTTCAAGAAGACCACCATCTTGACCCAAGACGACCTTGGTCATGACCCATACCATCTAGAGGGGGTGTCTCGACCGTGACACCCACCAAACCAACCCTAGGTCGCAACCTAGGCTGAGACAACACACCACATATATAGAGAGGTCGACAGACAACACTATAGAAACCCTAACCACCGCTAAGGGTGACACTCCTCAACCAAGGCTCAAAAAAGGTGCCCACTTATTTCTCTCTCATCTAGATGATGTCAAGAAAGAGAAGGACAAACTAGAGGTGGTAAATTGCACATCAACCCCCTACTTTGGGTAAATTGCATTTTGCATCAAAACTTGAACACAAAGCACAAACAATATCCAAACAAGCTCAAACTTGAAACTTAATCTCTCCACAAGCGCTAATTTCATCTCAAAAGATCAGAGCAAGGTACTAAGAAACTTACTTAATCCAACCAAACAATGTTACCCCAAAACCCAGGTCAGGGGTCTTACATAACAATACATAAAAATAATTGAATTTTCTTAGAAGGAGATTAGAGAAATAACAAAGAGAAGAGAAATATAAGGAGGGTTTAGAATTTTAAAATCTTAAATCATAAATTGTTGGGATTTGTAGACTTATCAAATTGACAGTCTTCTAATCTAAGAAATGTGTTCTCTCCTTTTTAAAGAATTGAAAAGCAGAAGAGAAATTTAAGGATAGTGTAAAGTTACTAATATTATATTATAAATTGTTTAAATTTTAACACTTATCAAATTGACAATTGTGTAATTAGTGGAAGTTGTTCTCTCTTTTTGTGACTAGTACATACATTAATCACATACAATCATTATAGCAGGAAATTATTATCTATGGAAAGATATTCTTGTTTAGCCTCTAATAATTTGAACCAAACATTATCATGCGACAAAAAATTCACAAAATCATTTTCTTATTCAAAGGATATACATGTTAAATGATATAAACATACTTTACTTTTTAATAGGAGCATATGCACATCTTTTGTTCATGTTAATAGCCATATAAGTATTCGATTAACATATATGGATTATGTATTCATGAATAAAATGAGTTAATATAGCTAAACACATGTGCATGGGTCTATACAAATTTTTAGGGAGATATATTTCCAGAGAATATATTTTATGTTGTTGTCAAATTATTATAGATGAAAAAACCCATCAGGATTTTTGAAAATATAGTAATAAGAAACACCTTAATATGTAAAATTCACTTAGTACAAAAATGTCATTCTTTGATCAGTGCCGAAGATATAGTGAACTGGTTACAATCTACATTTCATGGTTACAATTTTACATTTTGGTTATAAATTTTACTCCATGTTAAAGTTTGAGGCAGTCATTTTTTTTAAATTGCATTTTTACTATTTCCAGCGAACACAATATAACATTGACATTTTTCTTACCAATAAGTCTTTGTATTACAAATTTGGTTATCTCCTTACAATTTGGTGCCTTTTTATTACAAAATTGGATCCACATGTATTTGTAACCCAACCCTAGTAACAAGTATATGTCTTATGTGTGTGTATCTTATATATGTATGTATATGTGTGTATGTGTGCATCATGTGTGTATGACACTCTCTATTGAATATATTTAATTTGTGATTTTCTTTGTCACATAGATTTCTCTCACTTGATAATATATAGGAAATTCAAGCTATGAATGGTATTTTTATTGAATATTTTATAGTCACAATACTATGTATTACTAACTAGAAAATTATTTCTCACCAAGTCTCCACTCATGGAACAAAGGTCAGGGTCAGGCCCTAACCAACAAGTTGTCATTAGGGATTCTGGTATTTGTGGGCAGAAATTAAACCATAACCATTATTATAGTTTATTTTAGTGATATATATATATATATATATATATATATATATATATTTACTTACAAAAAAAATGCTAAACAACTAAGACTTTTCTTACTACATTGTGATCTTCAAATCCTCTGGGTATGTGGATATATGCATATCCTCTCCAAGGATATTAAAAAACCACTTTTCCATCTTATTTGCAAGCCTATTAGCCTCCCTTCTTACTTTAAGAATGTTGAAAGAGGTAAATCTTATTCTAAGTATCATAATCCGTTACATGATGGGTGTAACACTTGAAGTCCAAAATGTTGAGAATCATTCAAGTAACAATTTGAAAGTTCATAATTTGTTCATAGCACATACCTTACCTAACCTCTTCTCCATGCTTCCAGAGTATCCCTCAAGATAGCCAACAATTACCCCTTTAGAGGGTCCTATCTAGGATGCTTCATATCCTATCCATCAACCCACTCTCCATCTAAGTTCCTCATGATGAATCTAGTATTTTGCATGTTATCATCCATTACAGTGGATGTGTCTATAAAGATTTGGACAACCTCCCTCTAAAATGCCTTCCATCTACTAACTTCCTTCTCGATATGAGCTCCCACATGTTTAGACAAATGAAAATAGACTCTGAGGATGTTTGATATAGCATGAAACTTTATAGTTTGCAAGGTAAAGTAAACCTCTACAGGACAAAAGTAAGAAACTCAAAAAATAGTAACCAAAATAGGGGGCGGATAGCTACCCGAACGGGTATTAAAGATGGACCCATATATATATATATATATATATATATATATATATATATATATATATATATATATATATATATATATATATATATCTGTGTGTGTGTGTGTGTGTGTGTGTGTATTTGAGTGTGTGTGCGTATATACATATACATATATATGTATATGTATATATATATATATATATATATATATATATATATAGAGAGAGAGAGAGAGAGAGAGAGAGATATGCCGACAAGGGAATAGCCCGGTTGGCGAATTCCGCTGGTCCCCAATGAAGGGACCCAGGTTCGAAACCACACATAGAAGCATCTCTTGATTTATCACCCTCCCGGGCGTCTGACCTCCGCCATGTGTTATGGGAGAGGGGGAGAGAAATCTTTCTCTCTTAATCCCATATATATATATATATATATATATACATATACATACATATATACATATAATACAACACTTGTTGTGCGCCGTCTCCTAGGGTTCGGGCGATAGTCCGTGCGACCCTGGCGATCACGTCACCAACTCCGCCGATCACTCCGACCGGTGGTGTCCACCCTCCCGCACACACCACCACCACCACAAACAACCCCCGACCATGACTGAGCAACAAGAACCATCTGAGAATGGTGCAGAGACTGGGAGACAAGGCGGCAGTAGCGCCTCCGATGGGCGAGGAATGAAGAAGCTGTGGAACCAGGTTCTGAAGCAATCCTCACCGGCGGTCGAGGAGGACTTGGTTTTGCTAGCCAGTGGATAGTGGACAGCTCGATTCATGTGGACTTGGAGTTTGAGGAGTTCGATAGGATGAAGAATATTTGGGAACACACGGTCCTCCTGTACACCCTGGGCAAGAGGCCATACTACCCCATCTAGTGGCATGGATTCTCCAGACATGGAGACCCAAGGGGTTGTTTGAGGTGATCTCGAAGGAGGACGACGTCGTCCTTGTCCGGTTTGTGACGACAGCTGATAAGAAGAACACACTGGATATGGGCCCATGGTTTTTTGATGCTCAATTGGTCATTGTGAAAGACTACTCCTATGGCCGTGAGATGAACAAGGAGCTATTCTCCTTGGTTCCAACATAGATCACGCTCCACTCCATAGGGCGTTCCTTGATGAGGAGGGCAGCCGACACCATCACAGCGGGAGTAGGGAAGGTGTTGCATATCGACAATCGTTCACTTGAAGGTGATAACGCGAGGGTCATCATTGAACTTCAGGCTGATGGTAAGGAATACGAGTTAGTTTAGCTGAATGTTGGTGGTAAGGAGCTGATCCCGGTCCACATTACCTACGACCTCATCCCTCCAAGGTGCCCATGATGTTGTGCCTTTGGTCACGACAATGGCCACTACAGGGAAGGGGAACGGATGGTGACAAAGACGGGGAAGAAAGTGTGGAAGGCCAAACAATAGCAAGTTGAGGAACCTACGACCACAAACCGTGACGAGGTTGTTGCTGCGGACACGACGACCATGAGCAATGAGGGAGGATCTGATACTGCTGCTGATACTTTCCAGTGCAATAATCGGGGAGAGCACGTCACAAAGGGAAACGAAGACGGTCCCAACCCAACTGGCAAAGAGGACAAGAGGCCCAATACTGTTGAGAAGAACCTTGTCGGAGGAGCTGAAGGAGGCTTTACCCCTACATCAAACAGACCAGGATATTAACATGTAGGTATCCCAGAATCCCAAGGCGTAGGGACAATTCTTGACACCACAAATAGCTTTGGGGCACTATCAGACTCATACAAAGAAGAAGGAGAGATTGTGAAGGATAAAGGAGCAAAGAAGAAGGACAAACATAAGGAGCCAAATAGGCGAACCAGGTCTACAAATAACCCTTGATATGTCCATGCTTCTCTAGAATATTAAGGATGTGTGTGACAGGAATAAGACGGAAGTTCGTGAGTTGATTGTTGCAAATGGTCACTCATTATTTGCGTTGGTGGAAATGAAAATAAAGACTCAAAACAACAATAGTATTAAGTACCTCTTTCCACAGGGATGGAACCACATGTCTAATGTGGAGTGTGGTGATGTTGCTAGAGTTTGTGTGGCATGGAAGCCCAATGCTTGGCAGGTGTTAGTGATACAGATGTCAGATCAACATGTCACAGTTGAATGCAGAAATAATGGTGGATTGATGATATGGATGACAATTGTCTATGGTCACAATGATGGTAGATTAAGACTTGATTTATGGAGAGATATGGTCACACTTTCTAGATAGGTGCTGGTTCCCTGGTTGGTCATTAGAGATTTCAATACAATCCAGCTACAAGGGGGAAAAAGGGGGAAAATACTTGCTACCACAGCTGAGGTGGATGCTTTTAAACAGGCTATTGACAAGGCAGGTTTATATGCGTTACCTATGGTGGGCGGTGACCTTTTCACTTGGAACAATGATAGAGACCCAGAGTATAGAATAACACACAAATTTGATAGAGCATTGGTGAATGATGAGTGGATGAAAATCTTTCCTAACGTTCAGGTAAAGGAAGGAGGATCTGATATTAGTGACCAAGCACCTATCTCAGTTCAGATTACAAAGAAAAAGCAGAAAAGGAAACTTTTCAAATTTCTTAACTAATGGGCTGATTGGAAAGGGTTTGATGATGTCATTAAGCAAGGCTGGAGCACTTAGGTGACTGGTAATCCTATGTATGTGTTTGCCAAAAAGCTGATGAACACCAATATGGTCATGAAAAAGTGGGCAAAGAAGGAGGTAAATATCCCAAATATGCTGAAAGAGACTAAAAGGGAGTGCAAATACATCAGGGAATGATTGCTGGCTAATCCACATAATCCTCACTTGATAGAAAACGATAGGGAGCTAAAGGTGATGTTGGAAGATCTAAAAAAGGTAGAGGAGAAATTCTACTGGCAGAGAAGCAAGGAAAAATGGATGAATGATGGAGACCGGAATACAAAGCTCTACCGTACTACTGTGAGAAGGAGAGAGGTAGGTAACATTATCTCTGAACTTATTAATGTTGATGGGGAGGTGCCAAACAAGAAGGAGGGTATTGAAGAACAAGCTATAAACTTCTACACATCTTTGTACAACAAAAACATCCCTGATGATATTGATGAAGAGGAGGTAGTTGACTGGAAGTACAAACTCAAAAGAACCCATAATAACATCCTTACAAGAAGAGTTAATGAACATGAGGTGAAAGAAGCTCTATGGAGTATTGGCAGCAACAAGTCATCTGGTTCATATGGTTTCAATGCTTTCTTTTACAAGAAGACTTGGTGAATTATCAAAAATTATCTGCTTGCTTATGTGAATTGGTTCATGGAAGGTGGAAACATGGCGAGACAGGTTAATCATTCTTTGCTTGTTCTTATCCCTAAAAAGAAGGTCACTTCTTCTCTTGCTGATTTTCTTCCTATAGCCTATTGCTCGATACAATATAAGATCATTGCAAAAATCTTGGCTGCACGGATGAAGATGGTCCTCCCTTATCTCATTTCTGCAAACCAAGGAGTCTTTTTTACAGGTAGAAGTATTAGTGACTGTGCCCTTCTGACTGGAGAATTTCTTTTAGACTATAATTTCATGAGAGGTAGTAGGAAGGCTTGCCTCAAACTTGGTGTTTCTAAAGCCTATGACAGTGTGAGGTGGGAGAAATTATGGTGGATCATGCAACAGATGGGTTTCAATGAACAATTGATTGGATGGATGAAACAATGTGTTGGGACAACTAGCTATTCCATCCTGGTTAATGG